>JAMJFZ010003163.1:12770000-13970000 GCA_026225945.1 Cricetomys ansorgei | reverse complement strand
ATTTTGATCCCGCATGTCAGTCTGAGCCCATGCAACACCCCCACTCCCACCCCACCCCCGCCGCCTCCTCCTTCCTAGCTCTTGCCTACCTTCCTTCACACCTGGCCAGTGTGAAGGGGGGACAGCAGAAGGGGAGAGGCTGGAACACCCAGGGAAACAAACAGATGTGTGTGTGTGTGTGTGTGTGTGTGTGTGTTGTGTTTATATATCCATCACTTAACCCCATATAACTTGATATTCTCACATGTATAAACAGCATAAATTTAGTCACATAAATTCTATATTTGATTATATTACAAAACATAATAAATGTCTATGTGTGTCCAAAATTACCTGTGAGAAAAAGTTTAAGTATAACAAACATGGAGGAATGGTACTGGGGAGAGAAGCCCTAGGAGTGCTGTGTGATACAACAGGATGGCTGGGCTGGAGGGCAACATGGAGGAAACACAGGAGGTGGGTTTGGCTTGGCTTTACCGTTGGCTTAAAATATACTGGTTAGTGTATTAAAATTAAAAAAAAAAATCCTTATGTCTTTTTCTGGTTTTGTTTTCATTTTTACTTGCATCTTAAATGAACTGCACCGGTACTGCACAAATCATTATTTCGGCAGAAGGGTCAGCCCAGCAGCGCTAGGACTTTAACTCTCAGAATATGACTGGGGTTCATTTTCAGCCTCACTGGTTAAATTGTGTTCAGTGGGAAATTACTATTTTTTATTTTCATTGTGTGTTTTACATAAAGCATTGGCTTCTTTTATCTTTATAATATTCCCCCCTTGTCCTCCTGTTACTTTTTTTTAAATAAACTGATGCGTTACAGACTTCTATTGAGAGTGCTGAACAAATGCTTTGTAGAATACATTTTAATCACTGGATGTTAAGGCCTTTGTGATGATTTTTCTCCACTTTCTCAGAACTACGCTTCCTTGACTCTAACTTTAAACACCTTCCTGGGCTGCTGGGAGTGGCACCGCTGTTTCCATCATTAGTTTGTTATCGAAAACTTCAGTCATGTAACGTGGATCAAATTCAACACTGAACTCAGAATCTTCATCTTACACCATCTTCCTGGCAGCCTCTGCAGCAACAGCAACGGCAGCTCCACCAAACCAAACCAAACCGAACCAATCAAACGAAACAAAACAAAACCAACCAACCAACCAAACAACAACAACAACCACCTTGCTCATCTTGTTCTGTCGCTTTCTCTCATCCATCCTACCCACCATATCTAATTGGTCACTTTTGGAAAATGAATCCAGAATGTGATTCTGTCTTACCACCTCTGCACTAACTCTCTATTGCCAACTACCAAATCTTCCCACATGGCTTGATAACGGTAGATTTCCACCTGTTCTTCTTCTTTTTTTTTTTTTTCCTAATTGTCCTCTTGCTCTTCTGCAGTCTGTCTAATTACAACTAATGTTGGATCGTGTCATTTAACTGCTCAGAACATTACCAGAGCTTTGGCTTTACTCGGAGTACAAGACGATGCAGACACTATAGCTTTACCCATCCACCAACTGGCTCTTAGTACTTCCTTGGCCACATTTCCTTGGTTCTATGGCTTGATCAACTCACTCAAACAGTTGCTCCAGAGGACTCTGATTCTTTTAGTACACAACATAAAAACTCCTTCAGGAACTTCACATTGCCTATGTTCCTCCCCACGCCCCCATCCCCGGAAACAGTGCCAATATCACCATCACCAATGTCAGGCTTAGATCTGCAGAGTGGTTTTTCTCAATGCTGATTTTGCTCAGATACTGTCTTCCCAACGAGATTTACATGGAGTCTCAGGATTTGAGTGGCAATATGGGAGGGCAGTGTATAACAAAGTCAAGAGGGCATAAACCCTCCTAGGGTCATTTAAATCCCATTTTTGAAAAAACAAAGAAGTAAATGTGGTCTCAGTTTTATGGCATACTCAGATTGATTCTTGTAACAGTGATGGTGACCGGTCTTCAATGCAGACTATGTAACAGGTCCTATTCAATTTAATTGCATATATTATTTTTTTTAAAAAAACATAAAATAGATGACATTTTTAGCCCCAGTTACAGGTGATGTTTGTGAGATCTCCTGAGAACCCAATTATTTGCCTCTGTTTCTCTATTTCTAAAACTTCTTTAAGATAGCCAACATGGCAGTCTACAGGTAGCCACAGAACCTCCTGTGTCACATGGATGTGGTGACTGAATACGGCTGAATCAAAAACTAAAGGGGAAACTTTGCCAGAGTGATGATTCCTGTGTTATAAACATATACGACCTTGCTTTGTTCTCAAGTTTTTAGGCTCTCTTGCAGCTTCATGAGTAACCGGGAGCCTCTGCTGAAAACCAAGTCCACTCAATATACCTTGGAAAGTTCTCAGCTTTCCTCTGACTCTGTCTCCCAGAAGGAAGGGCACAGGACAGGAAGTGTGCAAGGCTCCCTCTGAAGACAGTTCTACAAGAAGTAAAAATGGGAAAGCTCCCCAGAAATGGCACACAGTCCCATTTTCAGTCATCCTGACCACAAAATTAAAAGGAAACTTTGCTACATCTTTTTATAGTCATCATTAGGCATTTCTAAATTCAAAGACTTCAAAAGTATGACAAAGACAATCTTTCAGGAAGTAATACAATTCCACAAAAAATATTACAAAATCTGTTAGCTGCATTTTTTTTTTTTTACCATTTTCCTCTTTCTACAGCCTTCACATCACTTACAGTTTTTGCAGCCTGTTCTTAAAATGATCTTGTCATGAAAAAGTAGTATCAGCTGAATAATATTTGATTCAAGATATAGTGAAGGTGCCGGCAACAAAGAGATGACTCAGGAAAAAAAAGGAGGGGGAAAAATATTTGCTTGTTGTTGATGAGACTGTTTGCTCTAAATCTGGCATATGAGTTTATAATTCAGCTCTTCTTGTTGGCGTTATTCTCATCACTAGACAGGCTGGGAAATTTAAGCGAAGTAATTAGTTCCTGATGACAGCAGCTTCTTTCATTATCGTCTCGTCTGATCCTTCTGTGCTCTTAAAGGCCAATGCACTTGAGCCCTGCAGAAACACATGTGCCCCAGAGCTTGTGGCAAATCTCAACAGCCAGGGCATTTCCTGTCAATGGGCAATTTGCCCAACAAGCAAGCACAAGACTCCTCGGAAGCCATCTCTCCTATTTACCAGGTAAACCCCTGAGAAATCTTGAATTTGATTTTCAATAGGAAAACAACACTTTCCATGCAAATCTAATGAGCTCTAAATACTTTGATCAGGGAATCCAGTGGCTCACTCACCTAATTATAGTTTAGGCTGAAAGCCAACATCTCCCTCTGTAAAACAGCACTGAGGAAAACAATCCGGTTACCTTGGTACCAATTTTGTTTACTTACACATTTATTTAGTTTGGTGTGCTGAAGATGGAACATGGAGCCTTGTGCATACTAACCAGATGCCCTGTGCCTGAGGGAGTGCAAATGCAGTGACTCAGAGAGGAAAACTTGCTGGAGTTGTTTCTCTCTTTCCACCATGTAGGTCCATGGAATCAAACGTAGGTAGATTATCAGCCTTAGCAGCAAGCACCTTCCCCCACTGAGTCATCTCATTGGCCCCTGAGCTATGATTCTACCATGAGGTAGTCATACTATGTTCCATAGCAGTAGGACTTATTGAATCCCACTTAGTAAGGCAATACAGAGGTTCTGAACTCAAGGAGGCTGTGAGAGGAAACAAGTTATACAGGGGAGCATAAGTCTTCCCTCTGCTCCCTGACAGCACCTGCAGTCTCATATGTGAATATTAAATAGGACTCATAACTTACCAACAGAAAAAACAAAGATAGACTCACTGGAAGTACAGTTAAGAGACGGCAACCTTCTTTTGACTATTATTAGCTAGGTGAGGAACAATGAGCTCAAAGAAAAGTCAAGAAGAAAGTCATTGGTCAAAGGAAGCTGAGCAGTCAATGGAAACCACGGATATGGACGGGGTCTTGTCCTTTCTAAGAACATGCCCGGATTATTTGAGGTTTCCTAGGGGAATGATAACATTTAGGGTAAGGGATATAAAATGAAGACCAGAGTAGTGAAGCAACATATCTGTCCTCTGGCATACACAGACATAACTCTGCTCTCTTCTGGGCCAAAGTCTAAACCAAGCACAGAGAACATGCGGCAAGGGGAAGTATAGAAATGTAAGCACTCTTATCCCACACTGGGAAAGTGTTTGGCAACCATAAACCACACAAATGAGAGGGGAGAGTAACGGCAAAGGTGACGCTTGTAGCTAACTTGAGATTAAAATACAGACCTCTCTACCTGGCTGGCGTTTCTGTATACAGTTGTGTTTCCTCACACGCACTGAAGATAGGTAGGTCCTGGGTGCGGGATGGGAAGCAACAGGTGAAGTTTTAAGATGAAAATTACACAATCAGACAAGAATTTCAAGAAGAGACAATTGAAAAATGATGCAGAAGTTCCTGCTTTGGGCTGCATTTAAAATATCTGCAGTTTATCGTTTTATCATGAAAGGGAAAGAACTAAGAGGAAAGGCTCTCAGAAGGAGAGTAAAGTTCGCTTTGGCAAAGTTAAAACAAGCAGTACTTGTGAAATATTCATGTGCTGTGTACCTCAATCTTAGACAAAAAAACTACAGGCAACTAAGGAATTCTGAGTGTGGGAGAAACCATCTTCTCCAGAGAAAAGCATACTGATTGGCTTTCCAATGACAAATGGCCTGTCTTACATACAGGTTACATTATACAGACTGAGCAGGTTATAGTCATGTGTTTAAGAATCAACACATATTAGTAATAAAGGAATAATAAAATAGTAATCTATTATTATTTTAGTTAATAATAAAATAATAAAGGAATAATAATAAACAAAAATAAAGGAAGCCACGAATTTGAAAAGGAACAAGGGGTCAGGAACATTGAATGGTTTAGAGGGAGGAGAGCGAAGGAGTTAATGACGTAATTATATTATAATCTCAAAGAAATCAAAAACTTATATAAGAAGGAGAGAGTGCACAATCTGAAAGTCTTTCATCACATGGGTGGGATGAGGTCTACATGATTATCAGTGCGATGGGGCCCTCAGAGCCTGCCTGGGAAAGTCGGGGAGGAGCTTGACACATGAGCTGAGAGTGAATGGCCATTAAAGTCCCACATCCCAGCCTCATCGAGTGTGTGCTGAAGAAGATACTTATGGTAGGAAAAGCTCATGAAGAAAGGTAGGCAGTGTCTCTTCCATTTTCCTGGAAATTTTTTTGTTATTATTGTTATAAAGCAGGATTTCCTAAATGACATAGTATATCTCTGGAGCCATAGAATCTAATAAGCTGTTAATAAATGTTCCATGAAGAAATTGGCTCATTGTCATCCCAATCAAATTGTCTGTGGCATGTGCTCTCTTAGTCCCCCAAAGGACCTCAGAGGGCTAGTGAAAGTGGAGGAGTCCTAGAGGAAGATAGCTTGCTTTTCTTTTCTTTTTAATATAGGAGCTTCGAATATATTTCACCACCAAATTCCTTTGCTCAGAGAATGTATGCCCATAGCAAAAGCGGTGGTAGTGATACAGAAGTCACTGATGGCACAGAGGTGATTTAAAGGCAACAGGAGGGCAGACGCGTGGTGATAACGATGAACATGGCTCTGGGATGGATGAGAATGTCTAACGCAAGATGTTCCAAGGCGTATGCGGTAAATGTAATTCCTTCCAGGCACAACCGTTCCTGCAAGCTACCTTCACAGGTAAATTAGCTCCTAGATTTCTTAAGCAGCTATGCGTTTGAGTAACTTCATGCAGTTCACATTTTTAAAAAGGGAAGACTTCAGGTCTTTCTGTACAAATTGAGTAGCGACTGAAGTGTTGCTCTAAGCATGTGCTGTCCTGTCAGTGTCTGAGAACGCTAAACCAATTTACAGTCTGATGAATCCCTCATCTTTTGAACAATGCAAAGTAAGGAAGTGCTAATTGGTTTCCATGGCCTTATCTCCAACCATGAAATGAATTAGGGATGTGAAAACAGAAAAGTACAGAATATATAGCTGCAGAGACACTTCAGTTGTAATGAAAGCCTAGATTAATGTATGGAGAAAAGATAATATTGATATAAGATGATAATATTATTATCCATTAAATAATGGATGGTGAGGAGAACCTGCATCAGCCACTATTTTAGCTGGACTGTGTACAGCAAGCCAAATCCCCTCCTGTAAAGGAAAGATAAAAACCTCCCTGAAGATATCAACAAAGGAAAATATGAAAAATAATTATTAGCATTACTATAAACATTTCATGTTAGTGATTCACATGATCCTTACAACAAACCCTGTAAGAGAGACACTACTGCCATCCGCATCTCACACATACAAGCTGAGTGTAGGACTGGGATCACAGCCCATAGTGATAGCTGGTCCAGGATGCACAAACTCTGGGTAGATTCTTCAAGTGGTTGGCTATGATGGGGTATGCCTAGGGTCCTAGAACTTGGCAGATAGACAAAAGTCAACCAGAAGTACAAGGTCATCTAGTCTCAGAGTATGCAACCAACTCAACCATTTTGCAAGGCTGTTGAAGAGTCAGGATTTAGGCTCAGGAGTGCTATTAAAGTAAGTATCTTTTTTTTTTTATTGCTATGAACTGATACTTGCATGTTTTGCATTTTCAACTAATTTTTAACAAATGGATGGAATTTTAAGAGTTACTATAAGAGAGTGCATGTTAGAGATCTTTGATGATGTCTCCCTGGGGTCTTTAACACAGGTACTTATAAACATAGTTTCCCAAGCAAATCCCCCATTCCTCTCTTTTCTGTCTCCCTTCATTCTCACATTACAAGCATAAGAAAAAGTCACTTGAATATATTTCTGTACATAGTACTTGGCAAAAAAAAAAAAAATATTGGAATACATGGGAAGGGTTAGGAGTAAACAAAGAAGGGGAAATGATGTAAACGTATTTAAACAACAAATTAAAAATAATTTTTAAACATTTAAAACTTAAAAATTAATTCTAAAAAAATGGCAGACACATGTTACAGTCATGTGACATTTACTAATTTCTACCTCCATTTCAATGCTATGCTCATAAATTTTTTTAGTAAAAAAATATTTCTCTCAGGAGGCTTTATCCAAACGAACTGTTGCATGTGTCTTCTGCTGGGATCTCCCCTCTGGTATAAGCTGGATAGATGCCAAAGGATAAAAGGCAGAATTTAGGCTTCAGGTAAGAATCCATTTCTTGGTCACGGAAAGGTTACATTCATGTCAAGAATGAGTGCACATCTCTGCACTGGCAGGTTAGGGAGCTGTGGAGGTCACATTATAAGGAAAGTTCCAAGCAACGAAATAAACGTAATATTAAGGAATATTTGAAGGAATTATTAACTTTAAAGCCAAAAGCAATGGTAAAAATATTTACAGTGCTTTTCTCCAGTGCAAGTCAGGGTTTGGGACCTTAGCTCATTTACTATTTTACCCAGAACTCCCAGGGAGAAGCCATTCCTGCTTTCATTAGCAGATGTTAGAGAGAGGAGGCAGCTGCCCGGGTGACGGGTGCCGGGCAGAGCAAGGACTTAAGCTCATGTCCTACTGCTGCCTCACGGATCCCTGATTAAGGAACAAAAGGAGGATTAGTGTTTCTAAATCTAGAAACAAATCTAGAAAAGATACTTCCAAAGGCCTCGTAGAAGAGGGAAAAGGGAAACTTCTACCCAACTCCAGAAAGCCAAGCTGAAAACTGGGATAAAGTCGAAAAACTTTTTTAACATCACATCTGTCTGAAAAAGGGGAGGACATCGGGGTCCACGGAAAACTTCAAGTGCCAAATCTGAAGATCCTTTCCCGTTTCAAAAGAACTGAGAGCTAAGGATGCACATGCTCCGGGCCAACCTCCACAGACAACATCCAGTCTCCCTCCTGCAGCAGCTTGTAGGGATTTAGGAAATCAAGCTGCCGCTGATCTGTTTGCTTGTCTATAAAGCAGAAAGGAAAAAAAATCATTGTCTAGCCCTTTAGGAAATTAAATAACACAAGAGATGACAATGCTTATTCGGTGGAGATCCGTGTGGGTGTCAAAGCTGCTGCAGAAGCTGTGTAAAGTTCCCTGCAAGAAGGTCAAAGGTCAACGGGGGGGGATGTTGGGGGAAGCTCCTGGGAGACACCTAGGAGACAGCCATCTCCCACACCCAGATTCTGGTTCACCCTCTGGTGGGGCTGCTGTTGACGCATCCATATTCCATGTTCATTTCCTGGGATAAGCACCCTGAAGTGCTACTTGCAGGGATTAGCACGGTGATTTCTTTTTTTTTAACTTTTGTTGCCAAAATAGCGATGCAGCACATGCTGTCCCTGTCATCCATATTTCCACAGACATATTCTACAACACTCAGTACTATTCTCCTTTAAAAGTAATCAGAGGAGTGCTACTCTCCCCGAAAGAGGACTTGTTGGATAACAGTTAATTTATACTAACGGTGTTTAATAATAAGAAGAAGAATAAAAATTAGCCAGATAGTAGCGGTGCATGCCCTTAATCCCAGCACTTAGGAGGCAGAAGCAAGTGGATCTCGGAGTTCCAGGCCAGTCTGGTCTACAGAGCGAGTTCTAAGACATCCAGGGATATACAGAAAAAATAAAATAATATAATATGATATAATATAATATAATATAATATAAATAAAAAAATAAACCTGTCTTGAAAAAACACCAAACAAAAATCCCAAAATAGTTGAGACATATAAACACTTAGTTGTGTGACCAGAGTTAGTTCTGTCTTAATTTATTCTGCAGTAGGAAAGCTGACTGAAAGGCTAATAAAATAAAATGAAGAGCCAAGGGAGATAAAGCTCTTACTGTACAAGTGTGGGTTTTGGAGTTTTAATTCCTAGAACCCACATGAAAGTCAGAAAGATGTGGCAGGAAGTGTTAGGATGAGCTGAAAGCTTCTGTGATAAGTAAAAGATGAGGGTACTGTGGTCTACACTGAGATAAATGCAAAGCCTCCCCCGGGTGTCCAGCTTCTCCTGCAGACTGCAATCATAGCCTCTCTGAAAGTTACTTTTCTTGCTCCTGGACAGATTCTGCATGAGAAGCAAGGTAAGGGAGAAAGGGTTCACTTAGGCTTACAGTTGAGGGGTTCTGTCCATCCTAGCAGAGAAGGCGTGGGAGCAGATGTGGGAGATGGTTGTTTGCCCAGCATTGGAGTCAGGAAGCAGAGCGTGGATAGGAAATGCGTCTGGCCATGAAAACTCAAGATGCTCCCCTAGTGACCCATATCCTCTAGCAGGGCTCCGCCTCCTAGAGTTAACACAGCCATCCAAAGCAGCTCTGCGGACTGGGAAGCACAAGAATCCAATACAGTGCTTGCACAAAGTGAAGTATATGCTTAATAGGCTATTCATTAACTATGCTATCGGAATCATTCACTGCAATACAGTTACTGATGTTATTTTCTGGAAAAACCTATCACTGTTCTTAGTATGTAAAAAAACAAACAAACTTAAAATTTGCTGACTGAACAGTACTGAATAAAACTTCACTGTGAGAAGACTGAACAACGAAGCCTAGAGAAGTTTGAAATACTCCCTTCCGTCGCTCTCCCTCTGAGAATTCCCTAGAAGAAAAGTTTTACCTTCGGATTGTTTCACATGCTTGGTGTTTTACCACTGTGGTTGCTTAACTATATCACGAACAATGGTATTCTTCTTTTGAATGCTAGCCCCACTCAGTAACAGTCTTTGAATTTTCCACTCTGTCATTAGATACTATGAAATGCTACAGTGTTCCTAAGTTCTGCTTGGATGGCCTCGAAGGTTTGTGCCAGGCTAAAAGAACATATGAACGTCAGGTACTTGAGTAGCAAATTGTGCCTAGTTGCTATAGGTATCCATGTCTCTCCCATGTTCTGCCATTGTGGCTCACATATCCCAGTTACCCCCAGCACGTTAATATTCCTTTACTTATTACCTATGGTAAAACTGGGCACTGTGAGGAAATCAGACAGGCACAGACCCGTGAAGAAATGATCCTGTACCCAAGTCTTTGCTATCACTCGGACACTAAGTATATGGCATGTGGCATATTTTATAGTGGGTCCCAGCTGTCTCTTGTTGACAAAAGTGTATCCTTGAAATCAACGTCTTTCCAGTCAGAAAAGTGTAAGTTCAGATCAACTCTCTCTTATTTTAGAACATTTGAACCTTAGAAAAATGCTAAATTGTTTCCCACTTCTGTCTGATTTATGGAATCGATTAAATAACATCACAGGTTACTTTGATAAGGGTCAAGTGGGCCACCTCTAATGCGGTCTCACACAGAGCCCAGCACTGTGCTCCTGGTGGTGTGTTCTCTTATAACTGTGGTCACTAATGTAAGGTTCTTCCATATCTGTCATGATTAAAGTTATGATCTGCTCTACCAGAACTCTACATCATTCATATAATAGTAAAGAAGTCAGTAAAGAAGTCATGACAACAAACTGGAAAACACCACCAGAAAACAGAAGTAGCATATAAAAGACGTGGGGGAGATAGGAACTCACACAAATTAGCAAAATCAAGTCAACTGAATGAAAAAGGTATGGAAGTCGATACTAAGGAAAGACACCAAGCCCATTTTAAAAGCAGGAACACTCAGAACTGGTCACCCTGAGCTTTGTAAATTAAGAAGACATATGGGTAGGAACCGGATTATATAAACTGGAGGCCTTGTCCCAAATATATGTAAACAAACACTATTCTACAACTTTAAAAGATACACACGTGAAATTTGAGTCTAAATCTAAAGAATATATGTACTTTTCTTATTCATTTAAGTTTTCTGTAAGGAAAATAATCCAATGCAAATTGATGTCCAGTTCAAAGTATGTGTGAGAAGAACCAAGCTGAAATTAGGCTTCTCCTCCAGTGAGCCAGATGGGGTTTTAGAATTTGAATTACCTGTTAGTTCCCAAAGAGCCAGAAAGCACAGTCTGAACCTACAGGATCATAGAACACATGAGCATCCTGGAAGGATGTCTACATACATGTCCTTATTTCTGTGGATATGTTTTATCCTATTGTTTAAAAACAATAACTGGAGCACAGAAAAAATAAAAGTCATAAATAATCAGTGCAAATAACTGTAAAAAGCAAAACAAAAAACAAAACAAAAATGCTCTTTAACCCTGACCTAATGTTCTTCCAACTCAGAGCCCCAGAGATTCCATCAAAAGGATATAAATTATATCAAAAAACAAACAAAAACAATTGCACGGCATGTGCTAGAAGTTCATAGGCTACAGTGAGCTATAATCAGTCTGGCTCGTAGTGAAGGAATGTCAGGAATATGTCAAAAATAGGACAAAAAATAATATCTAGCCATTCAAAAATAGTTTTAAATTAATATTTTTCTGTAAAAAATACAACTCTTTTTGTTGCATTTAATACTTTTCATACAATCAAAATCAAGGGACCAGGAACCAGAGACATTTAGATAACAAGTGGAAACTGATTTCTCTTTCATGTAACTCTATAGATTTTATATTACTTTTTTTTTCCTCCGTAGTATTTTAAATTCTCCTGTCCTTGCGTACTTCCTGTACTTCCTAAGGTGTTCCATGTGTTCACTAACTTTCACTAACTTTTTATCTCACTGAAGAGTTCTTGATCCCATCCCTTAAGAAAGAAAGCAGGAGGATCCAGACAAGTCTGAGGGCCAGCCTGATCTGTATTAGCAAGTTCCAAGTTCAGCCAAGGTTACATGGTTAAAGCCTGTCTTCGAAAATACAAATCCTGGTTTCTGTTCCAGCCCCTCTGTGGCACACTATTATACCGTGTGTCGCAGGTGCAAAGGAAAGAGAGTCAATAAGAGGAGGAATCAACTGCTCCTCAATTTCAGTAGAAAGCGTGTGGGCAAGCCAGGGATAGTTCTGTCCAACTGTACTGGCTGTACCTGAGAGGCCAAGGCGGGAAGAGTGTAAGGGCAGGGTAGTCAAGACCCTTCTTACAAAAGAGAAATAAGTCAATAATCACGTAGGCTGATAATTTTAAGTGAGCTCAATATCTGATATCTTCAACTGCCAATCTAGGCTGAGTCTCAACTCCAAACACTATGCTGGGGTGCTATCTTGAAGAATATCAGTGGCACTGACTGACAGGCCTTCTAGCTGTCCCATCCACAATCCAAACAAAAACAGCAGCAAAATTTATCAAGGGTTACATGACAACACTAGAAAGATTTTTATGTCTTCTCAGATAGAATATACTGACGCATTGTGTTTACAGACACGCTCTAAAAGAAGCTAGAGCAATTTTGATATCCTTATCAGAACCCCCACTCTGCTGCCTGTAGAATTTATATTAGTATGATTGTATAATACAGTAATGTTTTACCTTCAAATCAAAATGCAAGCCCATGAGGATCTGAGAAACAAAGTAAGAATGCACGAATACAGATTCTACCAAGAGACACAGAGTACTTAAGGAAATATATTAGATGAAAAACAATTACTTAAATTTAATGAAATAAATTGTTGGCTCCAAGCGGTTCTTCGGGACAAGAAAGCACAACAAATTTAAAACATTGATTCCTGAAAAATTACCTCCTTGTTTCATCAGAACAAGAGTTTTATGTAATTGACAAATAAATATGTATACAATTTGTGTGTATGTGTGTGTGCGTGCGTGTGTACTGCATATATATATATATGTATATATATACACACACATACACATAGATATATACATATATAATATATATAATTTGTGAAATTGATGAATAATTGTATATACAATTGTGTATCTGTTCATATTATAGAACACATAGAGGTGTTCTATAAATACATAGAGGTGTTCTTTACGACATATCGTTATAGAATTGTTATACATTAGAAATAAAAGATTATTTTCAAATTTATTTCAAGTTTTAAAAAGAAACACTAGTTCTGTACTCTTCTTAGTAAGAATATACTCTGCAACCTTGTAAAGGCTGCTCATCTCTGATATCAAAATAAATTGTACTCAGAATTAGCTAGCATCTACTGTCTCAGCAAGTCTGATTTAATTCATCAGCATTTTGGGCTTAACAGCCCAGTGACAATATTGAAAGAGTCAGCTCACTTTTCCTATCACAAAGCCAGCACATTGCCTGAAACATACTTCAAGTATAAAAACTTCCCCGTGAATACAGAGACATTTTTCTCAGGGAAAGTTATTTAATGGCATGATCATAGTTTGCGTTTGCTTTCTTTCTAAGAACGTTATCACCTTATTGCTCACCTAATTGTGTTCCCGACACAGATTAAGAACTGTTGCAGCCGGAAGTGATCCTGAATGCAAAGTGAGCTTAAATCTTGGTACAGCAGCCACACCTGGGTTGTTAACTCTAAGGAGTCTGCAAACAAAGAGACTCACCTCAGGCTCAGGGACAGCTGTTGCTCCTTGGACTTCAGCAGCTCCCCAACTTTAAAACTGGCACTGCCCAGGAAGCTTCTCTGAAAATAAGGAAGAATGTTTTCCATCAGCTCCTGAGATTCTCTTTTTATTTTTGTTGTTGTTCTCATACGGATTACAAAGAATTCGTTTTGTAAAGAACAAAATAGCGAATCAACAGCACCCCCCAAATTTTTCATTGACAGAAACACAATGCTAAAATATCGACTTGGTTAAAGACAGAGATTGACAGCCTTGGAAATAACAAGAAATAAAACACACGGCAGTCAGGACTTTCCCACTAAGTTTAATTTCCTCCTGACAAGGAAACTAGTGTCAAAGAAGATGCTAAACACTCCATACTCACCAAGAGCTCCCTTACCAAGGTTCCTTAAATTGCTGGTAACAGCAACTCTCTGTTCATGATATGAGAAAATCTGTCTCTTGGAGCTATTTTTACATGGGGCTCTGTGTGAGTTATAAATAGAAAGACAATATTTCTCCCTATCACAGAAGAATTTAGGAGCATTTGCTTCCTTTTGTTGCTTTGTACTGGCATGGGACAATTTCATCCCAACCACACAAATAAATCGTACCTCTGTTGTATTTTCTAAAATTGGTTTTAGAAACAACTTGGCGTCATGTTTACCAGTAAACATTATCTATCGACTCCTTTCAACTCAATGTGAAGACTCAAACTACAAATTGTTCTTTCTTGCCTCTTGAGATTAAAGTCTTGCTTCCCTTTTCGGTTTTGACTGGCTACTTGTGATTTGAATGTGATGATATCGTGACATCAATACCATACAGAGTATTTCTCACTTTCCTTGAGGGCAATGATGAAACATGAAAGAATAAATCCCGTATCATCAGCTATGCCATTGCTAATGGGCAGCATGTGATGCCCCACAAGCCAACAGTACTTCTTCCAGAATCTCCTCGGCACAGCTTTGCTGCCAGTCTGTGCTTGGATGAAAAGCTGGGGCAAAGGGCCTGGGACTAGCAGAATGCTTTCAGAAGAAAATAGAAAATAATTCCATACACCAAAAAAGGCAGCATATATACTTAGGGATTGCTGAAAGAACAAAAAAATTTTAGTGTGTATGCGTGTGGCCTGTATATATGTTTTTGTGCCATGTAGGTGAGCTGGGTGCCATGAGAAGGAATCGGAGAGCCTGGAATTAGAGTTGCAAACTGTTGGGGAAGTTTATTTTTAGTTATGTTTAAAATGTTTTTATGTACTGTTGGGTGAGGGGCTACCCTAGGTCTTGCCATTTTGTCTTGTCTGCAGGTGTTGGATTTTTTTATGGGGGACGTTCGATTGCTTATGATCTGCACCTGGTATCGGCCGAACACCTAAGGAGTTCTGAATCAATAAAACACCTGAGCTGAGATCCTCAGGGTTCCACTGTGAGTATGGTGCTGGCCGGGACAGCGGTTCCCTCTGTGGAGGTCTGGCAGGGTTTCCACCTATGAAAATGCCCCCATGTCTTCTTAGCTGAACCACCACAGCAAAGTTAGCTGAACTACTATAGCAAACAGTCGTCAGCGGCTCTGTGGGTGCTGGGAACTGAAATCAGGCCCTTTGCAAGAGCAGCAAGTGTTCTTAACTGCTGAGCCATCTCTCTGGGCCTAGATCAAAAATCTGAAACTTCTTTTCAAAACTCTACATTAGAAAAACAGGTTCCAAAAGATTTAAAGACAGCCATCTGAAAACGCAATTTGGTTTTGAAATTGCGGGCGACTCTCTTAGTGTTAGCCGCAATTAGATAACCTGAAGCTCAAAATGCTGGGATAGGCACCAAGTCACCAAGGCCTGGAAATTCTGAGCTCACGCTGTTAGATGTAAAAAATATTGGGCCAAACCAGAGGATGTAAGAAGCAGCAAAATAAGAGTGAATCGAAGCTGAAAACACCAGTGGCCTTATCAACGGAATACAGAATCTGAGTGACTCTTGAACACGGGCAGAGAGCAGAGGGTAGACTGAGGTCAGGAAGCCACTTAAAGTGCCTAATTATAGAGTCTCTGGAGCAGACACTGACAAGACACTGTCCCCCATTCTCTCTATGGGTCTCTGTTCACTGCCTCCCCCCATTTTTATTGAACACCATCTGATATATTTAAATGGCTGATTTTAAACCACAAAAATAATTGAGATTTCAAGTTCAACAAAGACACGTATTTTCTATTATACTCTCCCTGCAGAATACACACTAGACGTGAGAACAAACGTGGACTGGCAATAAATGAGAGAGTAATGGCCCCCAGCTTTCAAGTAAGTGACTCACTTACTTATTCCCAGGACAAAATCTCTATCAATAGCCTAGAGACCACTTCATAGCACAGGCAAGCCTTGAACATACAACTATCCTCCTGTCTCAGCCTCCTAATCGTTGGGATTATAGGCATGCACCACCACACCCAGATCAGCCAAATTATTTTAATACATGAGGGAGACACATGCATTTTGCAGTTATTTATAAATCACTTTAACTCACAAAAAACGGGATAAACGATAACCAAAGTATGTGGATAATACAGTATAGCAAAATTCTACCTCAGCATTTTGCAATTTCAATCTTTGTAAATACGTATTTTGTTATATTTTAAATTATGCACAGGTGTTTTGGGGAATGGGTATATCATGAGTGTGGGTGCCCACTAGAACCAGATTCCTCTTGGAGCTACAGGCGGTTGTGAGCTGCCGTATGGATGCTGAAAATCAAGCCTGGGTCCTCTAAAAGGGAAGCAGGTGCTCTTTACCATTCTCTAGTCCACGTTATAGATTTAAAAATATCTCTATTTCACCTTCTCTTTCACCGATAGTTAGAGCCTTTAACTTAAATCCCCATATTTCATTCATTATTCACCTTCCAATAAAATTATTAACAGATGGTAAATTTCACAAAACCCCTAACCTTCTCAACGTGTCTGATGTACCCTTTGAAACTGTGTAGGTCTGGAGGACTTTAGAATAAAGCAAACTGCACATGCCATGATGTCATGGTGGTCTTTTTACACACAAAGTAGCTGTTGCCCTAGACTGGAATTCTGCAACTAGAGACAGGTGGAATGACTATTTTTAGGCATGAGCTACAGACACACCATAATGCACAGCTACAATCAAGATTGGTGAACACAACCACTGACTCTCTGTCTGCTAGAACAGGAGCTCCTCCAGAAGCTGACCTGTGTCTGGTCAGTCTGGAAGACAGCCCTTGTTAGAAAGAGAGGGGCATGTGTCATTCATTATGCTATGTGAGAATACACAGTGTTCCAGGAACAATGACCCTGAGGCAAGCAGTCCCACCACAACTCGCCAGTCCAGGCTTGATCTTAGGAGGCATTGTCAGAGCTTTCCATAGTCCAGAAAGAAAGAAAAACAAAAGTAAAAATTGAATTCAGGTGAAGTCTAATGAGAAGGAATTCTAAATAAGATAAAAATAGAATATATAAAGGCTATGAAGTCCCATGCAGCTACTACGGTTGATAAAACATTTTCTGTGATTCCAATTTGTTCACATTTGTGTTAGGGCAGGTGAAATATTTACAAGAAGTGAGAGCTTGTTAAAGGACCGCCTGTAAGCAGAGGCGAGAACTGGAGTCATCAGCGTGATCCGTCTTGCACAGGGACACAACAGTGAATGCTCAGGAAACCACAGTAGACCAGGCTAGATCTCTGATCTCCTGCTTCTCTAACCAGCATCTTTTCACCCACAGCGTGCTGTGCCTAGTTTCCGGGACAGGTAGCAAGTCCTGATACAGGCTCTTTGTTTGCATAGTTCATAGCTCTGACCTTCCTTGCCTGCTCTGCTCATGACAATACAACATGCACAGAGTCATCCTGGAGAAGGAGATCATTAAAACATACTGCACAAAAAATTTCCATCAGCCTGACTGGAGAGTAATAGGCGGAGTGGAAAAAAAAAAGGGGGTCATCAATGGCTATTCCTGGAATCTCTCCACAGGAAATGAGGGGCCAAATGTTTATCCTGCTGTGCTCTCTAGGGACTTGGAGCACATTGCAAATGGACAGACAGCGCATCAGACTTGAAACCTCATGTCCTATGTCCACAATGGCTCCACAGACCACAATTACGGAAACCATCGGACGTACAGAACCACCCACAATGCCACAGCTCGCAAACCTCTATCATGAAAGCTCATCACACAAAGCCTACAGCCTGCACTCAGAGGATCGCTCCTTATACTACTATTTACACAAGTCTTCTCAAAATTTTCCAAGTACTGTACAGAGCTGCATTTCTCAGAGGGATTAGCTACTAGTTTAACCACTTAGAATGGGACTACTCCAAGCGGAGAGACTCATAAAACATAACATTCCCAATGGATTTAGAAGACTCAGCGTGGAAAAAAGGAACATGCACACTATGATTTTGTTTTATATTGAGCATATTTTAAATATATACTATTTTGCATATGGTGAGTTAATTAAAAACACAGTTTATTCAGTCTGTTTCTCTGAGCCATTTAAAAACCTGGCTACTGAAAAATTTTAAATGACATGTATGGCAATCTTGCATGTCACTCATTTTATTTTGACTGGACACTGATACGCTGCAGATAAGATGAGGCAGGAAATGATATTTTGACTCAACCTGTTCTTAAAAAGCCATATGCAGAATTGATGGTGTAAATTTTAAAGGGTCTTTGAAAATCTGAAGTTGATATACAGTCAGTATGATATATGTGTATATCTTACATATACCATACATATATACACACACATATATGTGAATATGATACACATAAAGCATATGTAATTACACACATATAGATAATTATGGAACAAGAAAATGTTAAAGCCTGAGCATTTTGTCTTCACTGTCATCTATAATAAATACGGTTGTATGGTATCTCCATAATAAGAACTGTTAACACTGAAAACAGCATTATAAAAAAATGGAGGCTAACTATTAAGAATTTAGAAATAATCCCCAAACTAAAGAACACTCATTCTGTACGTCATCTACTACAGAACTACGTATTTGTTATGAATATAATCCTAAAGGTCTAAGGGCACAAATTGGCATCTCTTTGCCTAATCCATCAGGAAGATGCTTGCATACAGCCAGTAAATGTTCTTAAGTGTGCTCAGAAATAAATGGAACACAATTGTAGGAATCACAGTGAAAGCTTCCACCTGGTGCTGGAATACTCACAAACTGGTGTTCTTAGTGCATTGTAAGGACAGAGTCGCAATGGGCGGTATGCTCTTGACCAATGACTTAAACTCTCAAATCCCTTGGTACCATTCAAAGAAATATCCTGAAGATTGATGGGATACGTATTCAAACATTGATCCTTCATGGGTGTTCAACATGTGTGAAATCTTCATTAGGCAGAATAACACAACTCAGTCTGTCAGGAATTCAGGCTATGTGCACTCATTCTTATGTAAGCCCGTTCTTTCTGTGTGAGAGACTGGTTCGGTGATTACACTTAACAATTTACTTGAGTGCTGATGTCATAAAATATGCTAGATTTTCCCATGTTAGTATAATTTCTAGACTCTTCTCCACTTCGTCTACAACTCGTTCTCTTGTGGCTCTAAAAACAACATAAAATAGTCAGTAGACCAAAGTGAAATGTTCTTTGATTCTTTTAATAAATAATCTAGGCACAAAGCTAGAAATACTGTGGTGAACAAAGTCAAGAAGTCTTCTTTTTTTTTTTTGCCATGAGTACTGTGTCTAGTAGTGTACAAAAATCACAGGAGCCTAATACCCACATGCTCATTACTAGTAGTGTTTTGCTTTGTTGTTGTTTAAATAGAAACAATTTCTAGACTCTTCTCTAAGAACTCAATTCTTCTCAGTGATCCCTAAAAGGCAGGGTACCAAGAGGGACTTCCTGGATAGTCTGTGTTTTCTAAAACTAAAGGAGCATGGCGACCTGAATGTAGCATCTAACTCTTCCAAGCAGGAAGATGAGGATATTGATATCTGATGTTGTGGTCAGATTGCACCATACCCTGTGAAAAGAAGCAGAAGAATGGACAGTCTGTTGTTCAAAGTCATTTTTGCATGCTTACGTTACTGTGACTATTTCTCAAGACTAAAACAAACAAACAACTAACCAGTTATTTTAGGTTAGTTTTTCAGTTTACTCACTCTGAATGGCTTCCTGACTGGCACGGCAGTCATGTCACAGAAACACCAACTAAGACTCTTATTTGGGACCAGAGATTGTAGCTGAGTCTTTGTCAAAGAAGAGGACACAATGTCAAACACACCCCCATCTCAGGTCCAGAGAACCTCCGTTAGGAGCCAGGACTCACAGGACAGGGAAGTACTGAAAGGGAAGAGGTTTTAAGGAAACTGGCCAATTATCTACCCCTCAGAATATCCAGGTGAAGTCTCAGTTGTACTACCTAGGAGCTGTGGCTATCTCCTAACTGTTCTCCAAGAAAATATTTCTATGCCCAAGGCTGGAAGAGTTTTGTGTTAAACAAATGAATCACTTGTAAAGGTCAGAGGCATCAAAAACCACCTCCCTCCTTTAATGGTGCAGGATGCTGTCCTTTGGGAATCATGGGTAACCTAATGCTGAATGCCACTGGGTCCTGTATGAAGGGGCAGTAGCAAGATGGCTGGACTGAGAGAGGACACACCACATGTGTGTGTCTTGTGGGAGTTAGAGTTTCAAGTGAGTCAAACAGATAATATGGAAGGTGGCTCACCTGCAGCCATGTGCTTAGAAGGACCCTCAGCTGTAAGAGTGCAGGGTAGGAGTGGGGTTGGACAGTGAGGGGGCTGACCCCAAGCCACACCCTTCGTGGCAGGAAAATAAACAGTAGGGGAAACCACACAGGGTCCCTTGAATCATGCAACATGGGGCTAGCTAGTATTTCTGTATTAGCCACACTGAGGACTCTGAGAGGTGTCAGAAACAGCAAAAGGGCCAGACCCACATCTTGGTAAAATGCAGATCAGCCCCTGCTCCCCCACTCTTCCTGTCTGTCACAGCCTCTCCAGTAAGAAGGGAACAAAATTGTGAACCTTTCTGCAGTGGCTGGAGTTACAGGGATGTGGCTGTCATCAGAAAGGGTGGGAAGATGGGGCAGAAAAAATAAAATGAGAGACTCAATATTTAAAATAAGTAAAATGGATCCCTAACAAGCTAAGGGCAAAAGAGAAAGTTCATACATTTAAGGCAAGATATTATTAGGTCTAAAGCAAGGGAGCAATTAAAAACAAGTGCAACCTGGGAGACAAGGAATTAGAGTAGAAAACTAAACCAACTCATTCCTTGAACTTCAAAAAATAAATGAAACTCTTTGATAAAATACTATATTAGTTAAATAAATGGTTAAAACTTCCAAGAGTTTGGGGGTTTTATGAAGGCTGAGTAAAAGGTTTAATGAGAGCATGCCCAGGAGCATCATTTGTAAAGGAGCCTTTGGATGGTGATTGTGGACCAGAGGCAAGAAAGAGCAGACACAGAGTAGCATCCAGATTCAGCAAGGGCCTTGGTTGTTGATCTTCTCAGCTGGGAGGGAATCGCTGGGCCCTTTGGAAAATAAAACACAAATAGCTCCTGTGGTCTGAGAACCCACCCAGACCAGTGGTGGATGTAAGAGCCATGGCAAACTGAAGGCATAGGCAGAGAACCAAGTGCAAAGACTACGTTAGTCCACGGAAGCCTCTCATCTCATCTCCGAGAGGAAGTCAGAAGCTCTTGTAAGGAACACGGGAGAAGACCCACACTCTGCCCTTCCTTCTCCTACTGTACTAGCAGATGCTCTGTTAACTGGCATTCTGCTCAATCAACTTGCACTTCAGGGTGTGTTTTTGAAATATTCCCTTGGTACACCCACCGGCAATGCTTTCCATGAGAAGAAATGAACAGCACCTAGTCCTGCGTTCCTTACACTCAGTGGAAGAAGACTGTCAGGTTTTCAGAGGATTTCTAGATGGGCTTTCCATCGCTGCAGCTCCACTCTCTGTACTGCCTTGGGGGTTCTGCTTGTGAGACTATTCAGATTCTGCTACCACCAACTCTCGCCTTGTCTAAACAGAAAACACTAGTACTCCTAGTACGTTCTTGCTCTTTCAACTTCTACAGGTTAAAGACGCAACACTTCAGGTGTCCAACGCACTGAACAGACATGGTGGCCAGCTGCTTGATCCACATCCCAGTGTTTTAGTGGCAGGAAGCAGGAAGAATCAACATCCTGCCCTGATGACTCTGCCTCTTTCCTATGATGCTGCAGTTCACACCTGTAATTTCCCTATCCTCCAGGAGTCCAGGAGTCCAGGCTTCAGTTCACACCTGTAACTTCCCTAACCCCAGGGAGTCCAGGAGTGCTAGCTTCAGCTCACACCTGTAGCCTCCAGGAATCCAGGAGTTCTGCCTTTCAGTTGCAATTCAACTATCTGTAGGACTATGTCCGGGATCATCTCTCACCGTCTGAACTAATTACAAAACTCATTTGAGAATGGATTATTTTCAGGGAACAAGAGATGAATTCTATTCAATTCCAGGACAAAAGACGGTGGCTCCTCAAACAGTCCCGCCCTGCTAACTTAATTGTTTTTTGTCAGCCACCAGGCAGGCAGGAAGTTAGAGCAAATCCAAACCATTAACTGACAGATGATGTGTGTACCTTCGGAAATATAAAAGCACCTACCCCAACTTCTGGCGGGGGATCCTTGTGTTCTGGAAGGACACTGGTTCGGATCTATGGAGAAAAACAAACATTTCCTATATGACTTCGGAACGGAATAGAGACTAGTGCAGAAGCTTCATGCAGGCTCTGGGTTTCTGTTCTCTTCATCTGATGTCAATTCAAACTTCTGAGTTAATCATCAACGAGGAGACACTCCCTTAGTGTCCACTGCAGTGCAGTAAAGCTGTCTTTCTACAGTTCTAAAACTTCCTGGCTTTTCCAGTAGACAGAGCTCCTTAAGCCTCACCCACATGCTCCTTGTCAGAGCAGACATCAAGGACTTAAGTGAGTCACCTTCTATCTCTGCAGAAACCAACTTTCGTTCGCTATTCCAAAAAAAAATAATAGAATCGGCATAGAGAAACTAATTCTGTGGATGAAAGCCAATACCCAGCTCCTTATAGGAGCTCCCTTTCCTGTGCAAGCTCTGGACCATATGATAGGAGAGTGACATCTAAATTATTTTGAAAAGTAAGCCTCACTCAATGGTAAAAGTATCAAAACCCAGTCACACAAACTTGCCACTGAACATTCTGAGTGCATAATTAGACACACATGTTACCGAGTGGCGATTATCTGCCCTTATTTTCCACTAGAGTAATGGCGGTATTTTCAGACTATTTGTGCTCATCCTTGATACTGGAGTTTCTGAGTCTACTATGTAGCTGCTGAGTCTAGCTCCCCTAAGGAAAATTACAAGCTCCAAATGAGGGAGCAGGGGGGAATCTTTCTCACGTAAGAGAAAAGGCAGCAAGAACAGACCAGACTCACAGGGCTCCTCTGAAGCAGAGGTGAGATGAGACAGTAAAGGGAACACAAGCTGGTACCAGACCACACCCTGCGTAACTGGAGAGCAAGGGTCTGCAGGGAGGGCTGGGAATGGACGGACAGACCGGAAGCACAGTGTGGAAAAAGGTTTCTTGAGTTCATTTTTAACAAAATCCCTTTAGAAGCACAGCTCCGTGAGTTCCTGAGGTCCTGATATGTCTGAGGGTGACGGGTCAAGGGTCCCAGGAGGAAGAGGTGGTTACGATATCCTTCATCTGACTTTTATGGCTTGCTGATCTTGAACAGTTTCCATCTCTGAATAAAGTCATGAGCTAAGGCAGAGCACGCCTTTTGAATCCCAGCCTGAGGCTCTTTGTTTCTTATGACAGAGCCAGTTCTATCGCTTGCACAATTTGTCAGTCATTATACCATGGAATTGTTAACCAGTGCACAGAACAAATGACAGGAGGGATCCCAACAGAGTGAATAACACAAGGTGTAGAATGTGCTCGGCTCAGACTGCATGTCAGTATGCTCTCTGGCTAAGAGTTTGGTAACTTGGTGGCTGCAGGAAAGTTCTTTGGCCAGCTTCAGTAGTCAGTGTCATTATCTGAGAGCCACCAGCTACCCTCAGAAGATGGGGAAAGTATATAAATGTTGAGCTGTTAAGGACCATGAAGAACACACACACACACACACACACACACACACACACATAATTCCTTATATGCAATTGTCCATAAGTATAGTGTCTCTCTGTTTGTTTCTCTCATTATAGTGGTCAGACTATATATATAACAAGTATTCATATATGTACAATACACATGTACATACGTTCTGTTTGCATTCGTTTTCAAAATATTTACTACCAAAAGGATTCTCAAAAGGAATGTACTTGTATTGAAAAATAAAGGAAAAATTGACAGACACTGGTAAGCCTCAACATGTGCAGGATTGAATAAAATAGTTGATTTAGATTATATGTATGTGCATACATAGAGACAGACAAAGTTAGAATAATATTAACAAATCCAACACAGCCCATTAAACTCCTATATTCGGGTGATTTTTATCAATTCTTATAAATATGAATAAGCTACAGAAGAAAGAAGATTCTTCATCCCATGTCATATATATTAAAAATTGAAGGCATCAAGGGTTGGTTTGCTATATTCTGTGTATGTGTGCTTCTGTGTAGGAAGGGGACGGAAAAGAGGGCAGGAAAAAGAGAGAAAATGAGCCTTATATTTATTTTGCACAATAGAAGGTTAAGTGTAGGTTTGTAGAGTTTGAAAATGTTTGTGTTCGTACTGTTGGTGTCATGGCACTACTTTCGGTGTGTACAATGTATTGCACATACAATCCTATTGCACATCTCACTGCTGTACAGAGAACAGTGGTTTGCTAGTGAAGAGCAGCCTGTCCTGCTCTTTGGGGCTTCAGTGTCTAGTGGATGAGACCATCTAAAGCATTCAAGTACAATATAGTAAGTGCTACAATGGAAATATGAACATTGGCTATCAGTGTTTAAACAGAAGACTAACTACTCGGCCTGTGGGTGTCAGGGGAGGCTGCACAGAAGAGGTGTTCAGCGTCTTGAAGGATGAGTAGGAGTTTTCAGCAAGGAAAAGCATGATAAAGCATAAAGGGTATAAGGTAATAGCTATGCACCATATGGCTGCTGAAGTCCAAATGCCTTTGCAAAGTGTTTGTTTCTGAGGATGCTTCAGGGAGCTTGCAAGGAAGTGACTTGAATTCAATAGGTTTAGAGAAGTAGTTTGGGTGTGTAAGTAGGTAGGGAGGTAAGTAGGTACCAGTAGGTAAGGCTGTGGTGTTGTATAACTGGCACTGTTTTCTTTATGTACTTCCTCCAGGCAACAGGAAATCAGAGAGGGCTTTGTGGGCAAATCCTTGAATCATCCCGAGTCCTTCTGGGAGCTTTGAGCCTTTCCCTTTCTGTCATGGTGTCGGTTTTTTAAATGAGATGAGTGTAAATCATTGTTTTATATCCTTTTCAGCCCTGGAGGCTGTCCTGGGCTGGAGAGAGAAGGAGGTAGGAGGTGAGAGAGAAGTTAAGGGAGGAACGGAGTAGCGAGAGGGGATTGAAGACAGGGGAATTAAGAACAGAGAGACAGAGGAGGGCAGGGCAGGAGTGTGTCACTGACAATGCGGTTCTGAAAAAACTCAGATGTGGCCTGAAGCTGAAGAAGGCGTGGAGCGATGGCGGTTACTGCAGTATTTGGAATGTTCTAGTTCCTCACCATGTGACGCCTCTTGAGGATTAAAGGCCTTCCTTAGGAATTCACTTTTCCCTTTTTGGTCCTATTAACATTTTTTTTCCCACTGAGTGTCTTTGTTAAGCCTCTCTCAGAATTTTCACAGAACACACAAATTTTCACCACCAAGTATACAAAGTCCTCATAGCTTTGGTCTAGAGGTTGAGGACAGCAAACAATCAAGGTAGACAGGTGATGGATGTGATCTGATGCATGCCCACACTACGGGCACCTTCTTGCTTATGCCCTAAGTTCATATAAAGCAAATTACCTTCTTGTCTCGTTCCCCTCTGTCAATCCCAGAAGAACGAGGTTCATGTATGGTAACTTTGAAATGCTAAGCATAGAGTGTTAACTCTGAAGTGGCAACCATAAGCTAGCAGGTAGTGAGCGACCCTGACTCTCTCACCAGCTCCCTACAGATTTCTTTGCTCACATTGAAGGCTTCCGGGAGCTGCCAGGACACAACTGCGGTAGGAGAACACAGCCCACTGAAGAAAACTCCTGAAGCTAGCGAATGGATGCCACGTTCCATTCCCATGGTTCCAAGACTGCTGCATTTTATAACTGGTGAGTAAGTAACGAAGCCTGTGGCAATGAGCTGTAGTGGAGATCAGAGCCAGCCAAGGATATGGTCATGCTGTTAGGAGTCTGCAGCCCTGGCTGTACTTCCTGAGTCTCGGGTGGGTGCACTTCTGCATTGGTAAGTGAGGAAGGAGCAATCTTCTCTAGATAGACACAGATGGAATGCAGGAGGAAAGTTGGGGATCATCTGGAAGAAATACCCGTGAAATAGCCTCCATCTTCCGTCAGAAATATGGTTAAACCTGGCAATGTATTAGGAAGTGAACTGGATATAGAATCAGAGTCTTTATTTCCTAATATAAACATTGCTCTAGACCCCTTAAGCACCTTGACATGTTCTTGCTCCATTTTGATGAAAAACACAACTGCCTTGATATTGAAACATGAACTCATGACGGGGAGAGAAATGTCTACCTTTTTCTGTCATGTGAAGATTCTGTAAGAAATTGTCTCAGGACCCCTCTCATTCAAGTGTGACTCCCTAACTCAATCCCAACAATGCAGCTTATGTCAGGAATATCTGTTGCATCCACAATGGGGTTTCTGAAGAGGGTACAGTATGGCTTCTTAGTTGTCTCTTTTCTTCTAATGGCCAGTAGTCAGGTCACCCAGTTATCTGGTAGTAGACAAGTTGCAGACTTAGAGACCCCAGTCTCCAAATAACCTGAGAGCAAATTATCAGCCAACAACCACAAACCGGCACGTCCCTATATTAACTGGTTGTAGAACATTTTACTGGTGTGTAACAAGCCTAAAATACTGTACAGTGATCTGTTTGCAGTTCTGTCAGAACTCCAGGTGTATCAGGACTGGTTCTCCAGGGAGATCTCACAAGACTGCTGTCAGGAGGCAAGTTGCCTATATCCTCATTCAGAGGCTCCACCAGAGCAGATCCCCCCCAATATCCCACAGGCTGTGAATGGAACAGAGTATCCCAGAACTCTAGAACAGAGGTACTAATTTTCTATATGATTTCCAGCTGAGACAAAAGAAAATGGTTGTAGGCCTTCACATCTATAGTGATTGCTGGCAGCCAAGGTTTTAACATGCAAGTCTTGGAGGGACAATTAATGACCAAGCTGTAACATCAACCTTGACAGCACATGAGAATTAACATGACCAAAATATTTTTGTTTCCGTGTTCATTTTAGTGTCAATTTGTAAACCATCCCCAATATATATAACTAAAGCAAAAGCTACCATGAAAGCATCCAGGCATCAGAATTTTTTAAGGCTCATTCTCTTTGTGATTCTAGTGTACAGCCAGAAATAAATAAGAAACAGCATGAGTCTTACACACTAGTTCAGAATCTTATCAAAAAGTCTCAAAGGAGATGTGTAATGATGAAGGCATGAAAGAAGGCTCTCCTTGAAAAGAACACACACACACACACACACACAGGTTAACAGATTCTGAGTTGGAAAAGTTCTTAGACATTTCTAGGCAATGTTTCTTTCACAACAGTATACATATATTCATCAATTACTGGTTTGGTCTGCAGACGCTCAGAAAATGATCTTCAGACAACCACCCCCAGGAGTTTTGTTGAAATTCAGAAACTAAGAGTAGGGATATAGCTCAGTGGAAAAGCCCATAGTTGTTGAATCCCTAGACAGAACTTGGGAGGAATATAAAATTTAAATATACAAGCCAAAATTCCAGCTTATCATACACACACCAAATCAGAACCTCCATTTCAACAAGGTTACTGTACTATTCTCACAGAGAAGCTCTGGTCCAAATGGATACTGATAAATAAAGCAGTCCATGGATAAGTATAGTAGCTATGCAGGTGCATATATGTGTGTGTGTGTGTGTGTGTATATATGTATACACACACACACACACACACATATATTACATCATATATAATATATGTATATGATGCATATATGCATATACATGCACCATATATACACAGATATAATATATACATATTTATGTTATATATAAACATATATAATATATATATGTATATGCTCAATACAAGAATTTTAAAAATAGTGTATTTTACTTTTAATTATGTATATATGTGGGGGGTGTGGACATGAGTGTCTGAGAAAGCCACAAAAGAGTTGGAATTACAGGCAGTTGTGAGATACCCAATATGGGGTGCTAGAACCAAACTCAGGTCCTCTGCAGGAAAAGTACACCTTTAACCAACGTGCTCTCTCTCAAGTCCCAGGATTTTTTTTTTTTAGATATTAGGTTATCTAGTGATTACTTTAAATGTCAAGTAACTACAGAACTCATGATGATGCCTCCTAGCAGGGAGCTTATGATTGTTCCTTGCTAAGCAAATGCTTATGGTGGGGAGAGCTGATCAATTAAATCAAAGACTGAACTGGGACAGAAAGGTGCTGGAGTTGTCGTAACATTTTGATGCTGTTGATTGAACTGTTCCCCACCACCCACCAATTTATATGTTGATGCCTTTATTATCAGTACCTCTGAGAATGACTATGTTTGAAGATAGGACCGGACCCCTAGTGAGATGACTAGGTTAAAGGGCAGGACTCTAGGGTACAGACCTGGTATTAGTATAACAGTTCTAAGAAGAAAATACTTGGAAAGTTCATGTATAGAAGATAGCAAGAGAGTAGGTACTTGTGAGCCAAGAAGAGAGAGTTACGGGAAGCCAACCCTGCCAGTATGTCTGTGTTGCACTTTCTAACTATAGGACTATGAAAAGTCAGTTTCTATTGTGTAAATACCCATTCTGCTGTGTCTGTTCTCAGAAGCTTGGTAATGGCATCAGTTTTTTGTATATGGCTTTTCCTGATTTAGCTAAGATCACAGTTAGTGTTTGTTTCTCGACCCTCAAAGCACACGGGACTTTCTTACAGGTTTTCCGTGTATCTCTTTGAAAGCATTCTACCTCACACTGCCTTAAAATTTTGCAAATTCCTTTTGCTTAACACTGGAATTTGAGTCCTTTTTTGGTCTCCAAGTTTGTCATTTCAGCAGCGACTGCAACCCAGAATCTTTGCAGAGTTCTCTGCTTGCCAGAACCTGTGTTCTGTTCAGTAAAACCTTGAAATCTCAGACTTTCTCTTCCAGCAGCATCACGAATGCCTCCAGGTGAGAAACAGCCTTCCTTAGAGACTCACACGCTCAGTGATTCCAAACCAGCTACTTGTCCTTTCTCCCCGCACCATGGAACTGTGGGAGATTCTGTTCTGCTTGCCCCACCCCCATCCTTTACCTGCTCCTGTAGCCTCCCACCTTTGCAGGAATTAAGTAAATTTGTTTTAAATTAGTAAAAAAACTTAAGCTACTTGATGAAAGCCTTAATGTCTCCATTTCTCACTTAACCCAATAAAGAGACTGAATGCTTCGCTAATTTTTCTTCTTGAAGGCAGGCAGAGGCCCATTGCTCAGCTGATTATCAATATACAACATATATATTACAATATACAAAAATGTCCGTGGATGAAATTAACTCAATCTGGTCATTTCTGCTTATACAACTTGATGATGTGTTCAGATACATGATTTTGTCACCCACCTGTCTTTTCTTCTAAGTGTAGTCAGAATATTGCTTACTTCTTGTCCCATATCATACTCAAGCAGAATTTGCACGCATTGTGTGTGTGTGTGTGTGTGTGTGTGTGTGTGTGTGTGTGTGTGTGTGTATGACTGGAGAGTGAACCTAGGATCTCCTGAGTGTTATCCATGTGCTCTACTACTAAGCTACTCCCAGCCTCTGAACTTCTTAATATGCAGAAGTTGTTGGAAACATAATGAACCTTCCCAACATGTGACTAAAGGATGCAAAACTAATATTTGATAGCAGTTCTGAAGTGTGACTGCAAAGGTAAATAAAATGATGCCCTTATATGTTAGTTTGTTCATTGAGAAGTCTCTGAAAAAAACCCTATACAAGTGTACATCTCTAAGTGTCTCGTCTGATAAGTAGAATTTGTCTCAAAGCCTGAATATCATCCAAAATTGGTGCAATAATCATTGACAATGATAGGCTATCTTGGCTGTTACTAGGTAAATGCAATCATTTTTCAAACGTCAAAACACATTGTACCAAATTGTACGCATTAAGAACATTTTATAGATTTCAAAGAAAATATGAATAAAAACAAATGTAAGCACAGTTTTAGTATGGATGAAGCCCATGAAAGTAAGATGTTTTTCATTTCTCTAAGGCAGTGATTTTCACATCATAGCTTTCTAGTCACATGGGTCTCCTTACATTGGATGGCTGGCTCTTTAAGACGTGTAATTTCTCTCTATGAACACACTATGATACTAAAGTCTAGTGATCACACAGGAGGCATGTGGTTCTTCAGGTTAATGGTGACCATGATGGGGCTCCAGACTCCTATAACTCTGAGTATTCCTGCTGCTACCTACGTCTTATTCCATTTCCCTTTCCAATGATAAAAGGATCTATTGCACACAGGTGAAAAAAATATGGAGCAGTAAAAATGTCTGCAGATATTTCCTTTCTTTTTCAGGTTGTGTCTGGAAGATATACATTCTGCAGAAAATAAGAGCTTTCAAGAGAAAGGGTTCAGTCCCATGGGTAAAAGACATTCCTCTATTCTGCTCTCCACTCAGTTTATTTCTGGATCTTCCTGAAACCAACAGAAGGCTAGGAAAATACGCATCTTCATGACATTATCTTTCTTGACTATGTGTGTGAGTCAAGCCTTGCCTTGTGCATTTACCTAAAGTGGAAAGAACACATCGCCCAAGAGCTTTGCCATTTAAAAACAACAGATTTTCTTTAAGTATTAAGAATTGTTTAAACATTTAAAATGGAAATATAAAGTATAACATCCCTTCACAATGCAAAAGCATATTCTAAAGTTGGGTTTTAGGGGTCCTGAGGACAATAGCCCGACCCTGACTAAGCAGCTGCTTTCTGGGTGTTAGAACTCCATTCCTGCTGACTCACTGCTGTAGCTTCTACCTGGAATATCCATCTGTGTATCAAGGGCTTGGCGCCCAGCTTGGCTCTATGGGGTGTAGTGGATACTTCCGGAGGTGAGGTATAATGGAATGACTTTAGATGGTCAGGGATGTGCCTTTGAAAGGGAGAGTGAGGCCCAGTCCCTTTCTTCTTCCTCCTATTTTCTATCTCCTAGCAGTAAATTGGGCAGTTTTGTTCCCCCATATGCTCCTGCCGAGATCCACTGCCTCACCAAAGGCCAAAGCCAACAGTACTGATGAGTCACTGATGAAAGCATATAAAGTGGAAATCAAAGTAAACCTTTCATCTTTATAAATTGACTTTCTGTGGTATTTTTATAGTAATAGAAAACTAGCACACTCCTCCAAACTCATACATGGATATTAAATAGATGAAGTACTTAGGGAGCCTGGTTCAGTTCCATATATTGTACACCAAGAGTTTGTCAGGGCAGACACCCACAGTTCATTCCAAAAACAACTGTGCTATCATTCTGAAAAGTGGAAAGGAAGTCGTTAAGGCTGATTCCTTAATCTCACACTAGTCCTGGGTGGATCTATATGCTTCTGAGAATTTTCTACCTTCAAAAAAGGTAATGGTTGGTGAATCAGGATAATGAAAGCAAATCAAAAAAAAAAAAAAACCAAACAAACAAATAAACAAAAACTAAAACAAACAAAAAGAAAAAAACCAAATACAATTAGGCTCAGGTTGAATTATTTCAAGGATGCATATGCTAATTTTAATTCATGGTCATCTCAGATCTGTATTGCATTATTATTACCCATTTTGCAGGTGAGAAAACTGGGTTTTAGAAAATCACAGTAATCTGTCCATATCACTTCGTTAGCAAGAACAGGTTTGACATTAGATGATCTTCTTTTAAAGGCTGTGCCCCTTGGCAGTGTTTCTCTTTGGGGTCAGGACTGATGGTGATTCTAATGGGCTTCCCTTGGGTTGTTTAATGAGAGATTTTAAAACTAAAACTCTATTAGCCTCAGGGAACAGAAACAGACACAATTGATCAAACTACTGGATTCAAAAACATCATCGTTACATATTAACTGCCCCCAATTAAGACCACAGTCATGAGTTAATGAACAAGCCATTTAGACAGAAAACAGTAATATCAACACAAGCACATGTCTATGAATCTGCTAGTCCCCAGAAGTCATTATCCCCCAACAATGTAAGGCTAAATGGTTTCTAGTTAATATGAAAATGATTGTGATTGTCCAAATATTCCATCAAATCATTTACAATTTAGATTTTGTTTATTCTTGTCAAGAGATTATAGAGTCCTGTTGAGAAGTGACATATACAACAAAATATACTTTACCTATACAGACTATTTTTTTCATGAACAAGAACACAGAAGGCACAGAATGGACAGACTACCTTGCATTTATTCAATAAGCATTGCCTTCCTTTCCAGGCAAAAAGGAGATAATTATTCAGTAGCTGGATTCTACATCACAATAGATTCCTTCTCCATGGGAGTTTTACCAAAGCTTCTAATAAGTCTCAACATGGCTGCTGATTAGAATCACCCAGAGAAGTTTTTAAATGTGCTTATGCCAGGGTCTCTATTCTCATCCCTTTAACCAGATCACTCCAAGCACAGAATGCTCTTTCGTGGCTCTTTGTTTCAAATATATGTTGGGAGAAAAATGAGGCTCAAACTTTAGCTTTCAACTTGTAAGAAAACAAAACCCAAAGATAAGTAGCTTTTCCACCAAGACATAGGACTAGTGAGTGGGTGGAGCGATTAGAGTTCCAACATAAATCTGTTTCCTGAGCCAGTGCTATAGCACAGCTACCATGTAGAGTGTCGGCATACCCATTCCCTGCAATTCTTGATGTTTTGGTTGTGAATCTAGCCTTTAATGGCTGAACCGTCTCTCTAGCCCATCCCTGTAATTCTTATTCAAACCACAGGTCTGTAGTTCTCAAGCGTGGTCTAATCAGGAGATGTGTAAGATCAAAACTGTGCCCATTATGATACCCAGGTAATAGTCTCCTTTTGAATTCTCATCATTTGCCCAGGACATAGTAGAGTATTCTGAAGGTTGTATGGCTTATCACATCACAAAAGATTACACAAAGAACGCACAGGGTCTTTTCCTATTGATCAGCATTAAAGAGATTCACAAACATAAACTAGCACTACCCTCTTAGGACAGCTTTTGTTTTCCCGCAAGTTTCAAAATCTTGTGTAATTTAATCTATAATAGATTAACAATTTGTGTCTTTACATAAATCAGTACTTTGAAAGATTCTGAGTTTTGAATTCTAATGTGGTAAATGTCCATGGCTAGAACAACATATGTAAACAAAAGTCACTAAGTTCTCTCAAGAATTTGTAAGATCCTAAAGCATCTTGAGACCCAGTGTTTAAGAAATACTGCTACAAGTGGACTTCAGTATCTATTTAATCTCACCCTTTCAGAAAAGGTTTCTATGTCAAGGTCTCTAAAAGAGGTGAATGGATATTTGTCACAGACACGCCAAATGCTAGGCACTCAACCATTCCAGATACCTAATACCCCAGGCCATCCTGTACCACAAATGCTTCCCTGACCCTCATTGCTCTCTTTGACCTTAGTGTCTTTGTACGTATTGAAGAAAGACAGCATAGTCATTAACAAGGAACCATCTCTTGATGGTTCACATTTGAATGTCTGGAAGAGATGGACAATATCACAATAGTGAAATAGCATACTGCTATTAAGTGTATCTAATCGAAGTTAGGTCAGCAGCTCTAGTGAAGCTAGCGTATTCTGATTCTGTGACTTTAAGTCAGTTCTAATGAGAAAGTCCCATCCCAGTGGAAACTAAGAAATACTAGTGTCTCAGCAGGCCAAGGAAACAGTAAGTGCAGAGGCTCCGAAGCCAAAGTGACTGGCAATTCAAAGAGAAGAAAGGGGAAGGAGTGAGAAGCAGGGTTAAAGAAAGGCAGGGCTCCAGTAACACTGGGTTCATATTGTACTAATGATAGGAAACTCCGGTAGGGTCCTGAGCCAAGAAATGATGTGATCCTTTTTATGCTTCAAAAATAGCATCCAATATGTGAAGAACAGATGGCAAGAGGTCAGTAATGGAAGGAGATGAGATAGGAGCCATTTACAAATGAGAATCATATGACAGCTAGTCTCCTCTATCTAGAGTGAGGATCAAGTCAGGTGTGCAAGTTTTAGGAAACGCGTCATTCGGTTTCCCTGAGTCACTTGTTTTCAAATATTTATGCAAAATACATTGATACCGACAGAGTACATACTCAGTATGCAAATTCCTGTGAGTGTGATTACATTCACCATTGAGGAAAATAATGCTCAAGGGTCACAAACATATTTGTGGGTTAATCGTTATTTAAGTAACTTTAGCACCAAGTAATAAATGACATGTTGTTTATACCTGATTTATATTGTAGCTATTAAATAATAGCATGGCTCTTAAATATGGGAATATTTAGAAGGATGTAACCTAGAGAAGGAGGAAAGACAGTTCTACAGAAAAAGTATGCAAACTAAGACTGTTGTATCATAATTACCTGTGAAAGTCTATAACGAGAGTTATAGGTCAGTGGGAGGAGAGGTATGTTCTGACAGGAACCCACAGCACTGTTGAACAGCGAATATCTGTGGTTACTTCCTGCACTAGGACCATATCAGCAAGCAAGGGCTCAGAGACATGTAATTGGCAAATGGCAACACACGTGGAAAGACACAAAAGGAAAGGACAGAGCTCATAAGGTTAAAAAGCAAACTTTCCAGTACCAAAAGTTCTGTCAACGGGACTTGAGGAAAACACGTGGACATAGCTGTGTGTCTGTCTGCGCCCATATCTGGCTTTGCAATTGGAGTGAGGAGGCATGCTTCATCTGCCTTAAAGCACTAGCCCCGTACATGCTTCCTTCATTGGGGTTTCCTACTGAGCAGTTTCCTCAGTGTTTTAGAAGCAACACATAATCAGAGCCACAGATGCATACACACACACGCACACACGCACACACATACACACACACGCACACACGCGCACACACACACACATACACATACACACACACATACACATGTACATACAAGCACACACATACACACACACACGCACACACGCACACACACATACACACATACACACGCACACACACATACACACACACATACACACACACACACATACACATACACACACACATACACACACACATACACACACACATACACATACACACACACATACACACACACATACACATGTACATACAAGCACACACATACACACACACACACACGCACACACACATACCCATGTACATACAAGCACACACATACACACACACACACACACACACACATACCCATGTACATACAAGCACACACATACACACACACACAAAAGCATATCTTACAAAGCATGTCAATTTCACTAAACTATATTTAACAGATGCCAAAATAGACTGTATATTCAAACCATAAAATGTTATAAAATACATCTTCTAATGTATTTAAGGATTTTATCATCTTAAAGAAACTATATTTGAAATCTAGAACTTAACATTAAAACTCTTAACTCAGGGAGAATCTCTGTCGTGTGCTTTTGTGCCGGAGTTGAGCTTATACTCAGTATTCTTGCTGCGTCAGAGCTGGTGAACCACACAGACAAAGGGTTCAGGCATCTCAGAGAATTCTAAAATCCAATGTGCTGAGCAATGTCCACTGGTAAGAGAATAAGAGGTGTTGTCACAAACTCACCCTGACTCGAAATAAGATTTTTATCTCTTCCATTTCTTCAGGTGAATTTTCCCATGGTGCTGTCCAGAAGAAACCAAAACATGTCTGCTAATGCTGTTCCCTCCTCTCACAGATTAGATGAAGCCAGAGAGAGCAAAGTTCAGTGGATTTAATCCTAACCTGTTTCCCTTTTCCTTTTTCGATGTTTATATTTCATTTTATTTTCACTCCTTCTTTGAAAGTTTTATTTTTCTTGAGGTTTCAATATTTTATTTGTTTTATTTTAAGTGATGTTAATTGCAGCATTTGAAGCAGAGGGGGAGCTAATTCAACACAAAATGGAAGATTCTATAATGTATCCATTAAAGTGATAAAAAAAAATAGAGTGATAAGCCTAAAAACTAGAGTCACAGAAGTCAGTTTAGATCCCAGGATTGTCATAGTGTGACTGTAATCACCTCCTGGCTCAGAGCTAGAGATCCCAGAAGCTATTTTATACTCTGATGCAATGGCAAAACACACACACACACACACACACACACACAGAGGCATTGAATCAGGGTCGACCTGATACTTGGCTTAAGGATACTAAGTGAGTGTGACTGTTTTCTGCTGTCCAGTCAAGATTGACAGAAGTCTGCAACTTCTTGTTCACCTTCTGGTAAAACAGAACCACCAAACTTTGTCTCATCATTCACGATGCTATGAAGCTGGGATTCATCCATCTTGTAGTCAACTGGGAGATTGCTCTGGGTCACTCGGGATTTTGGAGTCTCAAAATTCATCTGGTAGCCAAGCAGCCAACCCTAAAGCAAAGCACCAGAGTACCCCTGATCCAGGACCCAGCCACATCAAAGCCCACATCACGGCCCAGGTTGATATGCTCCCTCTTGTACTCTGTCTAGATTTTAGCATTTTTTTCCTCCAGTGTTAAGTGAGAGAAGGATGTATCAAATGTCAGCTTCAGTCCATGCATGAGCTGGTCTTCAACAGTGGTCTCGGTGCCCAGGATGTTGTCTGTGTTCCACTTCTCTGTGAACATGAGGTCATACTCAGTCTGTCTGTACTTTGTTTCCATTAATTTTGGTGGTCTCCATGTTGGCTGAGCCTGAGCTGGTAAATTCCAATCTATTCTCAGACTTCGTTTTCAAATCATGTTTTACTAAGCCAAAGCTGCAGCCCTCAGTGAAGACATCTCTGGCAGACTTAACAAGATCAGCACAGCCAAATTCTGGAAGACGGTGGGATTGGGAGCAGTGGCAGCCATGGCAGGGGCTCAGTTCCTTGAAGGTTTTAAACAAGGTGTATTGATCACATTCATCCCCTCTCCTCTAGCTTCTAAAGAGTGTAAGCTCCTGAGGCTGCTGATGGCCACAAGGAAACAGTCTTGTGAACACACAGGGCAGTGGCACATGCAAATGCATAGCAACTCTGACACCATGCACAACACCTGTGCAAGCCAGACCAAATCCTCCCAGCAAGGAAAGGGGAGTCCGGCATGCAATCTCACCCCAAGCCGTGAACCTGCTGGAGACTGATAGCTGCTGGGAAAGGGAGAGTCAGTCTCTCCTGATCCTTTTCATTTTTCAAGAACAATGGCATGCAGTAAATGTTTAACTGCTGACTCACAGAAGCTAGGGGTGGAATTCTATGAGCTGACTGTTAGCTATCTGCAGTATAAACATTTCAAGTAGAGATTCCATACTATTGATTTGAGGTGACCAACTGAAGGGTTGGTAGAGATATGTGTGGTCAGCCTTCTAGGGGTATTACAAGTAGGTACTAACAGCCTATTATAGGGTCACCTTGGTCCAGTGGTGGAGATGTCTGTGAGGCCTATCCCTTGAGGTTCTGGTGTATCGTGAGACTGGTTGCAGCCACTACAGGCTTTTATGGAAAAATTAGCATGCAACTACATTTAATGTAGAAGCCTTAAGACCATGTCTCTGAAACCAATAATTTTAATTATTTTAAGACTCAGAAGGGTCTAGATGCCTAACTAAGATGTAGCCAGCAGTGTCTGTTGCTCAATCAGATTCTGAATTGAAGAATTCTTTCAAAACCAATGGAAACTTTGGTCATGGGAAAGAGACACACACACTCCAAGAATCTGGCTTACTAGAACTGGTCTCATGACATATCTGGGCCTCAGGGTCAGTGCTAAGTGCCCTGGCAGAGAGCACTGGATGCTTCGAAATTTTTCTCTATCTTTGGAGTATTTAATTGTGAGCATTGCATACCATAGATCATGTTCTATTCTTCCTGTGTTTAGAAAAGTAGTCTTACTCTAGGTCCCAGAAAACAAGAAAAAAATATATATATAAAAAAGAAAATGTCAGCCCATAAATGGTTCATAGTTTCTAAGTGAGATTTAAAGCCCACAGCAAAATCTTCCATTAAGTATTTTAAAATCTTTTTCCAATTAACCAGAGGGATTTTTTTTTGTTGTTGTTTTTTTTGGTTTTTTTTTTTTTTTGGTCTTTGTTTTTTGGTGTTTTTTTTCTTTTCTTTTCTTTCCCTTTCTTTTCTTTTCTTTTTGGTATATTGGCTATACTGATAATATCACCTCCAGAAGAAAAGGTAAATTCTAGCCTAGCTGATTTACATTAGTATAATTGCATAATTTAGTCCCACTCAAACTGTATATGACAGGTTTTGCTTTGATACCATGTTTCAGGGACATCAAGTGGATTTATTGATAACAGAGAAAGAAAAATTTTAACCCATAATGAAATCCTTTGCTTTTGTTTTGTCTTTAAAATAAAACAGAACGGGGTTAACTGTCAGTAAACATTTGGAACAGGTTTTGAAAGGATAGTGAAACCGGCGGCTTTTGTGAGACATATTGGTATTCACGAAAGAAAACAATGGGATAGAAAAGTACAAGATGCTGAGCTGACTCTCAACAAACTGAGAATATGAACAGCTAAACAGAACAAATTGAGGAACGAATAGCTAAATGCATTAAAGAGAAATAGCATAATCTGATAAAGAAAGAGAAAAACTAGGTCATGCTTTTTAATGAAAATCCAAACGAGAGCTGGAAGGCTCGACGGCGAATGCATGTGTGTTTGCAGGCGAATGGGTACCGGGACTAGACAAGACTACAGAAGGAGCTCAGCCCGGCAACTTTCTTCTCTCAGCTAATAACAAGGTCATGCCTAGGCTTAATGTTTTTCTATTCCTTTGTTCATTTAGTACCTTTAAAGCCACAGAGGTGGACCTACAAGGCAACCTGAGGATCATAGAGTCTGCTGGTATCAAAGAAGCCATCCATGTGCACGCTGGGCCACAAAAGCATGTCTGATGTGGTTTTCCGGTGTCACGTGTCTGTCCTCTCTATTCTTACTACTCTAAGTGAGGTCTGAGCATGACAGTTCTGAAACCATCTGGGAACTTGTGAGACATGCAGACTCCTTTGGGCGTATGTTAGTTGGATTATAGTATCACACTCTGTGTGTCACAGGACAATCAGGTAGTCCGTAAGTACATGAAAGGCTGAGAAACCCTGAAACAAAGGACTAATCTAATTCATTCAAAATGGAGGAGTTTGCTAGACAAATTGTTTAGCAAACCAAAAAGAAGGTTGCTCCTTCTTTTACTTGTTTTAAGAAAATCAGGAAGACGGAAAAGCAGCAGAATAGTTAATAAAGATATATGTTTAAAACCATTGCTGGTGCTATATCACAGTAAGGTTCTCATAAATATGAAAAGGGGAGACTAGTCCGCAAACACCATAAAAGTCAACTGTAGAAGGTGTTTGCATCATCTTGCCTTTATTATTGACAACTTATTTTCCTTTTTGATTTATTTTTATACATACTGCATTTCCAGCATTGATCTACTGCCTTTATGTACCTCAGCTTTGTTGAGGTACACTTGATTAATATGGATTAGTATGTACACATATTGTGTACAACATGACATTTGGGAATGCACAGATTATGAAATGAGGGTGACAAGCTAACTAACTTTTGTGTCTTCTCCTGGATAGTTTTCTTCATGGACATCTGAGATCTGCTCTCCTAATAAGTTCAAATGCACTATCTAGAATCATTAGTTACATTTGCCACGCTGCACTTGGGACCCTTACAACATCTCCTAACTGCATATTTGTGCCTTTGACCAACATTTCCTCTCCTCTCCTTCCCCTGCTTGTGACGATCACTATTTCTTCTGTCTGTTCCCATGAATTTGATGTTTTGACATTGCATTGGTAAGTAAGATCAACTAGTTTTACTCTGCCTAGTTAATTTTATTTGCATAATGCCCTTCAAGTTTATCCATGTCATTGCACATGACATAATTTTCTTCTCATTAATTATAAACATTGTGTGTGTGTGTGTGTGTGTGTGTGTGTGTCTGTGCATAACAATTTAATTTGTATTTACCCTATATGTTATAGGTAGATTCTTCCCATATCTTGGCTACCGTGTTTCATACTATAATGAATAGGAGAATGCAGATATATCATTACAACACTAGTATTACTTCCTCCAGCATATGCTCTGAAGTAGGATTACTGGATCACATAGAAATTCCATCTGTAATGTTTTGAAGAACTTCCATATTGTTTTGCACAACGTATCAATTTATATTCATCTCCCAGAAATGGTGTGTCTCGGTTCCTTCCCTGTATCCTCACCCACGTGTGCTCTCCCTTGTCTTTTTGATAATGAACAGTTTTACAGGTATAAAGTGAACTGTCCTCCGGATTTTATGTACATTCTTTTATGATTAGTGAAGTTGAACAACTGTTCCTGTATGTGTCGGCCTTCCGCGTTCATCCTTGCGGAGATGTCTATTAGAGTCTCTTGCTTTCAAAAAATAATTCTATTTATTTATTTATTTATTTGTTTGTTTGTTTGTTTGTTTGTTTGTTTAATTATTTATTTGTGTGTTCACATGTATGAACCTGTGTGGAAGTCAGAGAATAATCTGTGGGAGTCAGTTCTCTGTACCCTGTGAGTCCTAGACACTGAACTCAGTCAACAAGCTCTTTTACCCTCTGAGGCATCTCACCAGCACGTTTTGTCCATTTCTAAATTAGATTACTTGTTTTGTTTGGCTTGAGCTATTAAGTTACATTTTATTGCGTTTTCTTACATATTTTGATATTTTGCTTATTAACCCTATAATACACACACACACACACACACACACACACCACCACCACCACCAAATATTTTCTTCGAATCCATATACTGCCTTTTTGTTTTCTTAGTGACATGCCTTTAAATTCTGAATAGAAACAACTTAAGGAATTACTACACATTTAGCAAATATAAGCTGATGCCCAGTTGGAACTTTGTGTTGTAACATCTCTCAGGAATAGTCCTTACAATCCAAGCAGCTAATGCTTGCCTGCTGTTTCCTGGGAAAGAATGTAGGAATCCCAACGCAGCAGGAGATGTTATAAAAAGAAAGGCATTCAACTATTTCCATGGGAACATCTTCGTGACTCCTGTTATCTTTATTAAGTAGTTAAAAAAAATCTAGTGAACAACAACTACCTAACATTTGTGTAGAGCAAAGGATGCTTTCTTTTCTAGCTTCTGATACTGCATGGTGTGTGTATGTGTGTGTGTGTGTTGTGTTTATGTCATGTCTGTTTTGTGTATGTGTGTGTGGTGTGAATGCATGTTTTTGTATATGTGCATATATATTTGTGTGTGTGTGTGTATGCGTGAACATATACATGTGCATGTGGGGGTGTATCTCTGTGTGTAAATGTATGTTTTTGTGTATGTATGTGTATGTTTCTGTGTATCTATGTGTATGCATGTATATGTGTATGTGCATGCTGTGTGCTTGGGCTTTATGGATAGATTTGTGGAGCTGGTTTTCTCCTTCTACCTTTTCATAGTCTCCATAAGTTCTGGACATTGAACTCTGGTCATCAGTGTTGAAACTTCCTTTGCCCGCTGATCCATCTTACAGGGCCACTGTATTCTGACTTCTCAACAATTGCCCGTTAGGGAGCGTACTCTTTGCAGTTTAGTCATTAACTATAGCTATAGTGTTATTCCTTAGCATCTACTATTTCCATTCAGCTCTTGAGAAATTTGCTTTCCATGTACCAGAAAAAAAAAAAACAAAAAAAGAATATTGGTACAAATTGAACAGATGCTGGCCATGTATTCATCTGTCTTTTTAAGTGTCTGATGTTCTAAATTCTCAAATACTAAAGCGAAATCTGTGATATAAAAACAACGCCACTAAAACCCTTGGAAGACAGGCAGAATTAATAGTGAAACTACAGAATGTGAGAAACAGGAGAATCAAATGACTTAGAAGCGTTTGACGTATATTGATGGGACAGAAAACTGCCTAACTGCTTAGATGCAGTTTAATGCCTACGTCCAAATTATCAACACAGTGAAACTACTGCCTGGGGACAACACTGCAGCTGGGCCAGCACCTGTCTGAGCCTTTTCCCGTACAACTCTGCCTCTGCCACAGAGACGAGCGCCGTCCTGTGCATGGCTTTTCTTTCTTTTCATTAGAATGTTATCATCAAAGAATGTACCAGAAACTAAGAGTGATGGTGTTTTCTGCTTACTTCTATCCCTTACAAAAGCCATATGAATACTGTACATAGTCTCTTGTTCATAAATCACTTGAAAGTTTCACAGTATTCCACACAGGTTTCTTTTCATTGCCAGAAGTTAATTTGTTCTGTGACTGTACATACAGTGTTCCATCTCTATTTCTCAGGGTATATTTGGTTCGTTTCATTGTATTGATTGAAATAAGAATAAACTGCTGTTATGATTTTTCTTTTTACATGGGTCTAAGGATCATTGCAAATCACTTTTTAACACTGAGACTCAAAACAGTGACTGCTACATATCTTCAGCCATTACACCTACAACTGGGCTCTCAAGATTTATCCCAGTGGCTAACTTCATGAACCCCCAGTCATAGAAAAGCTTCAGGCCTTGATCTCTTTTGGAAATTATTATAATTGTTTTTCTCACCAGATGTGAATGGGCAATTGACTCGCACTAAAGTTTTGTTGCTGCTGTATTTGTTGTTTGCTTGTTTGTTTTTTGTCTTTTGTTTTTCCAGACAGGGTTTCTCTGTTGTAACTCTGGCTCTTCTGGAACTCACTCTGTAGAGCAGGCTGGCTTCGAACTCACAGTGATCCCCCTGCCTCTACCTCTCGAGTGCTGGGATTAGTGGCGAGTGCCATGGCTGCCACAGCTCCCCGCTGTAGTTTTAAAGAGGCTGATAGCCACGTGCTATTGGGCATTTGAGATTTCCCTTTTGTAATGTGTGGGTTCAAGTCTCCTGCTCTTTTGTCCCTACAGTCATTTGACTTTCTTATGCTCATTTGTAAGGGTCTTGTAGATCTGTTATATATAAATAGTTCTTTGCCCCTTGTAAAGTATATTTGTTGTAGGGGCTTTCCTCATTCCGTAACTCGTCTTTTGACTCTCTGTAGTGCTTTTCTCACCTAATCCAGAAATTCATGTTTGACAACATTTTGACAAAGCAAAACAAATAGGCAAACAATAACAAATAAGCTATGTGTCACTTAATTTATATCTTTAGAGGAATGCTTCTTGAAAATCACTCTGCCTGATTCTGTTTCCGAGCAGTGACTCATTGGTACTTACCTGATTTAAGCTACAGCAGCTCAGCATTGCCTTTGCAAATGTATTAATTTTTTTTCCTGTGTCTAAGAATTTCCCTTCCATGAAACCGCCCCACCTAAATCTTAACCAAATCTAACAAATTAATTTTTAAAAATGTAGTTAATTAAATGGCACATGAGAGATTAACCTTCCAATTTCTCTAGCAGTTTGTAATTAAAGGCAACTTGCAAAGAAAACACGGTAGATTGTGTGTGGAGGTTCTGTCGTTTACCTTGACCCAGCTAATGAGTGAGCTGAATTTTTTTCTTCCTTTCAAATTCACCAAAACACGGTTCTCAGAGCCTAAATTCCTCATCAATAGCAATTGGTTGCTGCTTTATCTATCATGAAGAACTTACACTTCCAGGCTCTAATTCCCAAACCCAGGCAGTAATGTTCAGTAGACTCAATCGTTCATGTGCCTCTATCCCTGACCTGCCCTTCTCTGTCTTGCCTTCAAAGGGTTTCCTTCACTCCTCCTTTCTAAGGTGTTTCACCCAGTGAAGACCCTGACAGGAGGACAGGGCACCCCGAAGGAAACTTGAGGTTGAGATGCAAGATGTCCTGGCTCCATTCTTGCTAGGTGGTTTCTAACTGGCTGGCTACCTTGTCCACACTCTCCGTTCAGTTCTGTCCCTCTGTTTCCTGGGAACTCCTTCCTTCAGACCCCTGAGTGCTAATGGCTTCGCCATTATCAAACCAGGTTACCGCACTGCTTGGTCTTTCTGCTTTGCAAACGGTCCCTTTGTAAATAAACTCTCCTGGAATTATTCTCATTTGTGAGTGCCATCTGTTTCCTTTTGGGACTCTGACTGATACAGATTTAATAGCCATGCGTGTGTGGAAAAAAAAAAAAAGGAACCAAAACAAAGCATTAAGGCAGATTACTGTGAGAGCTGCTCTCTCTATCTCTCTCTCTCTCAGGTTCATGGATAAAGCAGAGAGAGAGGCACACATGTTCTTTTCTGAGGAGCTCAGAGAATGATCAAGAAGTGCATGTGCTATGTTGAGCTTTGGAGATGTATGAAATAATGAACACATGTCATCTGTCCCTCTGGATGGACAGGTGCTCTCTGGCAGGACTGAGCTGTAGACCTCAGGCATTGTCTGACAGCGGGATATCATGCTGTAGGGTGTGGAAAGCACTGTCCCTTTATTGTCCCTAGAATCTTCTTGTTACCTCATTAATAGTCACCACCGCAGTTTAAAACTAAAATGAGACATTACTGGAATACATTTTACTTCATGAGCCAACAAATCCTAGCTATGAACTAAATCCACAAATTTTCTCTACTGTTTTTTTTCTTTCTTCCCTTTGTCCAAAAAAATGAGGAGACAGATAGTTACTCTATACTCTATCACGCTCTTATTTTCTCAAGTTTTGAGTATGAAAAATTAAAATACCCTCATTTAGTAGCTCACACAAAACTTAAAGGCAATTATTAATCCCAAAAAGTAAAATTATTATTAGAAATGTGGATAGATGTACATCAGGATGCTGTAGAAAATACTACTTCTCAGATATAGGATGGCCTTCATAAGGACAAGCTTTATTGTTTATGGACCACAAGTAGAGATGTCTCTACACTAAGATGCATTTAACAGTACAGGAAAAGCAATTCAATCAATAGAGACCATTAACTGAAATTGCCAATTGGAAATATGCAGGGCATCAGGAAAGGGGAAGAGCTGTGGGATGCTCTCCCTAGAGCCCCTACAGGAAAGGTGGCCTATAGGACGCCATTCCAGCACAATAGCACAATGCTAAGATGGCGCCGGCTTCCGTATGGCTTAGTAGTAAAACAACAGCTTTGCGCATGTGCTACAGTTGAGAACAGCTTGGCTCTTGGTAACACACCCGTAACAAACCCGCAAAAGCGGATATGCAAATGAGGTGTTGCAGAGGTAGCCTATCAGCATGAACCACGATTCCCACAGTGTATATAAGCGGCTTGCTCCTGGGGATCGGGGCCATTCTCTCCTGTTTTCAACTTCCTGATTAAACTGCCTTGAGAAGGAACCAGTCGTGTCGTGTTTTCCTTGCTGGTCGAGGTCGGCGCGGCACAGTGGCCTAGTTGTCCTATAGCAGGAGAGGAAGGCTTAGCTGGAGATCCTCTTGCTCCCAACGTACTTGCATCTGCTGCGGATGGAAAAGGCAGTGGGGAAATGAGCCAGCCACCTTCTCCCCATACATCATGGTTTCCCCTTCCTTTAGACTACAGTGGCAAGGAAACTCAGGCTTTGTGCTGCCCTGTAAATAGCAGATCATATGGTGAAATAGCAGGTGATCTGAAGGCCCCTGAAACGCAGATGTAAAACCACAGAGGATCTTTTACTTAATAGGCCATCAAATGCCATCTGGATTTTTAAAAAAATGGCTCTTCTGCTTTGTCAGTCTTCCTTCTGAAATAGGACCAGACAACTAAAACTTGACAGCAGGAGCACTGCACCCTAAGAACATAAACTGCAGCTCTGAACACACACCTCCTCTACGTCACTAATGATTCCAATGGTAAAAATTAAGTTCTATTTTTAACAGAAAAGTACCACAAATTCTATGGTACTTAATAGTGAATATATAAATATACTTATTTGCTAGAAAAGCTACCTTGGTCACTTCTTGCTAACATCTGACACTTTATAGCAAAGCAAAAGCGTGTCTCTTTATGTTAATGCTAGTAGATGTCTAAACTCAATTTCATGTTTATAGTTAAATATGAGGTGTGATACAAAACATACATATTTTATTTTAAGGATAATGTAGGTTGAAAACATTTTCACCTATAAAAATTTTATCAATGAAGTTCTATGTTTTAAGAAAAAAATCTATCAGAATATATACAAATAATGGCTCATATAGTTGCATTAAATTTATTGGAGAGATGGAATATGGGAGAGCATAGTGCTTAGTGCATGGAATCAGCATTGTATCTGTTAGTTACTCTTCTCATTGCTGTGACAAAATACCAAAAGCAATATAAGGGGGAAAGGGTTTGTTTTAGTTACAACTTGGGGGATGCTGCCACAGTAGGAGGCATGGCTACTGTAGTGTGTGTATGTGTGTGTGTGGAGGGGGGGTTGCTGGTAACCCATCAGCAGGAGGAAGTGAAATTTTGTTGTAATCTAATCCTTATGGCTTTGATTCATTTATTTAATGCCAAAGGTAGACCAGATCTCTTATGATCCCTATATCATGTAATCCTCTCAAATCCTCAATATCCTCGGACCACTTAATTTCTTTGCCTTGAGTGTGGACAAGACTTGTGGCTTGCTTCTAACCTAGGACTTGACAGAGGTGATGGGCTGCGGCTCTTTTAATGGTTATGCTACATGGAAAACATGATGGATGCATCTTTATAGATCTTAAGATTCTGATTTAGCTGAATGTGCCTAAAGGTTGTGTCTCTACAGATGTAGAGAGGTTCAGGCTGCAAGAAACTGCAAGCAGCCTCCAATATCTGAGATGACCCCAAGTCTAAAGGTAGCAGAAGCTGGTGTTCTTATGCAGCCAAGGGACACTAAATTCTGTCTACAACACCATTGACCAAAAAGAGAAGAAATAACAGATTCTTGCCCAGCTGAGTTCTAAGACAAGAAGAAGATTTGTTCAGTACTTTCGCTCTAGCCTCTGAGACCATGGACAGAGAACTCAATAAGGACAAACCTGGACATAGAGGAACTAGGGCATAGTCAGTATGTGCGGTGGTAAGCTACTAAATGTGGGTTATTGTATGCTTTTCTATCCTCCCTCACTTTACATGTAATGGAAATGTTTGAATCTTATAGACTAGTTGTCCACACTAAGTGCCTCAGTGGTTTCAAGACACACGCACACCAGGGCCTGATTCTGGGAAGAAGCTCAAGCATTGGAAGTGACATTTCTACTGTGAAGATGTGAGATAATTAAATTTCAGAAAAGTAAATAGAAAATAATTATTTTGGGAGGATGTGAACCCAATTAAGGTTAATAATGACGATGCAAGAAGAATACCAATTAACCAAGAACTTGGCAAACTTAATTGTATTAAACTTGCCTTTTCAAACAGTTCAAAACAAATTAAAAAAAAAACAAAAACAGGAGGATAGCCTCAGGCATGTTCCCTTGTCCTTGAAAGCCTTCTCTCTATCCTTGCCACAATCTTTCATGTCCAAGGCACACTTTCCCTTAGTAACTCTGTACAATGGAGAAGATGAAGAAATTTATTTGAAGCTTACAATTTTTGAAGCTTACATGGCTCAAGCCATGGTTAGAAAATAATCACCTCTTCTGCCAAAATGTAAGGATTGGTCTATATTTGTACAAGAGGATAAATTAAAATCATTGAGAAATATTTATAATAAAAACGATTTTGTGATATAAAAATTTCAAAATAGACTTCATTCATTTAGAATAAAAAAAAAAAAAAAAACTCCAAAAAAGCCCTCATTTCCCTTAATAGCTATAAGAGCTGGCTTGCTTTCAGCCTGGGTCTCTGAAAGTGAGCTTTATTTATTGCTTTCATTTTGATTTCAGATCATTTTAATTACCAATAAAAAGCAAGCACCGGTGCAGAATAGAATATTACTTATGTGGATGTTTTTAAAGCTAGAATAGTTAGTGGCCTTATTCCAAAGGTTCTATAAAACATTTTTATAAGTGAATGCTGGTCATAAAAAATTTGTACAATATCTGTTACTAGTAGGAAATTACAAAACAAAGAATGGCTAGCATCTTAAAATGCATCAAAGACAAACGAGAATATTTTACCTAAATGTGTAAAGTGGCACCCATGCCTCACTTTGATTACAAGGATCATCAACGAGAACACGAAGGGTTTCACGTATACACCTTCAGGGCAGACCAGGGAGAGGAAATCTGAACATCACCGGCATCAGAGCTGCTGTGAAACAATTCTGGGGTCCTGGTTCCTCACTCCGAAATTAAGAGCACACTTTGCAATACAACCAGATGAACAGGAATACGTAACGTGGTATGCTGCCTAGCGAAGTCAACGGGGATCTCAATAACCGAGTAGACTCTATAGACTATTCTATTTTATGCTGACAAAGATATTGATGTTCTAGAGATAGAGGAAGAGACAGAAACAGGACATTTATCTAATGCATAATAAGAATATCCTTTGCTTCTTAGTTCACATAAATCCCCATACCTGTGAAAGCTTTAAAAAAAAATCCTGAGAGTTTATAATAAATCAAACTAATATAAATTGGCCTTTCACGAAACTTGGAAATTGGAGTTTTGCCTATATTTTTAATAATGAATTCTACAGGCAGAGCTGCTGGCTGGCCTGACAGAAAAATGACCAAGAACTCTAAGTCACCCAAAATGTCTTTTATGCCCATTTTATTTACCCCACATTCTGATTTATATACCTTCCTATCAACCGGAATGCTGACATTGTTCAACACTTTCCTACTTTTGATAGCTCAAAGCTCAACCACTAACTGCTTAGAAATTTGGTCAGACTATTTAAAGTTTTCACCCTTTGTCTCTATAAACAGCAATAAGGAATAACATCCTTCATCCTTTTCTTCCGAGGGAGGGGAGGCTCAGAAGCAATATTGTGTGAAAGTACCTTGAAAAATAATGAAACACTACGCAAATACAACATAACATTACCATTAATATTAATACAGCACTTCTGGCCCATAGCCCATTGGATGTTACTGCTGCTAAGTCATAAACTGAACTTAGCAGCGTTTATTAGCTTTCAATGTATCACCATTTAGTAGTTGGCATGATTTGTCTATCTTATCCAGTAGCGATTATAAATTGATTTTATTCATACTTTATAAAATAGTCCCTCTCTTGCAGTTAAAGGGGCACAACCGCAGGAATAGCAATCTGATGCTCCCTTCCTTCTGAAGCGATTTCTTAAGCACCTGAGAGCTCCAGCCAGATCTAGAATGTAAAACAAACAACTATCACACACACACACACACACACACACACACACACACACACACACACACACACACAGAATCTGAGCAAACGTGGATAACCGATTCATTTAGATACCCAATAGAACAATAGTAATCTATATTTGAATTATTTTAAAATTAACAAAGGAACTGGAAATTATCAAAGAAAAGAGGTGTTTTATGACACAGAGATACCAGGAGCAATAACTGTCCATTTTCCATTTTGATATTGTACAACTAACCTAGCGAGATAACCTCTGGATAGTGGCACCTGGATCTTCACTTCTTCATTATTTTTTTCATTATGGGATTGTGGTAATTCTAACAAATTTTTAATCTTAACTCAGTTTACTGACAGAGGTAAATGGATATACATTTTCTCGGAAGGCAGGCAGGCTTAGTCACAACAGGAAAGGTGTCGCAGGGGTGAGTGGGAGGAATTCTTGCTCACTGCATGTCATTGTTGTCAAAGAAGTGCTGAGTTGGGCACTTAATTTACATAGACACACTCTCTGTGGCCTGAAAGCTTATGAACTAAGAATCAACATTGCCTTCCTAGTGCCTTCCAGGAGACTCTGCCCTGCAGATGTCCTAGTTATTAAACACACATCAACACTCTTAAAACAAACTGGTCACTAGCTTGGTTCCATTTCATTTCGTCTTTTTGCCTCTTGCCTTCTCTTACCCCAGAATTTAAGGAGACTTGTGGGAATGAGAGAGCATTCAGATAGAATCAAAATACAAAATATTTTCAAATATGAAATGTCACAAAATAATAGAAGCTGAAATGAGACCGCAAAAGGTGGTATACTGCTGATGTGAGAAAGGATAAAAAGATAAAAACTGTTCTCATAAACCAAACTAGAAGCCAAATAAACAGGAGGTGAGAGATTTTTATCTGGGTGAATGATGATAATCAGCAACTGTAGTTTAAAGCCTAAGAAGAGAGAAAGATGTGGATTTTTGTTTCTAAAAACATTAAAAGGCAGACTTTGGATCTGTTAAAACAAAATATATTTTTCTGAATATGATTTCTGCTCTAACAATTCAGCAAAATAAAACAAATTAGAGAAACATCAAGTCAACCTCTACTATCTAGATCACTATTAAGCTTCAACATGAAATGGTAATGCTGGGTAGCTTCAGTGCTGGCTCAGGACAATGCAAGGGGAGAACAAGTTCTGTAAATTGGAGTCCTCTGGATTTGAAGTGGCTCAGGGAAGGCACGTCTGGAACCATTTATTCTCCCATTGACCAGGTTCAATTTCACAGCACATCTGGGCTTCATTAGATGCCAGGCTTACTTGGAAATCTGAAATTGCTTTAATTCTCCATTTCACCTTGTGAACATGAAGCCCAGTCATCCCTTCTAGAAATATTGAAAAGAGCCATCCATAGAGTAATGTATAGTCTGAAAGTGCCTTGATAACCAATTAATCTTCAGTATGATAAAAGGAGGTAGAGTCACGATGCTACCTTTCATTAGATCCCATCACATGACCGCTGTTCCATTGCTAACTTCTATGGTAAATAATGGATTCTTTTTTCTCGAACAAGTCAAATGGCAGCAGTATAAAAATTGATGTTATTAAAATCTCAAATTTAATAAATACCCAACAAATATATATTGCATATCCACTATGTTCCTGTCTTTTGAGATGAAAATCCTTCAACTTTTTGCTTAATAGATTTAATGAGAGTTGTAAGAATCAGAACATGTATGATTTCAGTTTTCAGATGAAAGCACTACATAAATTCAGAACATCTGATTATTATTATCTGGACGCTGCTCTAAGGAAAACCTCAAAGCATTTTCATTACGTAGCGAAGTCTTACATCACAGCCGATGCACTGTGAATCTCCAGTGTCCTCCACATCCCCACGTGTTAAAGGTGTGGTCCTCAGCTGTGCTCTGTGAAAAATGGTGGGACCTTTTGGGGTGTGGCTACCATAAGTCACAGGTCACTGTGGCAGTGCCCTCAAACAGAGTTGTGATAGGCTGGCCTTCCTGTCCATCTTCTTGCATCTCAGCCACCATGAGCTGTACAGGTGTGTTCTGGCATGTCGTCAACCGTAACATGTCTGTCACCGCAGGCCAAGAAGCCACTGAACCAATTCACCCCAGACTGAAATCCATGAAAATGTAAGCTAAAGAAAACTTTTTCTCTTTTCATGCTGGTTGCCTAGGGTGTGTTGCCACAGTGTTAGAAAGCTGTCTGATACACAAAATAAATATCAGAGGAAACCAATTAAATATTTACTTAAGCATCTGCCTGGGGTAGGGAAGTATCTAATAAATTTAATTTTCTTACTGTTATATATACATTAACAAAGATGCTTTTATTTTCACTTAACTGTCAAATTGAGACACTCAAAGTGAAAGACAGCAAATTTCAATAAAGCATTATTGAAACAAACCATTAATGAAAATGTCTAAGCAAATAAATCCTGTAAGAAGCTTTGAGACACCTCTGTGGTATCATGGGCATAGATGACTGTCTTGGAAATGCACGACACCATGAGACTGGGAAGGATGCAGCAGGTAAATATTTCCTTCTAGATTTAGCTATACTTCTAACAGGACTGGTTCATAAAAATGGGATTATCTTGCAGAAAGGGTAGTGGAAACAGCATTCCAAGTCCCAGTTTGAGGTTCAATATTCTCGTTTCAAGTCAATAATTTATTAGTATATTGAAGGAAATAAAATAGGAGTCAGTGTGGTGATGAATTTGTATGTAAAAACTCTCTTGGATTCTAAGAACTGGAACTTTTGCTGGACTTCACAGCCAGAGTTAATAGAACACCTTAAGATCACTTAAGGCTTAAGATTGTTATCCCCCTGGGTACTCAGTTGTTTGCTTAACTTGCTATTAAGAGAAGAATGGGCCACTGCCTTAGATTCTCCACTGTAATCATCTTCTACAACCTAAGCTAATGTCTAGTTTTAATCTTAAATTATGCACTCTTTCATGCCCCTGACCCAGAGAGCAGTGTGCGTGTGTGTGTGTGTGTGTGTGTGTGTGCGTGTGTGTTATGGTAATAATTTGCTGAAAACAGTGTGTGTGTGTGTGCGTGTGTGTGCGTGTGTTTGTGTGTTATGGTAATAATTTGCTGAAAACAGTGTGTGTGTGTGTGTGTTATGGTAATAATTTGCTGAAAACAGGGCACAAGTGAGCATATACAAGAAATATTTACCATATATGTTGGAAACAGCATAAGGATATTGATTGATTACAGTATGTCTGTCGTACTGAGCTCTTTGGAGTATTTACTTCTTTGAAGTAAATAACTTATTCCCTTGTTAAAAAAAAAAGAAACTGTAAAAGTTCCTCATTCCTTTCCCATGTGATATTTTCTATGCTGTCCAATAAACACAGAACAAAGTTTTTGCTAGGGGCACACACTGGAGGGGGTTAGTGACACCACAGACACCATATTAGATAAACACAGACACATTACAGATAGGCCACCTACAAACTACAGACAGATGGAAAGCATTGGGAGAGAAATGGAGAATTCAGACTTGGGCTCACTACTGGGCAAATTAATCCTGGAGGAAGTCTGTGATTTTATTCCTTACTTTGACACCGAGGCAGCAGAGAACCCTGATTGTAAGGAGCATAACAGGATGGGAGAATACGAAACTCCCAATGCTGCCCTGTAAGTATGAAACAAGCAACATAATCACATGACTGCTAAACACCATGAAAAAAAAAGATACTCTCATCTCCATTTTGAGAGTAATAGCCTTCTATCTTGAAGTCTTTGCTTATGATGCAGTCATAGGCTGAGACCAGACCTAACCCTGCTTTCCCAAGAGGCTACCAGACAGCATGTGTATTCACCTACCCCTAAGTCAACTATTTCACCATTAATTATCTCTTGACAGAAGGCAAAAATATACGTGGCAATCTTTGCCTACTTAATGAACATGAGGCATTCAGCATTCAGGTATGCCAATATCAGGTCTCATTGAACAAAAAAATTTTATTTCTGCAATATTTTACTTTGACACGATAATCACTAGTCAATTAGGAGTTCAAATGGGGCTTGCATCCATCGCCAACATAGGATGGTTGAAGAGAAGCTTAAATCAGTACATGAAGGACACAAAGTACAAGGGAGGCTTTTGAGTACCTTTTCTGTCTTAATTCCTTTAGCCATGCCAGGGATCAAACCCAGAGTCTTGGGCATAAGAGCTAAACGTTTTATCTGTGATCCAGGGACTCATCTGCATAATTCATAAGTGTAAATCTTGGATATAAGGAATAAATTAATCTTTCTGAACAGATGTTTGGTGATGGGCTAAATCAAATAGCAGTACTTCTGATTTGCAGACCAGAACTGGCCCAACTTAGGGCAGTGTCTGCCTAAAGCATCCCTAGTAAGGAGTCTACAGGAAAAGCACTGCCCTCTAAAGCCATCACATACCATCAGAGCAAAGCTTTATTTTCCTACAAGCCCCCAAAGTCCTCTCCACTCAGGGCCTCCTCCCAGGCCAAGCTGCTCTGTTGCTGCCCAGAGTGGCTTGAAAGCATTCAGAGCCTGCTACATGCAGCAAGCTGAAGAGCTGCCGAAGAAGCTGGTATTTATGGCTCAGCCTTGCCAGCACCAGGGAGGGGAGCAGCTGTGAGTTTTCTAGGGCTTTTACAACTCCTTCCCTTCGGCAAGAAAGACGTGTTGTTTCTCTGCCAGACTCCTACTACATTTGTCTGTTTATTAGCTTTTGCTGCATACTCTGTCTAGTAGCCAAGATCGTCCTGGCGATAGCCACTTATTTACAAATCTGTGTTTAAATAAATTAACTCCGAGTCAATTAGCAGCTACATATCTTTATTCAGATAGAGACTGACATCACTAAAGACAGACGACTCTCAGCGAAGCAAACTCCAGAGAATAAGAATGACTGGCACATGAGATGAAAGAAACACTTGCAGAATCATTTCCCAAATCAGAGGGAAAAGAGATCTAATATAAAAGGGATGCTATTTTTGCAGGCTGCCCCACTCTCTCTTTGCAAGATTGTTAGGAACCTAGATCTACTTTTTCACAGCAACTTAGCACCGCATGAACCTCTCAGGGAGGGAAAGTCAAAGGACTGTCAGCAACCTGCTTAGAAATACAATGTGATGATTTAGACTGGCAGTCTCAGGGATCAGTTTTTCTGTCTCTTGCAGAGACCAAAGACTTTTTCTCTACAAATAGGAAGCACGGACTCCTTTGCAACATCAATAGTTTCTGGAAATATCCGATCAAGATTCCTTAGATAACAATAAAAGGTCTTGAAAGAAAAATGTATGAGAAAAAGGAAATGCAGGAATCACTCTATCAATTTGGTGTTAAGGATTTTTTTTTTCTATAAATGTTATATCTTTAGGTTCTTCCTGCTTCCAAAAGAATCAAGTAACCACAATTTACATTAGTGATTTTTTTTTTTTAATTTTCCTTGCAGTGCTGAGGACTGGACCCAGGGCTTCACTCCAGAGAGGCAGACGCCTTATGACTGAGATACAACCGCAGTCCACTGCACTGTTTTTCAATCACTGCACTGTTTAAAATCAAACAAAACAAAAACTTTATGGTCAAATAATTTCTGATTTTTTTTTGGTGGGTCTAACTATAATAGGGAAGCTTTTAAATGAAACCCATCATCATCATGTGACCAACAATTATCTGTCAATCCCTTTCAGTGTAAGACACAGACAAATGTTTTGTTTTTTTTCCTAAACAAACAAACAAAAAACAAGTGCTGTCTTTGTTCTGAAAGTGGTTGCGCTCTGCGACTCGGAGTGTTATCTCCACAAGGAACATGGTCTCTGAGCAATCCGTGCAATGAGTCACAGAAGGAAAACTGCCCTGAGCTGCACATATTAGGAATGCCGGCTGGATACAGCTACTACCGTGGAAAATGCACGTCTCCATTCTACTTCCTCCCCACATCCACAGATACGGGCTGTGACGTCAGCCCGAGCACACAGGTCATGCTCTTTCTCTATGCAGGCAAAATAATAAGAGCAGAATCTTTGTTGTCACATTGCCTTATCGATGATGGCTATCCATGTTCCAACTGCAATTTGCAGAAGACAATTTAAAGATAAGACAGAACGTGTGGCTTCCCTTCCAATTATTTTCCCTTGGCAAAGCAAATAAGAACCTAAAACTTAAACCAATTTTACGTATCACCAGTAGGGATGCGGTTACAGTTCACAGCACGTTCTGTCTTACCTGGGTTCACTTCATTCCTTGTTGGTGTTCTTATCCTTACTCTATGATGCAGAAGAAGCATATTATTCATAAGTCACTGCACCTCAGCCATGAGAAAACCTCGTGTGATGGAAACACTGATTGAGAACCCTGCTATGGGGATTCTATCTGACAGCGTGGAAGTCACTTAAGAATATCTATTCGACTGTTATTTTTTGAGATTCACGAGAGCTGGAGTGTTAATGCTTGCAAAAATTCACATTGCAAGATTAAGCTTGTAGTTCTTGCTGCAAAGCATTTTGCAGACTTTTTCAGTCTAAGCTCTGAGTCCAGGTTCTTTGTAGTTTGCTTCGAGGAGAAGAACCTGAGGCTCTCCGATCATATGTCTACTGTCCCAGATGGCTCTCCCTTAGGCTTTCCTAACAGGCAACATTCCATGAAGACTCAAAGATGCTCTCTTCACTGCATTACCCTGGTGGCTGTCCTTCCCTCTGCCCCCCCCCCCCCTGCTGGAACCACCTGGGAATATTTCCAGCATTGCAGCACTATTACAAACCTTCCAGAGCTGCCAGGGCCAGCCTGCCCTGCTCTCTCTGTGGAGCAGCTTGCTCTCAGGCCGCAGACAGGTTTACTGCCTGCACTCATCGTATATTAGTTAATTTAAACTCTACCAGACATTTCCTTCAAGAGTCCAAATGTTAATAGCGTTTCCCATTGTCTCCCTAGATCTAGAGGAGGAAGCTGCCTACTGCCACCGGCACCTTTGTGACAATTTAGAGGACTCTTTGGACACTTTCCAGAGTCACAAAAGCTTCCAGCCTAATAAATGATCCTTTAAATACTGTATTAAAATGGCTTGTGTGGGTTGTCTTCTGACTGGGCCTTGAAGAATTTGAGAAGCATGTCACCGTCCCTGCTTCACATGGGTGGCATTTTGTTAACCACCTGCTGGCAGGAGGAAACCCTGGCACTTGGACTCAGCATTCAAACTGCAATGCCAGTAAAGTTCCTGCAGAAATGGAGGGCGCTTATAAAGAGAACATGTAGAATCAGGAGCCAGCCAGAAAAAACATGGATATTTAAAGCAGATTTTGTGTATTATGCAAACCCAAAAAGCTAATTTTCAGATATAGATACTTCAGTTGCAGTGATTCCCAACAACAGATTGAGATGTATACCTATTAAACAGAGGTGCTCCACAATATGTGAACTTATTGAAAAATGTTCTAACCAACCTACATGCCCACTGTTTCCTAAAAAAACAGAAAAGCAAGTTTCCCAGTGAAATGTCTCTTGTCTTCCATTTGTGCACTGCCAGGCACTCCATTAGCATGTACACAGATCACGGAAGCAACTAGTAAAAATATAAGCAGAGACTGTTTCTTGACGGGGTACTCAGTACAGTTTTCCAGACAGGGGTTTCCTTACTCTGGTTGGCCAAGTAATATGTTCCCTTTCTTCTAGACTGTTCAATGACTATGTACCTAAAGGCTGCTTTGCGTGCCTGTGAATTACAGGAATTCCTGCACTGCACAATGGGAGACACTGGCTGAAGCCTAATCAAGTTGATGAAAGTGTCACAAATACTTCCCCAGTGGACTTGGCAACTGGTGACCCGAAGACAACAAAGGAAAGTGAAAAGAGAGGCTGTGAAGGAAGGCGCCAACCCTTCCTCTTCTTCCCACAAAGGAAACAGGAAAAATATAACATCGCAATTGTATTTGTATTGCTTCTGCTATATGAATACGTTCAGACACGTTCTATATGCTCTGAATACAAATTTTTATTTTAAAGTCTGTATGTGCATATATTCAAATATGTGCTATATTCTGTATATTCTGCAAATATGTGATATATATATATATATATGAAATTTTTCCTAACCATATGTCTATGACTCACCAAGAACTGAACAGATTTACTTTTTTAACATTGTTTAGTTTGTGTATATATGTATATGGGAATGCTTGCGTCCATATATGCTTGCATGTATATATGTCCAAATGTGGAGGTCAGAAGACAAATTATAGGAGTTGGTTCCCTCCTTTGACTGTGTAGGTCCTGCGGATCGAGCTCAGGCTATTAGGCATGGTGGCAAGTATGTTTGCAGGCCAAGCCATCTTGCCTGTCCTAATAAGTGGGCAAATCTGTATCCTACTTAAGTGAGATCAGACTTAGACTCCCTTTTGGTTGCTAATGACACACAATAAACAGAAATCAAAGGAAGGTGTAAAGAACAAAATACAAAAAACATTCCCATCTCTCTGTTTAACTATTGTCGATGAGATGCCTCGGAAAGTGGAAGCTTCTGATTTTATAACCCCAATATTACCAGAATTTATTGTTGAGAAATTAATGGTAAATGGCAGTTTTCAAAGTGCCTCTGTGTACTGGTGAATGCAATCCCTTGCAGGGGTCAGCTTCTCATAACAGTCATGGCTGTTGTCTGTGGGAGCTTTTGCTGACAAGCAGCCTATTGAGTTATGAATGCACTCTGTGAGAGATCCGTAGGACGATGCCTCCCCAGACCATCACTCAGGTAATTAAACTTTATCACTCCACTTTAGAGGGTCCTGTACTTTGAATCACTAATGCCCCGAGTGCTACCTAGGAGCACACATTAAAAAGTTAAGAGTGGAGTCAGGGGAGAGGACTCAGTTGGTAAAGTATCTGCTGCAGAAGCACAAGGACATGAGTTCAGATCCCCGGAACTCACTAAAGGCTGTGTGGTGGTTTGTGACTATAAACCCAGTGGAGGGGGATAAGCCAGGCAGATGACTGCAGCTAATTTGAGGGGCCGGAGTCAATGTGCTCCCGGTTCAGTGAGAGACTGAAACATAAAGGAGAAAAGACACCAGACATTGACCTCTGGATTCCACAAGCTCGCAAGTACATGGCACACCACACACACACACAGACATACACAGACACACACACACACACACACACACACACACACACACACGAGTTACCAAAAATGATTACGTTAAGCATAATAGAAACAATATACGTGTCATTACTACTTTATGAAAAAGGTGCAACTGTGACTGTCCTAACTTCATCCTTCAAATTTTGCGAGGGTATTGAGTAGAGACCTCACTAGCATTAGCAGGAAACTGTCGAGGCTGAAAACACCAGGATTCCCATGGTACAGTGTTTTTAATCTGCAAGTGTGTGTGGGTTAGCCTCTAGGGGGAACTCCATGTTCTTCTCCTCATTGTTCCTGAAGGACAGGGCAGGAAAAAAAGAAATTCCAACTTCCTCTGACTGGTGAGATGCTATGACACTGTAGGAACTGTGTCTGCAGAACTGGGACTTTTAGAAGCATTAAGAGGTCAGCATAGCAATGGTGGCTCACATCTGCCATTCCTTCTATGTAGCAACCAACCCTACCAGTCTCTGTCTGTCTGTCTGTCTGTCTGTCTATTTCTCTCTCTCTCCTTCTCTCCCTCTGTCTATGTCTTTCTCTCATACACACAGATACTTTTGGGTGTCTGGTGAACTGGCCATGAATTGATGTACATTAGTTCCTTTTCTCATTTCTAATAGTATGTGATAATGTTATAGAGATGATTTGTAAACTTCCCAGAACACTATCAACTGGTTTTGCAACTTTAAATGTATCCCCTTTGCTCTTCAATTCTGTTTTCCTTACTAGTTGGTTTCTAATGTGCCTTTAACTCAAAACTCTGTGCATCTTTATTTGCAACAATTTATTCTGAATGAAATTTCTTTCCAAATGAAATTGTGTTCAATAACTCTTGGCAGCACAAGTCATTCTCCACTGCGTGATTTAATTGGAATATTGTGCCTAAGGTCACAGAACAAACACTAAACTATACAGCAAGCAAGTAAGAACTCAAGGAAGATGCATATGATTTTTCAGAAGCAGAAATCTGACATAGAATAGCCAAACCACCTAAATAGAAATCTCACCAGCAAAGTCACATCTGCCTAAATGTGATCTAGCCTATTGTTCACTATGAGCCACAGGCCTTCTCAGAGCCACGGGACTTGGGCTCTGCAAATGTGTACGCTGATTCTTACACCTACAAATTCAGAGTGCACACTCACCTTGCATAACTCATCATCTCGACTGAGCCAGCTGCGTATCTGCTGTAACTATGTGGCAGTTTTTGGCATCTGTTTGGATGGCACAGTCCACCCTTGTAGATAAAGAACAGGACTTTCAACAAAAAGAGCACCTGGGATTCCTTGTCTCTCCCTCACATGTGTATCTTCATTTTGTATCTTTGTGTGTGTGTATGTGTGTGTGTATGTGTGTGTGAATTTGTGGACATGTGTGCAGGCACACCTGTCTGGATGGGTATGTGTGCACACACGTACATGTAGAAGCCAGAGGAAAGCGCTGGTATTCCTCAGGGGATCTCTCACAGGGTTTCTCACTTCCTTGGAGCTTGACAGGGAAGGCTGTCTACCAAGTAAACCCAGGGTTCCCTCTGCCTCCATCTTCCCTCTGATGGGATTGCAAGCACACTAATGTTTTTATATGTATTCTGGGGATCAAATTAAGGTCCCCATGTTTTACAAGGCTTGCTCTTTACTGAGGGGTCGTTTATCTAGCCCTCCATTTTGTATTTTTCATGTATTTAGGGTACTCAAGAAATAAACTGGCCAGAGCAGTTCAGGTAAAGGACAGAGGGGAGTATTAGAACTATGAGTGCCAACTCTTCTAGAGAACCCATCTGAACAAGAGTGAGTTGCAATTATGGAAGATAGAACAAACGAAAATCTTAAATTGCACTTAGCCTATTAATCTACATTTTGAATTAATAAACTGAAATGAGAGAGGCCTAATATTTGGTTAAAATGATCTTTATTTTGAGATCATCTCAGGTGTTATTATGTTACTTTCCGTGTAGAATACGGGAAATCTACTTCTGACAACACTAGAGTTTAGGGATTCTGGTTAAAATGTGCTTAAAATATGATTTACAGGCCAGTTATCTATTTATGGCTCTTTTCACATTTATTTATCTGTGTGTATGTATGTGGGCACGTGCATACCATGGTGTGCATGTGGAGGTCAGAGGGCAACCCTAGGAGTTGGTTCTCTTCGTACGCCATGTGGGTCCTAGGGCTCCAACTCAGTGCCTTTACATACTGAGCCTACTGAGCCACCCACTGTCTCTAGTTACCTACTGGCTTAATGATGTCCTATTGTTCCTCATGTTGTTGTGAACTGTCTAAGCAACTCTATTTGTAGCACCTGACTCACTCATAGAGTTGGACGAGCTACTGGCTAGACTGGAGCCAGAAGCCCTAAGATAGCTCCTTCGTTTGCCTGCATCCTCAACAAAGATGGTTGCAATAGCCCTGACATCAGGGGCTCAACTCCGTTAGCAGTTTTTCATCTGAGCTCTTTCTTAGATGTTGGGAGTCTTTCAAGAGGGCAAAGGTGAAACCTTTGAAAGATTGCCTCTTGAGTTAGAGGACCGGAAGCCACCGCATGTCCTTTCTGCTGCATTCTTCCTGTCACAGCACATGAGAGGGAAGAACAGACTCAAAAGGTGAGAAATTAGACCCCACCCCTTCATAAAGGAAGCTTCAAAGACTTTCCCAGCACATCTGACCAAACACATAAACCCAGAAGAGAGGATCCAGGAGGTCAGACGAGAGGTGAGATGTAGACCTAGCCTCTCAACAGACCATGTACTTAAGGACAGATGAGAAATCAGAGGACAGTGGCTTATTGCCTAGAGTAATTGTCTAGATTTCTAACAAATAGGAGCCACGCCAATGCTGTGTTTGCATACCTAGTGACTGGGGCTCAGCAAATCCTCACTCTGTAACAATGGTGACAGAAGTAGAGGTGAGGCTGCTTCACGGAAACTAAGCTGTATCTTGTCAGCTTATTTATTAGGCACATATTCTTATCTGCCATGAAAAATAATGACCTCCTCAGCCAAGGGAAGCAATTACTTCTGCACACAGAATTGTTACGTAACAACACAAAGGAGACTCAGAAGTTACCGGTTTCAGGCAAGACCAACACATTCAGAGCAGGCAGTGTTTAATCACACAAACTTCATGAAGCAATTCGGCTTATCAGAGCATGAGGCTAATGAAGTCAAAGCTTTGATTCCCCAGATAGGCCAATTAATTTCATGAGGAGAAATCCTTCTGTACACGAGGGTAACCTTGATCGCTCCTCTTCCTGCTGAGTCCTTTCTTAACCTCAAGAAAAATGGACCATTGGACTCAATGTGAAGCATCTATTTTTGTGAATACCACATTCCCTGCTGGATGCTGATAGGGCTACAAAAGTATGACCTATATAACTATCTTTCCAGAAAAATGTCAGATTGGTAAGAAGAAAATAGGGCAAGTCAAATAGCTAATAACTAGCAGGTGTGACCAAATTGTGGCCTGACCCGTGAGCCCGTGTGTCCTAGTCTGGCTGAGAAAGTGACAAGACACATTTTGTAAAGGACACCATCACAATGTCAAAATGTTGGACAGTCTTCTTCCTTTTGTATAAAATGACCAAAGGACCAATGGATGGACAGGAGATTATAGATTATGTTCAAAGGAGAAAGATACTTTTAGTAAGAGGCATAAACAATGGACAAAGAGGCTAGAGAGACAGGTCAGCAGTTAAGAGCACTGACTGCTCTTGCAGAGTACACAGGTTCAATTCTCAGGCCTCACATGGTGGGTCACAGCAGTCTGTAACTCCGGTTCTGGAGGATCCGATGCCTTCTCAGGCCTCTATGGAGTAGGGTACACATGCAGTGCACAGACATACATGTTGATAAAACATTCGTTCACATAAAATAATTATTTTATATGTACAAAGATAGTGATAATTATACTACATGTCTAAATATAGATCAAATGTTCCAAGAGGAAAAGGCAGCATTTTAGATTTTCAGGGGGGAGGGGTAGAGAGAACAATGAAGGTTAAAAAATATCGAGTTGTATGTGAATGTAAATCTAAATGGAGAATTAAGACTATGCCTATGGAGGCCAGCCAGGTGAGAGAGAATTTAGAACTCTGCAAGGGGATACCTGCAAGTAATCCCAAATTTCAGAGGGTGGGGATAGAGTTCGAGGTCAGCCTGGGCTGTGAGAACCTGTCTTAGAAGAAAGATAGAAAAGAAAGGTAGGAAAGAAGAGAGGACAAGAGGAAGGATGAGGAAGAGAGAGAGAAAAAAGGAAGCCGCAGAAGAATTTACTTTGTTTTGGAAGGTACGAGAAAATAATTGTAGATTATTGAGCTATGGAGAGAAATAAGCAAAATATTTTTAGGAAGCTCATTCTGTCCGCAGTGAACACGGCATGTGAGGAGGAAGTGAGTGGGCAGAAGGAGGCTGGGCAGCCATCCGCTACAATAAATTACGTGAGTCCACAAAAGGCCAGCGTTGTGAGTTAAACATCCAGGGCAGCAGTGGGCAGGTCACGCCTCCAAGGTCATGCGTGATTCACTGTGCTCACAGAAGGGTTGAGTGAAAAAGAGAAAATGGAAATTTTATATAACGTTTGGTAGAAGGGGAAGTGTGAAGAAAAAGCTGGATAGCCTCCGAGTCCTCTGCTGTCTAGTCTCCAGCTTCTAGACAATGACAAAAGGCTTTGTTGGGTGTTGCAGAAGTCTATCTTTATATATATATATATATATATATATATATATATATATATATGAATAATTGTTTTGTGCTGTTGGAAAAAAAAGGAATGCATAGGTCTAGGGCGTTCTGTATTGTTTGCAGGTGCTGGATTTCTGTGGGGGTAGTTTCATTGCTAATGATCTGCATGTGCTACCAGTAGAATACCTGAGGAGTTCTGAATCAATAAATACACCTGAGCTCAGATGCTTGGGGTTCCACTGCCCAGTCTAGCACTGACCAAGATGGTGGTTCCCTCTGCTGATGTCTGGCAGGGTTTCCAGGTATGAGAAATGCCTCCCGTGTTATCCTTGCTGAGCAGCCCCAGCAGCAGTGTTTTACTACAGTTGGGGGTCACCCATTAAGCCTGGGGCCTTCTTCTTGATTCATACATCAGAGCGGTGGCAAGATCTGAGGCAAAATGCAGCAGACCGTGTCAAGGGAGGAGCTGAGTGGAGGACCGGTGAGGAGGATGTTAAAATTACCTCCAGACACTCTCAATACCCTAAGGAAAATGGAAGTAACTGGACAGTAGAAGCTATCTAGGCTGGAAACTCAGGCATTTCAAGAAAGAGGGGGCAACTAATGTTTCAGTGAAGACTTCTGAAGCACTGCCACTGTATGGCTGTGGCTAAGGAGAAGCAGCCAGGTTATACAGGCAAGACAGACAAGCCTAGTTTTAAAAGAAATAGGAAAAGAAAAGGGAAAGGAAAGGAAGGGAAGGGAAGGAAAGAGAAAGGAAGGGAAGGGAAGGGAAGGGAAGGGAAGGGAAGGGAAGGGAAGGGAAGGGAAGGGAAGGGAAGGGAAGGGTAAAGCCTGAGGTAAAACTTCAAAACGGATAGAAGAAAATATAGGGAAGCACATCAAGATGTAGAAAAGTTAGGAACCTTCTGAAAAGAACAAACAGGATTGCATGGAATTAGAAAAGGTTCTAGAGCAAAGGAAATAGCAGAATAAAGAGACATCCTATAGAATGGGAGAAAAACCTTTCCAGCTATACATATAACAGGTAATTAGTATCTAGAATATGTATAGGTCTCACAAAGTCAGTAACACACAAAGTAAATATCCACCCCATCATAAAAAATTTCATACTAATATCAAATATTTTGCAAGGAAATTCTGGGAGACTGAAGTCGTTATAGTTACAACATTGTAATTATCTGGATTTTATTCTAAATCTCAAAGTCCTGTTCTAAATCCGCACATATCACTTTGAAATGGCATCGGAGCAAAATTGCAATACAATATGTATAAGGCATGTTGATGCAAAGAGAGGGCGTTACTCACAGACTGTAGAGGGGACTTGCCTTGGCCCTTGCTACATCAGCGAGAACACTCAACCATACCAAGAGCTACAGTAAATTAAATCTCAACAGACGGAATTTTATCCAGTTTCCAGCATAGCTGTGTTGTGTAAGCATGCACAGAGTAGCTCTGTCTAAAGCAAGAATTCTCAAATTAGGCCACATGGTAGAATTTGTTGTTGAGTTTTAAAAAAAATCTGCTATACTCACGTTATGCCAGATGAAAAAATATCCAGAGGGAAAGATGAAGATATTGCTTTTGAGAACCTCCCAGATGATCCTAACACAGGGTTGATTCTCATGTTGGGCACTGGGATTCCCAATACTCCCAAAACTATGAGAATCAGATGGGGACCGTCTTACAAATATGAATCTCCAGTTCCTGGATTCCTTAGCAGCCGGGCTCTGGATCTGTACCCTTGAACAGTCTTCAGGTAGAGACCCAATAGCAAAGTTGCTATGTCTCTGTGAGCAATTCTCAGAGGGTAGCTTTAAGGCCACTTGAAAGCCTTTATTTGCTGGAACAATCAATGTAGGAAGTAATCTTATCCTTCCAGATAACACCCATGTCTAAATGACCTTTCTGACTTCCTTGCTGCAATGGTCAGTCTGGCTGGAATTGGGAAAACCATTTCAGAAACCATTACAAAAGGGCTCTGGCCTATGGCGGGACTTCATAGGACGGCCAATGGCTGAGGTTGTCATGCCTCTGGCCCCATTCACATATCATCTACTGTACTTACAAATAATCACTGGTATCATAGCTTTCAAAGTCTGTCTGACATTTCTTCAAGGAGAGTAAAGAACAGCAGTGAAAAATAGGTTTTGGAGCACAGCTGGAAAGGAAATCTTAACTCATATAAGTTAACCACACAAGCTGGGGTATTCACTGCACGGTACCACGCCCAGGTTTGTCCTTTTGTAAAATCAGCAACTGTCATCATAGCTCCTCCCCTCAGGTTGCTGTCGTGAGCATGACAAGAAAAGTAAGGCTGTATGACTGCAAGCTGAGCGCTTGGAAAAGGTTCGTATGTACGACTGCGAACCCCAGCTCACGCCAGAATCAGTACTGTGAGATCAGCCCCCTCGTGGTATGTCTGAATCGTATTATCTGGAGTTCCTCTCATTTTCAATGCTCAAATTCCTTGGTCTTTATTATAAAAAATGATGCTAAAGGAGGAGGAAAAAAAACCCCTTAAACCTTTTTCCAAAACATGTACGCATTCCACATAGTTCAAAGCTGACATCGAATGACTTTTCTTTCCTTTTCTGTCACAGAGAACAGATTATGCTGAGACACGTGAATTTAAAAGTAATGCGTCAGTTATGATTACCTTTGTCAAAACATTGTTTTCTTTTAATTTCATGCTTCTCGGTGCTCTTGGGGATCCTGGAGTCCTGTAACCTACTTCAACAAGTTGCTGCAAATAAAATAACCTGTCTCAGCAAGATTTTTTTTTTCTTCCACATCAAGGTTAATTCGGCCATGCTGAACTTTAAACCCGCTTTTGCCTGGTTTTGGCTTTTGTGCCCATTTAGAGAAGCGGCAGGGTGGTAGCTGCCGTTACATAACACTGACGGCGGGGAAAAACATCAAATCTGAAACTTGTATCGGGGCCATGAGATGTATTTCCCTGTGTGTTAAATGACATACGGAGGTAATTTTAACCACAAAGTAGACCCCATTATGGGCCACGAGTTCACACTCCTGGAATCATCTCTGTGAATGCCCTACGAGAATCCACCTTGTGAGAACGCTCGTTTGAGAGCGATAATGCATACACAGGTGGTGATTGCGGAAAACACATCAGAACCCACGGAGACGTAGGATAAACAAGGAGCCAGCCCAGCGGGTAGAAAAGAAGGCCCAAATTATAAAACTTGCTCACTTACAATTTCCCATACTATTTAGTACCTTATTTTGTCTCTGAGAAGTAACTGGTTACCGAAAACCATTTTGTCTTTTTCACCAGCTAGAAAAGATATCCTGGATAAGCAGCTCCAAAACCGTCACTATGAGAGCAAACGCATTTAAAACCAGGGAAACGCACGGGAATCCACATGGAAGGTTTATGCCAGTGGTTCCTGTTCCTCGGGACTATTTTATATTACAAAGTCAAGTGTAGTTATGATACACTAGAAATAATTAATGCTAAAATCCTTTTCTAGCCTGTGAAGAATTTGGGTCATTCCGTGGATAGGATGATGTCTATGTTAATCCTGCAAATCCCACAGGATTCAGGTCAGAGACCTACACGCTGCAGGAGGAGAGAACATAATTTTAGATAACGTTTGAAGGAAATCTTGCGAAATGATTAAGAATCTCTACCAGCACCTCCCTTGTTGGAATGCTCACCAAGGGCAAATATTTATGGTATACAGCTACCGACCTGCTTGTCATGTCCTGTAGTTGAGGTGCACATGCTCTTCAGCTGTCATCTCGATGCTATCTCATTATGTCAACTACTATCTAAGCACCTGCTAAGTCCACTGTCTCTAAGTGTATCTAAAGTCTCACAATTCTGCTCCATTCCGCTGCTGACGCTCTGATGTGGCCACATCGCCAGCCATACCGTCCCTGTCACACAGAATTGATAGCACAATCAGTTAAAAGATCAAAGGTTGTGGGCAAGGGGTCAGAGAGAGGGATTAAAAGTATTTGCTGCTTTTGCAGAGGACATGGGTTCAGCTCCCAGCACCCACATGGCAACTTACAACACCTTTAACTCCAGTTCAAGGGTTTCTGATGCCCTTTTTTGGCCCTCACTGGTACTTGGCACACTCATGGTACACATACATATATGCAGGCAAAACATTCATATAAAATCATATATAAGATCATTTATAAAATAAAAATATTTATTTTTAATTAAAAACATACAAACAGGATTGTTATGTTTTCCCATATCTAAAGCCTTTCAATGGCTTTCAGATTCAAGAAAACTGAAAATATTGCTAAAATCCTACAGGGCTGGTGTGTAAACAACTCTGGGACAACATCTAATGGGATAAGAACCATTTTTGTTAAGTAAGGGAGACGTTGTTATTGGCCTACCCTATATCAGCTTAGCATATGTCCCTTAATGGCATAACCCCAGATTTGTGAGATTCCCCAGCTTTCTTTATAGTTAAGGTTCACTACCTTATTGTGGGACGTATGCCATGTAAGAGGCTGTCTCCAATGGAAGGGCTTCTTTTAAGTTTTCAGTTAGCTGTCAAAGGGACATTTCCTATCCACTCTCTAAAAATTGATTCCATACTGCTACTGTTTGTCATGATATCCTGTTCTTTGTAATACTGATCAAAATTTATAATTATATTATGTTTTTATAGTTTTGTTTGTGTCTCTTGACTCCTCTGCAAGTTCTATAATTGTCATTTCAGCCTTATTGATAGTTAGCTATTGTTACCTCCCACAGTATTGGTTCTAGATAAATACTTGTGGCAGGAAAGAAAAGAATAAAATTGTTTATTTTATAAGAACCAAGGATTGTAAATTATGTGATAAGTTCATTACATCAATGAGCATCTGGGATGCATTAATCTTGTTTGAGACATTAATATTGATGATGTAAGAGTAATTAACAGCAACTGTGACATGACTCAAGTCCTTAAGAATCACTCAGGACAGTGTAAAGGGGAAGGCATGGGCATACAGAATCGTCATAGGTGTCACAGGCATGACACAGATGCCACAGGAGTTCAAAGGAGAAATAAATCCTTATTGTTGAGTGCTGGGATAACGTTGTGGCCGAATTGATGTCTAGGCTGACAGCATTCAGTTCTATTTGGATGAAGTAGGAAAGAAGAGTGACCAGTGGGAGTGAGCGACATTTCAGAGAGGTTACCTCGAAGGTGCTGCCAGAAGCTCAGGTTGCACGTGAGAAACACGAACACCTTACTAAATATAAAAGATGCAAATAGCATCCCTGTGAGTTCATTTCCATCATCTCCATCCTCAAGACAATCCAGTTTGGTCTAAGGAGTGATAATAATTGTACATTGGGCAGGCAAGATGGTTCGGTAGGTAAAGGCACAGGCTGACAAAGCTGATGATCTTTGGTCTCCAAAACCCACGTGGTACAAAAATAGAACCAAAGCCCACAAGTTGTCCTCTGATCTACACATGCATGCTGTGGCAAGCACAGTTGTGCATGCATATGCATACTCACACATGCACACATGCACACACATACACACACACCCCTAATATCACACTACATGTAAATTAAAATAAATAGTTTAAAGAGTAATTATGCTCTAATGTGGGCAACTTAGAGCAGTTCACTGTGGATATGGAAGGGAAAAGAGGCATAGGGTATGGTGTCCTGTACCAATTTGATCAACATTTACAGAGGATATGAATTAAGATTTTTATAAAATTACATATCCATAAACTCTTATAACCTAGAAAGATCAAAAGAGAAGTCATTTATTGTAAAAGTATAGAGCTTGTTTTGTGTTCAACCAAAACTGAAAAAAAAAATGAAATAGAGGAAGAATATGGCTTACAGAATTTTTAAGAAGAAAAAGCAATTTACCTCTGAAAGCTTGTGCTCTTGTAATTCTTCCCCAGTTTAAATGACTTTTGATCTCACTATGGATTAAATGACACCATCAGAGGCAAAGTTCAGAAAATGCTAGAGCTAAAAAAACAAATTTTGATTACCTCTTAGAATCTAGTAACACAAACACACATGTACAAGTGTGTATGAGCCAGTTTTCAAATTTTCTAAGAGTTCCACTGAAGTGACTGTTTTATATATTTATGCCAATTGAAGAAACTGTTGTCCTTCCAGATGGTCCACCAAAGTAACATGGTAACAAGAGTGTGAATGTGCATATGTAAAGATAAATACATAAGAACATATATTTACAGAGTCCTATGATTTTGCGCATGCTACAGTTTGGGTACTATATGTACCCTAATGCCAAGGCATTAAAAACTGGGTCCCTGAAGTGAGGGTATTAAGAGGTTGAAGGGCTCGAAAGAGTTGTGGCCTTACAGGATATACTTAGAATAACGGAGCTGTGCCCTTGAAAGGCATTTGGGGACTTGTGACTTCATTGTTTCTGGGCTCATTTCATGAAGCATGTTCCAAATATGCCCCTCCCATCACTGCCTGACGCTGCCACTCCGTGCTTTTATCAGAAGCCTAAAACAATGGGGACACCAATCCTGAACCCCCAAAGCCATGAGCTAAAAGTCCTGCTTTATAATTTAATGGCCTCACGTGTTTTCGTGTAGTAATGTAAAGCTGACCAATAGACTGTAATACATATTCATACAAACATTTGCTCATATGTATTTTAAAATGCCCTCACATCTCAGAGTTCTCTTATTCCCTGGGTTATTCTTTGGTTCTCCTGGTGTTTCTGAGGGCTGAATTAATATTTTTTCCTGCACAGTTTTAGATATAGAAATAAACACACTGCTTGCTTTAAATAAACAAGAGAGTGTTTGTGTCCCAAAAGAAACAGAACAAAGATTTCAAAGACTTCAGCGAGTCTTCTACAACATCCAGAGCACACAAAGATGCCTCTCACAACAGATAGAGAGATGATTGAGGGTGTATCACAGATAATGCGGTCCAAGATTACACATCACATTCCTTCCAAAGGTTTCTGGATATTAATTCCTTCCAGAGATTTTTGGACTGTATCTCATTTGTCTGCCAACATCCCTGGAAGATAAATAAGAACAGGTAGCTTCATCTGCATTCCCTGACATGAATCTTCTGAGGCAGAGAAGGGTGAAGCTGAAATGAGCTGCTGAGCTCGGGCAGCCATCGAAACAGAACTGAAATCTCTACTTTCATCTTTGGGCTCCTTCTAACGGATCTGGGTAACAGAATGTCTGGGTGAAGGTGGGGGACGGTCCAGGTGCCTATCATTTGGCTGCCAGGCATCTAATACTTTTCCGTAGTGCTTCGGCCCATCAGACCATGGGATAACAGGAAAATGAACCTGAAATTTGACCAAATTGGACATTAACAATAACAGAAAGAACAGTAGTGCCTCACATTCTAAACAGAACTGCGGGCAAATGGGTTACTTATTTGGAACACCTCTTCAGACATATAAAGTATATTTAAAGTCACAGTAACCTTCCAAGGCCTCTTAACTGTAAGAGACATAGGACAGAAGACACAGAAGAAGGCACCAAAGCCTTACATTCTTGCCATAAACCATTGGCCTAATGGGAGGTAGGCCCACCCCTTTCCCAGCATGCTTAATAGGAAGGTTCTAAGAGAACATCTAACGGAGACAGAGATGCTAACATCCTGCTAGTTTCCATTCATGCAGGGTTTTCCTGATGTGCCTTGTGTTCATCTAGGATGAGAAAGAGCAAACCGAAAAGAAGACAGAGGGCAGAGCACAGTGGTGATGGCAGCAGGGTAGCCTGCCCGCCTGTCATATATCCTCTAGGACGGTAGGCATCTAGGAAGAAACTGGATGGACCTGTCTCACCTTAACCTCACAGCAAAGGATTCTGGTCAGGTGAGGCGTTCCTATAGCAATAACTTACAAGTGAGGTCATGGGATCTGGTTCAGATGATTGCAGACAGGGAGCTCCTACCCTTTGAACCCTCATGTGTCTCCCAGACAGACAGCCAAGCCCCTGACAAGCAATTGCCTAGACAGCAACAATAATCCCCACAAACATGATATTCCTAGCCATGTGAAAGATGGCTGTTCTTGCTCATCCCCCTTACCTTCTTCCCACCTCTCTGTACAAGGAGAAGAAGAGGTAGAAAGGGTCCAGAGGCCAGCCAACAAATCTTCCTCTGAAGAGAAAATCGTAGATAACAAAGCTAAGCCACAGCCTCGTCAGAAAGCAAAGAGCCCAAGACTGGCTTGTAGTGTTGGAATTTCTGTATAAGAAATGATACTGGAGTTTTCAACAACTACACAGAATGAGAGTTGTGAAAAATGACTTGAAAGTTGTCTAATCTGCCTAGGATGTTGCTAAGGGATCTGCTACCCAGCTGGGAAGATGAATTTGACACAGCACAACAGGGGAGCAAGGAGTGAAAACTAAAACCATTTCATGTTTGTTTCCCACAGAGCCTAGCCTCCTCAGTATACTGGACAGACATAGATGCAAAAACCAACAGAGACCACAGGGGAGGAAGGGCAGGGATTAGCAGGGAAGGAAGAGTATTATTTATGCTTCTCCATAGAGATAATTTTACTGCGGTGAAAACAACCCATCAGCACCAGGTGCGAGAAACACAAAGGAAACAAAGTCTTCAGGTTTTCTTCCGGCGACACCGGCTGTTTTTAGGCTCCTGCCTTCGCACTTGGATGCGGACAGCGTACATTGAGTAATCTAGAGAGGGTCACACTTGACGCTGCGAGAACATTTATTTCAAGCACGGGCTACATCAGTTAAATGCAATGTGTATTCACGACATTAGTCATTTCACACAGCCGCTGATTATAATGCATACTGCCCGCAAAAGCAGCCAAGATTCAGCAAGGCATAAAACCACAAAATACCATTCTCCATCATATATCATGATTTTTAAAAAATATTACAATTTTCAGTGGTTTAATGTATGCCAAGATAATCAATTACTTTTCCTCACTCAGGATAACTTCCATTTCAGCTTGTGATCCTCTTGATGATATGAATGCAGTCTACGATGACCTTAATCTGGCAATAATTTTTTGAGGTGTTTTCCCACCATCATAAAATTAACAGCCATAAAGTTGCCATGAAATACTAAAAATAAGTATTACTAGACGCAACTATCACTGATTGAAAACTTCTGTTTAGGTTTCAGAAGAAGGACAGCTACAGTAAGCCACATAATTGAGAAGTCAGAAAGAAAATCTAATTATATATTTGATTGTTAGTTTATGTAAAGAAACCATCACTCAGGAATCTATGTTCAGTTTAACACAATGCTTGATACAATGAAAATAAAAGAATCTACTGTTTGTTCAAATCAATTCAACAGACTCTTTAAAGCATCCTAGAAGAACACAGCTTGTAGAGGATTTATCAAAACTCAGAAATGGTAAAGATAAACAAGATTGTAACAAGAACAGAAGAACCTTGTAGGTATCACTATCAGCAAGATGCTTTGTAACAACCCAATATATTTACAGGCTACATGCAAGTCCTACTTGCTCCATCACTCAAAATGGTTAAATTATAAAAGAGTAAAGGAAAGGATCATTTATAAAAGAGAGGAACGTCAAGAAACGCAGAAAGGGTTTGCCAAGCAATGAGAACTACAGTCTAGTGGTCAGTTTACCCTATCATTAGGGAGAAGGTATAAGGGAAAGAACCAGGTTAACAAAGGATTGGTTGACAGAGTGAGCCAGAAATCAGGAGTCCTCACCGGAGCCATGGCAGGAGAGGGAAGCAGCTAGATGTCTAGAAAGTGAAGCTAAGGTAGTCGTGGGTAGTCAAAGGCCCAGCTTTGCTCACCTTCCACATTCTCATCTCTGTTATCGGCTCCCACTGCCTAGAGCCGGGTGTAAAATTGACAGCAAAAGTCTTTTGCAGAAATCAGAGCATCCAGAGCAAAGCATAGGAATGTAGAAAGAAGGGTTTGGTGAGGTGAGAGGGAAAGGCAAACTAAACACCTGGCTTGTTTGAAGTCACAAAATCCTGTCTTGACACTGAAACCTAGAATAATATTGAATACAGAACAAGATGTTGAAGACTGTAGTGTTATTATATTCTGGTCAAACCATCCAGCATCCTGAAGTTAAGAGCCTGTATCACTGACCGTTAATTAAAGAATGACTAGTGGAAAACATCTACTCTCTTCCTCCCCAGGCACAGGTGGAAACTTAGGTGCATTGAGTGCATTCTTTTAAGTGGTTCTGAAATCTTCTGCAGCTACGCTTATTTTTACAGGATGAATTTGCTACTCAATGAGTATTTAATGAAAGCACTTAATGGACAAAGATTTTTACATATGTTTAATGATTCAGAAAACATATAGGAGAAAATACAAAGAGCTTGAAACCATAATCTACAACTCACAACATTACAGATGACATATACAAAGGAGAGAGAATGGCTAGAGTTATTTGGGCTTAAGAAAATGAAACCGAATCATGAGAATAACACCACTGAAGCCCCAAAACTGTCTCACCATATCTCTGACAAAGAAGACTGGAGACAGAAGGTAGAATGCCCAAAGCTTTTAACTGAAAGTCCAAGTGATTTTTCCTGATCTCTAATCCTTGACTATATACACACCTTTCTTAATGATTCTTGGCATTTGTGGTATCATTGAATTCTTTGGAATTGATATAGACATGTTCTGAGACAGTCAACTTTTTATTCTCTATTTCCATGAGTCTATTCAAGAGAGAGGGTATACTTCAGCTGGAAATGGAAAATGGCGAATTCTCTCTCCCAAGGGAAATGAGCAAGGCCTGGTCCTTCTTTGGAATTACTAAATGCCTATAATAAATAATAAATGATGAGCCAAGCATGTTACAGAACTATCCGGAGAGAACACTAGCTGCACCTTCATCTGACAGAAAGAGAAATACAGACTATTCTCCTGGGAGTCCTGGGAGCATTCTCATGCCCCAGTTTGCACGACTGCATGAGTACATATAAAGAGGTTTGATTTTCCAGGGATAGTTTGTGACTGCGAAGGAACATAAAAAGGCTTATGAAGGAAAACGATTCCCCTTGGTGCCTTAAGATTGGCTACAATCATTAGCTCTGACACATAAATTGGTATGGAAACATAAAAGAGATTTCTATTGGGTCAGTGAATTTATGGGTTTTTTGATTTTATTGACTTCATGTATGTCTAAGAACACATGTGTACAGTGCCTACGGCAGACAAGAGTGATTGTCATATCATATTTCCTAGGATTGGAGTCAGCAATGATTTTGAGCGACCAATTGGATGCTGGAAATTGATCTTGGGTCCTTTAGATGAGCAACCAGTAACTTACACCACTGAGTCATAGTTCCAAACCCTGGTCATTGATTTAAATACAAGGCATCAAAGGAATACAAGATTAAAATGTAAACAAAAACTATAAAGACAAAAATCTTATACTTACTATCCCTAGTCTTATTCTTCTACTTGTCCTCCTAGGTAATGGGATATGTGTGTATACTACCACCACTTGCCAAGCTTTAAAAATTAACTGATCCATTGTGTTGGATATTTTTGTAACTAACAAGGTCTAATAATTGGCTCACTAAAATTTCATAAATGTTATGAATGAGTCAACGTTTTTCAGCTACAAGAGACACTATAGAGTCATACTTAGAAACAACCAATATGGACCTAGAGAGCTGGCTCAGTAGTTAAGAATGCACGTTGCTTCAGGTGGTGGTGGTACTTGTCTTTAATTCCAGCACTAGGGAGCAGAAGCAGGCGGATCTCTGTGAGTTCCAGGTCAGCCCAGTCTACAGAGTGAGTTCCAGGACAGCCAGTGTTACAACAGAGAAACTGTCTCAAAAACAACATCAAAAACAACAACAAAAATAATGCATATTGCTCTTGTAGAGGACCCAAGTTCAGTTCCTTCATCAGGCCATTCACAACTTCCAGTAACTCCAGATCCAGGGGAGCCAAAGCATCCCAGGCACTGCTACACGATGTTATATACCCCTGCTCAGACACAAGCACATACACAAAATTGAAAATAAAAATAAGATCCTCAAATGGAAACAAACAATATGTACTTTGGTTGCTTAAATTATTGAGTTGAGAAGGACATTGGACCTCCTTATTTATTTACACTGGTTACATTTTTATCAATTTGGCACAATCTAAGCTCATCTAGGAAGAGGGAACCTCAACTGATAAAATGCCTACATTGACCTGTAATGATGTCATTCAAAGCCATGTTCTCTGGACAGCATGATAGACTTACCTAGAATTTCTGATACGAAGTCAAAGGAATGCAGAGGTATGAAGGAAGGAAATATGAATTAAATTTTGAAACAAACTTTGTTCCGATTAGAACAACTATCAGAAAGATTCACATGCTTTTGCTTTCAGGGAAAATGCTGGTTGAGTAACTCAGAACCTCCCTCAAGCTTTCTTCTAGAAAAGTCTCTTATAGGTCTGCAGAAACCTTTTACCAGATTCTCTAGTCTTCACTCTCACAAATTCCATTCATTTCTTTTGTTAGGAAATGATCATCAATATATGGAATGCCTTTAATTTTCTTCCCATCATTGTGTATACAGACATACAAAAGAGGAGGTGTGTGGTGTGCGGTGTGTGGTTAGAGGAGTTTTTGTTTTGACCTCAGGAAGGAAACAGAAGACAGGAGAATGACCTTTCTTTAAGGCACAGTGCCCTGTAAATGAACATAATTTTCTAACCCAGCTTTTACCTACTTGATATTATCAGTTGTTGGACAAAGTGTAATTAAATAGTTACACGTGTAGAACACTTGGTATGTCAGGAACTCTGTCCAGGGATCCATGTGACTACTTATTATTTATTATAGTAGATGAGAAGCATCATATTACTGCCTCAATCTCAAAGAAGAGAAAACAAGCTTTATCGATGTCACACTTGCCCGAGGTCACGGGATCAGAACTCTGGAGCCAAGGCTCGATGTTACATTTGCTTGGTGCCAGGCATTGAATTCAAATCATCCCTTATTGTTCCAAATTAACACATAGGTCACCAGTCACAAGTCACATTAGGGGTACTAGGCTCAAAGCTGAGAATATGCTCTATGCCTATGTCTCTGCCAGTACAGTAGGGTGAAATATCTAAACGTGATAAGACACTGAATATAGTTTGTAAATCTGGACAAGTTCTAGGCTGTCCCCTGAGACAGAAGGATTATTATTTCTCTTATAAATTTAATTTTTGGCTAGTGACATTAAACTACTAAGAAAGCGAGTTGGAACTATTACCTTTAGACTTTGTACGTGAACAAATAGAAGGCCTACTAAGAGTTGTGCTTCCAGTTTCTCTGTATTAAAATATTCACAAATATGAAATTCTTGCTGCCAACTGACATGACTTCTCCATGGCCTTTGTAATCAGTAAACTCTCTGGGATTAAACAGCAGAAGTTGACTACAAATCTAAGACAACTTTCTAAAGCAAAAGTCAGTGTCTTCATCACTAGAATGAAAACAGATTATATTCTTACATGTCTTCTAACTCGAAGCATCAAATAAAGTTATCAGAAGGGTTTGATGTCAAATAATGACTTTTCATGGTTTGAAAACATGTTAAAATCTGTTATTTTCACATTCTAGAATAGGTGGACACTTCAAAGCATCACACCGAACATAATGAAAACATACTATTAGTCTACCAGCTAAAGAATAAAATATAAAACAATACAGACAATTCTTAAAATGTGAATACAATGTCTTCAAAACTAAAGAATAATTTTTCATTTCTATCATTCAGTGTGCATTTTTTTGTCATAGTATTCTTAGTCCTCTAGTCATGAAATATTAATAATTGTGTTTTTCCTCCTTTGATATGTGTAACGACTGAAATCTACATATAATCTCACCATTTACCAATAACTTGAGCAAACTATTTGTTCTTTCAAAATATTTGTGATATGAAGGACATTGGAGGTATGGGGCAAGAAAATACAAAAGTACAAAAAAAAAAATGCTTCAAAGGCATGCCATCCAGCTAGATCTGGGCACGAGGAACAGAACTTTCCAGCTCCTCGATGGGAACTGTTGAGATGCATTTTGTACAAACAGTATAGAAATAGAGAAAACAGTGGCCTAGAGAGAGGAATCAGGAGATAACCCCCAAAGGGACACAGAGGCGGCAACGGGAGCTGCGTGTGTATAGCATGTGTGCCATGACGGAGCTCTTGGACATTTCTCCAAAAGCAGTGGTGAGAGGGGAAGAGGAGGGGGAGAGAGAGGGATGCCCAAAGGTAGGAAAGGAGAGAAGGCGGAAAGAAAGATTGGAAAAGTGAGAAAAAGTTAAAGAACTAAAAACAGAAGGAAAAAAAAAGTAAGAAAACCCAGAATCTGCCTGAACACCTCCTTTCGCAGCCTCCCATGTCTGGTCACTCTAGATCCCGGTTCCTAAACACCAGCTGCGCTCTAACTTGTTTTGTTTTGTTTTCTTTGTTGTTCGTGTTCTTACATTCTTCTCAAGTGGTTGATGAGACTTTCACGTCCCATCCCAAGGAAAGCTTTGTCTACCAGCATTTCCAGTAGGAAAACAAAACAAAGTAAAACCTTAGATCAGGATCATGTAGATTCTTATTGGTCTCTTAAGTCATGTGTCTAGGAAACTTAGGACAGAACTCTGTGACACACCAGTAGTAATGCGTATAAAAGTAGCTTAAGCCATGGTAGTGTTTAGGAAACTAAAGGGTTACGACAACTGATAAATATTCAAACTTTATTAATCCTCAGCGTCTATCTTGATGACAGTTCCCAGCCTGGGATTATATACAGCTGTTTGGTTTGAAACCCCCATCCCCACCTCCCATATCGAGGCACAGTGACCAGTGCGCTTAGCTCCCATGCAGCATGTGTGGACTTCTAAAGCCTTCCTTTAGAACAAAGTTGTGCACTAATAATAAAAAGCAGTTCAGACTAAGCCCCCAAATTATAAGATGTGTAGGACATAATTCTAAGCACTATAAAAAGATAGGAGGAGTGAGACAGGCAGCAAATTGGACCTGCCTTTGAGTCTGCACTGGAAATTTTAAGAAAGGCAGGGAATATGGGAGACAGGTGATTGACAGGCAAGCCTCCCTCACTAAGTCCTAATGACATTTCCAAGGTGGCATCGGACCTCTGCTGGGAATGTGTGCCTCATAAGATGCAAGAGTGAAGTCGATGAGAACTGCCAATGGTTCTCTGGGGACCTCCCTCTCCAGGGAGGAGCAATGAGCCCAGCCTTGGGCTGGGTGTACTGCTCCATCCTTCTTAACGCACAGAATCTCTCAACTGCTTACTTGGTGTTTTACACTCTGAACCAAAAACTTAGCTTCTGCACCCAGGCTACCAAATAAAACAAATGTACACACACACACACACACACACACACACACACACACACACACACACACACGGGCATCAGGACATGGAGTGGAGACAGTTTTAAACTGAGTCATCTCTTTTTTTTCACCAGATCAGGACTCTGTCCCAGATAGCTGCTGACTCTATCCATCACTATTTTGAATGTCTGGCTCTGTGTGATGTGGTGTAGTGGAAATTGCCTGACTAAAGAGCCAAGGCCCGCATGTGTCATAACTTCTATTTTTACACCCGTATCTAACAGAGTGATGCCCTTTCGCAGAGCCAAAGGTGAGGAGATGAGGAAAGCCAACTTTTGACTTTTTAAGGTTCTGAAAACCAAAGACAGTAAATCTCAAATACTTAGGAAAAAAAACATATTTTCATGAAAAGATTAGAGCTATTCTCATTTGGGTCTACAACCTATAAGCAAAAGCACTTGTGTGGAAAATACAACAGATACGTGCACAATGAACTTGATTCAGCCTGTAACTTACTGTCACGTTATCATATATACAAGATAAGAGCACAGGACCAGGACCTGAGCCCTGTCCTAACCTTAACTTCTAGTTAAGGCTTCATGATGCGGGGACAGATGCTTTCCCTGCCTCTGCTTCCGTCTCCTCGTCTAGGAAATGAGGGTGATCCAACGGTGTCTCTCTCATAATGAGATACTATAGAGGTTAAGTGAGCACAAGCACGCCATGAAGAGCGCCAGGTGGCTTGGTATCGTGCCTCTGTTAGCTGACACGTGATAGAGCACAGTGTATGTAGTTTGCTACTATGGTGATCAGTATGAAGGATGACTACATACTAAAAATACAAATAGCCAGTGGCCTCTAGTCATAGTCACTAAATCCGGTGATTTTCATCTTCCTGGTATCTCTGTAGATCTCGCAGTTGGTTTCTTTCTATCTTAAAACTGTTGTAATTTGGTTTTCACCTGCGCTATCTTCTGCCTTGTTTTTCTTGTTTTGCTTCTTCGTTTGTAACAGAGTCCAACCGTCCTTAGCTCCCGATATGCCAGTACGTTCCAAGGCTCTATCCTACCCGATTCTTTTTCTTCTTTTCTTTCTTTTTAAAAAAAATCTTTCATTTTCCAAGGTTGTGTCTGTAAGGCTGCCTCCTTTATCTTTATTTCAAACCCATCGTTACTTGCTTAGTTTAGAAAAAAAATCATTCCCACAGGTGGGGAGAGTTTATGTTTCCTAGTAGAGGTAGAGCAATGAAATCCTTTCGTTGTGACTTCCTAGATTAGAAACCAAACACAAAGCTCCAACGCTGTAGCACCTGTCTTGAAGCCATACAGGGAGAGGAAATGAGGACTAGAAGTCAATCTGATTAGAGGAGTGACTCGGAAAGGGAAGCCTGGGCCTCCGATGGTATCATCACGCACAGCTGAAATAGTGTCAGTGATGGCCACATGTGACCTTTGCTGTGTGGGAGGGCAAAAGGTGCAACTGTTAGACAAATGTTTCTAGAAAACAAGGACGTCTTGCTACTATCGCTTCAGTCCGCGTGTCTGCTTCCAAATGACTGCTTAGATTTTCCCACGTGGATTCTTTTCATCAGTACATCAAATGAATCATAATGAAAATCAACTTGATAGAAAGGAGTCATATATATGGGGCGTCTTGATACTTAATACACAGCAGCACTGTATATAGAATAAGAGTTGAAGGAACTTGTAAACCGTGTTATAACTAATGCAACGGATACAGTCTCTAGGAAGCTCCTTTGCAGAAGCGGTATGTGACTATGTAGCTCTTGTCTCACACTTTGATTTATTCTCACATCAGCATTCTGGGATAGGATCTCCTGGCCAGTTTACAACATGTCTGACGTTCTTTCAGATGCCACTTAGCTAATCTGTACCTAATTCTTGCTTCTGTCACTCAGCAAACCATGGGTGAATTGTTATCATCCTCCCTGTTCCACAGCAACATAAAGTAAGTCTATCAAGATAAAAATAAATGGTCAAAAGGCAACCAGGGCATTAACCATATGAACTGATATCTACTTGCTTCTAGAGAATTCAGCACTGTCCGAGGCATTAGGATAAACATTTACAGAGTCTTCAAATCCCTTTCCTTCCCCAGGTTCAATCTAGAGGCAGATCCTGATCACACACGCAAGGGAAGGTTATCTTTAGCAGTGAACAAACTGAAAGTCACCCTCAAAGTGAAAGGACCAATAAAATTAGGTGTACTTTAACCCTGTTGCTGAGAGACTTGCTATTGTTCGGTTGGTTCACTGTCAGAATTAAACTCTGACCCCAATTAACTATGACTTTGAGCAAAGTAAATTTTGTTTCCAGATCCAACTATGATGTAATGAAATAATGGGGACCCTGTGGGAATCAAATGAGGTGCGTTCTGTGTCAATTACTTGATCTTTATTTTTTTGTATGCCCCAAACAGAATTAAGTGTGAAGTAAGTGCATAGCTATAAAATAGTCTTACTTTCTCCTTTAATCTACCATTCATTAACTGCCACTGCTCAGACACTGTCCAGTATACAATTAATAATGGAACTTATGCCTTTCTTTTATTGATCTTCGATGTTCTGAGATTCTAATCTGTGGGAGTGGGGAAAGAGAGAGGACAGACATTGTACATATTTTGAGGCTGGTGATGTTCTCAGGCTGGTGATTTTGCATCAAACAATCTGATTCAGTTAGCCGTTCGTGAATTTCATGATATTGAGCTATAGAAGAACCATTCACTAATCTTTTTTCCCCTTTTGAACATATGTCTTTTTTTTTTTTAAAGGAGAGGAAGCCTACATAAAGTTTTACTTCCTGTCATGTTCAAGATCAAAGAATCTTACAAAGACCTTTGATTTTGTGCCATAGGAATGAAATCTTAAATATCAGACTGGATGGTGACTGGGACAGAAAGTAGGACAGGGTGACTTGCTGGCCAGTACAGCGAGTATAACAAGGACTTATTTTTGTCTCTCTCATTCTTTCTCACAAGCCATTTCAGGAGATAGACCCATAGATGTATCGCCCATTATAATGGGACAGAAATGAGACACAGAATCAAGATGACTTGCGTACAGTGGAACATGTGGGCATGGCTGTGAAGTCATTACACGTTGCAGCTTTCCTTCCTTTTCTGAAGCACTCTGGAACTGAGTGTCATAGTATTGGAAGGCAGAATATCAGAGCAATTTTTTAAAAAAATAGAAAAATGGGGTTTTTTTTCATTGCTCTTCACATATGTCAATGTGACCCAGCCCTGGATCATCTTACAGACCTACCTGTACCAGCCACAAACCACCCAACAGGAGAACGGATGAGATATCAGACTGAAAGATACACAGCAATGACAGTCAACCTATGGTGTCCAGTACCATCAAGTCTGCTCTTAGAAACATACAGTGCCATCCAAACAAGAACATCTGAGTTCAGAATACACAAGAGGTGGAGCCAGTCTTTGCAATCTCCTTGCACTCTGCTTTTCTAAAGTAACTTTGCAGGAGTTTCGCTTTTTCCTTCCAGTCATTGACAGAGCAGGTATTGAAGTCTTCACTGCAGAACAGTAGAAGCTGAGAGTCCTCCATCCACACAGTCTGTAACAGATCTGAGACTAGAGCTACCAGCATTAGAATCTGTGTCTTCGACTCTCTGGGTGCTATCCTGGTTGTAAGGGAATCTGTGAGGGGAACATAGTAGTGTATCCTTGACCCCAGCTGTGAAATATTCTTGACAGAGTTCTTTTCTATGTATCTACATTCTCTCCAAGCTGCTCAGAATCTTTGTTCTTGTATTCCTTGGTGGGGTTTCAAAATGTTCCTTAATAGGGTCCTCCATTTCCAGTTTAATATCATCTTTTCCCTGATGCTTTCTTAGGTTGCAAGGAGAAGCAACTGTGTAAACCATATGTATTCTGGGGATAGCAGAAAAGAAAGGCAGTCACACTCCATTCTAATGGCATGCTCTGCCTGTAGGCTACATTAGCTGGAACAGTTCTTTGTAGAGACAAAGAACATTGTTATTCTCTGAATAATATTTCCAAGTATATCTTGGCCTTTTCGAAGCTATAAATAAACGTGAGCATCAAATTTAAATTTTGAAGCTGTACCTATCAACACACGCACACACCCTAAATATTAATGTGTATATTCATACTTAAATTTATGTACATGAATGAACCACAACTACAGACTAGAGTTTCTGAGATAAGGCCCCAGGTTCTCTGTTGTTCTGAGGCCTGAGCAAGCAGCCTTGCACATTCCACTACATCTCAGCTAGAATCTGAGAACAACAAGTAAGTGTACCAGCTAAAACAATTTATTCAAACTTTAAGTGGAAGCAGAGTGAGTTTATAGTCGAACACAATATGTTTATCAATATTTTCTTCAAAAAACTCAGCTGACAATTTTAAAAAAATCAATATGTTACATAAAAATAATAAGCCACATATCTAGTTAAATAAATCTATAAGCACCTTCCAAAAGGAATAGTCTTCATCCAGGTTCAAAATTATTGCCACAGTATGTATGCATGACTAATGTCATTGGACACACTGAATTCCTTAGGACTGTGGTACTGGAAGCCACTGCCAGCCCGGAGTTTAGATCCTTGCTCAATGAGCACACCTTAAAAGACAGTTGGACTTCATATGTGATACCCAAACAGCTAAGAGCACGACAAGATGAGAACAAAATCTCCGTGCTGTGGAAACAGATGCCCCTTAACACTCAACAGCAGGGGCCATCGACTTCTGTTGATACACACGTGACTTCCATTCCTTCACAAAACAATTTCCGCTTCAATTTAACCTAACCTGGTTGTAATTATCATTCCATTCAAACGAGTCCAAGAAAAGCCTATGTTTCTTCATACTTTCCTTTTGTTCCCACTGTGCCCTGTATATAAACTTACGGTAATTAAAAGCTATTCCTAGCCAGCGCAGTGAAAGCTTTTGAATAACTAACTGCTGCTCCTTTCAAAACAGAAGAAATATTTTGGCAATGGATCACACTTCGGTTTTGCAGAACCAAGCATTAGTAGGGATCTAATACGGGACACGTGTCCCCAGTACCCACATTTGGGCTGTTTAAGGGTTCACCGCCGTCAAATGGCCAGCTTACCAAACATCCACCCACAGAGACAGCTGTGGTGTACACAGACACACCGCCGATGACCAGACAGACCATGAGGGCTAAGCCACCTGGCAAATGGCAACAGCTGCAGAGAATGTGAAGGCGAGAGGAGCGGGGCAAAGGGTCCACAGTAGAGGAAAATAACACGGGATGGAATTCAGCTCTTTCAGTCCAGGGCTCCAGTTCCACTCACAGAGCTCAGAGGTTGCTCAGGCATCAGATGACTTAATTAGCAGGTGAGTGAGGTGAGGTCCACTTTGAATCATTAATTACAGTTTACTGACTCTATTGCACAAGAAGGCAGCTTTCTTCTGTGTGGTATCCGACAGACCAGGTGAACTTTCCTACTTAGTTCAGAGAGATTTCAGATGCCTCAGGAAGTGTCAGGGTGACCTCTGTTCTCTTCCTTCTCTGCTCTGACCTGCCTGGGGATATTTTTAGTGACAGACTTCATTGCATGTGGACTGTCATTGAGAACATGTCCTCACATCTTCAGAGGTCTCACCTGCTAGCAAGCCCCTGCGCCACTTGTTCACAGTGGGCCCTCCTGCTCCTGTGTGTGTGTTGGGGAAGGGGGTAGGTCTACTGTTGACAGCCCTGATTATGGAATCTTCTGAATGTGAAGATGACATTCTTCACAGGACAATGTGCTTTGCGTTGGAAGCAATGGCAAGGACTCTCTTCCTTTTTAAGTGATTTTACTTATTTACTTTTGCATTAAAATAATGGAATCTTGCCATGATGTTTTTTTTTTAATTTTTACTTTATTTCATATTGTTTTTCTCTCATTTTTTAATCTCCTTCTTCTCTTCCATTCCATTTATGGTATGGATTCTCCCACATCTTTCTATACACACCTAGTTGTTCTATACAATTATACATGCACATACACAAGTCACTCTTTATCATTAGCTATTTTAAATGAATGATTGTCTGGTGTGGCGGCTCACACCAGTAATCCTAGCACTTGGAAAGGAGAGACATGGAGATCAGGAATTTGAGGTTAGTGTTAGCTACACAGAAAACGTAAGGCCAGCCCTGAACTATCTTAGAATCTGCCTTAGAAGAATACTAACATTTAAATGAGACTTTATAATGCTTTCTGCAGCATCTTGATACCATACGGTCTTGGGGGTGTACCTTTTTGGTCTTTGGGGGTGTACCTTTTTGGTCTTTGGGGTGTACCTTTTTACAACTCAAACACATGCATTTTATCATTTATTTTCACAAAGACGTCGCGATGCCCTGTTGGGTGGCTGTACCTCAGTTTACACACATTTTCCCACTGGCTGTGATGAGCCAGACTCAACACAGCATTTAAATGACGAGCATTTGTGTACGCTCTTAAGTCTCGGTGTTTTAATTCTGTGCGGTGATAAGGAGGAATTTTGCTGGATCACATGTACACTTGCTTTTTATTTTAAAATATCCCATATATTGCTTTTTAAAGATGAAAAACACATTTCATCAGCATTTTGTGAGAATATCTTTTTGTTACAGCCCTGCCCAAGATCGTCTTCAAAATGGTTTAGTCTTATAACACAACGATCACAGAACTTCTCTGAGTTTGTGTTTCTAACCAAAGAACATGAGAGTAATCCTCTGACTTACTTGTCTGTAGACTGTCTGTTTAATTCTAAAAACTACATTTTTCATATGGTAATTTTCATATTATAGAGGTTAAACCCTTAGCTCCAAATTTCAATAACTTTTCTTATCTATTTTTATGTCTTTTTACATCACATATCTCTATATAAAAAGCTTAGATTACCATCAAGTTATGGACAGCCATATATGTCTTCTGAGCTTCTCGTTCTTCAGAAAATTTCCCTTGCTCCAGACTTCTGTACAATAAACTCTTTCAGCTTCTTTAACTGTAGCTCACTTAGTCTATTGAAATATATTTCTCAATGGAATATGATAACTACGTGATTTTCTTCCAGACATGTAGTTACCGTATCAGCTCATTTTGTGAAATTCTCCACCTCTGGCTTGCTGAGTTAGAGCTGTCCTAATCATATTAAATTAACATGTGTCCTATAGTTAGCTTCTGGATCTAATAGGCCTCACTTCTCTGTTTCTATGTTTCTGTGACAGCACACAGATTTAACTGCATTACTACCTTCCCAAAAGAGAAAAAAATGAAAGAGTAAACACTCCCCACTTGAACGTATGGTTCTAAGTCAAAGGTCGTCCCTAACATCCAACTTCCTTGTGGTGAGAGATCAGAAATATTTCTAATGTAGGCTCTCTTCAAACTTGACTTACGGAGTAGGAGTGACTGCAGCCTAAGGACAGGACAGGCTCAGTCTGTGAGCCTCCTGCGACACCCTCAACATCATTTCATAATGATTAAATAAAGCTGCTCACTACTCAAAAGTAGACACCAGTAAACACCTAAAACAGCAGCCGCCGCTGAAGGCCGCATGAAGTAGGGCGCTCACAGATCCAGTTTGTATGATGCTACTCTCCTGTAGTGATAACGGCAGTAACGTTCACCTTTCAGAGCAGACTGGGAAGATGCCTCGTCTAACCTAAGGGAAACGGAGTCAAGTAATTCCAGGCCTTGTGACTTTCCTTAAGCTTTTCTCTGCTAGTTTTGCCATGTTAGGGCTCAAATATTTTGTTTTCAGTTCGTTAGTAAACGTGTTTTCCTATTCCACTGCAAAGACCAGCCTTATTCTAGGCAGGCAGTATCATCCCATTGTGGAAAATGACAGGATATCCGTGAATATCCTTTCTTCTTTTGTCGAAGTTCAAAACAGAAACAAAAATAGAAAAGAAAAAGAAAAAAAAAACCTAACAAAATCCTTGAAGAAATGTCCTGGAATTAGCACCGTGTGTGAGGTGAGAGTCACAGAGCGAGTAGGCATACGAGAGGGACCATGAAGTAGTTACAAAGCGGCTGAGAGCGGATGTACTTGACACATACGCTGTAGAAGAGGGGGAGCAGAAGACGGAGGTGGGGATGCAGAGGTGTACAAAGGTTAAGGTGTAAACAGGTACAAAAGACTGTCCCCCCATATGACACTGAGAAGTCACACATACTATAGAAACATTTCCAGAAAATCAGGATAACATCCAACCAAAATCTACAGATTACTAGAATCTTTCTAGACTCTTTCGTAAAAACATTAAACATGAATATAATAAGGCAATTGTACTTGCGTTTATTTATCCAAAATCACTGAAATCTGGATTTCTAAGAGTTATTAGCACATCAGGGTCACTGTGTTGCTGTTCCTGCTAGCGAGGAGGGAGAAACAACCCACATGTATAAGCAAACAGATAAAGAAAAGAGTGGTAAATACACACGACGTAACATTTTTAGTCCTAAGAGAACAAGAAACCCCACACGAAGAGACACTATAAATGAGCCCTTGAGAACATTATATTAAATAAAATATGTCAGTCACATGTGGACACACACTGCTGACTCTACTTGTACATGAGGTTTAAAGTTGGCAAGCTCTCAGAGCCAGGGGGACGAACTGTGGTGCAGAGGACAAGGGCTGAAGTGATTCAGAACCTTCTAATTCCAGGGCATGAGGTCTCATTTAGTCAGGATGAGCAGTTTCTGGAGATCTTCTATACATTGAGACTATAGTTTAAAGTACCATGTTATGCACAAAGCCTTGTTAAAAGGAAGTACTTCAGTATTCTTATTGCGATTTCAAAAGAGAAACACTAACCTTGAACTTAAAAAATGACCTCAGCTTTAAAGGTTTCAGTACTCCCCTAAGGAAACCATCAGGTCACAGACTGAAGAAACCTTGCAGCACATCCATTCAACAAAAGCACATGCGTCCATGACACACAAAGAACTCTCAGAAATAATCATTAAAGTAAGTGTTCAGAAAAAATAAGCAAAGGCTTGTGACCATTACTAATAAAAATGTCCAATAAGCATAAAGATTTATACATAATTAGTCATTAGGAAGTGCAAATCACGAAATACTACTAAATAAAAGGACTAGGAATATTAGGTAGCAAGGAACAACTGTGGCAAGGGACATAGTCTGATTGCTTTAGGAAACGTAAACGTGAATCTACCCTATGATCTAGCAATTACACTCCTGAGCATATATCCAAGAGAACGAAAGCACAGCTATCTGATGTTCCATTCATCATTGTCAAGTACTAGGAGCAAGCTAAATGTTTGTCAAGAAGGACAAGAATAAACAAATTGTGGCCTGTCACAGCAGCATGCGATTCAGCGGTGAAAAAAAAGATGGGCTCCTGACCCACACAGAAAATGAAGTACACTGAACCAAATTCACTAGTCATTATATGGAACACATTATATTACTGCAATCACTTAAATATCAGGAATGAATGAAATACCTATATAAGAGACTGGTTGTCCCAGTTTCTACTGGATGTCAGTCAACTGCATAAAGGCACAAGGGAAATTTCCAGAATAAATGGAATGGTTCATATCCCATTTTGGCCAGAAGTTACATTGGCATATGTAGCTAATAAACTCATCATTTCATATCATTCATGTTATTGCATGTAAATTACACAGTGATATAAAATAAGCACCCCACTTCTAAACACATGACGCTGTTTTTCAGGCAAAAGAGGGCAAACTTATTTAGAAAGAGTAGCAAACTCTGAAGAGTGTGAACTCCTTCACTCCTTCTGTGTGGATCTCTAGCTCCCATTGTAAACTGTGCCTTCCCGAAAGCCAAGGCTGAGAGAAGGAGCAGGCTGAAAAGCCCACAGAGAACACAAAACAAAAAAAGAAACAAGGTCAAAGGAACAGAACAGAAATTTGGACCATAAACTCAGAAATTTCACAAATGGTTTTAGCTACTGAATTTTTCTTTATGAATGGTTGCTAGCCACTCTATTATACAATATATTTGGACATACATAATTGATTACATATGATTCAAGTGCTAAATATTTGGGTTATAGATTTTCCCTGTCTGTAAACACTGATTTTTTGTTTAAATAATAAACCTTAAAGCTCTATGTTAAAACTGTTCTTAACACATCTATTGAAGTAAAAATATGCTGTGGAGGTATGAGCTAAAGGAGAGCTTACCAACAATGCAGGTATCACGGCACCTTGGCTTGGAGAGCTGAAAGGTCTCTAACATGGCCTGGGATTCTCCAGACACTGGCTGCATCTTCAGAGTGGGCACAACACTAACACACTTAAAGGTCTGCCATGAAAATGGAAGTGAGCATGCATGGAGCACTAGGTAGAGTATAGAGCTCAGTAATCTCACTTGCCTTCTGTCTCCCAGCTCACCGTGACTTTCCCTGATAACAGAATCTGTGTCTTCGCTACTTAGACTCAATTGTTCTGAAAGAGCCAATGTGGAAACCACAGACAAAGAAAACTGGATCCTTTTGTGTCAGGACTAATCTGTACTAATGCTAATCCACCTGGGGCAAGGAACACAGGGAGCAAAGCATTTGCATCCAGGGTTGATGCAGTTGTTTCTCTGTGAGGCTCTAGTGGAATGCTACAGCAGAAACTGGCAGTTTTAAAAGTGTCCTAGGCTGTACCTCCTCAGCCTACGAATGTCCAGTGTCCATTATACACCAGATCCTATGTTATGAACTAATTCAGTGGTGGACAGAGCAAAGAATTATTTACTCTCAGAGCAAAAGGAAGGTCAATGTGTACTTCTGCAAAATAGAGCAGGAATTCAAATTTCAACCACAGGACAAAGCAATGCTCTGATCTAATCTTACACTAGCTGATTGGACGGCCTTCCTCAGCAGGTCTGAAAGAACTTTGTCCAGTACCTTCCAATGCCCAAGCCGCATGGGGAAGAGGAGAGAAATGAATTTTGATACTGATATTCTTTGCCACGTAAGTTTCTCCTTGCTCAGAAGTTTCCACAGTGATATGAAAGGCTCCAATACCCTGCTTGTCCCCTAGGCCGAATACTGTAAATAACATAGAGCAGCTCATTCTGCAAACATTGTTTTCATAAGGAGGGAAAATGTTATGAAATCTTGATAATGATCTTGACACCTCTTGCCTTCCTCCTCAACCCCAGCTCAGCAGTATCCGTCTATCTGTCTCAGAGGGTGGTGCCACCAGACAGGGGACTATGAAGGATGTGAAGGAGGAACAGTCATTCTAAAGCAACAGTGAGACTCCTCTTGTTTGCTATGAAGATTACTTGCAATTTTGCTGAAGTCACTGAGATAATCAATCTTAGATCCAGTTGTTTAGAGGAATACAAGAACAACTAGGTAACAGCGTGATAAGTGCAACGCATGCACAGAGAAAACAATACTGTTTCTCTTTAATAGGCAGGATGTCTGCAAGTGAACATAACGCACTGAGCTATCACGTTCGTCTGACTGTTGGTCTGAGCAATGATCAACTCCATAAAAAGACACAAACAGGAGTCACTGACCTCAGCCAGCTACTATTTAACCAATAATAAAAGCTGGTTATTCTGGGTCTAACATGATTGAAGACTTGCTGGAATCAAATAGTTAAAGTACTTTAATGTATATGTATATAATCACCAGTCTCCTGAAACATACACAAATTCAGTTTCATCCCTTTTGGTTTAGAAGTATTAGGACCTAAAGCACTTAGGTTGCTAAGTACTTCTAATTATAAGCAGTACTTTCACTCACCTATTTCCTCCCCCCATCTTGAAGAGAACCTCAGGGGATGAGAGGAAGAGATACAAGATTCCATGCATCTATGGGGACTATTAGCATATTAATGAGCTGTGCTTCTATTTACATTTCCATCACCAGGACTATTTTACCAGCTATTTTAAGGAACAGGTTATGCTTTAATTAACAGCATTTGATGAATGAAAGCCAGCTGCGCCTCTTAAGTATGTGCAAGTTTTCAAAAATTTTATTGCACAGCAAGAGTTTCCAGCTCACCCTATACTTTAAAGGAACACCGCCGATCAAGGGAGAAAGTCTTTAAAGGAACCCACGGAATTAGTTTCCAAGACTAAAGCTTACAAAAAGCATAACTGATGAGCGAACAAGCTGTCTTACCTGTGGAGGACCGAGAGACACGCACATTTCAAATGAAGAGGGTTGTAGATTAAGACTTTGGGTAGTTACTAACATGTGAGGGTTTCAATATGAAATATGTACCATGGGCTCATGTGTACCTGAGTACCTGTCTCCAGCTAGTGTCATTGCTCTGGGGTATTGTGGGGCATTTTAGAGATGTTCTATAGCTGGTAGGCATGGGCCTCGGGAGCTTTAGCTCAGTCCTACTTCAGTTCCTTCTTTCTCTCTCTTTCTCTCTCTCTCTCTCTCTCTCTCTCTCTCTCTAGGATCCTGTTACCCTGGGCCAAGTTGCTTGTTCCTATGGCTATGCCTGGCCTGATGGACAGTATTCCTGAATAGTGAGCCAAAGTGAACCTCTCCTGAACTTGCTTCTATTGGGTATTTTATCATCAAGTCAATGACAGTAGCTAATACACCTGGGATATAAAGGTTTAGCAACCATCTGAACATAAGGTTCCTAAAACTCTGCCCTATTCACAAGCATTGTCCTTTTTGCCTGTACGTTGGGACTGCTGGAGGATCTCCTTTAACTGTAGGTGTCATACAACATACACCCCAGTCTCTGCTTTCCTTCTCGTCCTCCGTCACGTTCTGTGCTCAGTCTCTGCACAGCTGCATGGTGGCCCCCCACCGTCCTCTAGACCACCTCTCCTCTCACTCCTCATTGTTTGTAGGGAAGGGAAAAGCACTTGGGGGCTTTGTGCATAATCCGTCAGGCCTGGTCCACATCCCACGCACAGTCTCCTTTCTCTCGTGTTACACCCCAAATCAAGAAAAGAAAAATGAATAAAATAAAAAAAAAAACTCCCAAGAAAATAGAAAAGAAAATTGTTCTTAAAATTCTTGCCTCTCTTTTAGAATACAAACAATGCAGAAGAGGGTGAAGAAGAGTAAGACTCAAAACGCCAGGAAGTCCGCTGTGAAGCACTCTCTCCCAGAACTGACTGCGTAAGCAAGACCTGAAACTGGCAATATCAATGGATATGATGCCACAGAGGTGGGGACTTTTGAAGGGTCTTACCCCTAGACAAAGGACTACAGGCAACTAATGACTTCTGGGAGAAAGAGAATTAGCATCTCCCAGGCTGATCCCCCCCTTACTGGTCACCCAGTGTAGAGTGGTCAGCCTCAAAACAATATACACATAAACAACAATTGAATTGGAATTCTATTTCAATTAAAAACATAATTTTTTTTAGAAAAGAAGAAAGTTACTATATACAGAAAATTATTTTCCTCATTATTTGTTTTTTTTTCACTTGTTATAAGGAGCTATGATGAAGTCAGCAAAATGATAGCTACAGTAGTAGTATTAGCAACGGCTCATGTCTCTGTACATGCTGGGCCCTGAGCAGTGTCATACAGTTGCTCATTCAGTCACTATAACAACCCCTCAAGGTAAATGTTCAAGGGGAAACAGGTATAGAAAATAAGCTCTCTCTTAGTCAGAAAGCTGGTAGGTGATTCATCCAGAAGCCTGGGTATACAACTCCTTCCTTAATGTCTATAGCTGACTGGCATGACTCATTCATATGCTGCATATTTAACTAGACTTTTATTCCACAATTTAAGAGAATTGAAGATTTCCGGTGCTAAGATGTATATAAATCCCTTCAATATATTTTTTTCCTCTACTAAATAACCTCACCAGTGGACTGGGAATGTAGGTTCCTTCTACCTATGTTGTGTAGAGTTATGGTCAATACAGAAATTTCTAAGTAAAGGCAGAGTTAAAGCTATGTTTCCTCCTGTGCAATTCTTCAAGCCCATTAGCCTCCCTTGGCTTCATTCAGAACACTTCTTGGAAGCGTCTGATCTACCCACCATCAACCTCTCCCTTGCCTCATGCTTCACTTCTGACCATTAAGATTCCATCATTCTGTTGCCTTCCAGAGACATACACCTTCACACTAGCACAGATACTTGAAGTGAAAGGCTGGGCTGCCCTCTTCTCAGCGTCTCTCACAGCATCCCCTCCTGCCCAGGAGTTATAAGAAATACCCCCAGGACAGTGTCAGGGCTCCTATGTGTCTGATCAGGAGAGACGACTCATTTGACAAGAAATTCCAATTGAATGGGAAGCTTGAAGTACCTAAGATAAAAGGCCATTGAGACTCTGCCAGTCCTTGGTATAAAGGAGTCAATCAAAGCCTTGGCCCAGTGTTTCCACTAACTTCTCTGTTGGCCATGGGCAGTAACACCACCAGGAAAAATAGCTTCTCTAGACACAGTACAAAAAGACAGTGAGAGTGGCCATGAATCTCCAGTTTTTAGTAACTACAACATCTAAAAATCTTGAATTATTATTTATTCTGTTCCATTTGCCTTCACCCAAAATTTCTATTCAATCAGCTTAAAATTACAACCAAAAATATAACCCAAGAGATCAAATCAGCCTTCTTAAAAAAGAGATGGGTGTGTTCAGTAAGCTTTCGCTCCTAAACAAATGACATTCTGGCAGAAATCCAAAAGAGTTTGAACAACACACAGCAAAGTACAATCCTTAGACATAAAAGTGTAATACAAACAGCCCTCTTTTAAAAATGCCAGTAGCATCCAAAGTCCAACAGCTTGGCAAATTATAAAGCACTCCATTACCAGAGAAAGAAGTTCAAGTACTTACAGTGTCGTGAGACTTATCCTTGACATCATAGACTGTCAGTTTTATTCTAGTCTCTTCATAGATGGGGTACTCAGATGGGAATGTGACACCCGTCAAGAACAGTGGGTCTTTTGTTCCCTGAAAAGAGTATAAGCAGATAACTTGGATTGAATAGGGCAGCAACTGTAGCCGGCAGCATGCAGGGACAAATGCGAACACAGAGAGTATGTGTCTCTCTCTGCTTTTCTAGGAAACAGTTCTATTAGAAAAGAGATCTGAAGTTTTGCTTGTGGGCCATGAGCCCAGGGCCCCATTGTACTGAGGACTACTGAGTAGGTGAATTTGCATCTTTTTAAGTGGCTTAGGATTCTTAAAAAACACCTTGTTTAAAAAAAAAAACACACACACACACACACACACACACACACATACATTCAGGACCTCTCGTTAGGACCAGTTGCCTATTTAAAAATATACATAAAATATAATACATATTTTTTTTATAATTTAGACAAATGATCTAAGATGCTGACTCACCGAATTGAATGAGCTATTTTCTCAAGCCACTGGGAAATCCTATGCTTTTTTTAAAAAAAAATTGGTTTTTCTTACTCTGCTTCAGTTGAAAGCTATTCTCTATGAGTGTGTGATTGCTATAAGATGTTTAACAGTGATTTTTTTTATTCCCCAGACCAACTTTAAAACTAATGAGAAGAACTCTAAACATGATGTATTAGGGAAATGAAATCATTGCTTAGGATCTGGTCCCTGAAACATTTCAGTGCCTCAGAAGTCACTGTTAGAAAGCTGGTATGTGACATCACGTTCTAGAGACTCATACCCACCACTAGGTATATTTGAAAATGTTTACAAAGTTCAGTGAGCCACTGGTGTACTAAAGTTCCTGACAGCCTGTGGTATTCATTCATTCATTCACTCACTCATTTCTTCAAAAGGCAAAATGCTCTTTTCTTGGCATTGTGTCAGACAAATTTGCAGACGACAGTGAATAAAGCATCTAGGAAAACTGTGCCTACTCATTCAATACAAAAGTCTAAAAGTGAACATGAATTACTTTTATAGTTATGATAATAAAATTCAGGATATGTGTGTTTTGTCACAGGAGAATAAAGAGGGCAGTAGAACAAAATCATAAACATTGAAGTAACTTTAATATTTGACAGTGTTTAAAAAAATAACCAAGTTACAATAAAACTTGAAGTGCTTTCATTAAGAGAACGACTTTATGATTTTAGCCAAGTTGTCTATGAGGAAGGCTACTTTTAAATCAACCTTGGGCTAACTATATGTGGCAACAGCATTAGACCTTGAAATATCCAGATTCAGAGCTGCGTGCAGTGGGCAGATTTGGGGCTTCATAAAGGGGGGGGGGTAGATGCAGGGTTGCCTGCAGGGGAGGGGGCAGAGGAAGGAGGCAGATTCGGGGCTACATGCAGTGGAAAATGCAGGGCTCCACAAGGATTTAGGTCATTCCCTGAACAGAAGTGACTCCAGGGCAGTCTGAATCATTTATTCCACCCACTTCTTCCGAGCAACCGGTGAGCTGAGCCTGCCAAAGCTAGCGCAGACTGCCTACGTTCGTTCATATAGAGAAACTCCTCAGTCTGAACAGTGGCAGCTCACAAGTCTAAGAAAAACAAGAGAAGCTGGAGGAGCTGAGAGTACATTCTCCAGAGCCCCAGGTGTTCACAGAAGTGTCTCTCGTTCAGGATGGTCGTGAAATGTGTTACGAGAACAGAATCATCGAAAGGGAAGCACTTGTCCTATAGAACCTGAGCCAGCACAATAATGGATTTCCTGTGATACACAATGAATGTTGTATTAACAACAATAACTGTGAACAGGGAAGCTCTCAGCCGGTGAGTAGCATTTACAGCTTCCACCTGGAAACATTACAGCTAATCAAGTTAATCAGTGCCCTGTCTTTGGAAAACTGCGCTTTGAAAGACACACTGAGCAGAGAATATAAAGTTCTCACTATTGGATTTGCTGGACTTGGGAAAAAAAATCAAAAGAGCAAAAACCTCTTCTTCGTCTGTTTTGAATTCTATGATTACTTTAGACTTTTTCCTTCATTAAATGTGTTCATTCCACTTCATTTAAATCAATATAGACGGATAATCATGAACATAGACACACACACATGTATAGACAAATATTCTGCTCTCTGGGAATTCACAGTGGAAAGTTTTCTGTGGAAGAAAACTAAAAACTTTCAATGAAAAGTCAGATTCTTTCCTGTGCGCTTATTTTGCATGTGCTTAGAAACCTCAGATCTGTGTTCCTTAATGACAGGAGAAAGCAATAGCAGGGCGGTAGACCTCGGGCTAACTTATGTCAGCTGTTCCGAGGGACGGGAGAGAGGGAGAGGGGGGGAGGAGAGAGCAGCATGCACAATGCACAGAGACAGCAAACGGAGAGAAAGGCAGGCAGAGGCAGACGGAGGCAGAGAGAAACACGTGTCAGGCTCACCTCAACAATTTCTGTGCTGGAGTACCTCGTCAGGGTCTGCTCCACGGGGTGGATCACTGAGATCTGCACTACAGTATTCAGTTTCCGATCACAGACAGGAGCCACAAGATCCTTGCACGCTGGCAACAGCAAGGGAAAAAGAAAAAGAAAAACAAAAAACTTACTGGATCTCTCAGGGCACACTTCTGTCGGGAGCTGCAATAAACTTTGGGCGCTGAAGGAAATCTCCTGGTTCTCAGATGGCTTTACAGAGGAAGTCTCTTGGAAGTACCTTACAGAAATAGGAAGTCACGTGCTGCCAAGCTGAATTGAGAGTTCATTTCCACTGACCACATTTGCAGCACATGCAAGTCTTGAGTGCACTGAGAGCCCCGCTCCAGTGCGTGAGTATGTACACACACAGGGAGTGCACACAGGGAGTGCGGGGGGGGGGGGCTTTAATTAGTCATTAACCCCCAGGCTTCCCTCCATGGTCTTGAACGGAGTAAGCTGATTTGAGCCACAGCCAGGAAACTAAGATGTCTCATGTTGACACAGTCTGGGTTAAATCGGATGTCTGAATGCACCCTTCATATTCCTTCCTAACCTGTGTATGGAACCAGCCTCCTACAGTGTTCCTCACTGCGGAAACAGGAAGAGTAATCACCCTACTACCACGGAGCTCAAAGAGATGAGGAAGCAGGCAGAGGTTAAAAAGAGCCCTCTGTCTGGAATTCAGGCCCATCCTGGGAGAAAGCACCTCTGATAAGGACTAGGTAATTGTTGCCCAGGGGCCACACACTCTAAGAACTTTTCCTGGACACAGCCAGGCTGCTGTTACAGCCGCCATACCTCACTCGCTAGACTATTTTCCCCTCTCATATAGCATTCCCTAGTTTTGGGAAAGAAAACAATCAGGGAAAACAAACAAACATACAAACAGAAAAAAAAAACTCAGTAAGTTTTTTTTTTTCTTTCAGTAAGTTTAGTAATATGCTCACTCTCTACTTTCCCCCCTCTGAATTTGAAATAGTTATTTCTACTTCTTGAAACCGAGGACTAAGTGTGATTAAAAAGTACTGTCTCGCACATCAGAGGGATCAGACTGCTGGCCTTCCACAAGCTACAGCAACTGCTAGGGTAAAAGAGAAGCAGCCCTGTGGGGGGTGGTGCGTGGTGGTGATGTCCAGGGTTTCATGCCATCCCCACCCCCACTCAGGGACCACAGAAGATGGGCGGAGGAGGAGGAGGTTATGTTTACAGGTTGCAAAGGCACCTCTGCAGTTTGCAGGGCCACTGGGACAAAGGTAATACAGCTTGGAGCTTGAAAGCAAAGCAATTTATAGATGTAATTATCACCTCTCAATGCTTGCGGATCACTTTATTTATAGAAACAGAATAAGACAGGAAACACGGGGGCTCTGAAAGGGAACCAGTTGGTTTAGGTCCAGTTCTGATGATAATAATAATTATAATAAGAAATATTAATAATAAGCATATGATTAAAATAAGCAATGCTGAGGGGACTGTTTAATTTTTCAACTTCTAGCCCAACTTCTTGTCTTTTTTTTTTTCCGTTTGCTTTTTTCCGTTTGCTAAGTTTTCCTTACGAAAATCACATGCCTTGAGAAAAACAGAAAAGCTAAGTAAAAAGAAAAGTATTGGTGGGAAAAAAAAATAGCCACACCTTTATTTAACGACCTCAGTACTTTTGAGGCCTTCTGCTCATTACCTAATCTTCAGAATATATCAAAAATCTTTATCCCTATTTCTCTCTTTGGCATACCAACTTGATCTCTTGCAAAATGGATCTGCCTTTGGGAGACTCACGACCACGACCGTCTATTGTTTAACCCAATACATCTACAATTCAACAACAACAAAAAAAAAAACCACCTACACATGGTTTCAATAACATCAACACATCACTGAAAAGATTCTTTCACTGGAAGGTTTCATGCACACAGCTCTTTGGTGGTTATTTTGATCACTTCCTTGACTTGCCTTATGGGTGTGTTTCACTTTACCACTCTTGGTTTTCTGCTCACTGTTAACATCTTCTGAAGTTGACAAGTATCTCGCCTGTGGAGTTTAAAGCTTGGGGCTTTGAGCTTTAAAACCACGCGTCTCACCCACTCTCTGGTGGCAGCCTAACCCCTGTCTTATGAATTCTTGACACCTTTGATCAAAGTAAGTCACATCTCTTCTCTGAGTTCTTATGGGGCTTGAATGTGGCTGTGGTTATTCCCAGAAGTGAGCAGCTATTCTGTGGTTCAGCAAAGAGCCTTTAAGCTTCACTTCCCACGAGAACAGACAGCATATAAAACTAGAGGTTCTGTGCAGCTCTTCTGAGGCCCTAGTAGTGAGCTAGGAAGAGCACTGACAACAATGTGTATTCAGCTACTATGTCCAACACCAGAGAACAAGGGCTGGGGAACTGGAGGCTGCACTCTCCTCTCTTCTCTTCCTAGCAAACAGCCCATAGCATTTACAGTTTCTCAACACTAAGGGAGCAAGATGCATAGAGATTCTGAGATCAAATGGAATTCATGAAACGTAGCCCAGGATTTCCTGTTTTCTAGTTCTGTGGCAGAGAATAAACAAATTGCAACTCTGTCACTCAACTGCCTCATCTGTCAGGGAAGAAGGAACCAGGCCTCTTAGGAATGGACTTTTACATGGAAAACTCATGTTTAGCAATAATATCATATTAATATTTAATAGTATTTGATGTTATCATTATGTTAAATAAACTTTACTGACACCATTCTACTCAGATGACTGCTTAAAAACTCTTACCAGATCCACATACCTTTATAAGTGTCATAAAGTGAAACATAAACTTGGATCTGTTTCCTACGCCTGCCCCGGAAGACTGCTGAAGGTTGACTCAGTGGATGCTGCACGGAGATGCTACTTGTTTGAACATTATGAAATCTAATCTGCATGGGATTATTTAATAGCCAATAAAGAACTGTTGTGGTTTGAGTGAAAGAGTCCTCAGATGCTCACATATTTGAATATTTGATCCTTGGTGAAGCTGCTTGGGAAGGATTAAGAGGTGTGGCCTTGTTGAAGGAGGTGTGTCATCGGGGGTGAGCTTTGAGAGGTTTCAAAAGATTTGTGCGTTTCCCAAGGCTTTATCTCTCTCTCTCTCTCTCTCTCTCTCTCTCTCTCTCTCTCTCTCTCTCTCTCTCTCTCTCCCCTCTCCCTCTCCCTCTCCCTCTCCCTCTCCTTTTCTCCTTCTCTCCCTTACTCCCTCTCTTCCTCCCTACCTCATGTTTGTGGGTCAAGATGTGAGCTCTCAATTGTTCCAATATTCATGGACTCTAATCCTCTGAAACCACTAGCCAAATTAAACATTTTCTTCTATAACTTGCCCTGGTCATGGTTTATCATCACAGCAACAGAAAAGTGACAAAGACAAGAACCCTAAGAATATGCTTACAAAAATATAAAACAGTTACATCCATCTTCCGAAGCATCTTTACCCCAGCCTGTTACCACATGAAGCTCTACTCCAGAAGTCCCCTAGATAAACGGCCTTCCTCATTGTATCACACTAGAAGACTGCAATGTTTGGGGATTTTTGCTTCTGTTTTATTTAAGAATTCCTCCCACATCTCCCAAAATCTCTATAGGTATTTAGTGGTTGCTGGAGAAGAGAGAGGCTATTTTTCAGTAGTGTAGCCACTGGTGATGTGGCTGTGTCCTTATAAATAGCACTTCATTTATGAGGAACCCTAATGAAACACACCAGGTCATCAAAATGAGTAAATAAATAAATAAATACAATGAAAATGAATAAAGAAATGACATGAAAGTAGAAGATAAATAGTTGGGAAGAGGAATAGAATCGGTGGGAGAAGACAAGAGACAAAAGAGAGCAATAAGTGGTAAATATAAATAAAATCAGTTATATACATATGTGAAAATACATAATGAAACTTATAATTATAATTATTTATGCTAATAAAATAAAAAATACCTAAAGTTGAAATGGTTTATTAAAAATAATTCTAACTATTTGACTTAGATGGGTACTAACAAGTGGTGCCCTCATCAATAGGTTTGAACCTTTACTTCTGTCCTTTTACTGCTTTTCTTTGGACCAAGCTGTTAAACATTTTTCCCAAGAACAAGAGTTTACATACACAGATGTTGAGAAGTTGGGATGAATATGTGTTCATGTCCATAGACTATTTTATACCAAAAAGCAGAAAGAAAGGAAAACAAGTGAGTAATTTACTGAAAGTATAATTTTATGCTTTGCTTAGAAATATGTAAACTAATTATGAATGATTCTTTGCCTAGTGACTTTCACAAAGTATCCTGCAATGGGAGGGGTCACTTTCTTCTTCCAATGATGTTGAGCCAGGAACCTAGAAAACATAGCCCAGCTCAGGTTTGTACAAAAGCCAAGCAGTTCTACTCCCTTAGAAAGAAATACTCAGTATAAGTGTAATGATAAAAATAAATGGAGCCTTGGTGTCTTAGGAGGAGATTATGTATGAGAACCACTAAAGAAAACAATGAAGTGGCGGCCAGTGTGGTCTAAGATTTGTTCAAAGTCTGAAATCCCAGCCACCACCACTGTCTGAATGAACACTAGGAAAGCCGTGCAGCAGTCACTCTCTGCTAACCTCAGCCTGAGGTTTAGAAGTCGCCAACAATCTGTTCTAGATGCTTGTACTATGCCTAGGATGTTTTGGAAAACTACAATTCCTCTTCTGCTCTGGTAATTATTCTAATATTTGAAGATCCTGAGGTCAAAGAGCAGGCATATTCCATGCTGTCCTTAAGTCAAAGACTCCATCATCCACAAAACACTGTTATTACTAAATAAAATAGCAGCGTGTGTTTTCTGTTGTTATCTAAATCACGCCATGTCTATTAGTCGCAAAGAGCCTTTCCAGCTCTCTGGTCAACTTTAGCTGGAAGCTGAAAACTGTCTCTTGACTCATATCAGAAAAATAACACTATTGTCCAGTTCAAGGAGGACTGAGCTTTCCAATGGATTGAAGTGTTAAAATAAGCAGGTGGGGTGCAGGAATGAGGGAGGAAGGACGGGTTATAAGCTCCAGGGTAGCCTGTGTTCGTAGGCAGCTAAAGCAATCATCTCCTTCACTCTAAGAGCCATTTCTTCTTTGAAGCTGGGCCTTTTTTTTTTCTTTTGCCTCACCAGCATTCAGTGTTAATAACAACTAGCAAAGTTACCCTCATTCCCCCCAAAACTAAGCAGATGAGGAGTATGTGTGTGTGTGGGGGGGGGTGTACTATGACAAGAAGGTCTACACTTCTAAAATTCTCTAATAAAAAATAGCCAGAGGAAATTGAGGAAGAGAGGAGACCCTGCATAGTATAATAAAGAAATATTTTGATTTTGCTATATTGTCAAGACAAGACCACATGTATCCCAAGAGGGTCTTGAACTCTGTGTTGCTCAGGGTGACTTTGAACTTCAAATCCTATTGCCTCTACTTCCTTATACTTGGATTACAGGCACATGTCCATCCAGAGTTGGTACTGGAGATGGATCCCAGAGCTTCATAGGTGCTGGGATGGAGCTCTACCAAATAAGCTATACCCCAGTCTAATGATAAACTGTGTTTAACAGCTGGATCCTAGCTGAAAATTACAAGGCTTTTTGCAAATGACTCATTCTGTTTGACCCACTAGGAAAAACAATGATGAAGACTTTGTAAATTTTGCAATAAAAACTATATAAGGTAATTACAATAGTTAACATTGATTATCAACTTGACAGGACCTAGAATTACTTATGAGACAAGCTGTTGGCATGTCTGTGAGGGATTATAAGATTACTTTCATTGAGAGCAGAAGAGTCACCCTAAATGAGAGTGACAACTCTTCTTGGAATTGGGTCAGAGCTCAGAAAGAATGAAGAGGAGAGAGTAATTAATATAGTGTGTGTGTGTGTGTGTGTATGTGTGTATATGTACAAAAGTCTGACCTTGTGATCCTCCTGCCTCAGTCTCCCAAATGCTGAGATTAAAAACATGTTATCACCACACCAGTAAAATCTTACAACGAAAAGCAGAAAAGTGGAATCAAGGGTAGCCAAGTGCACCTCTGACTGACATAAATGTAAGAAATTCTGTGCCTGACTGTTCCTGGGGAAACCTGAAGACGTCCATTCACACTTATGAAGATCAAGAAAGGCTACATGACAGAGGACAGGAAGCACTGTAGATCAGACATAAAGGCCTGTGTGGCCTTATGCACACAGGGCTTTAGAGAAATAACCACATTGCTTCAAGCCTCTCTCAAATGACACTGTTCTTATCTAACCACCACTGTGATGATTGGCCTCTTCCCTGAGAACGGAGGAAGACTTTCAGCCAGAGGGCAGGGTATTGTCCGTGCCTCACATTCTTAATGTTTAGTTAAGATTCTCCAAAATATCGCTTATATATTACTTCTTCTTGTACTCTAGAAAATTAGATTCCACCAATCAATTGATATGCCAATTTCACTTGTGTTTCCAGTCCAGTACATCACTGGACTCCATTACAGGGCTTTGCAGTTTCCAGTCTACACCAGTGATTACACTTAGATTACGTTAATTTACATCATACATGAGAAGATGTATAGAACACTTAAGAACCTAATAGTCCCTCTCCCTAATTACTTCTCTAGTGTAGTAGGCCTAGGCCTGGCTGGGTTTTCTCCCTTCATTTCCCCCAGGAAAATCAAGAAGCAATTTTCTGAAGCCTCAGATGTCAGCCTTTACAGCACAGATCTCCTGAGAAGATTTACTGGACAATGCCACCTAGCTCCCAGACTGGAGCTCCGGAACACAGTTGAGTGGGGAAAAGTGGCATCATGAACAGCATTCCTGCCTCCTGCCAACACCCACACACAGAGAGTTCCAGCAGCATCCGGGGTCTTCTCTGCTCACCTTAAAGATGAGCTTAGTGTTACTTCCTAGAAGGACGCGACATGTACGGTACTGAGCCAATCTGTAGCCATTGAAACAACCCTCCTCCGCATCTGTTCGCTGCTCCCTGAATTTCAATGCATCTTTAATGTGTTCACACTGATTTTTATTTTTTAATTTTAATTTTTTAGCCTTTTTCTCTTGGCCCCTTTTAGCTTTTTGTTGTTGTTGTTGAAAATGTCTGCTTTCTGTAGTTTTTCTCATAGGTTTTATTCTCTTCTGTTTTCTTCCCTGATATCTCAAATTACTCTCTGACACGTGCTCCTCTCATCATCCTGAAGGACAAGGTCGCAGGAGCTGCCACTGGGTGTTCATAAGAACCTCAGGGTCAAGAGCAAATGACAGCTTCTCCTATCAGTTCTGTAACCACTTCTAAAATCTCTGTAGAAATAATAATAATGAAAAAGACTGCTATTTTCTCTGCAACTATTGTGTGGGAGATTTTAATTAACATACGCTTCCCTAAAGAGAACAGAAACCATGCATAGCTGCCAACACAACCAAGAATTGTTGAAAAAATAAGAACAAACATATAAACGTGGGTATGTAGGGGAAATACGCAAGATTTAGAAAATTTTCTTCATTCTTTAAAATTTTTTCTTTTCTCTTTCTAGTCACCAAGTTAAAATAAAATTAAAAAAAAAAAGCATCTGGCTTCCAAAATTCAAGATCACTATATTTCTCTCAGAGAACGACAACATTCACATCCATGTAATTTGGAATGACAAGCTGACAGGCGATGAACAAAGGAATAAATGAAAGCAAGTGCTCGAGGCTATCCTAACTCCAGAGTCCCTTAGGCATACTGGAATAGCTGTGAATGTGTGCTTCTAAATTGCCGCCACATAGATTTTAAGACTGTTCTCCTGGAAGATAACACATGAGACGTGCACAGTGTGAGACTGGTAGGAGTGTTCATTTCTGGAACACAGGCATCACTGTGCCCAGACTCTGCTTCTGCGAATGCCCAGGGCGACAGTGTGCCCCCTGCTGTAACCACACAGTTCCATCAGGTCCAGATGGACATCTTTTTAGACAGTTAGACAGTGAATATCAGTATTCATTGAATAGATTGTGATGTAAGTCTCAAAGATGAAGACTCTTCTACTTTACCAAAAAATAAGTCGGTGTTAACCAGTAAGGCATGGTTAATTTTCTGTAATTCTTGGTCTTCTGCCTGCTCAATGGAGGGTCAGCTTTGCACCCAGCATTTTAAGACTCTCCGTACTCTGAAAGTAGAACTCAGAGAACACTTGGGGAAACCATGAGGCTAATGGTGTAGGAAAGAAGCAGGTGATGGAGTTATCGAGGGCCGAGGATCAGGTGGTGGTGGTGGTACACACCTTTAATCCCAGCATTCAGGAGGCAGAAGCAGGCAGATCTCTGTAAGTTCTAGGCCAGTCTAGTCTACAGAATGAGTTCCAGGACAACCAGAGTTACAACAGAGAAACTTTGTCTCAAAAAACAAACAACAAACAAAAACAACAACAAAAAAATCTTGAGGAATCAAGATGATAATTTATAAACAGGAATTTAAAAGCTCCATTTCAGAAACATTGCTTTATAATTTTTGCTGCATTGAAATTTGAGCACCACTGCTCCTAAATTCCATTATAACCAATTCACTTAAAAATAAAACCGATTTATTTATTCTAAAAGGCTAGATTCAGATTGTCCATTAATATACCTTGAAATAAAATGTGTTACCTTGTTACACACAGAATAATATAAAAATAAATCACTATACTTTGTGTGTGTGCATTTGTACAGTGTATATATGTGTGTGTGTTACATAAAAACATGTGTTTAAAGGAGAAGAAAAAAGTTGTCAACAAGATGAAACTCACTTCTTTACAGAAGGAACATTATGGATGCTCAAATACACTCTATCCCCAGAACCAGTTCAAAATACTTCATTGGCTAGTGTGGAGAAAGAAAAAAGGAAATGTACCCTCATCTGGAACAATGGTGTGCTCTGAAAACACTCTTGGGTTGTCTGTGCTGGGGAGCAAGCAACAACGCCAGCTGTACAGCAGACAGCTAATTTGCATATAAAAAGAACAAATTTTGTTCAAGTCACTCTTGTCAGTACCAGAAGACTTCTGTTCTTGAACTCATCTCCTGCTCCCTCAGCTCCTCTGGTGTCAATCCTTAGAAAATCCTATTTTGTCTTGTTTTCGTGAATATTACCTAGGTGGCTAAGATCCCATCTTCTAGCAATGGTATTATAACCAAGTCTGTGCCTGTGTCTCTTTGGATTTGGGTATCTCCCATGGCATGCCACAAACTGTCAACTGGCCTGGCACCGCCTGGCATTGCACACAGGCATGGGTCTGTCTGTGCATGCGCCTAGTCACATCCCACTTTGGAGAGGCAGCGAGTACTTCCTGCTTTCTGCTATTCTTTTCAGTAGAAACATATGCCTCTGAAGGCAGGAAAACATTATTCCAAGGAGAGAAGCAGGTTCCATGGAATACTAAAGGAAATATCGACATTCCATTAAGGAAATCTTTAGTGTTAGAACTAAAACAGAATCACTTGTCTCCAAGCACCAGGACCTGATCTCAATCCCTAGGACATATGCCTGTGAATAGATGTGTATGGTGGTGCCCATGTTTATAATCCTTCCACTGGGGAGGTAGAGGAAGGTGAGCTTAGCCAATGTGGTGGGCTCTAGGCCAGTGATACTTTGTGTCTAAAAATAAGGCGGGAGGTACCTAAGGAGAATATCCAAAGTTGACCTATGGGTCTCTCTCTCTCCCTTTCTCTCCTCTCCCCCTCCACACACACACACACACACACACACAGAGAGAGAGAGAGAGAGAGAGAGAGAGAGAGAGAGATAGAGAGAAAGAGAGAGAGAGAGAGAGAGAGAGAGAGAGAGAGAGAGAGAGAGAAAGGGATTTACTGAGACTCTTACTTCCCCTTCTCCACCCCAGAACAGTTGCCATTGACAGGAGCAGGCAGGATTCCTACCAGGATAGGCATAAGGCTTGTTTGTTTCAGCAAGGCCCATGGCTATTTGGCTCTACCTTGCTCTAAGATGAGGGCCAGTGTATTTGGTGGATGGTTGGTGGATAGATTTGGATAGTTGGTGGTGTCCAGCAAGAATCTCGAGACATGGGGGAGCCTTGGTTGCCAAACAGGATGGCTAAGAGCCACATGGACAAGGTTACTGAATTCTAACTGAAGCCACCCACTGGTTGTTGTTTAGAGTCTGGGGATCAAGGGCCTGGGATTCTTCCTGGAGGGTTTAAGAGCCTCCAGAGGGACTTTGAGGTTCGCATGTCTGGGCAGGAAGGAACAAAGGTAACAGCCACTTCCTGGGTGATTTATCATCCAGCAAATTGAGTCATCTGTATGCTTCCAACAAATCCTGAATAAGGTCATTTCCGGATGAGTTTTCTTGATGAAACTTGCTTTAGAAGGGTTGCAAGGAGAAATTGTGCCCAGGACATGCTTTTTAGAGAGTGGCGCTTAAATTAAAATATTTTTTAAAATTTTTCCTGTGAATATACTGGGTTCAATACTTATGTGTGAAAAAAATAGCTTTAATATCTGAGAATGGTGACATATCTATAATCCCGGAACACAAGTAGAGGCAGGAAGATCATGAGCCTGAAGTAATTCCCAACTCTATAGCTGTATCTAAGCCTGTGAGCATTATGTGAGGCATTGTCTCAAACAAAACAGAACTAAGAACTCTGTGTGTGTGTGTGTGTGTGTGTGTGTGTGTAACTGCTAAATTGTTTTCAATTGGCTGACAAATATTTGCAAGCAAAATTAAAACATATAATGAAATCAAAGACCTGCAAAATGTACACTAGGAAATCAGGGTAAAAAAATGACTAGGAAGATTAGATGTTTCTAGGGGATAATTATTCTCTTATTTTAAGTGTCTTTGTCTTGACCTTTATTTGCTGAACATATTTTGAATCTCTCAAAGAAGGTGATCCTGATTTTGCTTGAGTCTTCAAGTCTATGTGAGATTTTGTGCTAACAAAAGAAAAACTCAGTACAACAAGTTTTGAATAAGAAGACTTTGAGAATCTCAGGGCCTCTGTGGTAAGATCTTAACTCGAAGGAATTAGATGGCACATCCAGGTCAATTAAAGCTACTACTGACTTGTGACCCAAGGTAGAGCAAATAGGTAGATTGTGGAGGCGAGAAAGCAGTATGGGCAAGTTGAGAGCAGGAAGTATGTGACGGTTTGAAGCAAAGCCTCCTACTTAAACAGTCTATGGAAAAATGGAGATCGGTCCACTTAAAAGTGGGGGAGCATTTGAAAACAGTGAAGAGTTTATTTTTCTTCAAAGTGCTTTGGGTCTTCTGAGAGAATAGTCCAGACCTACAACCCAGCAGGGCAGCTGTCTGAATGCAAACTGCTTGGAACCCAGGAATGCAGTATGTTTTCTTACAAAGAAGTGGTCCAAGCCACCACATTAAATTTGAAAGAGCTTCTTGACTCCTCCAGGATAAGCAGGAGCCTAAGTGAAATAAGAATGGGTTACAACAGGCATGATGGCAGACACCTTGAGTATTCCAGAGGAGGGCTTCCCATGGAAGGACAGCAGCACAGCGGTGGGGAGGCATATCACTGCTTGAGTGCACAGTATGTGTTCAACACAGCATGTGAAGGCTAGGATTGGAAACACCTTTAAATGTTATTTCTAAAGCCATGCATTTTTACATTGCTTTGGGTTAGAGGATATTTACATTTTTTTAAAAGAAAACTGACATTTCAAATTTGAATAAACTTTGACTTGGGAATGCTTTATTTACTAAAAATGATTTCTGATCCCTTATGAGGGTTGTTTGTGTCACTGGTAAAGTAGAGGGACTGGGACAGAAAAGGGAGAAGAGTCAAGAAGTTTCAGGCTTCTTCCTTCCAGATATGATTGCAGGCAAGTTGCTTAACTTCCCGAAGGTCCAATTTCTTCCATTAGAAAACAGAACAGCCCTGTCTGTTTTCAGTTGCATGAGGTAAAAGCTGCACTAAGATGCATTTGGAAAAAGATACTTTTCTGCAGATGGACTTTTTCTTAATCTTCCCTTCCACTCTGCTGGGTCTCTTTTCTCCATAGCATGAGTCTCAGTTGACCTGGGACACACTTCATTGCTCACCAAGAAGGCTGATTGGCGAAATTCAACCACGCAGACAACATTAAGGGATCCTGTACTCCACAGTTTCAGTGGCTTTGAGTTTAACACAATTCCCAAACACCCAAATGAACAAATCCTTGAGGTAGATAGACTCAATTCCTCAATTACCCTTAACTAGCAATAAATACTTCAAAAATATGTCATTCCAGAATATGTCATTCCAGTGATGACATTAGATAATTAGCCATTAGACAATGCAAGGAAGAAAGTAATTAGGTGAACCACACAGAAGGGGAAATAAACTGGATAAGGGGTGCTCATGAATAAAAGGCACAAACAATAGAGGTAGACGAGAAAATTTAGAAAAAAAAAAAAAAACAACTCACAATTTGTTTAGCCCGTTTAAAACAGTCTGTTTAAATCTACAGTGGAAATTTGGTAAAAGGTACTGCTTTCATTAGATGCTCCTGCAATATATTACAGAGAGAGAAAATGTGACAGGGAAAATACACCCATATCACAGCAAGTCAGCTGTGTTGAAAAGAAAGGAGAATGGCAAGAAGAAGCAAGGATTAAAAGTTTGCTCTTGTGCACTTCTGACTTGGTGATGTCATGCTTCTCAACAGCCACGGACATTGTCTTGCTGGCATTTGGGCCAGCATTAAAGACCAAAGGCAAATATCCAAGTGCAGAATGCATTAAATCTTGGATTTGGGGGAGTCACTGCCACACAACAGACCTGTTAAGATACTCTGATCCGTTCATTTTCTATTCTTCAATTAAATCTCTAATTATTTCAGCAATGCCAAGTCAATTGTGCTGGTCTTAAATAACCTTTTATTGCTTTTCTCTCTGTCATTCCTGTACTTTTAATAATCAGCCACAGAGAACATGGCCTTTGTAGTTAAAAATCTAAAAGCTTTCATATCCTAGCTGGACACCACTGTACAAGTGGCTGAGCTTATTTGTGAAATGTGAATAAGGAGATGCACATTTGGGGTCCATAACATCATCAGGAACCAAACACACACTATTCAGCTTTCAGAGGGTATTCAGTAAGTGGTAATAATCATTAGTCACAAAAGTTGCAGGACCCAGATTGCCTGCTCAAGGAAGCAGTGACCATGATGGATAGATCCACCCCAGGTAATATTCATAACAATAAAAAGTCAATCTTATAATATGTCACACACTGATTTAAGTGTCTTACATGTATTAACTCATTCACTCTTCACAGGAACCTTCTGTGGTAGACATAAACACCCTTCTCATTTTATACATGACATTCAGAGAGACTGAACAGTTATTCTATGACCACATAGCTAGGTAGAAAACGACTAGGATGATATTCCAAAGAGAGCAAGTTAGTAACACATCCCAAACTCTTAGGAAATGAGGGATTAAGTTGCTGGCTCAGGTTCAAGTTTAGCCTGAAGTGCAATGACATCGTATTTATTTTTGATGTGTTCTTAGTAAATGGTTGCTTAGAAAAGGACCCCCCCACACACCACTGTATCACTGGTTACCACCTGTTAACAAGACCGACATAGTTCAAAGACTCCCAAGGAAAACTGGCTCATATACAACTCTAAACCAGTAGTCAGTTATCCAGACACAGTACAGTAGGGGTCTTCTACATCCGTCTCAGAGTGACCAGAACCCCATTAGTGTCACTGATCACAGTCCTAATGTCAGAAAGACTTGCTTGGTCATAAGACCTTAAAGCAATTTACTAGCTATTTAACAGTGTTTAAAGACTGATCATTTAGAATTTCAAAACAAGCATTTAACATACACCTAATAATAATAAAACTTACAAGTGGATTTCTGGTTCTTTCCTATTGTAGGGTGGGATTGTAAGAAAAGAATATAAATTGGCACCAGCTGTCTCACACTGGAAAAGGAGCTTTGGAATTTTATGTTCTCTGCAGCTTGCTACTCTTTGTTACATCATGCATTCCTTCAAAACCAAATAAGATATGGCTCATCTTCAAGATCTGGATCCAATGCCATTTTCTCAGAGATACTGCTCCTGATAACAGAATTACTTAGTCACTACTTCTTCAGAATACCCACTGTCATTGGAGTGTGCCTTTGCACGTCCCATATCATACTGTGGCTAACACGATTCAGCTCTGTGTGCCCCATCTGCTACAGATTCCTGGTGAGCAGGAACTGCAAGGAGAGGATGTAGTCTGATGGTTAAAGCAGAGTTTCAGAATCAGGTCAGTTCAATACTTGGACCATGGCTGTATGGCTTTCAGAATATCTTTGGAAAACTCATCTCTTTGTGAAGCTAATAATCTTTATCTATTGAGTAAATACAGTATAAGAGTGCACGCTCTGGCACCGAGATTCCTGACCGGGTCATTATACCACCTATTCTCGTAAAAGTTTTCTTACCTATAAAATAAGGATGATGATAAAAAAACTATTCATGTATTATGAAAGCTAAAAATGAAACTGGGTCAGCAAGATGCTCAGTGGGTACAAGTAATTGCTGCAAGTTGTCTTGTGGCTTCCACCGCGGCATGTCTGTGGTGCCCCACACACCAACACAAATGTCCATGGCCAAACACAAAAATAAAATAATAATGACTGTGGATTATGGACAAAAAGTAAGCACTCAGTAACTATCTATCCTTTGTATCAGTATCTGTCAGTTTTGGGTGACGTACACTTGTATGTAGATAGCTAAGCTGAAGCTAATGAAGTTGACCTTGCCATCTCTCAGGGTTTTGCACAATGAGCCTATTATTTTTGGAGGAACAAGTTGATTTACATGTGGAAGTGCATCCTGAAATCCTTGACATATTGCTAGCAGTTAATTTATGACAGAACAGGAGACGAATACTTGTGTAAACCTTGTCTAAGGTGTAGTCCTAGCCTTTCTCATTGCTCTGAAGACTGACCCGTATCCACTGAAGTGAAGACATAGTTCTATCACTACGTTTAATCTAAAAACACATTGGTGTTCTCGGGATTCCTTTCAGTTGGCCTGGCATACATTTAAGAGATCAAAATACATTACGTGTTTGAATGTTTCCACTGAGTTTTACAAACACGAGAGGTTTATAATCACTTACAGAATGCAAGCCAGGTAGGGAGTAGCCGTGGGACTATGAAGGAATGTAATTTGGACTTTCTAAGATTTTCTTTGGAGAAATATTCAACATGGCAAAACTTATGGGCACTTCCAAGTTACGAGTGGCCTCAGCATGAAGGTTAGTGAAGGTCCTTGCAAGTGTCTGTTTTTTAATAGATGAGGTTGCTTTTCTTGAGCAGCTTGTCATATTAGGCACAATTCTATACATTGTCACAGTCTGAGCGCTGACAGCTGATCACATCATCTTTCTCCTAACGGAAGAGTGAGAGATACAGTTGCTCTTTCTATAAAAATCCCAAATCTGTGTACACAACTTGATGTGTGACACAATGGAGGAAGTATTTTGCATCTGCATTTTCTTGGACAAAGCCTTAGCAACCAAAGAGATCATAATCTCTCCTGATCTAAAACTGCTATAACATTTGAAGTTATGAACATAAGGAGATCTTGTCACTGGACCACAGGAGAATGTTGTAACAGAACTGAATTTAATCATCATTTGCATGGCACAGGTACACAATGTGTTCGTGTATCCGAAGGCTTTTTTATTTTTAATTTTTTTAATTTTTTATGTTTTTGTCTCTCATACAACTTATACAATACATCCCTGACACTCCTCCTCCCCATGTTTTTTTAAAGAAAGATTTATTTATTTGTTTTGTCTGCACATCAGAAGAGGGCATTGGATCCCATGGGACTAAAGCAAAGACTTCGTATGTAATATTTCACTTCCTGGGGTAAACAGAACTCTAAAATAGGGCACTTCACTGTATCTGTCTATCACATTATGTATGTTAGGCAGAGCTGCTATGGGGGAGTAAAGTTAATGTCCGACAGTGTGAAATCACTGATTCTTTTATATCAGCCACTACTCCCAGATGAACAGTAGAGAAAACAAGATGCTAATTTGAGAACATTGTTTTCATGTTCTTTTCTAGGAAGACAAAATGGCCCTGTTCTACTCACAGATTGGATCTTGAATGACACCCCAAAGGCATATGTTTTAAAAGCTAGGTCCTCTGCCTGTAATGCTATGGAGAATGTGTGGGATCTTTCAGAAATGAGGATGCATGAGAAATTAGGTCATTGGGGGTACACCCATGAAGAGGATACCAGGACACTGGCTCCTTCCTCTCTCTTTCTGTGATTCCTGGTTACCATGGGGTGAGTGGTGTCCCATGCCATGTCGCCCCAACAGAACTAAACAACAGGACAAAGTTATCATGGACTAAAACCTCTGAAACTATGCAAAATAAACGTGTTTTTGTAAGCTGATTTTCTGGTATTTTGCCACAGTGAAGAAATCTGTTGTTATAAGCCAGGCAGAAAAACAGCTTTACTTTGTATTCCTTTACTGTGTGTTCCAAGACTCACTCTTCTTACAAACACTTAAGATCTACTTATACTGATCTCTAGGTCCAAGATGCAATTCCTCCTCTTCTTTAGGCATTTCAGCCCCTCAGAACTAGACTTTGGTCAGTTGTTCCTGCTCTGTATATTAGTTGCCTCTGTTCGCCTATATCTGCATTCTAGGAGCCACAAAGAAGTAACTTAGCCAGAAGTGACTACTAGTGATTTCAGGCATTGCAATTCGATCTCTCTGTATTATAAGCAAATTTAAGTGAAGAGAAAATTTCTACTTCAGATATGTTCCTAAGGCATATTTGGGTTCCTCGGTAAGGAGAAAAAAAAATCTGATCATAAAATTTGTAGTAAAGCTTTGCACAGAATTTGGAAGAACATAATAAAATAAAGAAGAAAATCTACCAACTGGTAATAACCACGATGAAAGACACCAATACCTATTTTTTCAATCATGTTCCCTTGCACACATAGACATATGCAGTTAATTCAGGACCATATGAGGCAGACTGTTTGCTATCCCATTTTAAAACTTTTTTGTGTGTGTTTCCCTTGGTGATAAACTATTACTTTGAGAGAGAATTTATAATGGCTGGAAAGTTCTTAAGAATAAACTCTAATTTCACTCTAAAATGCAAAAATAAAACCCCAAAAAACATGTTGCTGCTCCATCTGGATTAATAATGGGGTACGGTGGCATATGTTTTACTTCATCGTTCCTGAGTTTTATGTATTAAGAGAAAGCCAAGAAATGCGATGAAACAGGAACACAGAGGCTTCACTCCGTCTAGAGACATTTGCTGCAATCTGACTGCATTCGTGGTTAACTATGATGAATTTCCACATTGCCCGTTATTGATTCCTGTCTGTAACCATTAGAGCACTGTCAGTTTTATGGAGAGCTGAATAAGGTTATGTAAAATAGCTGCAATCTAAGATTAGTGTTATCTCGTGTATAATAGATCCTACAGGAGGGGAAGTAGGAAACGCAAAGGGAAAGAAAAAATCTGGAAGCAAATTATTCCAGAAAAGAGGAAATTGAGTTTTTTTTTTGCATTTCATTTGCATTTGCTTATTAATATTTTGCATGTTCATGTGTGTATGAGGGCCTGTATGTGTGTGCATGCTTACCCTAATGTGTATGTGCTGAGGTTGGAGGGCAACTTGCAGGGATTTGTTCTTCCCTCCTGCCATGTTGGCCACAGGAGTCAGACTCAGGTCATCAGGTTTGGTGGCAGGCTGAGCTATCTGGGAAATCCTGGTACAGCTGATTCTTAAAATACAAAAATGGCTTCACAAAAGACAAAAGTTTTAGCAGTTAGCAAGCTTCAGATCCATGTCTCTACACCACTTATGAGATGGACTCTCCATAATAGGCAGACATGGGGCCTCATCTATTTTTCAGAAAGCTAGGGGTTAGGTTAAGAGTCAGGAATGAAAGTAGCCCAGGAGTAGGACCTCCCTGGCTCAACATCTGTTCAAGCCCCAATTGTTCTGCTCTACTTTGGCATCCCAGTGCCCAAGCCAATGGTCTCTCTCTATTTACTAATCCCCATATGGTACTTCTTACCTCGGAACTCCATCAACATGCCACTTGGCTTCATGTCTGTTCAGATTGTAACCTATTTACAGCCATTCTGCCATGATCTCACCATAAGAACCATATGACCTGCTCTTTCAACATCTATTACTCTAACTCATGCTTCAGATAAAGTCAACCTCGGGCTCCAGTTCAGCGAGACAATTTCCAAATACACACCTACACCTTGGAGATGTGCCTTTGGACTCCTAGAGGATTCTTTTAATATATATTTAAGAAAGATCCTTTTTCCCGAGTAAACTGCCTTCCTTCATATAGGCTCTTTCCGGCTGCCTGTCTTCGAAGGACTTGACATTAGCTAGAAATATTTCATTTCTGAGCTAGTTATGACTAGCATAATGAATGGGTAAGAGACTCGCTCTCATTAAGAGTTCATTCCAGTTTCCATGTCTCCATCCTATCACAACAAAAACTTCTTGCTATCTATGCGTCACTCTGTGTCTTATTTCTGCCCAATTGGCTGCCATTGAGAATCCAAAATTGAGATAAGTTAGCTTCGTGTACATGACTTTATAGTGTCAAACAAAGAATTCCAAGTTTATGTGAAAAAAACACATGCTGTTCTCGTCTATGGGTCTCCAGGAATTGCTAGCTGTTGATTTAAATTATTTGCATGCGAAATAAAAAATCTACTCTTTCTTTAAAACTTATTTACTTTAATTTTCAGATATACGGACACATTGCCAGTGTATATATCTATGCACTCACTATGTTACCAACTCTGGAACCGGAGCTAGAGATGGTTGTTAGATGCCATGCAGGTGCTGGGAACTGAACTCCAGATCTTCTGCAAGAGCAGCAAAGACATTTAACCCCTATCCATTCCCTGCCTATTTTTCTTTAGAAAGGGTTTAACTATGTAGCCTTGGCTGGTCTGGTCCTCACTATATAGACCAGTCTGGCTTCAAACTCATAGAGATCTGCTTATTTCTTCCTCCCATGCTGAAATTGAAGGAATGTGCCCCCATGCCCCTTAATAAAAAATATTTTTAATAAGCAATTTATTGATTTGAGATGATAGATATAAGCAGCAATCAACATTTTGAGCATACTTGGGGGAATAAAATTAAACAGTTTACAGACATTTCTGTTACGCCTTTCCCACCACTGGTCTTCTCTATGCAATTTCCATAATGGTTTCAAGAAGGACATGTATCCAAAGGTTAAGAACTGCCCCTTCGTTCTGAGTGTTAGCTTTTCTAAAAACCAATCTGATTAAACTGTAAACAAAACCGACATTCTCCGAGACTTTTAATTATTTTTTTCTTTGTGAAAATAGAGAACCGCTGTACATGTGGAGAGTCAAGGAAACGAATGTGGGCTCAGACTCTCAGCTGCAAGGGTAAATTACTTCATTTAGTTGCAGTCACCCATTAGAAACGTGGTTAGCCGTAGACAGAGTGCTTTCTCCGTGCATGCCTATTCAGTTCCATCGAGACGTCTTTAGCCAATTAGCTTGCTCAGTTGACCAAGCACCTCCCACCTTGCTTATTCGAATAAAGATGTAGCTAGGAAATCGCAGCAAGATAAAAATTATCTTACATCAACACAGAGATCACTGAGAAGCAAGTTCTCACAAAAAATAACTTACACCAAGCAATATGCACCTGTATAAATAATAAATTTGACGGTTCCCCGCTTTATAAAGTGAAGCCGTTGAAATTTCTCAGGTGATTTGAACATTCTGGTAAAGGGTAGTGAATCAAACATCAAAATATTTGGATAGCAGAAAAGGTCTCTTTTCTTGTTCTTTTTTTTTTCCCCTAGAATTTATTCGTTATTCATTTTGGTTAACTAACTATGTATCTACTTAAATAATAATAAAGGTATTTTAGAGAACTATTATTATCTTATTCATTATTAAATGAATAATCAACAATATAATATTTAGAGTCAAAAAATTTTTGGAATTAAAAAGAGTCTAGGGGGAAATTAACAGAAATATAATAATATAATGAAACCTATAGGCAAGGGCTTATTGATGATGTCTTTGATGAGACAGTTAGAAAATGTTCTGTAAAAAATGAGGAAGTTGGGGATCTTTATGTGCTGTGAAGCTGATGGCTTGTGACAAACGTCTAATTCTTCAATTCCTTCTAGACTGACTATCTTTGGTAAATGTATGTTCTGAAATGTATGTTACCTTTCTTGCTATTTGATAGCATAAAATCATACATCCTTAACAAGTTTACTGCATTTTTGAACAAGTATAAGAAAAAATGCACATTACTTAAACTGGATCGAGGACATTATTATGAATAAGTTTTAATGACTGTGATTCTCTTCCATTTATGTTTCAAAACCCAAAATATAAGAGACAACAGGGTTGCCACTGAACTTGACAGATTTGCTACTGAACTGGGCTTTTGTACTAGATAGCACAGCTGGCTTTGATCAAAACCACTCATTTCAATTGAAATACAAAGCAGATATCTGCTCATATAAACTGTCTCCTGTAAACTAGTCTCCATGTCTCCCTCTAATCTCAGGGATCTGTCTTTACCAGATTCTCCCTTTTTCCTGCATGTGACAAAAGAAGGCTTTGTTTGTACTTTGAAATATGGCATATGCTTTAACTATTCTTCTCTTTCTAGAAAGCCTAGAAAAAAGGGTTTCATTTCTTTTAAATTAGTTTCAAGTGCAAGATAGACAGGCGCCCAAGAAACACTGGAGTCTCATCAGTGTGTCAAGGATATCCTCGTCTCCTTTTGCCTCTCAGCCTACTTTCTGGAAACAACTTCTTTCTATGCCTGAAACCATCTCAAAACGCAAGGGAGTAAAGTACAGCTTTATCACTTTTGCTATGAATATTTCTTGAGTTTTCACAATTTTGCCTGCTTCTCAATACCTGGGAAAATCAATCCAGAATGTTGGTTATTAAACCCTTTTAGCAACATGCAACAAAATAGGATGTCCAAAATATTAACTGTATATAATTATTATCTCAGTAAGTCACACTTCAAAATGGAATACAGTAAACAAAAGTACAAATTTGCTATGTAATTAATGAAAGTATGTGGGCCTAAAATATGTGAGACTTCTAATCACTAAGACTCAGTTCAGTGTGTGTGTGTGTGTGTGTGTGTGTGTGTGTGTGTGTGTGTGTACATACATACATGCCCCCCAAACTTCAGAAAATATCTCTATGGAAATGTAAAACATATCTCATCTCTAGATATCAATTTGAATGTGTGCATGTGTTAACTTAAAAAGCTTAGTTAAAAATAAAATTTAAGCTAGTGTGGCACCAAATGGACCTATGCAGCAACCCAGATTATTTGTTTATTAATAGAAATTGGGGAAAATAATCCCTATGTTATGAAAAGATTTTTTTAATAGAACAATATTTACAAAAGTAAAATGTAATGATACACAAAATGCACCTAATTTTGCAAACTTCTGCACAAATTCTTATTCTACTGACTGCTATAAATATGGTAGAATTCCTTACCAAGGATGAATTCCAACTGTGGCTCATTGGGAATCTTCTGGATGCCTATAAACAGTAGGAATACGTTTAAGTTTTAAAAGTATTTCTTATAAATACAGTATCAGTGTATGTACTGCTTCATATGACCAGATATGCACATGTTTTTGGCAGAATTAATAAAATCAACCAGGCTTAATGATTAGGAAGATTCAGGTGAAGGCACAGTATTTGTTATAAAGTCATGAAGACACTTCAGGGCCATAGAGAGCCCCTAGTGCTGGTTTTGGAGCCCATGGCAAATACACAAACATGTTTGTCAACTGTGTGTGTTTGTTTTGGAAGTATGCAGTCAGAGGTGGGAGACTCACAAAGAACTACCCCATCAAGGGACTCTCTTAAATGGGTTTTCTTTCAAGCTTGTAAAAATGAAATCATGAACAAAGAAGAAGACTCCAGCCAAGTCCTAGTAGACATGCATATGGGGCTGGCTATTTGCTCATTTATTGATTGTTTCAACGAAATTCTGCTTAGTAATTCTACTCCTTTTGTCATTGAGATTTCAAAGGAAACCAGCACAGAAGATGATTTAAGATGAAGTAGAGTACGGAAGTGAGCCTCAGGTCAAGTGCCTAGAAATGTGATGGGTAATTTTTAGGAAGTGGAATGGTCAGGTTACAGTGACATGCTGTGGGATGGAGATGTTAAAAGACAATCGAGAGTCGGTAGTAATCCCAAACAGCCATGGGCAAGGGTGTGGATGAATGACATCCATCCGTTACAACTCATAAGTCCTCAAGGAATCAGAAGTAAAACATATAGAAAATTATATCACCTGACAATTAATGTAAAGCTCCTGCCTTTGTTTGTGCTTTCCTCAGAGACTGTTTAAATTAACTGGCATTTGATCAATAGCCTATTTTTAAAAACACCTTTTTGAAGGAAATGTAATGCCTTTTTATTTACGGAGTTAGCAGATTTTAGCACAGTCACCATTTTTCTCCTCTCCCACTGGCATTTAAAAATGCTTTTGTTAACAATGTTAGACTTTCCAAGAGAGGTTAGAATCATTAGGTATGTTTTAGTGAAATAAATAGTCCAGAGGTTTTTTTTGACACTAATAATTAACTCTACTCTAAGCTTTGACAACCAAATTTATTGGAAATGCACCCAACCAATACCATTTTCTAAAGATATTTTTTTTAAGATACAAATTTAATAAGGTTAGGTATATATTTGCTAGTGTTAAAAAATTGGGTAAAAGGCTCTTTCTGAAAAAAAAAGACACAGTTTATACTAAAGAGCAAATTGAAACCTTAGAATTTTACGCATGAGAGAAAACAACGTATTCTTTTGAATTTCTTAATTTCATGAGTAACACAAAGAGTTTTTCCAGTGTTCAGATGGAAGTCTTGTCCAGATCTCTAGTATGTGAAGTAATGCCCTCTGGGAGAGCAGTAAGGGTCAGTTTCCCATGTGACATTTGTCTCAGATGCTTTCAGATTAACTACCTTTAGGTCTTAAAAATGTATAGCTTCCAAAATATTAATTCTCTATAAGAATAAATACCAAATGGAAGCTGTTCTTAAATACGATTAGCATCTGGAAAGGGTCCATAAATGTATTTATCAGTGTTTTAAGACACATTTGAAAACATTGTCATTTGATACTGGTTCACGATGTCCTGTCATCTGTCTCACCCAAGATAAAAGATAGAGTAACGTCCTGTACTCACAAGCCAAAGCACAGAGAGCAAAGGGGAAAGAATTAAGTGATCTCATGCCATTTGTTGGACTCTAGGTTGGTGTGAAAACACAGGGATGTTTGTTTAGTTAACTCTGCTTTGCTCTTCGGAGCCCTACAGGAGGCAGGACACATGTACTTACGTGTGAACTGAATGTCCTCTGAGTCATCTGCTTGAACTGTAGGAAGAAAATGCTGGCCTTCTTCTGAAGTACCTTCTTCTTTGATTTCCATGGTCCACCTCACAACTGACGTATTTTCCACGCTGTCTTGTCCAATTGGTACCAGATAATGGGTTCTGGTTTAATGTTGGTGTATCTTCACACTAATGATCTAATATCCCACCGGGAAATTCTGCACATAGGAAACATCAAGTCAACTTTGCAGCCGTTTTAGAGCCCAATTCAAAGCAATGAATTACTATAGGAAGTACAATTGCTTTCAAATTACCTTCCCTCCATGCCCAGCCCTCTCACACTTTCAGAACCAAGCTACATAATGGAAGTTCTAGGCTAAGTTAATGTTTTCAAGGTAAATCATTAGAGTCACATGAGGAATCTCTAAATCCAGAAAGGCATATTCATCCCTTCAGCTTAATTTTTGTGAGCTAGAGATTAGACACAGGGTTGCTAACATAACGTGTACCTAATAGAGTAGGGGAACAAGAACAGAGGGCAGCCTGTCAAGGAATTTGCCTGCCCTTCCACTGCGAGCATCACTGTGACTCCTCTCACAGGAATTTCCCTTCATGCTCATGCCCCTCTCTGCCCCTGTCAGAGCATCAATCATGAGCACGTAACCAGAATTTGGCATGCACTTTTCTTCCAAGATGGGGCAACAGGTTGAACATGGGAGTCTCCAACCTCGTTATTTTTCCATAGCGTCTCCTGATGTTCTGTCTGATGGGGGTTTAATTGTTTAATGATTTGGGTATGGTGTGAAAAGAATGAAAAATAATTCTCAAAATCTGAAGCTCAAGGGAAAATGAAAGCAACAGAAAACTGATGGCAATCAAACACAGAGAAAGGAAACCTCCTCCCAGATTTAATACCCTGTTGTAGAAAGCTTCAAATAGTTACAAGTTCATGTTGCTATACATGACCAAGAATGAATTGAAAAAAAAAATCAATGTTGTTTTAAATCAAGCTACCAGCTGAATTAAAATGTGCAAAAATCATTAAATGTCTGCACAGTGCTGTTTAATGAGATAACAGCCAAAAACTGGTTTGGAATACTGATGTGACCTCAAAACCCACAAATCAACACCCCCACTTTCTGTTGTTCTTAACAAAGAGGCTTCATTGAACATTCAGCTTTAGTCCTTAGAAATCATCTGGCAAAAATTACTTGCAGAAAGCAACCCAAATCTTTAGAAAATATTTTTAAAAAAAAATAGCTGCAGATAAATACGTATTGGTTCTTAATGATTTAAGCAAGAGAATATTGTCTGAGGAACAAGACTGTTTGCCACTCACTAAATCGTAACCAACAATTCTAAAATTATTTTTTGGATTAAGTCAATTCTTTCTAATTTCTTCTTTTGGATATTATACTTATGATTCCTTTCTCATAAACACACGCATATTCATTGTATAGTCTCCCAAAGATGTGAAAAGTCCGAGGCACTTGAGCATAACATTGTATGGCATTGTCAACCACATTATATTAATTTAATTAAATACTCAACCCTAATTCCTAATCAGTCGTTTAAAAAATTTGAATGTACCACAAAAGACCATATGAATCCTCCATAAAGTAGTCACTCGACACAGTAAATGTGAATTATTGATGAAGCGAATGCTAACCCAGGTGCGCGTGTGCAGCTGTGTACTATGGGGGGAGAAGAGTGAAGAGAGATGCTTCTGAGCTCTTTTTGCCACGGTTCCATTGGGAGCATATCATCTACGCAAAACGAGTGCAGCAAGAGGAAACAGTGCACAGAGGAGAAGCTAAGTGCTACTGCTGAGCAGGAGGCTCTGTTGAGCCGAAGGGTGATTTAATGTTTGATACTCGCTGTCAAGGTGTACGCTTTCAAACATATCAGCATCAAAGCTTCAGACAATCATTGAATTACTAGACGGTAAGTAAAACGTTTACCTATTGCTATGGCTGGCTTCCTTTCCTGTGTCTGTTTGGAAGTTTTCTGGTTTGCTGATCACGCACAAAGCGTGGTTTCTGCATACCACACATATATTTAAAAGTCTGGATTTAAGCATAGTGACTATCCAGTCCAGTTCTCACACTTCTAGACCTATTCAGAAGAGCAATGAGTGAAATGCATAGTTGTATTGCATAACAGTCGGAAAGTACTGCCGGTCCTCTCCTGTTCCCGTTCCCTGGAGAAGGGTAAAGGGTTGGCAACTTTATTTCAAGTTACATTTAATTTAACAATATTTTCCAAAGACCGTGTAATAAGCATTGTTAAATATTTTACATACCTAACACTAAATGAAAACTGATATGCTCATAAAAGTCATAAAAAGGGGTTGTGGTTATTAAGAGGAGACTGAGAAACACAGAGACGTTCTACAGTGTAGGGACAATGTGAAATGTCTTCTGAATTAAAGGTTGCAGTACGGTGCTGGCCATTCATTATGAGAGGCAAACCAAATGGCATCTTCTGGCCAAGACAGAGTACTGGAGGGAAAAGTGAATACAGGACATGATACTAAGAACAATGCACTTAGTCATTTAGTGTGTTTAGATAGTATGCTTCCACCACACAATATTATAGTAACATAGCCTTGTCATATGTTAGAAATGTTTATAGAAAACTTACATAAAAGAAGTAAGACTGACAGAAAAGACAAAAGAGAGACTAGAAGAATTGGATCTTACAATGATTACATTCAAAAGATACAATAAGAATTCTCATTTTGCAATTAAATGACACAACTTAGATGTATCAACCTGTCCTATCTGTCTTCAGAGACTGAGCCTTGCTATTTATTCTAGGACACAAAAGGACAAGACAACTACTGAGCTTGATCGAGTGACATGTACTCACTTTCTCTTTTACTTTATATTATGCGAATATACCTGGTTGGACACTCTAGACTTCTGTAAAGATATAACTGGAGGTAAGATGAGAGGCGTGTGAGACCAGATTCAGGGATAGAGGAGTTGTGCTCTACTCTAGAACTTGAAAATCCCAAAGGGAGGCGAGTCCCATGAATGGATAAACACACTGTTGTCCTGCCTCCCATTTTAAATATAGGGAAACCACCTTAGGGTCATTACTTTACTGTATTCCTGCTCACACAGAGTTCGTGACATGTGTCCCAGAGCTAACTGTGAAGACTTAGTCTCTTCTTTATTATTGTTTGCATGCTAGTTTGTTTTTCTTTTGCTGTTTTAAAGAGAATTGCTTCCAGATGCAAGGTGCATAACATTCAGTGTCTACATAGTAGAAGAGTCTATAGACCAGACTAGATACAAAGAGCAGAAACATGAGAGAGACACAGCACATTTGAAGTCTAGAGAGTTTACCCAGTGTCATAGTAAAGATTGTCCTAGAAGGCCGAATGATGGTAATGATGATATTTGTAGATGATTCTAATAGTTCAGAAAAATAAAATGAGAATTTATACCAACGTAATAATATGTAGTTTGAAAAAAGAGCCATAACTTCAAAGGGAAATATCTTTTCCCTTTGAATATGTTTCCCTTTGAAAACAGAATTACTGGTCTTTGAGATAGAATTAGGCGTGACATTAGAGTAACAATCATGAGAAATGAAAATGTTTTTGACACCCACAGGAACTTCTGAACCACTGAAACTTCTGGAGAATAAATAAAGCTGCATTTTAGTCAGGGAGGTGAATTTTGATTTAAGCATGTTGTTCCGGGGTGACAGCTTAGAAAGGGTTTGAACCACATAGGCATAGATTCTCAAGAGAGAAATTCGGACTATAGAAACAAATGTGTATTTGGAAACACTGGCTAATGGCCAAGTCAATAATGTGTAAGTTCACTGAAAATACATAAAATGGAAGAAAGGTTTAGAGAATCAGTCAGACACAAGCATATTTAGGGAGATCAGTGAGAATTCCTTGGGGGAAGGGGAATCATAAAAAGCAGTGAGGAAAACTGGAGACAAGAATGCAGAAGCAAGCAATGGAATATTGCCGCTGCTCCACTGCCGCTGCTCTTTCTCAGTTAACAGAGCCACTGGGTAGAGAGGAAGAGGAACAGTTTAATGGGGAAATGTGAGCAGAAAATAGTACGTGTAAGTACAAAAAATACAGGCTGATAACGGAGGAGAATGGATGCGAACTGAAAAGGCAATGGTCTCACAGGAAGGGGCAGGCACGTGAAGACATGCCCCACAATGACCTCACATATTTGTCCTGTCAACAAAAAGACATATTCACATATTTGTAAGTTAAATACGGGATTTCCTACTCCACTTTGAAAAGCTCAGACTATCTAAGTAAAGATTAATAATCCAAAGTCCTGGTTGGTTTCCTCAACTTGACACAAACGTAGACATACAGAAAGGAGTCATAATGGAGAAAATACCTGCGAAAGACTGACCTATAGGCAAGTTGTGGGACAGTTTCTTTATTAATGACTGATATAGGCGGGCCAAGCACACACCATGGGCGGTGCTAGCCTTGGGCATGTGGCCCTGGGTTGTACAAGAAAGCAGGCTGAGCAAGCCATTGAGAGACAAAGCCAGGAAGCACCATTCTTCCATGGCCTCTGCTTTAGTTCTTTTCCAGGTTCCTGTCTTGGGTTCCTGCTTTGACGGCCCTTCATGATGAGATATGATCAAAACAAATAAGCAGAAATAAACGTTTTTCTCCTCAACTTGCTTTTGGTCATGCTGTTTTATCACAGTAATAAAAACTTAAGACATCTGTCAACATTAAAATGAAAATGATCCATGAGCAAATGACAGCATGACACAATGAGAAAACAAAATGCAACCTAGAAAGTAGACATAGAATTTCTGAGCTTCTGTTTGCAAAGACTTAAAGAGAGTCAGCCCCACCCTGCAATCAAGAAAAAGCCAACAGCGTATTGAATCAAAACTTTCTGTTAATGAATTAGGAAAAAGTCTCAAGGCCACTAATCGACCTGAATCTAGGAAGAAAAAACAAAAAACCCAAACCCAGCTGCCTCCATGGGGCCAAGAATGAAAAGAAGAATTCCAGGCTACAGGCCACAAGCTGGTAGTCAGAACTCAGCCACAATGTTTGATAAATTACTAATAGTCAGTTCAGGGGTAGCCTCAGGGTAGACAAGACTCACACGAGCCACAAGTCAAGGGTTGGGTTGTCTATACTCATTAAGAGGTTCTTTGTCTTAGGTGCCACTCAGGTGATCATGAAAAAGACAGAGCTGAGTGGGTGTCTAGGAACGGCACCCCTTTGTGACACATGCTGTGGGAGAATAAAGCAGCCACTGCAGGAACTGCTCAGAGCACTACCTTAGTCATCTCCCTACAATGCAGAAATGACATGTCCTGTTTCCATGACAGTACCATCCTTGACCCACTGCAACTGGGGAGTGTGAACAAGGAAACCATGGGAAATATTTTTGAGACAAGACAACAAAGGTCTTTCAGATCCTCTGTTATCCTGACCTAAATCAAAGAGCTCACTGCTTAAGGTCTAGGCTTGAAGGGGATAGCAGAGAACAGCCCTGGATTACACCACTTCAACAATCATCAGACTGCAAATAATAGCAAGATACGTACATACCACTGGAAGAGACACAGCTGCACTGAACAGCGAACTTCTCTCCCAGAAAAAAGCCTGAAGTTGGTAGAGGAGAACAAAGTCTTTAGTCACTCAGCCCTAATCCTACTATGTTGGAGTAATACCAGAAGCATGTGCAGTTAGCTATGTACTGAAGGTTATCATAGGAGCAATACTGAAGCCCTGCTAAATTACTGACTATATGGATTCCAGCCCCACCCTTTAGCACACACCTTAAGGCTTAGAAGAAAAAACTGCGCTGTCCATCTCCAGCTATGAATCCTCTTTAGCTCAGACATTACCATACTACACAGAACACAGATGAGGAGGAAGAAGAAAAGGAGCAAGGAAAAGGAAGAGGAGAAGGAAAATGAGAAAGGGCAGGAGTCTAGAAGAACAGGGGAACAGGATTAAAACAAGACTCATGTTGAGAGAAACGGAAGAAAGTAGACAAAGAAGATGCACCCAGACAGTGCACAGCTACTGAAATTATCAAAAGTAGAATCGGAAGGAGACTGTTATGAAGGCAGTAGTGGAAAATTCTACACAACCAAATGAGAAATGTTTGCTGCAGAGGCAGCAAAAAAGATTTTAAAAAAATATTTTAAAAAATGTAAAGTACAGTAGCACAATGAAGACTGACTTTGACAATCTCATCTGTAGATCTGTTACAACCTAGGAACTAGATAACCATAAAGTAAGTCAGTAGAGTGTACCCAAAGACGCGAAAGCAGAGGCTAGTGACCACATGAAAACACAAAACATGTGCTATCTCACTCTCAGAAAAGGGCATAGAGCAACTATTTGAGGTGGTACTGACCGAGATTGCTCCAAAATGTTGAAAGACATCAACACACATATCCAAGGAGCTCAGAATACTTCAAGAAAGGTAATAGGCCCCCTACACACCAACAAACCACAGGCATCTCTCTCTCTGTCCTTTACACACACACACACACACACACACACACACACACACACACACAGCCCCCAACATAAGCCCTATTCATAGCATTGAAAACTAATCATGGGGGAAAATCCTGAAGTAGTCTAAGCAAAAGATAACACTTTGAGAAACACAATGGCTTCACATTAGAAGCTCTGTGTTTCAGAAAAGAACTGAATGGCTCCCTCAATGTTTTAATATGAGAAAACTTCTCAATCCAACATTCTACACAAGGCAAAAATAACTGCTAAATACTGAAGAACACTAATGGCTCTTTATTCAGAAATAATGAATGACAAACTCATTATCAGCACTTCAAAAAATGTTAAGAGAAGTTCTTCTAGCACGGCAGAGACAAGCAGGTTTATGAAATACATGAGCAGCTCTGAAGACAGTACAAAGAAAAATAAAATTGACTTCATTTTCTCTTGCTTTTAATGAGGATAAAAGATAATCGCCTTAGGCAGAGGTAGGCATTTTCTGTTCAGATAGTCAATGGACAAGTTTCTGGGTTTGTCCTCTAGCACTGAAGAAAATGTAAAGAAAAAACAATCTGTAGGCTGCATTTTTGTTGTTATTGTTACAAATACTCAGTTTAGTGGTGCAATGTAAAAGCAGTCATTGATAAAACAAAAACAACAGGCACACTAGGTTGATAAACTTTACAGACAAAACTCATGGTATTCTGGATTTGACCTATAAGCCAGAGATAGCAACCACTAGTCTAGAGCAAAAATAATAAGAAAATATTTTGTGTTTATAGCATCTAAAATGAGAAAATATATAATACCAACACTAAAAACCACGAGAAGAAGCAATGAGGGATACACTGTATTGCTTATATGTTAAAGGCTCCACAAATTATTATTCTAATAACACGTTAGGAAGCAGACACTGAGGGATCACACTGGATATAGCAATCCTAGGGTAGCCATTAATGGCATTTGACATTTAGTAATCTAATAATGGAGCTATAATAGAAGCAAAACGTAAGATGGATATGCAATTAAGAAAAAAAGAAACAAAAATACAGAATCCAGTGACCACAGTGGTTTTAATCCAAACATGTAATTATATTACATGCAATTTGTTACATACACACCAATTTTTAAAACTAAGATTAAGAATGAAGTTTTACTTTCTAGAAAATATTTAAAATGCTGTAACTGAATAACAGAAGACAAAACAACCAATCAGAAAAAGGAATTCTTTCCAAACATATGCACCATTCATTAGGAATATTAAAGAGAACTGGCTTAGAAATATACTGGGAAATTTTCAAATTCACTAGCTGTCTGGAAAAACAAAATGATATATGACCATATCGTCATCAATAGGTAACAGCACGAAGTTAAAAACCTAAAATGTTGATGAGGAATTAATCCATGCAAGTTTCTGCACTGATGGAGCAATAGTCACAATAGAAATCAAGTTGCCAATGTCTGGAGAAGCGGAAAACGAAGGCTCGCTATAGTAGAAACCAAGTAGACAGTGTCAACGTGAAAAACCAAAGCCACTTTCAAGCAGATATTCGAAAGAAGCACTTACAAATGCACACAAGGAAATAATTTGGAGAACGTTCACACTAGTGACATTCCAATAATTAAAACATATTGCAAACAGGCTAAGTATCCATTAGTGAGGAAGTACATCAGCATATTATGAATTTTCCATACTATTTGGCAGCAAAGTTAATACTTTTTGTTTCATATAACAAAAAGATAAAGTTCAGAAAACATTAAGCAAAGAAGAACCAGAGAGAGAAGGGGTAGGGAGACAGAAGACATGACAAGATTTTTAGAAAGAGTCAAAGCATGTGTGCCAACCCTCTAATAATTTAAAATGTGTAAAAACAGTGCTCTGTAGTTCCATGTTGCACAGGGTATATATATATATATAGATGTGAGGCACAACTAGTTCACAGGAAGGTCAAACTTCCTGTGGTGTTGGGAAGGAGGGAGGCGCCGGGGATGTGATCTAGGAGAGAACACAGTAGTTTGGGACTGCATTTGCAGAGTTTCCTTAGACTCAATAATAAAAACTTGTAATTATTCTTCTTTATTTCTTTATCTGTTTTACATATTCTTGAGTTTAACTAAGTAGAGGCAAAGCCACATTCTGAATAGAAATAAAGCCGAAGGGTGTGCGAGCTTTAAGTAGGTAGAGGGAGTCTTGAGTTGGCCATTTTGAGCACTGGCTAGGAACGAGTGGGCTGGGCTTGAGATTGCAGATGGAGGGGGTGACAGTTTGACTACTTAATGGCTTTCTCCCAAAGGACTCAACAGCCTAGAGAGGGACAGTACAAGTGATGCAGTGTTAAAAACTTGTCTCATAATGCATTGAGAAAAAGATGAAACCAATAATGTGATACTAATAAGAAAATTGAAGGTTCTTCAGGCTGAAGGGGAAGCCATTGAAAGGGAAAAGTGTGATTTAGTGGCAGATAAGTGAAGTATTCCACTCTATATGATGAGACCTTCAAGGTACAATCACGAGGCGAATGGGTGGCTGAGACTGACTAGATTCTAAACGAAAAAGAGGCTATGCATGAAGGGTGTTGCATAGGAATTTTCCATGGAAATTCAATCATCAAATCATTTAGAAGAATAACAGTTAAAACTTGGGGACTTGGGGCAAATAATGTGCCTAAAAAAATTTGCAGGGAATACAAGCTTGGCCAATAAATGCGATAAATGGGATCAGAAATACAACATAGTTATGCATCTGTAATCTTAAATAAGATTATTGCAACTTAAGGGGCCTCTTGCAGATCTGAGAAAAAATGATAACCTCACTCTGGTTTCCCCAATGTGGACCTTTCCCTTTGAGGGAAAGTCAGGAGGCAGGTCCTTACAAGACAATGAAAAAGGAAATCTCCCCCACCCAAGAAATTGGAAGGCAGTTATAGTTTTCATGTAATAATTTAAAGAGTAAGGTCAAGGAAAGTCATGGTCAACCAGGCCTATAGCCAAATAGGATGGTATGGCATGCAAGAATAAATGACAGAGGGGCTTGTGCTTTTGAGTAGAATGTCAAGGAGACATGGATACAAGGTCATGGGTATGGCCTGCTTTTGGATTTTTAAACAGACCTCTAGTCCTGACTGGTTCCATTCTGTTCTATCAATCAGCAAGAGAACAGGCACCCTGAGGAATGATGAATGCATGCTTCATTCAATCTCCATCCCCTCTTGGAACCATTTAGTGATATGTCCATATACCACCACTCTTGAAAAGAATAGGGGCTGGGAGCTGGGTTCCGCTGTAGAGTGTTTGGGTAGCATGCACAAGGTCTTGGGTTCAAGTGCTAGTATTGTAAAAGAAATAAAACCAAGATATTTTAAAAATAAAACATAAGAATCAAGTATTTCAAAAGAACATAGAATTAAACAGACTATGAGAGACTTGGGCTGATTATCTCTGAAGAGAAGAGGACACTGAAGCCCAGAAATGGTCCAGGAGTGTGCCCAGACGACAGACAATAGGTCCTTGTTCTAAACTGAGCTTTGTAGCGCTCTTTCTTCACCCCATGACATTCCCAGCTACTACCCATACACCGCCTAAAAGGCTAAAAATTTCTATGGGATGTTGAAAATCTTGAAGTTTTACAATAACTTTTTTTTTCTAACAGATACTTTATATGGCAGGTTGGATTTTACTCAGCACAAATTCATAAAACCTGCAACCCCAGTGTAGTTCCGTAACAGCTATCACACAGCAGAGATCATTGTTTTCTTTTTGAGGTGGGGTCTCATGTATCTCAGCTGACTCTGAGCTCACTGCATGGCAGAGAATGACCATGAGACTGGAGATTCTCCTGCTTTACCCTGGTGCTCGTATTCCAGGCATGTACTGCCAGCTTGGCTGATGCAGTGCCGAGAATTGAACCCGGGACTTCTTGCTTGCTAGGCAAGTGTTCTTCTCTCGACTTAACAACATCCCCAGTTCTTTCATTTTGAATTGAACACAAAGGTTGATGTCAGTAGCATCCTGAGTGCTTGCTGGTCTGCAAATGGCTTCCTCTGTTGTCTTCTAACAATAAAAAAATAAAAACTTGAGGCAATAATGCAACAATGAGATTTTGCTGCCTATACTTAAATGGCAAAGGTTACCCTATGACGCTTTTCTTCAAACCTTGCATATTGCAAACCTATGCTATCTAGCAGCCCATCTCCACTCAGTCTTAAGAGCAGGGACGTACAGAGGAGATTATAATACAACTGCACGTTGTTCTTTATTTTATTCAAAGAGAAGACTGGAGAAGTGGGGTTTGAACAGTAGCAGATGTCTCGAAGTCCTTGTGAGTATGGTCACATATACACATGCGAGAACAGTTAGATTCCATGTGCTGAGCAAAATGATGTTGCAACTTTGATTACATCCTCAGGGCCTTCCTAACGCAGACATCGTCAAAGTTATTAATTCAAAGAGCTGATTGAAAGGCTTATGAGGATACTTTTCAGGTATCAAGCAGTATTGACTAAATTATCTGCAGATTCCGATGATGAATTGCTTGTTTTCTTTTGAAATTTAAAAATTCAAAGCAAGACAGGTAACAGAGTTAATTAAAACATCATCTTCTTTTTTTATTGTGACGAGCAAGAATAAATGCACACATGGGACTGTTGGAATTTCACTCTAGCTCCTTAGAGAAGTTCAGAGAGTGCCTTGGGTTATCTACAAGGAATATACCATGGCATAGTAACCAAGTCATTCCTGCTGCCTAACACAGACACATAAGACAGCTTACATTCTCTCACGGCTAGCTTCTCACCTCTCCGATACGTATACAACCACACATCTTATCTTAAAATATTTATTTAGTAAACCATTATAACACTGAATAGAAGAACAAGCAATGTTCAATGTTAAAAAAGGAAAATTCAGTTGCTGCACACAATAGGCAGAGGAAGATCTACAAAGGGAACACAGGTGAAGAGTGGCACTCAAGGACATTATGCTACCTGCAAGTGCATGCTGTACTTGTCTAGGACATACCACAGAGGTAAAACAACACATGGGTTGATTTAATAAACCCCCTCTACAGCAAGAGTTGTCGTCTGTAATCAGAAAGGATGGCTGGCACTAAAACATCGGTGGACTGTGAACTCAAACTCTGTGAAATTACATCATTCCTTTATGCCTGAATACTGAAAAAAATTCATGGGCAAATTTCCTATAATTTCTGGCCTAACCTCCTAATGGTTTGTAGAAGTTCAATTTTAGGACTCCTTTGGCTCTAGCATGAGAGGAAGCAAGGAGGAGAAATACCGTATCCATCATTTATATGGTGGGCATGTAATCAGCACTTAGTACACATAATGTGCACGGTACAAATAGGAAAGACTCCTTTTCAGTCTTCCAGGGCACTGAGCTTCAGTGCTCAGTTAACATCACCAGCACCACAGTCAGCTATGTACCCTTCGCTCTGCATCCTCTCTCTCTACACGCCTTGCTCTGCACCCCTCTTTGCACCATTCACCTTCCAACTCTTTATGCACTCCTCATTCTGCCCCCCTCACAATGCATCCCTTGCTCTCTGCACCCCTCACTATTCTCCCCTCTCTCTGTACCCCTTGCTTTGTACCCCACTCTGCATCCCATTGCTTTGCACCCTCATGCTGCACCCTCATTCTTTACCCCTTGCTTGTTGCACCCTCACACTGCACCCCTCTCTTTGTACCTCTCATTCTGCATCCTCACTCTGCACTCCTTTTTCTGCACCCCTCTCTCTGCACCCCTCTCCTATTTGCACCCTCTTGCTGCACCCCTCTCCTATTTGCACCCTCACTCTACAGCCCTATCTGCAATGCTCACTCTGCACCCTTTATGCACCCTTTGCCCTGCACCCTCATTTTGCAGCCCTCACTCTGCTCCCCTCGCTCTGCACTTCACACACCTATGCTTTCAATCACTGTCACATAGAGCTCCTGGCTCCTTTCTCTTTGAGAAGAGCTGTGAGCATTTCTTCACTGGTGTCTGTTCCTCTATTGAGGTAATAAACTTGCTGTAGTTTGACTACTACATGTTGGCGTTCTGGGGCCTCTCTATATTCTTTTATGCTATATTCATCTGGTGTGTATATTGGGGTTCCTCTCACACGGTACCTCTAATTTGTAGCCATTTACCAAAAGAAAAAACAGATACTTAAGAAGACAACTATCAACCCAGTTGGCCAAGGTTCTTCTGTTTACTCTGGCTTCCTGGACAACCCACTTCACCATACTCCTCCTTGGATACATTTTTGCATGTTGAGAAGATGGTAATTCCCATTTGTTAAACTGTGGCAACAACTAAATAGTAACACACACTTCGTTTTTAGGGATGTAATATTGCAACTGAAGACTCCCAGTGACTGCAAGAAAATGTAAATGCATGTTACCCAAAGATGCTAAAGCAAGATACACAGTTTTATTTGACTTCTATATCCCTTTGTGTTGCGAGGACAGGCAGGGAGGAAGTAGAGGAAGCATTTGCGCAGACACAGTTCTCAGCATCATATGTATGCAGTTCACAAATCAGAATGGAACACACCGAGTACAGATCATAAGGAAAAGGATGCAGGAAGTTTTCAGAGAAGCAAAGTTCTCCTGGGTAGCAGGACCCAGCTCCATGGCTCCAAAGACTACAGAGGGAAGAGTGAAGTCTCATTCATCCTGACACAGCCAACCGATAGGAATTTTGTCTTGATGCTCACGGCCTGAATTCATCTATCCAGAAACACTGGTGTCAGTATGGGAGCAAGTCATAAGTTCTCTAGAGCTCCACTCCCATGGTAGGAAAGGGGAGCAGGATACAAGAAAAAAGACGGAAAGAGGGGTGGGCATGTATGTGACTTGGCTGTCATGGGTTCTGTGATGAGCTCAATTTCTACTGGTGTCAGTCAGACCATACTGTGTGAAAACAAAGCAAAAATTAGTAGTAAAATAATGATCTCAAGGGACGCCTAGCACTGCTTCATGGATATGGTATTTAATAGGAATTTAAAACACGTGTATGTCAAAAAATTTGGAGACCTATAAAGGAAAGAAGAGGAAAAAGTGAGAAGGAAATAGAAAAAAAGATAAGAAAGGCAGTAGAAATAGAGTATTCAAAATAAAAACAAGACAAAGGGCTAACGATGTGGGTTGTGCATGAAGGCTAGCAAAGATGGAAGCAGAATGTGAGTATGACATCATCTAGAGGAGTCCTTCACGGGACGCTGTGATTCATTCTTGCTCTAGGTTACGCATGGTTTGAAAGCCAAAGATTAGCGCAAGAGGGGTTGTCTGTTGCCTAGCACTGTGAGGTTACAGTGTCACTCAATGGACCAAATACTAACTGAGCATCCACCATGCCGAGTAACATTCAAAGTGCCACATGTAATTCAGCAACGTGCTATCTTGACTATAGGTAGAGTTTACAGCCTGGATAGAAGAATCTGTAACAGCTGCAAGAATCAGGTTAACGGAAAGATCAATGAATCTCTTTGAGTCTTTGAGTCTTTGCCTCTGTTGGACAGAATCAGTAAGCACGGCCTCCTCGGTGTTTCCCTTGGCTGCATTCTGCACTGGGTGTTGTAGTATGTGTTCTCAAAGCCCGCATCCTTTCTTGCTTCACTTCCTGCCGTTTCCTTTCTTTCTAGTACTTACTACTGTGTGCCCGGTTGGCTACTGAGCATCAGCCAATATGTAAGTGGAGAGGGAACAAGCTAGGAACTGTGGTGACGAATGAGATTAGAAAATCTAACGATGGAAAGGCATGAGAAATTTAGAGAACAGTTACAAATGAGCCCAGTCACGGACAGTAAGGGACTTGGTATTTAACCCAGGATTCAGAATTAAGTCCACTGTTTTTCCGGACAAGAATAAGAGCTCTGGAAATTACAATCTATGGAAAATGAAAGATTTCACTTGCTTGAGAAGTTTCTCAGTGAAGTTCAGATTGCAGCTGAATAGCAACTTCCCAAAACCACCTGGGGCCCAGAGCGGTGCTGGCTCAGCGTGGGTGGACTATTACTATTCCTGTTTCCCTCCCTGTTTCTATGCTGCCTTCTTGATCCTTTTGCTTTTCTTTCCTTGTTAAAAAAATAAAAAAGCTATCTTCAATTAAGATTTCTAATTAGATTCCAAATTTGAAATGCATCTCTAGTAGAAAGCAAATGACAGGAGGAATAATGAAAACGCGGTTGTCACTTGTCTTTCTGGGGATGAAACATAGCTTTGGGGAATTATTTGTGATTTTCTTCTTCTTTTTAAATAATAATCAATTTAATTGAAGAATGTCGAATTCATGTAGACAAGCCCGTGCTCTTTCTTACACAAGTGCTAACCTCTCTCTTCATAAAGTGTAAATGAACTCCAGCTCTCACAGTCCTCAGGACTTGCATCTCCGCAAATAGGAAATCCCAGCTTAGACAAATATTCATTAATGTACTGAACCAGGCATCAGCCCTACTCATTTGCCCTATTGCGAGAGGCTGACTTGATCTGGGGTTGGGGGTGGGGCTTAATGATGAGAATTTAAAAAGTCAAGAACAAGCATTTTTGTTGGAAAGGAATGAGTCAGATTAGTTAAAATGCAAACAGAATTTTTGTGGTTTTCCTGTGTTGGTTTTACTTAAAAACCAACATTGCTAATGCCGATTTAAAAAAGTATTTATGAAGCTCTTATTTCGGAGATCCTTATTGCCACCTAAGTCTATGTCTTCACATTTAAATATATTGAGGACTTGAAGCAACTAGCCGTATAATGTAGGCTAAGAAAAATCTTGTGCTAGATGAACCACCAAGCAAAGCATATATGTTCCCCTGGCTTGAAGTATCTGGATCCTAGGAAACTACTTGAACTGGTTTAATAGCATAGACATTAAATGGGCTTCACTACCTAAAGGCAGGCTAGGATCAGGTGTAAAGGCATATCTTAAAACAGATCCCAAGAGGATTTGTTGAAACCACTCACATTACACTCTTATAAATATTTTTGGGAGATATTAAGATAAATAAAAGCACATAAATGCACACAATTATACATTCACGTACATGTATACACACACATGCATTTGCAAGTGTGTGTGTGTGTGTGTGTGTGTGTGTGTGTGTGTGTGTGTGTATGCGATTTTGCTTTTTCTACAATGTCTAAGAATCTACACTGTAAATGTGTGGTTAAAGTGCCTAAGAGTTCAGATTTCAGACAGTCCCAAACTCTCTTTATATCAAACCGTGCTACGCAGAACATTACAGGGAAGTAGAATTCAAAGGAACAGACACATTGGCCACTTCTCTGCGTGGCAGTGACCCACTTTCACTCTACTGCCCCGGGAGATGAAATGCAAAGGTTGGGAGAAATGGATAGATTTGAAACTATCTGTGTGCAGGAAATCAGGAGAAAACACACAGGCATAGAGCAGAAAACCACAAGTTCAAACTGACCATGGCAAACTGGCCCGACAGCACCGGGATATTAAGATTTTAAGGCCCTGTCATGCCAGGCTAAGTACCACCATCATCACAGGCTTATCTTATGTCTGTCTCCACCTGTGTGACCATGCTGATGTTGTGCTATCTGTTCTACTTTTCTTAACTCTTTCTTAATATTTTTGTTCCAATCTACTCTTTCTTTCTTCCCTTCCCCTCCTTCATTTCTTCCTCTCCTTCTCTCCATTTTCCTCCTCCTCTTCTTCATTTTTTCTATTTTTAATTAGTTTTCCTCAATCTGCCTGAATATCTTTATACTTTATCTCACACTTCAGGTCTTAATTAAAAAGATGCTCAAGAAAATATACACTATTTACCGAAACTCGGTAGACTCTTTCATTCTTTCTCAACGTATTGAACTCTGTATTTTTCCTTAATAGCATTTATCATAAACTTTTCTCACATATGGATTTTTGCTGTGTCAAGGTTCCCCCTGGACTTCAAGTCCTTTGAAGTCAAGAATGGATATGCCAGTGATGTTCAACTATGTAAAAGTCTTTCAGGTCTCACTTCCTAATGGGTAATGATAATTTGTTAATTTTCACATTACCGTCTATACCTGGTATACCTGAAACCCCAAATATTACTTTAATATAAACAAAGTAACTAAAATTTATCTTCAGAATGTGTTCCATCACCTTTCAATATGTATTCACACCTATCTAGGCCACCAAACTAGCAGTACTATAAAATAATTTATTAATAAAGAAGCTCTATGCTTGAATAGCTATCAGAGAAATGAATATTATGAATTGTTATGGAGAATGACTCCTGTACCTGATATAGCATGTGTTCCTCAACAGCTTGGATCTTTGATTACTGTTTCACTGGTTTTAGGGCTCTGTAAAATACAAAAAAAACAAATGATTAATTTTTGTGTTAAAAACATCATCAATAAACTACCCATAAATACATCATTTGATAGGCTTTCAATGCACAGCATTACAAACACAGGGACTCACCACACTGCCCATAGAACACTGTTTATTTCCAGTCTAAATTAATCTGACCCTTGCAGCTCACAGAGTTCATTAGAATTATCATTGCCCCTTATTTCCTACTCACATGTTTCTGGCACTGTTTGCCAGACACTGTTCTAAATTGCATGGATTAACTCATTTATCCCTCAAAGCCACAGGTCAATATGAGGTCAACCCAGTAGGTCTGTATTACCCAAACCCTACACATGCCAAGAAAGCCTGTCATCAGGACTAGCCTTCAGTTGGCTGCTAGGAAATGACCTCTGAACTCTTGAAACAGTCTGATAAGAGCATCCGGAATTTTCAGAGTATAATATCATATCCCTGTGTCTCTTCTCTTCTCAATATTGCCTTCCTCCTCGCCTTTAAAGCCTTCCCCCAGTTTCCCCTTCCTCCCATTCATAGCATTTGTGTCCTCCAGTTCCCACCTCTAGAACTTCTCCCCTTAAACCATAGCCTATTTTTAATTCCCTGGTTTCTGTAGTTATTCCCAGGTATATACACACAAAAGCCATAAGGAATCATATTAATTTATGGCTACATATAATTGCATACTATATGCACGTGTTTGTGTGAGTGCATGTTTCTAAAGGCATTTGCTTGCTTCCCAGAACTTGAAATTGAGTCGCTATTGATGAAGACACTATAGACTTTGGAGACAGGACTTGAAAGGATCTAGCTGGATCCAACTGAAAGCCTTAGGAGTAGCTTTCACAGTACCAGAAGGTCCCGTGCAAGATGTCAAGGGAGAAAAATGTCAATACTTCTACCCAGCTGTGACACTGAGAACACAACAATGAGCAGCATAGCAAGTATCCCCAGGTGCAACGGTGACACTTGTATCTTGGGAATACCCAACAGCTGTCTAATTGGACTTTAGTTGCACTCGATAAGAGGAACCTTAGGCCTTGTACTGTAAACCTAGACAACTAGTCATGGTTGTGATGGCATGGGGACTAGAGGAGAACCTACTGCTGCCATTTCTTGAATCAGTATAATTTCTAACTATATTCTAAATAATTGTTCTTAGAACCACAGGGAAGTGTAGCTCTTACCAAACATCAAAGTAGCTTCTTTTTGCACAAGATGGAAACCATTACAGAAGCCACGGCTGGTCAACATGCAGAGATTGAGATGGGTACCTAGCCCCAAGTGATACACCTACAACAAATCCCTACATTGAAAGCAAGGAACACTGTGGAAAGGGAGCCAGAAAAATTTGCAAGAATCAAAGGATCAGGAAATCTGTTGTGAGGTGTCTTCTATATATGGCAGGGAAGCTGATGTGTGAAAACTCAACAATATAATTGCTTAAACAAGACCTGAACAATCACAACACCAGTTGAAATACCAATAAGGATGAGGGCAACATCACAATACCCTCTGCTTGAGGAAGAACTACAGGAAATTAATGACTGACAGGAGAAGGAGTTATCATTTTTCCTCAGGGATGAGCCCACTAACCATTATCCAATACTAGTGGTTAGTCCTGAAACCATATATATATATATATATATATATATATATATATATATATATATAAAACCATATATATATATAAATATATATATATATTTAGTGTATATATATATACTAAATAGACTCATGAGATTATATTTATAAATGTATATGTATGTATACACGTAACAATAATAAAGGAAAAGAATCAATTAATTTGAGAGGGAGTGGGGGAATTGCAGAAGAGTTAGAGATGAGGGTGATGAAAATACAGGACATATATGAAATTTTTAAATTAATTTTTAAAAAGAGTATCTTGGTATGTGTGATGCCTTAGTGTTTATTGCTCCAGTTGACCAAGTAAGTGTATTACAAAGTATACTTTAGAAAGAATGCCTGATATTGCTTTAGGGAAAGTGACACTAGAGCTGAGGTCAGTCCTCCACATTGTAGGTTCACGTAGCTAACCTCATCTAAGACTCTGGAGCTCAGAACCCAAATAAATTCTCCTGATTTTCCACAATTTATCCATGTCGCATGTTTTTGCTGAGAGTTCAGGGTATGGGCCCATATGACTCCATTGAAAAGAGAAACCTAAAAATCAGTTCCTGAATTGCTTCCTGAGCCTTCTCTTTCCATGGATTTGAGTCTGTATCACTCTATTCTTGTAAAACACTGTCAAGATTGTTCAGCTTTTCTGAGTCATGGCAATGCTTCTAGTGCCTGCCTGAGGGAGACCTTGGAGGATGTAAGGACTCTCTAATTTAGAAATTGCCATCCCCAAGGTATAGGAAGAGAACTGAGCAAAGAAAGGTCAAGTGTCACAGTCCCAGTCCCACCACTAGTTGGAGTCAGTATTTGAACTCTAACACAATGTTCTTGATAAAAAGTTTGGACATTTTGTCCATATGCCATGTTTTTTCAGTCATAGTATTTGTTTTTATATGTCATGCATAAGAATGTTTTAAAAATGCCTCCTTAACTCTCTTCTTGTATTTACAATAAGAATGATAACTTTTAAATTTTATCTTCATTATTAATAACAAATATTTCATTTTATCTATAAAAATCATAATAAACTAGCATGTGCCAAGGCCCTGGGTTTGATCTACAGGAATGAATGAAATAATAGAAAATACTTCACTGAGTTAAGCATATTCTTTAACTTTTACACCACTTGAAAAACAAATTTCCTCGAGTCCTGACAGTGCTGCAGGTGTAACATCAGATTTCCCCTCACCTAGTCAGTTTTCTCCATTCCACTGTCAGCCCTTGACACCCATGGAAGATTGGTTCCCAGGACTCTCTGAATGTCAAAACTTGCAGATGCTCGGTTGGCTTCTGGAAAGTGATGCAGTGTCTGCATGCAGCCCAGACATAGCTGATCTACACTTTAAGTTGTATCTTAATAATATTTAATAATATTTAAGGTAAATGTTGTGAAGACTGTCATTCTGTATTGCTTTAAAAATATGTGCATTGTCAGTAAGGATAAAATTAAAAAATACTTTAGATCCAAAGACGAGCTCAAGGATGTAGACACCATTGATAAAGAGGGCCAATGGCATATGGCTTTTAATTTGTACAGATGAAACTAGGGTTAAATATTACCTCAAACAGGCCTAATTTGCAAAACAAAATACCCCCACCCTAATTCTCTTAGGAGATCTCATTTGAGTGTGGTGGATTCAATGATGCTTTGAAGATAAATGCTCGAAATTTTCATAAGAGAAAATGCAAAATTAGACAAAAAATTACAACCAAAGAAGCTATAATCCACCTATTGGTTTCTACTTTGTCCATATTGTGGTGTTATTCATCACTTGTCAGCCCCCGTCTTGAAGCAAGAACTAATATTTGCTCTAATAGTTAATGCAAACAGTTAATCTCCTTTAACACCCATCATCACCTTCGCAATAAATCATCAAATATGACATTTCTATTAATTAGAACATGGATGTTTTCTTTAAAACAAAGAGAAAAATTCTATCGTAGGTAACGTCTAGGTGTTAGAATGGAATTAACATTATTGTTCATGATTAGAATGTGGCACATTCAAACAGGTTGAAATGGCACCATATGGACCCCTTCTTCCATTATAGAGGTTGGTGCATTCTTTGGTCGCTGTGTCTGTTCCCTCTGTGGTCCTGACTGGGGTGCGCATCACACCCAGTTTTCCCTTCTATCTTAGAGTGCTGGGGTTCTGAGAGCAAACCCAGCATCAACTTTGTTGAGGTCTATTGTCTCTTCATGCCGACCCATGGAAAACACCTGGGCTGCAGATGCTTTCTTTGACCTGAGACATTCTGGGTGACTTCTGATCAAAAGCCTCCTCAGTAAGAGGTTTTGGAATCTATGCTTTAAAAAAAAAGGAGCTGAGAAGGGTGGAGTTAAGAAGTGGTCAGTGGTCAGTGGTCAGTGGTCAGGAAGAGAACATGCCAGGTGTCTCAGAGGATCTAGAAATACAGAGGTCCTGTGGGCTGCCCCCAAACCAAACCCTTGTTCCCTACCAATGATGGCATTTAATTATCTGCATCACATGATATCTATGTGTAGTTATTATTAAGTTTTATTGTAGTTAACTTCGTCTAAAACAAAGTTAAAAATTCTATCTCCAATAGCAACTTTCTAAAATCTTCCTACTCTAGCCTAATTTCCATCATCCACTTTAAGAGCAAAGTGCAGTTTAGCAGTCACTAAGATTAAGCACAAAATGGTCCTAAATCAACTGTACAATTCTACAAATTTTTTTTAGAATTAATAAAATAACTCAAACACATTCCCAGGATGCAAGGTAAATTTGCAACAATAACTTTTCTATGTAATAGCAATAAATAGCAAGTAAATCATTCAAAACATATGAATGTGACTTTCCAGTGGAGGCAACAATAACTTAAATCATTACAGCAGTAACAACAAAATCAATAAAATGCTTATGAATAACAGTGTAAAGAAAATTACAGAAAGCTATACAGAGAACTAAGGAGCTATAATGCATGCACAAGTGGTAAGTATTCACAATAAAAATATCACTTCTTGCACAAATTAATTTCTATTTTTAATACAATTCAAGTAAAAATTCTACTGGGAGTAATTTTACAGCCTGTTAAAATTTTCTGGAGTTCACTGAAGCTGTTGATTGTAAAGAAAATTCTGAATACGAACACTAAAGAGATGTTTTGCTCTAATGATATAACATGTTATGTGACACAACATTTAACACAGTGAAGAAATGGCTCTGAAACAGATAAACATATCTGTTTATATTAGTGGTCCAACATGGGAATCTCCCCAAGTATACTATCTTATGTTTTCTTTCATTCGGCAAATACATAGAACCTGGGAGGTAGTGCAATGCTACTTATTAAAATGGCAACACAGTTACTTCACTTTCCCATTAATTTTTGAGGGTGCAAAATGAATTGCTATTTTCATTAGTTTAATTTAGCTTAAACTGACACAAGACTCCATGGAAGTATAAAGAAAGAAAACCTATATTCAATGTGCATTAAAGGCACTACACATACAATAGAATGGAATTGTCTAGTAGTTGCTGAAAAAAATTGCATACGTGTTATAAATAAAACCAACTATGTCCTATTAGGCATTATCTAATATATCAACTGGAGGTGTATTGTGGAGGTGAAGACAAGAAAATGAAGCATAAAAATAAGTGAAGCTTATTGGCATACAGTTTTAGAGAGATCAAGGGTACTTTTGAAACTTTTAAGCTTATACAAAGAAAATGACTGGAATATTGTATTAGAGAAAAACTCCTTTAGTTTAAAAATCAAAACAAAGTTGATGTAATAACTTTACATCAAAATGTACTTTACACAAACACTTAATACTAAGATATAAGTAGTTCAAAGGATAATTTACAATTGGAAACACAATTCCTTGATGAACAAATGGAAGAGTGTTTGACTTCAACAGTAATCAAGGAAATAACTAGTAAGGCAATGATCAAAAATATTTTCTTGCCTAGTGGTGGTGACACATGCCTTTAATCCCAGCACTTGGAAGACAGAGGCAGGCAGATCTCTGTGAGTTCAAGGCCAGCCTGGTCTACAGAGTGAGTTCCAGGACAGCCAGTGTTACAACAGAGAAACCCTGTCTCAAAAAATCAAAAATGTGTGTTTGTGTATATATATATTCTCTAACAAATTGACAAAGAAAAAAGAATGTTCAAATTTGAAGCATTTTTGAAAGTTACTTTAAGCACCATTTTTCCTGCATCCCCAAACATATTCTCCAAGTGTTCATGCCCCTGCACCAGAATGAGAAGCATTCACAGCCCATGTTGTTAGTGGATAATGTTCATTTAAAGCACATTGTATTTTCACATCCATCAAAAATGTTTTTAGATAACTGACTGTCAAGCATTCACCATGGTCTTAAAGGTACCATAGTTAGGATTTGGAATAAGTAGGCTCAACAATAACAGATGAGATTACAAAATTGTTTCTTCACGGTAATACAAGCAAAAGTGTGGCACTGACTTCCCAGAAAACAGCTTCTCAGATAAACCATGTCCAGTATTTCAATGCGATAATTTTAAGTAATTATAATTATAGAATTCTATTCTAAGGAAGTAACCACAAACATGGGAGGTGGGTAAGCTAGACATGGCAGCCCACACCTTGATCATACACTTGGGAGGCTGAGGACAGGCTAATAGGAATATTGCAGCCATCCAGAGTTGTATGGTGAGATTCAGGTCAGCTAGTTCCACAGAGTGCGATTCCATCTCAAAACAAATAAAAATGAAAGAGAGAAAAAAGAGAAATAAAATTAGGCAAGAAGGTATAAAGAGTTTCTTCAGTATGCATTAAATAAGAAAAATTAGAAAGTGCCTAAATGTCAACAATATAGAAGCATTGGGAAAATAGTGTATGCTATAATAATTGGGGGGAAAATTATCACCATTACACAGATACACATGAAGAGTCAAAAATTCACAAAGGCTCATAGTATAATACTAAATCTACAAAGCAATATTCAAAGTCATCTTTCTCCTTCATGAGAACGGTGTCCTATAGTTAGTAAGACAACAGATAGTCCCAGCCTTACTCCTTTATTCTCTGTCTATATAATTAATAAATTACTTAGTCAGTTTTCTTATCTATAAAATTAGAAAGTAATAATAATAGCATGAGTCCTCAAATGATAATTCTTCATATAATATCAAAATTAGAATTCCAGTGATGTCCACAGGGCCTATCAAACAGTAAGATTCCACAACTGCAGCTGTAGCATTTATGTTAGTTATATCTGGACTTGTTGGAGGTAGACCAGTAGTTGAGGAAGGTTTTTTTCCAGTTATTTATAAAATAATTTTTTATGCACTGTTGGAAAAAGGATCTCTCTAGGTCTTAGCATTTTGTATTGTCTGCAGGTGTTGGATTTCTGCGGGGGCTGTTTGATTGCTATTGATTTGCATGTGCTACCAGCAGACTACCTGGGGCATTCTGAAAGAATAAAAACATCTGAGCTTAGATGCTCAGGGTTCAACTGTTCAGGTTGGTGCTTGCCACGGTTCCCGCTGCTGAGGTCTGGCAGGGCTTGCACCAATGAATATGCCTCCTCGTCATGTTTAGTGAGCTGCCACAATAGATGTATGACTAAAACCAGTGTGGTTGCTTTGCTTTGCAAAACCTTTGAAATCTGGTTGTTAAGGCTGGAAAACATTCCACTATCCACACATAACTAATGAAGATATCAGAAAGCTATTTCTGAATATTCCTTGCAATTTGAGTGCGAGCACATAGCCTGGTCCTATGATGCCTCAGGACATAGAGTCAGCTCAGAAACATCTGCTTCACAGAAGCCATTTGGCTGTCTATTCTTGGAAGTGACACCTCTGTCAGCTCTAGGAAGCAATGGAGCAGAGGCTCAACCCTCAGGTGTTTGGTATGTAGGTAAAAGTTCATGGGACAGAAGCAGTCGAAAGGCATCGTGTGTATGCTTGGGTGGGAGCTCCTGGGAGGAAGTCTTCCAGTCCTGAACCTCTGCTCTCTATTTTAGTGGAAACTAGGCAATTTTTCTTCATTACATCTTACACACACATGCACGCACGCACACCCTTTTCTAAGTGCAATGACATAAAGATATATGATGTGATGATTACAATTTTCAATCTAAAGGCTTTTTTTTCAGATTTGAAAATAATTTACTATGAGTGAATTGGGCTCTTAGCACAATTACAATGGTGTCTGTTGAATAAGCCCACCCCCCTGAAGGTCTTAAAATGAAATATACTTTTTAAAGTACATAGTAGATTGTATATTTGTGGCTAAAACACATGGATACATACAGATATAAAGTGATAAGATGTTTTTGTTTTTTTTTACTTTTTAATTTGAAAACATTCTCATATTGTTTGAAAATATGTATTACCTATTAGAGGGAAATATGTTTAGCACTATCTTGTAGAATGATTTGAAATACTATACACAGCTCCGGATCTCCGGCGAGGCAAGATCTCTGAAGATCACTATGTCATTGTCTCTGGTCCTTTGTCTCTCAGTTGAGTCACATTTACTCTATGCCTCGATCTCTTACCCCAGGCTACAGAGTCCCCTGAACTACTGTGCCAGAGGCAAGTCAGACATTTTATGCCTTGATATTTTCCTATTTCAAAGCTTTTCTTTTGATGTAAAACTGATAATGGATTAGGAAATTTTTTTCTGTCTCTTGTTTTATGGGATGAGGAGCTGAATCCTGGGTCTCATTTATTGCTCCCAGTAAGCTACATCTCTAACCCTCTGCATTCTGATTCTTGGGATAAATTTTTGATGAAAACATTGCTGACCTAAGAAACATCATGGGGGATAACAGAAAGACATAAGAGCCACAGAGGGGCATTGTAAAACACTGTCTTCTAGATATGACATGGCTATTGCAATCATAAACACAGCAGGGATGGTTAACTGCACATGCTCGTGCACACACACACACACACACACACACACACACACATATACACACATACACACACATACACACACAGCTACACACACACACAGCTACACACACACATACACACACAGCTACACACACACACACATACAGACACATATATACAGACACACACACATACACACACAGACACATACACACACATACAGACACACATACACATATACACACACACATACACACACACACACATACACACACACACATAGGAGAGAGTCTAGTTGAAAAACAAAATGATTCAGAAAGTGTGACTAAGAGAGAAAAGGAACATATAATTATAATATAGCATATACATGTACAAAATTGTCAAAATTAGAATAGTTAATTAAAAAGACTGAGGAGACCACACATGTGGTAGGTTAGCCTAGAATGAGCGAGGCCTTGATTCTTCCCCAGTACTAGCTGGCGAGTTGAGAGGGTTAAAAATGATGATTCTTTTATTTGTTGGAAGCTCTCTTTTAAAACTTAAAATAATTTATTGAGAGAGTCATTTACAGTATACTGTAAAATACACTGTTGTTCAAAGTAGCAACCTGTGGAATGGGAAAAGATTTTCAGCAAGTATATATCTGATAGAGTGATACTATCCAAAATACATAAAGAACTCAAAATCTAGATATCAAGAAAACAAGTCACCCAATTTAAAAGTGGGGTACAGATGTAAATAGAGAATTCCCAAGAGAGGACGCTCCAATGGCTGAGAAACACTTAAAGAAATGTTCAACATCCTTAGACATCAGGGAAATGCAAATCAAAACTACTTTGAGATTCCATCATATACCTGTCAGAATGGCTAAGATCAAGAACATAAATGACAGCTCATGCTGGAGAGGAATTGAAGTAAGATTCTACCATCATTGCTGGTGGGAGTATAAACTCATACAGCCAATGCTTATGAAAATCAGCGTGGCGGTTCCTCAGGAAGATGGGGATCGATCTACCTCAAGATCCAGCTACACTACTTTTGAGCATATACCCAAAGGATACTTCATCTTACCACAAAGACACTTGCTCAACCATGTTCATTGCTGTTCTAGTCATAATAGCCAGAAATTGAAATCAACCTAGACGTCCCCTAACCAAAGAAAGGATAAAGAAAATGTGATACATTTACACAATGGAGTATTACTCAGCTGTTAAAAGAAATTATATCATGAAATGTGAAGGTAAATAAATGGAACTAGAAAAAGAATCATCTAGAGTGGGGTATCTCATACCCACAAAGACAAATATGATGTGTGTTCACTTTTATGTGGAAATTACTTTTAAGTCAATGATAACCAAGCTACAATCTATAGAACCACAGAAGTTAGGTACGAAGTAAGAGACTAGGGGTGAAGATAGACTCCTGAGGAAAGCAAAGCAGAATAGATAGTTATGGATGGATACAGGGTGGGGTGCGTAATGGGAGGATCAAGTGAGGAGGGGAGGAGCTAAGGAAATGTGAGCGGAAATAAGAGGAACAACAGCTAAAATTAAGGGCCATTTTAGGGGCCTGTGTATGGAAACCTAACACAGTAGAAGCTTCCTAAAATATACACATATATCAAGATGATATCAGTGGAATTGCCAAATAGTGGGGAAGACAGAGCCCCAACTGGCCATCTCTTGTCTCTAAATAAAGCTTCTAGTACCAAGATAGAGTTATATCTAATTGAAGTGTTGGCCAAAGGAATCCCATTGGAATCCCCAAACAACTCAGGCTGGCTCCCAGTCTACAGGTTGCTCTCCACAAACTTACAGCAAGGACCTATTGCTGAAGATAACACCTACACAGCTCACTGACCTAGGAGAGGTCAAGCTGGTGCCTACATGGAGTCTCCACCCCTACATTCTAGTGCCTCAGTTACAGTAAGGTATTCTGCATGCTACCAAAAAAAGAAACATAAATTTTCCTTTCCTAAGTTCAAATCGTATCTTGTATTGGATTCCAAATTTCTTTTGAAGTTATAACCCAGGGACAACAGAAACTTGGTTTACTTCTCATGGATCAAAGAAATGAAGATTCTGAGATCTGAAGAGACAGAAGAGACAATGCCTCTATTGTCACAGTTTTCACCCTTGCTTTGGAGTAACAGGTTACCCAGGGAAACCATGGATTGGCACAGAAACAAGTATCCAAGCATCTTCTGCGCAGGGAAGCTGAGCCATGACTTTAAGAACTGATATGAATGATTCAGCTGGGGATTTGAAAAATGTTTACAAATGGCAAAAAGATTTTTCAGAAATATCTTTTGGCTCAGGATTGAAAAATAACAATGCGTTTGTGAAAAATCACAATGCATTTTTGAAGCTCAACTGGCCTACATTAGGTAGCATGCATATGTCTATACCAATGATGGATATCTTCGTAACGAAGTCCACAGAGGGTTTTCATGAAACCTCAAGTGAGATACATAAAGACAGAAAACAATCAGAAGAAGGTGATGACTACAAGCAGTTAGCATGCCCCTTTCCAGTCTTCGTCAGATTTCTGCATGGAGTCCACCTTGCTTTGTAACTTCCCACATTCCTTCTAAGAGCGCCGCTTCATTACCTTTGACCTGCTGACTTTACCAGCTAAGGCGAAATCCTTCATGTACCCTAGAAAGAATGCTCTCCTCTTCTCCTTTTAGAATTAAATGATTTATGACATGGTGGCTTGTGATGTTGCATTTTGTTGGTATAAAGTATCAACTGAAATTTCAGCTTCTTATACTACACCTCTGTATGTATAAGGGAATTATTGACATTTATTTAGTGAATAAGAAAACATGTAAAGAAGATTTATATAGCCAATTAGTATTTTTAAAAGCACTGCATACAACAATTGTGCGGGGAATGCAGATTCAGTGAAAACAGGATGCGTGTGATACATTTCTAAAAGTCTCTCAACAGGACTTCAGCAGATCTAGAGAAGAGGCCAAATCTGAGCTACAACTGTTAAGACACATTTCAGTCAAAAATACAACTAAGCCAGTGGTTTCCATTCCCCTACACATAAACCAACAGGCACATGCTAACCACTGGGAAGTTTAGGGAGGTGGGCACACACTTCCTGCAAGTGTCTAAAGCTCGATAAGAAAGGATCATCTTCGTTATCTCATGTGGTCCAGAGCACAGAAAGGACTAGAACAGACCAGGACCGTGTGAGACACAAACCAACAATCTTTCCAATGACATTACCCTCTATATCCTTTTAATTGTGAGGAAATAAAAGAAATAGTTAAACATTAGGGCAAAGAGATACAACAATATGTGGGTGTTCACGGAGAAGACTTTGTAAATTACAACAGAAAACGTCAATAGCTTGTGTAAGAATTCTGGCATCTGTTTATGAACTATGCTGGGAAAATTACACACTGAAAATCAACTAGGGCACGGCCTATAGAGGGAAACAAAAATATCATTATTAGGGGGAAAGTCCATATGCTTTGCGTAAAGTTCAACCAACCTTATGAATTTTGAGATAATACCGTATAAATGTGAAGTTTTTGCTCTTCAAACAGTTTCCTGAACAAGAGATAAATGCCACCAATGGAGTGTCACAAACGGGCTTGTACTAACAACTTTCCTTACAATCTATAGAGAGTCAGGCAGAGTAACACAGCAAAGAGGCTCTCAAAGGAGTCCACAGGTTGAGCATTGTCTGACAGGGAATCTCAACACGGTCTGCAAGTTTATCTTTCAGGAAATATTTAAAAAAAAATCTTTTTCAACTAATCAAAGGGAAGAAGCCAGTTAGAGTCTCTAGGAGACCTACAGTGATCACTGATTAAAGGGCACCTGAAAAAGCCTAGCCAGGTGGTTCCCCTTGAAGTTCCAGCATTGATGAGGCAAAGACAGGCAGATACCTGGAGCTTTCTGAACAGCAAGACTAATCTAATTGGTTAGTTCAATTATATTCACCTCCCACTTTTCACCATAACTCATTCAAGACCAACCTCTACATCCATGACCATCCCCAACTTCATGTCCTCTTTTCATTTTTAAGGAGCCCATCACACATCCAATTTGTGCTGCCCATAAACTCCTAAGCATGAGAATATCCACTAAAGTAGGAGTTCGCAACCTCCTGTGGGTTGCAACTCTTTGGGGATCAAATGACCCTTATACAGGGGTCACTAAGATGATCTGCATAACAGATATTTACATTACTATTCATAACAGTAGCAAAACTATAGTTATGCTATGAAGTAGCAATAAAAATAACGTTATAGTTAGGGTCAACATAAGATGAGGAACTGTTTAAAGGGTAGCAGCATTAGGAAGGCTGAGAACCACTGCACTACAGAGTGTTGGACCTACCAAGGGAGCATAAACATACATACCCAAAAGCATTTGGGAATTACGTTTTTAAAACCTGACTAGTTATCAGAGGATGCTGTCATTAAAAAGGAAGGATTTTAGGGACCATGAATTAGCCCCTATAATTATAGGTTAGGAGTGAAAAGTTTTTAAATAATGTAATCAAAGAAGCTAGCTTTTTTGAAGCTCTATTATGTCATGTACCTAAAATATTGTCTCATCATCATCACCACCATGAACACCACCACCTCCATCATCATCATCATCATCATCATCATAATCATCATCATCATCATCTCTTTTTTGTTCCCAAGTTGGAAAATTGGGCTAATACTCCAAACTCCAGACATAAAACTGGAGAACAAAAATCTAAGAACAAGATGATTTTCTCCTGACGACTATGAGCCTGCCAAGCTATTGACACACAGGCTTGTGGAAGTCATAAAGCAAGCATTAGGGAAACAGTGCCTCAAAAATCCAGATCATTCTAAAAAAAAAAAAGATTGCAGAAACTGGAATTTTGCTGTAGAATGAAAGGACTAGTAATCAGTGCTAAAGCCTCAAATGCTATTGGATTCTGTTTTATGTGGTTGGTAATTGTAGATAGGGAAGCTGACACCGTGGATCACTCTGCTGTGCTGGTGTAGTCTATCCAGTGCATGAGGCTTTATCACTTGACAAATCAGACATTTGATGAAATCCCAGAAGCTTGACATCTGTAATGGTGGAGATATTTACACCTAAATAATAGTATCAAGATGTATGGTTTATTTTTTCTGTTTTGTTTTGTTTTATAGAAGTCAAGATTGGCAGGACATCGTTGCCCTCAAAGGGACACATTCAAGACATTTTCAGAATTGAGACTACAAAGCAATGAACCGTTTTGAGGAGACTAATGGAAACCCAAAGAGGATAGTGATGAAGTCCCTCTGGGCCTAGACTAAATGTTGATTTAGTGACAAAATACCTGTGAAGTGTTATCAAAGTTTAGGAGGTGAATATAAACAAAACATAAATATGAGAGACGTTTGGTAAATGTAGAAGTGCTTTTCTGACTCTCATTTTACTGGCACGGGTTGCTCTATCGCTCTCTGCTCCCAACTGTGGCTGCAATATGACTAGTTGCTTCTAGTTCCTGCTGCCTTGATTCCCCTGCAATGATGGACTGTATCCTGGAATTGAGAGACAAATAAACCATTTCTCCTTTAAGTAGCTTTTATTAGGGAACGTTTTCACAACTACAGAAAAAGAAACTAGGACAGGAACCGAGAAAAATAGATATCAGGCAAACTATGGTCCTCACTTAGCTGCAAAGGAGAGGCACGTGTGCCTCACAGGCGTATAGAGAGCCCTGCTCTCAAGCTTTGAGGGACCCCACCACATGGACGGAACAGAATCAGAAACCAAAAGAAGTAAAATCTGAAAGTTTAATTTCCTTTGGCTTTATTTTTGACTATTATTTCTTTTTTAGGGGTGTTTAAATATTGAAAAGTAATTTACTGACATTATATCATCGGGTCATCTTTGTGAGATATTATAATTGGATGCGACTAAAGAAACATTTTGGGCATATGGCTATGCACAGTTTGGATGAGAAATGAAGCTTTGTCATAAGGGCAACAAGGGTACTAAAGCATACTGATGCTTGATTCTAGAATACCTCAGTGTCCTATAGAGTGCTATGCTCCCACATATGGGTCTGTGACAGAGGGAATACACTCTAATATGTTCTGATTTAAAGTATTCCACTAGCTACTAAGCACTAAGATGTGCCTGGTATGATGAACAGCAGTCAGATTAGATTTGAGGCACTCAGAACTGAACACTAGAGATGCCCAGAAATTTTTTGGTAGAGATATATTTTTTTTCCAACAAATAGAATAAAGATTGATGGCAATTACTGCTATTAGGGTAATAAAGCAAACTTGATGTTAGAAAGAAGAGGACATGCTTGTGGAACTCAGCACGCACTCTGAATTAATTAGAAAGGGGTGTCTGGAGCCCAGGGATCTTTGGGCTACTGCTCGGGAACCTTGGGAACGTGAGTCCTGGTGATGGAGTATTTGATAAGGACCAGAATCCATTGTGCATCACGAGAGAATTAAAAGTACAGGAAAACATTTCCTTTCTTGGGATACCTGCTGATCTCTTCGCTGTGTCATAAGAATAGTTAAGTTTTAAACAGGGTTAGAAAATTAGTGAAGGCTTGCTTAAGCCTGAAATTCCAGCCCCAGCATGCAGAAGCAATGTTCAGAAACAGCACGATAAACAGTCAGGAGATTCAAGAGAGGGCTGCCACACAGTCAAAGTCTAGTGGCCTGGCCTTGTTAACTTGGCATCAGAAGCTAGGAATGATATAAACACAAGAAAGGTGAAATCAACATTATGTATATATTTAATACACAACGCCCAATAAATCTTAAAATAACAGCGAAAGGGAACATGCCTTGAGGAAATAAGATTGTTCATATTTTATTAACACTTATTTGGAGAATATCTTGGAAATAAACATATACACATCTCAAGGAAGTTGGCAATATTTGAAAAGCTAGGAAACCTTGTGTGTAGTCTATATTTAAAGTGGAAAGTGACAAGGTCCATCCCTTGTTGTTCCCTTTGGTAACAAAGCATTAGACTTAAAAGGGTCATAGTTCACTAATATTCTCCCTCAACTATCGAGTGTTTGGTAAAATTCCATTTAAACAACAGACAGCATGAAAATACATGAAATAAATATTTATAGGTGCAGGATTAGATATAAAGAAGTTTTCATTCTGACATTACAGAAACAATTGCTTTTACAGGTTCTGGATCTAGTTAGTGAGTAACACTGATTTCTGTTTTGGAAATGAGTCTTCAAGAAAGGGGGAGCTGAAGTTACTAGGATATATGACTTTATTCTGGGGCACTGAAGCAGATACCTCTTCATCACCAGCAAATCTCTGTCCCACGTGGGTTTATGGGATTAGTCTGTTCCTTTCTAAGGGATGAAAACAGCCTTCACAGAAGGCACACGGCAATAAATTTTTTAACCTGACATCAAGAGAGATATGAAGCTACTTTGATGGAGGAGTCTTTGATCTTAGGCTAAAAAGCTGGGAGAAGAGAACAAAGCCAAAATAGAGTCCAAGCTTGTTCCCAGTCTTTAGTTAAACGTTTCAGGATCACTTCACTGGGGTGGAGATGTCCTTATACAAACAAACAAATAAGCAGTGATCACATAAACTTCAGAGATTCAGCTTTTAGACTGTGTAACTATATTTCCAAACTACAAAAACAATGCCCACCTAACTTTCTTTTCCAAAATCTAAGTTTACATAAACATCTCAGAGATCAATGCTCCTTGGTTAGCCACAAAGAAAGTAATAGATTATATAATTTATACTAAAATTAGTCAGCTAACAGATAATGCTTCCTTTCTTTCTTTTTCTTCTTCTACCTATTCATAGACATCCTGCCTCGCCATTCTCTTTCTTCTTTGGTTACAGGTGTGCATTATTGGTGTTTGTGAATTCTACTGTGACAATTTCCATTTGCCAGCTATGATGAATAGTGATGTTTGCACATCCCTATGTATATTGTGAATATATGAATCCAAGTCTCCTAGCTCTGTTTATTCGCAGAATTGCTGATCACAGAGTACATGCATGCACGATTGAATATTTACTGTGGAACATGTCTCCAAAAGCAGGTTTCTAATCTGCATTTCCACCATGGGCAAAGAGAAAGTTTGCATTCACATACATTTAATGGGCTCTAACTTTTATCGTTGCTGTTTCTCTGGGCTTCCCCCTCCCACTTCTTTATTAGGGTTATTTTTACTATTGTTTTATATAGACCTTCAATGAAATAAAGATGTCACCTCTTCCATGTGTTTAATAAATATATTGCTGTATATTTTGTTCTTTGTGTTTTCATGGTAGCTATGTCAAACACGTACAAATGACTTTGGATAGCTCATGTTTTTACACCATTAAATTAGATAATTAAAATTAAATAATCGTGCTCATCTTATTATGGAAGTGAATTTCTTATCAACCACCTTACCTGCCAGTAGTCAATGTTACTATAAGACACATCACTTAAATGTGATATTGATAAAAACAAACTACAAAGAACAAACCCTGCTCTCACTCTGTGGGGACACAGAATCTCAAAGCAGAAAGCAGTTTTTAAAAATGAAGAGGTAGAAGAAAAGCAGAGACCTCTGTAAATTGGGTTTAAACTATAGACTCAGAGCAACACAGATCTAATTAGTAAGTGGAAGGAACTTGTGGGAAGGAGCGGTTTTGTTCTTGCTGTGCTTTGAAACCCATGAAACCCCACATGTGCATAATGGTGGCTGCTATTGCTCAAATATCTCATAAGAACCTGGCCAGCTTACCTAGTACTTTATTAATTCTATTACTGTAGTTCTAATGGATACCAGAGAAAGCCAACATCTGACCCTAGTTCTGCTACTATAGGTGTGCTACAAGCACATAATGCCAAGCCAATGGAAAATCCAGTAAGTTCAAATTGTTTCCACCTCTGTACAGAATTAAAACCAGTTCTTGGTCTAATATGTCCACACAGATTAAGAATAACTAAAGAGTGCAAAAGAACCAAAGATATGTAACTTAATGATGGAAGCCTTCAAGGCTTACAAGCAAAACAGTAAATCTTCAAAATATTCCACAGTGTTTAATCCTTTCTTAATTTTGAATGCACTTAAGGCAAGTTCTGTTGTCTATGAACAACACTGCACTTAAACAAATGTAAATTCTGTGTTTAATTTCAGTAAGTTAATTTTTAAAATTACCCTAAAACAATGATATCTCCCAGGAGTTGTTCCAATATACCCTTAAAATATCACCTCTTCTGCCATTGCACTAGAAACCTGCATTGTTCTTGGCATGGTGCTAAACACAAATATTCAGTAGTTTAAGAACTACCAATACATATCTATCCATTACTCATCTGACATTTAGAAAAATGAAATCACATTTAAAGAATGATTAAATAGGTGCTGACTGGTGGTTGTGTAACCCTTGCCTTTTTTGGCCCAGAACACTGGAAAGGTGGTCACAACTGAAAATTACAACAACCAAAATACCCTCTAGTCAAGGTATAGATTATGCTTAACATATTTATGTGGCTTTTTTCCCTGTTGGGTTTAAGGAGACCTGAAATTCTGCCATAGCCAGCTTATTTTATCTTGTAACTTATTTTTTTGTGTATTTATCAACCTTGGGTGGGTGATCCGCTAAGGGAAATAAGTCAGTGCTCACAAATGCCAACCTAAGCAATACGTGTCTACAGCTCAGCTTTGTCAATCTCTACTTATTGCATCATTCTTACAGAGTCAAAAGCCACTTACTGCAGAGAAAAATGACACAAAACAAGGAGTGTCACTATCTCATCGGTTGAGGGCTACTGTGATTCTGAGGGAACATCAACTTTCATTACAAAGAACCTACATGTTTAGAAAGTCTTACTCAAGGAGGTGTCTATTCAAAATACCCCAGTTTAGAAGACAAGCTCCATAATTCACTCTTTGAATGCTAAGGGTACCATATGAGTCTGAACTGTAAACAAAGAGACAAATTTCGTGACTCAAAATATTTAGCTTCTGGTTTTAAACAAAGATTGCAATTATCCAAATTGTGAAAAAGCATTTTCAGAAGTTATTAGGGAAGACTTTTTTGAGTCTTGAAAGCACTGATAATCTGGATCTTTGAAGTTGGATAAGGCATAAAGCCTTTCATTATTCCTGTGATCTAACTTGGATCTTCAAGAATAAAGGAAAAGGAGCTGGGGAGATGCTCTAGTAGTAAAGAGTGGGCACTGTTTTGGCAATGGACCTAAGTTTCTCAACAGCCAGGTCAGGTGTCTCCCAACAACTTGTAATTCTAGCTCTAGGCAGACTCAATGCCTCTGGCCTTGTGGGTACATGCACTAATATGCACACACCCAAACACACACACACACACACACACACACAAACACACACACACAAAATTAAACATAAAATAAACATAAAATAAGAACAGAGAATGTAGGAAAATTTATCTATTCTATTTCTAGTCATTACAGCTACCTGGTGAGCACTAATGAGCTGTAAGATCACAAGAAAACTACTGTGGTTGTGTTTTTGACTTATCAAGAAGCAATCTTTGGCTCACAAATATATAATGTTTAATTGATACCTCACATATGCAAATCAACAATAGCAAAGTAAAGAAGAACAAGGGATTAGAGTTAGTATATATATTATATATATATATATATATATATATCATAACTTATTAAAAAAGAATTTAATAGAAAAACCCCATTAGCATAAAACGAAAAGCTAAATTTTGACTAGTTTAAGATCACTCACAGATAGTCTATCTTCTTAGCTAACAAATGCAACTCAATTAAGATTTTACAATGTTCTGGAGGGAATATGGGGTGAAATGACTGGAATTGGGGGAGCATTTATGGGGCGATCTGAAAAGAAAGTGCAGCAGAACTCCCTGGAACATACGAGGGTGACCCTAGCGAGGACCCCTAGTAATGGAGGATATGGAGTCTGAACTGGCCATCTTCAGTAATCAGGCAAAGCTTCCAGTGGGGGGACTGAGACATCAGACCTAACACAAAATCTTCCCTTCGACCTACAATCTGTCCTGCCTGCAGGATGTGCTGAGACAATAGAGGTGTAGACCTGTGGGAGCAGCCAATCAGTGATGCATCAAACTCATGCCCAAGTTGTTATGGTTGTTAGCTTGGTGGTTTTGTGGAACTCCTAATGGGTGTGGTGGGGGCTCTGATTATTTTGCCTGCTTTTGGAACAATTTTCTTTCTACTGTGTTGCCTTTTCCAGCCTCAATATGCTCAATATGAGGGTTCTCATACAATAATATGCCTCATATTATTGTACCTTGTTATGACATGTTTGACTGATACCCATGGTAGGCCTGATCTTTTCTGAAGGGAAAGGAGGGGGAGTACTGGAAGAAGTGGAGGGAAGATAAAATACGGTTGGGATGTATTACATGAAAGGAATACAAATATATATATATAAATATGTGTGTGTGTGTATATATGTATATATATACATATATACATATACACACACACACACACACACATACATACACAATGGTATTCAGATTATGAAATTTTGTTTTCTGAGTGATTTTATTTACAAGCTGTATTTTGTTTAAGGCACACTGAATAAAGACGGGCATTTCTTCTAACTGGAAAACTAAATAAGTGACTGTTCTAACATAATATGCTGCCATTCATTACCCCATAGGGATCATCATTGCTTAAACATCACAGGTACTAATAGTAATTCTCCCAGTACCCTTTCATTTATACAAAAGAAAAAGTTAAAAACAAAAAAGAAAGAAAAGAGGAAAAAAGTTGAACCTTTGCAGGCTCTTGAAAAGTCATTTAAATCCTAATCCTGTTGTGTCCTGAAAGAATAATCAATAAAGTCCCAGCACGTACTTCTTTGTTCCCCATTCTGACCAAAATCCCATCATCCCATCTCAGGACTTTTACTGTGAATGTTGTTGAGCTCCTAAGGTCACAAATCCCTGGCTGGGCCCAGCTTTCCCCAGTGAATTCCTCTGTAGCCTTAGATGAGTATGAGGAGGAGGGGGATTCTGGAAACACTCTGATGTGATCTCAAGAATCCGCTCCCCTTCCACAGCAAGCTCCAAATTTTTTTCCCAATTTTAAATCAAACCAAGAATGTAGGCCCATCCCCAGCCAGGAAAGTCAAGGAGTTTTCTTCCCAAAGGCAATGACCAAGCAAGATTCTGAAGAATTTCACTGAAGCCTGAATATAAACTTGACATTTGAAAACAAACTATTCTGGAGGAGGCTGACCTAATGAATAACATGGTCTCCTGAACACTTTGAGTGGAGTAAGTCCTTGAGGTAGACTGAGTGTTCCTCTCCCTGAGACCAGGAGCCCAGTATCTGTACAGCTGAGCGGTCTGCCCAGCAGATGCTGCTATTACACATAATTAGCACCATAAATCTCTCTCAGACTCTTTCCATTTCTATAAACAAACTCAATACTCTATCATCAAACCAAACTTATACATAGTCAAATATGCAAACATCACTGTATTAGCAGTTTAAGATTTCAAACACACATTAAAAACAGCATAAACATTTTTGATATAGTAATATATAAAATCAAACACTGAAGAGTTAACTTTGACTATCACCAAATTGCTCTAGATAGGATATTTGTGTTGAAGATGGAGAAGAGACCCAAATAATAATAATAATAATAATAATAATAATAATAATAACGATGACGACGACGACTAAGACCACAACAATTGGGAATTGTAAACTATACAAAAATATGCAAAATTACATATAGAAACAAAATTGCACGTCAATGAATTTGTGACCATCAAGAAACAGGCACGATGGTGCTGGAGAGATGCCTCATCACTTAAGAGCACTAGCTATTCTTGCAGAGGACTCACATTCAGTTCCCAGAACCCTCATAGCAACTCACAACCATCAGTAACTCCAGTTTGAAGGGATCCAGCATCCTCTTCTGGTCTCTGTGGGCACCAGGTGTGATCAAGACAAAACATATAAAATAAAAATAAATCATTAAAAATATAAATATACACACACACACATATGTGTGTGTGTGTGTGTGTGTGTGTGTGTGTGTGTGTGTATACACACACATACATACATATACCTACTAGGTGTATATATATATATATACATATATATATACACACACACACACACACATATAGACCTACATACATATATATACATACCTACTATGTATGTGTGTGTGTGTGTGTGTGTAGACACACACACACACACACACACACACACATTTGTAGGTGCAATCCCTGCCAGACCTCAGCAGAGGGAACCACTATCATGGCAAGTGCCATCCTGGAGAGTGGAACCCTGTACATATGAGCTCAGGTGTTTTTATTGATTTAGAACTCCTCAGGTGTTCTACTGAAAACATTAATCCAATGCCTGCAGACAATGCAAAATACAAGACCTAGGCAGAGCCTCACAGGCTGGACTTATAACCTAGTCCTACCCCAACTGGAGGTGAAAGTCTCATTGTATTTTCTTGCTGTTCTAGTTCCAAAATGTATTCATGCATACATGAAACTTTTGAGAATAAAATGTAACAGTATAATTAACTGCTGAGCACAGTCCCTGGTACATAAGAAGAGCTAAAAAATATTAGCTATTAATACAATCTGCATATAATGATTACAGACCAATCAAATGCAGGTCCTGTTTAAAGAGAGAAAGTGGATACAAAGCAAGATGATTTTAAGATTTAAATTAGATGATGAGGAATCGTCTTGCTACATTTAAATTCTGCCTCCTGGGTTCTGTTCAGACAGAAAATTAAAATCTCTTATGATACTCAACGTCTCAAAATCAGTCTTTGACCTAATTTTAAAAATTCTGAGCATAATTGTCCTATGCCTATATATCCCATTTATTTTACAAATAATTCCTGCAGTATCTACTAAAATGTTGCTTTCAGGCTCAAACAAAAAAGAAGCTGACTGACATAGCCTGTGCTGTGTTGTATCTGTCATAGCCCTGCATGGTAAGTTACAGTCTGAAGATGCAGGAACTATTATTACTACAGTTGAAATGTGTGCAAAAGTTTCTTTGTATGCTACGTACATCTAGTTCCAAATCTCAGACTTGATCTAAAATAGCTTGCTTTCACTAACGAACACAAACACTCTGCAAACAGTGAATATCCTGCAACTTTACATGGAACAGAATATTTTACAAAGAGTTCCTGTGCCTTTAAGTGTCTTGGATGAGGTCCTAAAATTGAGGGCAACAGGTGACAAATGTTCACTTCTTCTAAAAAGAGGTGCCAGACACTCCTCCCTGGGCCGTCTCAGATAAATCTAAACACTTTCCTTTCCTCGTCACCTATCACCAGCTGTGGACGCAATGGATATAAAAGCAGTAATGGATTTTTTTTTTTAGAACGGCTGCTGGCCTGGAAGAGGGAGGGTCAACTTTTTACCTCCTCATTTTGCACAGTGTTCAAGAGACAGTCCATGGCAGAAAGACCAGCTACTGGGCATTAGAAACACAGGCAATGTGCCAGGATGCAGGACACCACACAGAGAGACTTGTGAGTCCCTTTACTTCTGTTTCTCAGCCTCACATCAGTGCTCTGAGGGCAAGAGTGGAAAGGAAATGAAATGAAGCACTGTCAGCACCTGCCTCCCCAGCTGCACTCTGGGCATCCATGCCTTAAATTCCAATAGAGTTCAAAGCTATGTTGTGCAATGTATTTTTAATATCAGAAGATGACAGTCCTAATGTCCAATATCTGTTTTATCTCAGCTTTCTGGAAAAGCTGAGAGATTTTCCCCAGTGACCAGAAGAGGAGTTCCAGTCATTGGAAGACAGTGGCAAGAGGAAGGACAAACTTACTTCCTGGCTAGTCCAGACTGAATGATGACCTGATCCAGGGACTCCCAACCTTCCTAATGCTGTGGACCCCCAACCATAACATTATTTTTGTTGCTATGTCATAAGTGTAAATTTACTATAGCTATGAATCATAATGTAAATATCCAATATTCAGATGGTCTTAGGCAACCCCTGTAAAAGGGTCATGAACCACAGGCTAAGAACACCAACCTAAGCAAACACCTTCTCCTGTCGGATCGGAGGATTGCTTTGCTTTGCTAAAATATGAATATTTTGCAGTGTTCTCGTCTTACCTTTTTTCCATGACCCCATTTCTATAGTGTTTTTCATAATGTTTTAAAACAAATTAGTCTTTTATTCCCATGGCATTTAAGCTCAATTGGTCATAAAGCATTATAGCCTCGAGTGTAGTCTGTCCCCACTGAAACAGTGAGGTACTTCAAGATGTCAGTGTGTTGCTTTTCTTTCATTCCCAGAGCTTAGAAGAATTTCTTACTCAAACCAGACCTTTAGCATTAGCTGAGTGAGTTGCTAGGAAATAAATTGAGTAAAATCAGACTCCAGGACCAGCCAATACATGCTGGGTCCCATACCTCTGTGAAATAGATCTGGAGAACAACCATAGACAAATGGATGTTTTCCTGAAGACTCATCAGAGGAAAGCCAAACCAACTATGCCCTGAAGTCAGGAAAATAGAGGTATAAGTGTCATGCCTATGTGCAGCATATGGTTGTTCCTCTTTTGGAATGTGTCAGTCCTTGAGAATGAGAGTTAAAGACATAGAAGCTACTCTAATGCTTGTTTAAAATATTACAAATGAAGCTGACAATACTGTAATGTGAATCCCAGTTTTAAAAATGCATTGCAATAGCTGAGTTTAGCAATAGCTTAGCTGAGAGCAGCAGACACTTAGAATTGGAGAAACTTAAGTTTCCTTGTCTTCAAGAAGATACGGACACAGAAGTAGACACCATCTGAGCAGGTGAAGCTCTCTAGGCGTCACCTCAGGCATTCATAGGCACCCTGCACTGACAGTGTGTGTTGGCTGCACAATCTCAGTGTGACCATTTTTTTCAATGGTATATCTAGATCCAACCTAAATTTACACGCGTATAACCCAAGAAGGTCATTCCTCAATTGATCAAAGTTTGAGGCAAAAGTTCTTTCTTATTATGTGTCTGGACTATAATATTTACTATAGGAAAATTACCATTATTTATCTACCACTTTGCAGTACAAATGTTCTCCTAAACACTTTCCAGTTTTATCACCTAGTCTTTCTGAGGACCTGGGACCATCCCTCTAAAATGCAGCGATGAGGAAATGTAGGCATTTCATATCGCAATCTCGGCTGGAGGGTAAGAACCAAACTTCAGCACTGACCAACCTTATCCCTAAAAGCCTCCAGGATTTTCAAGAATTCCTCCCAGTGTTTAGGAAATTGTCTAGCTTTTGCTTCAGTACACTTGAGTTCAATCTCTTTCCACCATCTTAACATTCCTGACTAAAGTCTGGCTCATTTAACTCCATCTAGTACAAATGTTCTTTGATGTCCTCCATAGTACCTCAGCTATAGCACAGGGGTGAGACTAGTTGTCAGTAGTGTAAATAAACAAGTATGTATGTATGTTTGTATGTATGTATATATTCAATGGCATTTCTCAGTATGATAAACCAGTGGTTCCCAATGAAGGTCAATTTTGCTTTGCAGGGGGAGAAAAAGGCAAAGTCTGGATACATTCTTGATTATCGCTGCCAGGGGAGGAGCTGAGCGGGTTTGCTACTGGAATCTGATGTGATGAAGAGATGCTAAGAATTTTAGGGCTCTCAGAGAGGCTCCTTCACCACTGCTTAACATTTTCATAATGTCCTGACAGGGGAGGTCTTTTTAACAGAATTGGAATCCTAAGAGCAACTGCGGTTAGGAAACTTTCCTGTAAATAAATAAGATCCCAAAAGCACTCTTCTCTGGGACTTAACTCGGCCAGGAAAATAAGGTTATGTCAAAAAGCCTGCAGTAAGACATATTATATCTCCTGGGATAACAGGGGCAGGTACCTGAGGAGAAACTAAACACCTCAAGAAGAAGAAGGCACCAGTGAGAAATGTGAACAGAAGCAGTAAAATTTGTCACCTATGATATGTTAATACCAAACACATTTTTTTTTTGAAAAATAAAGAATCCATAAATTGACTCCTAAATAAAGAAATGCCATCTAATGAAATCCCAAGTTTATTATCTGATATATCTATGCCAAGCTAACACTTTCAACACTGTGATTCTTATGAGACTAGATCTGTATAATCCAATTTTTTGATTTGCTGTGTAACCTTGCACTCACAATCAACATGAAGATATTTTCTAAGAAGAATCTGATTAGGTGTTTAAATTGTCTACATAGACTATGGAACTGCTCTGCCATTGTCTAATTTAGAGTTTCATCTCCATCACCTTATTCATGCACAAACAGCTTCAATTAACACCCTACCACCACTCAATATCTACCTGTAAAACAATGGCTTCTACCCATTGCCTCCTTGGAAAAAATAACTATTCTGAATTTGCAGATGTTCCCTCAAGTATCTGGCAACTCATCATAAAAGATTGCTTCATTTAATTTTCATTTACTCAGAAAGAAGTTATTTCAGTAGTAACAGAGACTAAATCAGTGTAATTCATTTGTTGGACAAAGATTTCATTTCATTTGGTCAATGAAATAAACAGCACCAAAAAAAAAAAAAAAACAAAACCAAAACTCTTCTCCCCATTTGCATACAGCTTGGAAATTCATATCAGGATGAAAGAGTTTAAGGTAAATGTGAATAGATCAGACACGAATAAATTTGTTTGAGTTCGTAATGGAATGATTGAATGAGCTTTCAGCAACTACATATCAAGCAGTAGCCAGTCAAATATCACAGCTAATTTTTGTTTGTCCCACATAGAGCTCATACATATTTGTCTTATGTCTTTGTAGCAATACTCAAGATCACTCAAGTATCCCCGGTGGCAATGATTCAAGTTTAAAAACACATTAGTACATGAGAGGTAAAAATATGACAGACTCCTCTTTGGTCTATGCTCAGTAAGCCATGACCAAGTGTTGAGAGAATATTTCTGGAATAAACACTCTGACACCAATGAAGGTAGAAGAGAGGAGATGTCATCAGTGGACTGGAAACCAGGTTAGCTCCTAAAAGGCTTCTGTCCTGGGTCCAGTATGTGTTTTCATTTTATACTCTAAAACCACAGTATGAGGCAGAGAAGCAAGAAAGATTTTACAGAAGTATATGCGGCAGTCAGCAGGTTGGTAAGGTTTTAGCTGTTTCCCCAGGTCACTGTGTTTCACGTAACAAATGATGTCATGTTTGGAAAACAGGCCATACAAGCAGTGCTTTGTATAAATCACTAATACATCAATAAATCAGTATCTAAAAACTGGTCTTTTCTACCTTAGTCTTCTTCAAAAGTCAGTAAGAACCAGAGATTTTAAATCACCAGAGAACACACATTTAAAGTTTAAAAAAATTGACTTCTTATATTCAAATTCCCTAACACAATTTTTAGTTTAGATAGACTTGTTAGTTCCAATCTGAATGTGTCTTGGGTCTTTGAAATCCTGAGAAACGAGCACCTTATTTCATTTCTAGTCCTCCACAAAGCAAAACTGTATTCTAATTCTGAAGTTTTGTTCTCGTTTTAAGAGTTCCGCAGGGTGTGTTTCGGTGAGTTCAGTATGCCAATCCTATTTTCACTTTCTTTTGTGTTCATTTTTCAACTCTATCCAAAAATTTCAAGTTAAGGAATGAAATCCCCAAAGTGCTAGTTTTCCCCAGTGGCCTTTGAAGAAGAGAGACTTTAGATGAAACTGTTAGAAACAGATCAGAGGATGGTTTTAAGAAGTCTATAAAGGGAGAAATACAGTGACTAGTAACTCAGCAGAGTGAGCCTTACAATAACTATCAAAGGAAGGAGCATGGCCTGCTTAACTCTCCATCCAAATGACAATTCTTACTGTCTGGAAATGGCTAAGAGTTTAGAAAAGACTCTAGAGTCTAGAAAAGACTCCTCTATAAATCAGCATGGGTGCTGATTCTGAAGAGACTTAGCATTATTTGTTAAATAATACTATGGTCTAAGTAGACAGTGTGAATACTGTGCACCAGTTATTCTCAACATTGACAGCGTCTTAGAATGACTTATCAAACATGCAAGCACACCAATGCTCAGATGTTCCTATGTTCTTTAAATCAGAATATCTAGTCAGGGACCCAACATGGGTATTTATTGTAGTTTATTTGAGGGACTGAAATTTAATTAAGTTTCTCCCTTCTTTTTCCTCCCTCTAAATCCTCTCATATGCCTATCCCTGCTCTTTCAAACTCAAGGTCTCTTTTTTCTTTGTTATTTTTTAATGCTCTCCCACGTGAGAAATGGGAGACTTCATAATTAAGCTATAATGGTTAATATTGGCTCTCAATTTGGTTGTACATAGAATCACAGACCATATTAGCTTCCAGTTATAACTATGAAGGATTTTCCTTATTAGGTTAACTGAGGTGGGAAGATCCACTCCAAATGGAATGACCCCATTCGATGGGCTGTGTCCGGAGCCGAGCAGAAAGGAGAAAGCAAGCTGAGCACAATTGTTCTTCATTCTGTTTCTTGACCAGCTGCCTCATCTTCCTTTAGTCACACTTTCTCCTCCATGTTGGACTGTATCCCCCAAAACTGTAAGAGGAAATAAGCTCATCTTTTCATCACAATACGAGGAACAATTAAGGCAAATGGCTATGGAAAAAGTTAAAGGGAGCTAAAAGGTGTATCTGGATTTTGTGCTGGCTGATTTTGATTGTTAACTTGACACCTGGAATCACCTGAGAACAGTCTTAATGAGGAATCATTTACATCACCTTGGCCTGAGGTGATAGCTGTGGGGGAATTGTCTTGACTCCTGATTGATCTAGAAACACCCAACCAACCACAAAACCTTTGACCTATAGCCCATTCTGCCTGCAGGATCTGTTGGGACAACGGATGAACTGGATGAATGATTGAACGGATGAACAACAAGATGAAACTAGAACAGATATAGGTGCCCAGAGTGGGACTGTCGCTGTGATAAACCTCGCTGTGCTTTCCTCGGAAGGAATGTTGGATTCTTTAGAACTTTGGTCTGGAAAGGCTGTTGAGTGCTCAGAGCTTTAGGGGCTCTCCCAGTCAGAGCTCAAAAGTCTAGAATACTAAGAGTAACAGGAGCAATGAAGGCCCAGATTAAGTTTCAGAGAAGTACAAACTGTTTACTGGGATTCACTTTTATTTCCTCAAACATAAGACAGAAGGATTAAATTTAACATAAAAGTATAGCTTTAAAAAGACCTCTGGCTTCATACCTTATAATTACAAGTCATGTCCAGTTTAGTGATTTAATCACTGAAAATACTTGAACAATTTCTAAATATATAGAAACTAGGCTCGGCTCTGATATGCCAATTGAAAACCCCTCATCACTACCACCAATGACTTCAAGCACAGATGACTGATGTGTGAGTCAGGGCGTAGGTATGACCCACATCTGTATATTCATCACACACAACACATTATCCAGCATTAGTAGTACATCATCTCTTGAGTGACTCTCATTTATCCGTATAATGTTTTCAAAAATGTCTTAATTGATTTATAACCTTTTCCTAAATTTGTAAAAGGCCATGACCAATAATACAAATGTTATACTTTGACCTTGTTCAGGCAGATGTGGAAAAATAAGGAAAGAAAAAAAAAAGGACAGATATTTATGTCTCCACTTACTTTCTCTTCCTTGTTTTCTTCTATTCCATTCCTCGTCATAATTGTCATTGCTCTTATATTTGCCATGACTCCAAAAGTATAAGCTCTACTGTGCAGTATAAAAAAGCACTTGAACGAAAGGTTTGATCTATTTTTCATGTTTCAGTTCTTGATTATTTTATATTTTCTTAAAAGAGAATTTGTGCTAATTATATTAAAATAAAAGTATAAAAAAAAGCCAGATGTGCTAGCACATACCTGTAAGAAATATCACTTGTGAGACTAAAGCAGGAAAGTCATAAATTGGACCTTATCTCAAAAAAACTTTAAAAAAAAGATAAAAAGAAAAACTATATGAAAAATTCACGCATAAAACAACGTTGGTAATACTTCAACACGATATTTAATAAAATTTGTATACACTCCTATGAAGTAGGCTTCAAATTCAATCAGAAAGTGGTTGTTTACCACCACGATATTTCTGCCACTATTGCACCAAAGGACTTCTCTTGACTGGCAAGTTATCATTGTAGCTCACAGGATTCATAGCTGGGTAAAACTACTGAAGTCTTTTCTTCCTCAGCAGTCTGCATAGTAACTTCTAGCACTGTAAAAGGTAGGAAAGACACTTCCAGCTCAGGTTCAGTTTGATTTTTCTATGTCCCACGACCAAAGCATATGGTCTCTTCATTGATAGGGTCTTGCCATCAAGGCCAAGTGGACACCTAATAGGAATGGTAATAGCTTTTATAGTTGGGGTTTATGGTGACAGCATCTTACATTTTTCACTGGGATTTTCTTTTAGTAACCTATGACTTCTGGTAAAAGCCTTATCTGCCAATGCAAGTAGGGAATGTATATTTAGAACTTACTGTAAACCTAGACAATACTCCATGGTTGGGAATGGCATAGACCATTAAGTAGTGTGGAATCCACTACTATTGCTTTGCTAAATGAACACACTACTAAACTTTCTTCTAGAGACTTATGCTATATACACAGTTGAGTACTGCACAGAGACTTCATCAAAGAAGCTTCTTATTGCAGTGAGTGGTGGTTGATACAGAATCATAACTGGTCAAAATGTTAAGAATAGCTGACAATGGAGTGCTAAGCCCTACCCTAAATGAGACATCTATATTGTCCCCTTCGAGGCTCATGGAACATCATAGAAGAGGAGCCTGAAAAGAATGTAAGAGACAGAGAATGGGGAAATATCCAGCAAAAGGATTTCTTCTGAATGTTATATGGCCATTGTACTAATGAAATCACTGCTACTGAGTTACCTGCACAAAACTTGCAGAAGATCGTACTGATTAACATTTCATCACAGATGATAAAGAGCCTGTGAAGCCCCACCTCTCCTTGAGGGATTAATGTCAGTTAATGTTTTCTGGAGGAGGGGATGTCCCTCTATTCAGTGGTGTAGCCACTGATAAGTTGCTCTAGTAAATAACCTACAGATGCTCATATAAACAACTCTAGATAAATGGAGCAGTTATACACATTATAATAGGAGGACTTGTAAGGAAGAAGAATCTCAATGCATTGTATGAATGTATGATACTGTCAAAGAACTAAAGATAAAATTCTTGAATAAGTTTTAAATTTTTATGTAATGTATATTATATATTTTTGAATGTTTCTAAGAAGATTTAATAAACTACATTTGAAATAGTATGTAGTTGAAATTATTTCCATGAGAGGGCATTTCAGGAGCTTTGGAATATTATGAACAAATATGCGTACACTGTTTTCTATGTGCTGGAAACTGTTCCAGATTTTAAGAGCACCTATGAGAACAGAGACAATGACTGAGTCCATTTGGACTTCCCTAACAAGATACCATAAACTAAGAAGCACATAAACAATTTATTGAGAAACTTACTTCTCAAGGTTAGGGGTAGGCGAATGGTGGGAATTCTAAAATGAATATACCAGTATTTATGGCCTCCAGTGGGAAACTGTTTTCTGGTTCACAGATCTCTGGAGCTTCTTTTACAAGGTCACTAATTCTTTTCCTGATGTTTCCATCCTTATGACTTAATCAACTTCTTAAGACCCTCACCAATGCTATTCCACCAGAATCTAATATCTCACATAGGAACTTGGGGAACACATAAATGTTTTTAGTACAGAAATAACATTCCTTCTCTATGAAATGTATGTATAAAGCAAGCAAAACAGACAACAGAAAATACATAACTGAGAATACCAGAAATTCTGGTCTTAAAGAAAGTAAAATGTTTCTTGATTTCTGCTCTCCTAAAAAGGACAGGTCAGAAATGGCAGGTGCTGAGGAAGAGGCTTAGGGTAAGTGTGGAATGTCTGATCGAAGATGGGGATGATAGGTAGAAATCTGCAGTGTGGACATCTCAAGCACACGAGAGCAAGAACAGAAGGGAGCTGTCTTCCTGGAGACTTTTAATTACCTGAAGCAGACATCTGCACAAGAAACAAGCAGAGCAAGCACTGAAATGCCTGTCATCAGTTCTTCTAGGGCTTGTCTCAAAGCTTAGTTCATCCTTGCTTCCTTAGAAGCATAATGGAAGCCGATCTCTTTATGATTTCACCCATTCTTTATAAGGAGAATTCATATGACCATGTATCTCCTAAGCTTGCAACCAAAGATGAAGTTAGAACAGGTTAATAATGAGGAAAATCTGTTCTGTCCTTTATTTTACTACAATTTTTACATACATTTACAGTGACTCGACATTTAAATTTGTGCTTTTATTATACTTTATGATAATTTGCAGAATTGAATTTTGTCAAACTGGCATGCGTTTGAGTTTCATAATTAAAAAGCCTTGTCTATGCACAGATGCTAGCATAAGGTCTACTGAGGTTACTCAGGCCATACTCGGTTTCTTGGCACAATAATAACATTATGGCTTTTGCTGGATAAGTTGGTTCTGACCTGGAATGCCAGCATGTGGCAGTGGAGAAAGGAAGACAGTGAGTTGAAGTCACCTCCACCCTGATGAGGAGAGGATAAGATTAATAAATAACTATAATGTGAGTTTAAAAAGAGATCACCAAGCACACAAGAAATGTTCAATAAATAGGTGGTGAACAACAAGCAATTTGAGATTATTTCACTTCTAAGTATAAAGAACTCCACAGTAAAGATGAGAGGACTCATATATCCTGAAATGACCTCCCAACAGTTTTCTCTTCTGTCTACAGTTATCTAAGAAGTGGTATTTACCAAGTTTTACATCACTGAACACTTGATGCGGGAGTTGGGAAACCTGAAAGCCTGAGGTGTGCTGACTCGGTCATGGAGTTCACATCGAGTTTCACACATGATGCTCATAAGACATGGAGATGAGATGCTAAGGGATCACTTGAGTGTCCTTGGTGCTTCTAAATGTTCTCCCTGCCTTAAATGACTTCCTCCACACTACACAAATATTTCCACAGAAGATGGTCTGAAGGCCCAATACTCTGCATTTGGAAAACAAATTTAAGACACTGTGGGATGGCTGTGCTCTGCACCCAAAGAAGGTACAGGACTCTGGAAGATGCTAATAAAACAGCTTTTATGTCAAGATTCTCAGAACCACTCCATGGAAGTTTAGCTTAACTGGGTGAGTTTAGAGAGAAACAGCCTTGCTTGTGTGTGTGTATATATATATATATATATATATATATATATATATATATATATATATATATATATAAATATAATATTATGTGTGTGTGTATATACGGTTAGCAAAAGTATCTCACATATACACACATGTGATATTCTATAACTAAAACCAGTTTGAAGAATCATTGGCCCGGTAAAATAAAGGCCCTTTATAAACTGTAAAGTGATTTACTAATGCCATTTTTAAACATCATTCTGGCTGTTTCTTGGTTCCCATGAAAATTTAAATGCCTGCTTTATTGGGAAATTGCTTAATTAGATAATATCTCTCAAGAACAGGCATTGTTCCAAGTCAGAGATTCATTTCAGCTTCTACCATTCTGTGCAATAAGTACATTTGAAATGTGGTTCCTGAAGGAATTACCTAAGAGGAGGAAGCAGAAACAGTTGACTAAACTCTTCCATCACAAATTTAATCCACACAGGGTCAACCTAGGCCCCTCTGGTGAAAGATATACACTGTCCTGGCTGTCTGTGTTAGGGGTAGGCAGAAGAATGGTCCTTGCTTTACCCTATTGGAAGTGAGGGCTATAGGGTCTCAATTCGATTATTTGCACTTGAGTATTTATTCCCAGGTCACAGCTAAATACCCAAGGGATACAGGAAAATAATCACTAACAACAGGAATCTAACCCAATTCAATATACACTATTGGTTCTAAGAAGGTAAACAGCTATGCAAAGCTGTATGCAGTGAAAGCAATAATATAAAGATGTGTAATGCTTCAAATGCACAAAGCCCAGGTTCAAGAGCTTCACATGCATCTGTCAATCATTCTTCACCATGAAACAATGGACTTAACACCCTGATTCTTCTATCACAACTGTGGCTCACAGAGAGTAAAGTCATCTGCCAAAGGTAAATATTATAGTGCTGATTCAAGTCCAGAGATCCAGTAGCAGACATCCAAATGCCACTTTAGTTTTTAGTTTTACTAAAATAAAACAAGAGTATGTTCTGCCAAGGGCCCTGACAATTTTAACTATGTTTCTGTACTGAATATCTCCTTATGGCCTTTCCCAAGCCACACCCCACATCTTCATCTATACCCAGGTACTTGTCCGGATAGCACCAATGAGATTCCAGATGAATCTGACACTGCCTGGAAGTTAGGCATGAAGGGCAAAATTACTTCAAGGTACTTAATTTCTTAGATCTACCTCTCAGGTCACCTCTGTTGAAATATGTAGCTTTGCTAAATAACCCAGGCTCCTCTAGATTCTGGTACCTTCTCTCTCCTCTATTCTTAATAGGAGCCAACTATTGCATTCACCACATTCTGTTTGCTATTCTTCATAAACTGTTATAATAGTACCCAAAATAGCATTTTTTTGCCAAACTTTTGATTCACCTTTATAAGCAGTGCATTAAAATTTTAGTCTAGTTTATGCATGGTTAGCAAAAAACAGTACAGCATTACATGTATTATAGTAATCTTCCATCCGTCATATATTTGGCCAGGAAGTAAATTGTATGAGTAGATAAATTCTGTCCAGTAGAGCTCCGGTACTGCCATGGCATGAGTGCTCATTAGTGTTTTATCAAATGGTCATCAGCCAGGGTCATAGGGGAAGAGGGAGCTGCAGTCGAGAAAACGCTTCCATCAGATTGTCCTGTAGTCAAGTCTGTGGGGCATCTTCTAGAACGATAGATATGGGTGCAGCCCACTGTTGGCAGCCTCTTTCATGGATCCCCACCTAACTATACACCCACTCATAGTTATCTCATTCGTGATAAAAGACAACTTCTGCATTCAGTACAAAACTTATAGTGAGCATAACTTCCGAGGTTAGTTCATCAGAGTCACTGGGCTCCTTTCTTACTCTCTCATACTACTGTTTCTAGAAGAAACCAGTAGCACTGGGAAAGGGACCTGAATTCCTTAATCCAGGGGTCTGCACGATAGAGTATTGAGGCCTGTTATTAAGAGCCAGTGTCTAGGGTTAATGAACCCTAGGGTTAGACACTTATATTAATTAAGATAGCTCGTTCTAACCAGGTGAGGCTGTCAGTCGTGTGTAGCCCAGATGACTGTGACCTCATGATCTCTTCCAATCAAATGAATCAGGGAGAACTCGCGTAAAACTAGAGCTCCATAAACTCTTGTATGGGATAATAAATGTGTGCTTACAGGTGCCTAAGGCTCTCTTCATTCTGTTTTCCTATCTTATACAAAGTTTATAGTGTTTGTGTGTGTGTGTGTGTGTGTGTGCACACACACATCCTTTCCCACAAACACTCATTGTTCGAGAAACCCCTTATATAGGAACAAGAAAATGTCTATAAAATGCACTTGGAGTTAAGAGCACACTTTAAAAATATTGTGCTCTGAAATCTGTGTCCACACTTGCTCCTGTACACAGAATAAAGAGCAATTTATGAAATGTCTTTATTTAGGAAGTTATCTTCAAAACTAAATGCTACCTTCTCTGTATATTAACGTAACTTCATTAATTCAAACTCTAGCTTTCTGTCTCACCACAGATTATCCCAGGCAGTACAGTAAGATGAAATACTGGTGACACTGTACTGGTTAGGGAGTTAACGGAGTAGTGTGTTCATGGACAGCCATTACCTATGTAACTTACAAAATAGATTTCCCTTATCTCAACTGGAGGTAACAACTTTCTGGGTATCTGAGATTGATTGTAGGAAAATCTCACTCAGTGTTATATCTAAACAGGCCTGAAAACTCAAATTATTTTTTATATTAATGTTAATTTTCTCTAGAAAAAAAACTCAGCATTCCAAATTAACCTAACTCAGGCTAAGAGCATAAAACTGTATTCAAAATGAAATATTCAGTGTGAACAAAGTATGCTTCTACAAGGGACAGGTTTTTTACTCGTAAAGTTTTTTTTTTAATTTTTTTTTTTTTATTTTAAACTATGTGTATATGGCAGGGTACGCAGTGCCCTCAGGGATCAGAAGAGGGTGGTGGATTCCCTGGAACTAGAGGGAACTAGAGGGAACAAGCAGTTGTGACCTTTCAGCCTGGGTGCTGGGAACTGAATCTGAATCCTCTGTAGAAGCAATGTGTGCTCCTAACCACTGAGCCACCTCTAGCCCCTTGATTTATTCTACTTTTATTTTTTTCCCACCAAACCTTTTTCAAACTGTTAGAATTATTTAAAAATGGGGAAAAAACCCACAAAGCCCTAAATTAGATCTAAATGTTTTATTCTTAAATAAGTTACCACAGAACTTGATCGAACATAAACCGGTAGAGTCATGGTTTTGGAACTGGAGTCTCAAACTGCTTTTCTAGGACACTTTCATGGACACAGCTGATTTGTTCAGTATAGGTGCTGGAGCTGAAAGCCACTTAAGGTGTTGCTTGATATTTATTTCCGTGTCAGGCTATTATTCACGTGTTTACAAATAACTGCAGGAGTTGAATGAAAGAAACTCACCCTAACCTTAAATTGCTCGAGGAAGTCTCATATTAATTGTTTCTATGTATTCTGCTTGGTATTATGTCAAAACTACGCCTTTGTTGATCAAGGGATTTGAGATATTATCTAGTGATGCAAATCTTCAAATGAGTTGGCTACTTAGATAAACCCGGGAACTGGATTTCTCCTTCCTGTAATTTCATAAGATTGATATATCTACTCTTTGTTAAATGAGATGAATGCATAAATAAATATGTACCTATAAGTTGATTCTGACACATATACTATATTTATCTGAATATACTTATAGTTTCAACATTAATCTTAATTTTCTTCAGCTCTGCTTTTTAGGCCTTTAAAACTGTAGAATTAACATTACTACAGACCCGTGCCCCAGACCTACATTTAACATCATGAACTACAAAATAATTTCTAAGAAAAAGAAATCAAACAAACCATCAAAGCTGTACTGGATAAAAGAGATAAAACATAGGTCTTGACATCAAGGAGATGGAAAATATAACCAGGGAAATTGAGTTAAATTACATAAAACAATTAGGGAAAATTAAGTGCTATGATGTATAACAGGACTTCCCAAAATATCCACAAGATGTTAATAGATGTTTCATTATAAAAAGTAAAAGGCTTCTGTGGTCAAATAAGTTTTGGAAATAACTCATAAGATATTGCCCGCTTGGCAATTCACAATTCCATTAGCACGTTAATGACTAAAAAGTTTTCCAGTACTGAAAATGGCTGTACTTTTGATTAACCTAGAATACAAAAAAGTTCCTTGACTATAGAAGCAATTGTTAAAATTGCTTTTTTAGAAAAGATATATATAATATATATATAATATATATATATATATTTATTTTATATATATATTATATATATAAATTTCTAGGGTCAAAATTCAATACATTGATATCAAGCTTCTACTTAAATCAATGGTTATTGATCTTCTCTTGATAACATTTACAAGCCCTGGCTTAAAGAACAAAAGTGCCACATGTCTAATCAATGTTTATTTAAAAGTGCTTGGGCTTTGTCCTAACTTTGCCTAACTAATGCATAGTAGTTAAAATCCCAGGCTGGTAAAACTGACCCAGGTGATCAATAACCATAGCTGAAGACCTATACTCATGTTGTCGAACTAACCAAAAGTCAACACTTTGTCCTTGCCCTCCAAAGCTCACTAGGTACCAGGCATGTCCAAGCTATCTTTTGAAATGTCCTTAGCTGTGGTATATCACCTGTCTTCTTGTTCGGGGAGTTCAGGAACCATTGTCTGCTTGTCTAGTCTACAAAGAGAAGGGTCGACACAGAGGAAAACTCCTTTGGTGCTTCCTTGCTGGAACTACTGGTATAGGGAAGGCTAAAGATTCAGAGGCTCTGCCCAAACCCATGTCACCCTGCAGTAGCTGTAATGGTAAAAGGCATAGTTAATTGAACTGCCCCACAAGAAGGTATAGTGACTGGCATGTTTTTTTTGCAGCCTGAGAGAGACTGCACTCCCTAGCCTTAAATTCATATAATACGCTATTTAGAAACCCATTTCTCATTAGTAATTTTCCCCTTCGTAATAAAACGTTAAACCACGGGAACTATTTGGTGTGGTCTTTTAGATAAGCCCATGGACAGGTTCTCCAAATGTCAAATCTGATAGCTCCATTCAGCTAGAAGCCATGTTGGTCAGCACCCCAATTCTATAATGGCAATTAGGGTTATTTCTTCAGAGGGGAAAATGATGAGAACAGGAGCAGAAACTGAGTAGGACATTAAGAGTTTTAAAAAAGAAAAGTGACCAGTTAATTCTTGGTTTAAGGTTAGAAATGTCCTTGGGCTTCTTAGAAGCCAGAGGCCAGAAATGCCAGGGGCTCTGCAATGCCAGTGTTGGGGGCTCTGATCCCTGATTGAGTTCCAAAATGATTTTAGGGTTACCTAAAATTTTAGGGTATAATATCAGAGTAGTGATAAAGTCTCGTTAAGAAATTAAAAAAAAAAAAAAATTCGTGTGATTTTCTTCGAGCTCTTTTCCTTCTGTTTGTTTGCCTTTTCCAACATCTATGTGATGGTTTTAATTTTATATTAACATTTTTTTTCTGCTATGTTTGGCTGTTATCTCTTAGAACCTGTTCTTTTCTACTGAGAGACAGGGAGTAGATCTGAAAGGGAGAGGAGGCGGGGAGGAACTGGGAGGAGTAGAGGGAGGGGAAAATGTAATCAAGATATATTGTGTGAGAAAAGAAGCTATTTTTAATAAAAGGAGAAAATAAAATAACTTTAGAAGTTGAAAACAAAAAAAAAGAAAAGAAAAAACTCCTGAGAATTACAGCTTGACTGTCAAGAGATATTTTCCTCCTAAACTTTAAGAAAATTATCCACAAAATCTGGCATCTTCTGAAAGCCAGGCAGTGGTCACTCTAGCCTTTAACCCCAGCTCTCAGGAGGCAGAGGGATCTCTGTGACTTCGAGGCCAGCCTGGTCTGCAAAGTGAGTTCCAAGACAGCCAGAGTTACAACAGAGAAAGAAAACCTGTCTCAAAAAAACAAAAAAACAAAGACAGAATCTGTCATCTTTAATCATACAAACATTTAAATGCAGAACTTGAAAGGGAAACTCTCGATTAACAGCCGTGTTACAACAGTGATATTTGCCAGACTTCGTTCACATTTCTTTTTCCCCTTTATTTTTATGTGTGCAGATGTTTTGCTTGCACGTATGTCCGTGCGCCATGTGCATGCGGCAGAGCCAACAGAGGCCAGAAGAGACTATAGGGCCATCTGGGACTGGAGTCAGACAGTTGTAGACTAACATGTGGGTGCTGAGTTTGGTAGTTAGAAGCCAAACCTAGGTCCTCTGGAAGAGCAGCCAGTGCTCTAACCACTGAGCAATTTCTACAATCACTGGTCCACATTTCTTAATCTAAATGTAATAAGCAATCCTCAATTCCAGTACAGTCAAGGCTTTTATATAAAGAAACCCTGTTTAAAAACAAAAACAAACAAATAAACCTTCCTTAGATAGTTAAGTCCACCTGATCCTGTTTTGCTATCTCCATTTCTTCAGATGCCACCAACATTTTGAAACTAGATGTATTTATGTCCACAAGTTTACGATTCTGGTTAGCATATTTGTACCAACAATTCATAGCATATCTGTGTCTTAAATTTCTACAAATGTATTTTTTTTAATTTTTAATCTGCTGGTTTTAGTGAATGTTTTGTTAACGGAAGATATCTATGTTATTACAGAGAGACTTGGTGTGTTTTAATTGTGATATTTATTCTTTGCAAAATAGATCACATCAATATTTAAGTTTGGATTTTAAATTTTCAGTTTTACAAAAATTCAGAGGTGAATTAACTAAAATACTAATCTTTCATAATATCTATGCACTAATGATAGACTTATCTTCTCTGCTCTGAAAGATGTGCGATTCTGGCAAGTCCCTTCTTTCCTGGTGGACTCAACCCTCCATGTAAAACGAGGCCCCTTGTTTAATACTGTTGTGACATTTAAATTGTAGAACGTGATGTGTGTACATGGACAGGTGCAGATCAGTCAGGTTGACGCTGCTCACGGCCGTTCCTTTAGTCTATGTTGCTCTGAAATACAGTGCTGTTCCCTCTCCTTCCTACAGAAGTATTTTATATATGCATTTTGACCTTTTAATTTTTGAGACAGAGTCTCAGAAATTAAAGTTTTCTTGAACTCAAGATCTTCCTGCCTCAACCTACTGAGTGATAGACTTCCAAGATCCCTCCTTCTTTCCCTCTGCTTGCTTCTGTTCTCTCTCTTTCTCTCTCTCTCTCTCTTTCTCTCTCTCTTTCTCTCTCTCTCTCTCTCTTCTCTCTCTCTCTTTCTCTCTTTGCACCTCTCTTTCATTTTTGCTCTCTTTCCCCTCTCCGTTGAAGTAGATTACTCTTGATCTGCCTCGGCCTCAAGAGTAGCCGGAATTAATGGTATATATATTTTGATTTTTTTTATTGGGCTCATACTACGTTATTAATTTTATTTAATTTATTTAACTTTAAAATTTTCTATAGCATGATCTTCACCTAAGAAAAGAGTAGACAGAAGTTAATGACACAGAACACGCTTTTACTGTGTGATTATATTGAATGCAAGTTAAGCGTTTTATTAAACATCGTACTAACAGATGGTTATGCCTAATTGTAAAGTTATATTGAGATAAGAGAAGAAGGAATTCTCACAATCAGAGAAACAAATAAGCCACAGGAGTTAGTCATCCAATAATCGACTGAAGACACTGAACTGCTTCCAGTGTCTTAGTCTAAACAACACCATGGCGAACATACGCCAGGATGAATCTGGGATTGTTGTCCCTAAATTCGAAAACATAAAACTCAGTCTGGGGGAAATTCCTAGAAAAGGGAAGACAGCATTGGCCCTTGCCAGACAAAGAAGAAAATCAGTCTATGTTAGGACTGGAGGACTGAGCACAAGAGGAACAGGAAACGGGATCAGGAGACTGGATCGGGAAGCAGGATCTCAGAATGGGGCTCCAGAATGCATAGCAGCAGAGCAATTCCCGAGAACGTTTATAAGTGCTAATTCAAGACACTGGCTAATGTGTACAGACTAGCAATCTGCAGTTCAGTCCTCCATTTGATCTGAGGAGGCTTGTGGAGGCTGAGAACACTGGCTTAGATTGTGAGTAGGAGGTAATCTCAAGACTCCAAGATAGTAAGGTATGCAAGGCAATATGAGAGTTGGGGTGAAGACATGTCATGTAACAGGTCCCGAATCTATTTTATTTCTGATGTCTTTATTTATTTTCATGTTTTAGATGTGCTTCACTGAACCCCTTTCCAGTACAAAAACCATTTCTCAGCTTTCAATTTCTCCTATCTATCCGCCTGCCCAGCCAAGCAATGCCAAGTTTATATAACCTTTAATCAGCCTCTACAATTCCCACATCCTCACTCCTGAATGGTTCTGCTTTCAGACTACAGGCTCCTAAGGGAAAGTATTTGTGTGGCACAACTCCATCTAATGTTAAAGACCATGTACACTTACAGAGCTTCATTAATGATAAATGATAAATAGCCTAAAACCCAGCATTTAATAGTAGGAATCCTTGGCCATTAAATATAAAACATTTATTAATATATGCATAGCTAGGGGCTCCCCTTTGCAGACTCACAACACAGCAGTCCACAGGAATATGCTGCATCTCTACTATTTAAGAGCACATTTATTTAAGAAACAAATTTCATTTTGCTTCCAATAGACATCGCAAATAAAAGGAATAAAATATTAGCCAACCACAAAACTATTGGGCCACCTTCAGATTTTCCCATCATGTGTTTTTAGTGAAACCACTAAAACACAGAAATATATATATATATATGTATACATATACATATATATATATACATATACATATACATATATATATATATACACAGATTTTGAGAAAGAAATGGAGGTGGTGGATGATGAGAGATGTCCTTACAATGACCTGAAACTACCCAGTGTGCCAGAGCTTCCCATTGTCAACTCCAGTTGACAATACCTGGTTTTTGATAAAGAAGCTAGAAATACACAATGAACAAAAAGAAAGCATCTTCAACAAATGGTGCTGGTCTAACTAGATGCCTGAATGTAGAAGAATGCAAACAGAGCCATATTTATCACTCTGAGCAAAACTCAAGTCCAGGCGGATCAAAGACCTCAACATATATACACTGAACCTGATAAGAGAAAAAGTGGGGAATAGCCTTAAACTCACTGGCAAAGGAGACGACTTCCTGAACAAAACACCAATAGAGCAGGCACTAAGATCAACAATAAATGGGTCCTCATGAAACTGAAAAGCTTCTGTAAGCCGAAGTATACCATTGATAGGACAAAGCAGCATCCTACAGAATGGGAAAAAGATTTTCATCAGCTCCACATCCAATAGAAGGTGCATATCCAAAATATATAAAGAACTCAAGAAACTGACATCAGTAAAAGAAATAATCCAATTAAAAACTGGATGTATACCTAAACAGAGAGTTCTCAATAGAGTAATCTCAAATGGCCAAGAAACACTTAAAGAAATATTCAACATCTTTAGCCACCAGGGAAATGCAAGTCAAAACCACTTTGAGATTCCATCTTACACCTGTCTAAATGGCTAAGATCAATAACACAAACAACACCTCATGCTAGTGAGGATGTGGAGTAAGGGGGACACTCCTTCATTGCTGGTGGGAGTGAAAACTTGTACAGCCACCATGGAAATCTTTCCTCAGGAAATTGGGAATCAACCTACTTCAAGACCCAGCTATACCACTCCTGGGCATATACCCAAAGGATGCCCCAAAGTGCCACAAGGACACTTGCTCAATTATCTTCATGGCAGCTTTATTCATAATAGCCAGAAACTGGAAACAACCTAGCTGTCCCTCAACTGAGAATGGATAAAGAAAATATGGCACAGTTACACAATGGAATATTACTCAGCTATTTAAAAAAATGATATATAAAATTTTCAGGCAAATAGTTGGAACTAGAAAAAAAAATCATCCTTAGAGAGGAAACCCAGACCCAGAAAGACAAAAATGGCTTATAGTCCCTTACACATGGATATTAGCTATTAAGTAAAGAATAATCATACTACAACCCACAAATCCAGAGAGACTATGTAACAAGGAGGGGCCCCGTGGGAACAAAGGGATCTTGTTGGGAAGACAAAATAGAACAGATGTTGCAGGTAGACTGGGGAAGGCTGGGAATGGGAACAGGAAGGATCAGGTTCGGGGAGAAGGATCGAGGGAGATAATACAGTGAGAGATGACTAGAATTGGGGTCGTTTGGGGGGTCATATGGAAAGCTAGTGCAATGGAAACTCCCTGGACTCTACAATGGTGACCCTAGCAAGGACTCTCAGTAATGAAGGATACAAAACCTGAACTGGCCATCTTTTGTAACCAGGAAAGTCTTCCAGTGGTGGGACTGGGACACCAACCCACGTACAAAATCTTTGACCTACACTCTGTCCCACCTGCGGGACGTGATGGGGCAGCGGAGTGGCTGAAAGAACCCCACAACAAGACCAGAAGCCATTTGACACTGCACGGACGGTCAGAGCTGGAAACTAGATAGCCCCGAGACCTAGATTGGTGCCTAGCTCAAATGTCATCAGAAGGCTTCCTCCAGAAGCTGATGGAAGCAGATGCAGAGGCCCAAGGCCAGGCACTGGCCAGAGCTCAGGAAACCCCGCAGAAGAGAGGGACGTGGGATTGTGAGGACCAGAGGAATGGAGGACACCAGGAGAACATGGCCCAGGGAGTCAACGGACCAGGACTCTTAGGGGCTCACAGAGACTGAAGTGGCAGACACAGAGCCTGGATGGGTCTGTGCTAGGTTCCCTACATATATCTTATGGTTGTTTGGCTCAGTGTTCTTCTAGAATTCCTAAAAGTTGGAGTGCTGGGGTGGGGGGGGGGAGTGTCTGACCCTTTACCTGCTCTTGGGATGCTTTCTCTCCTGCTGGTCTGCCTTGTCCAACCTTAATGTGAGGACTCATGCCTGGTTTTGTTCCATCTTGTTAAGTCCTTTTTGATTGGTAACCCTAGGTGGCCTGCTATTTTCCAAGGGTAAGCAAGGGAAGGGGTGGGGATAGATGATCTGGTGGAGAGGGGAAGTGCAAGTGGATTGGAGGAGTGGAAGGAGAGGAGGCTGCAATGGGGATGTATGGTATGAGAGAAGAAAAAATAAATTAAAAAAAAATGTTGAGCGTGGTGTCATGAGCTTGTAATCCCAGTGCTGGAGAAACAGGCAGATCCTTGCGGCTCTCTGTACAGCCAGCTCAGCCTAGTCAGAAAATTGCAGACAAATAAAAGATCCTGTTTCAAAACACAAGGTCATGGTAAGAGAGAGACAGTCTTCTTTAGGGCAGTGACCCCTGTTAAGTCAACCACACGCCAGGGCAGGCCCCACTTAAGAGCGCAGCTAGGCAACATAAATTGTATTCAATCGTTACATGTGTTTTTTCTAAACATTTCTTAGAAATGTTTCTAAAAAAGCTCATGGCCATATTTAACACCAGAGGGTAGGTAAAATGCAGTATGCCCCAAAGGAAAAAACAACTACTTAATGAATTATACTAATGACTATTATCACCAATGCCAACTCCAAAGTGCAGGGGCTATAGCACTGACTGAAACTATTCTGAGTTGCCTCTTACCTCTTAAACTGCATTAGTTCTGAAACTAATTGTCACAAATGTTTCTTCAAACAGTCCCAATATGTCATTTGCAATTACGGAGGCGAGAAGCCATGAGATCAGGGTGTTGTCATGCTCTATTTCTGGAAGCTTAGAGAAGCATCAGTTCCCCATTTTGTCAAACTTCTAGAAAACACCAATTCTGTAGTCTTTATTAGCTAAGCCAATATTGACTGAATATCTGCTGCGAGATGCTCTTTTAAGTGAAGGATGTTAAAATTTAAAAACGTAGAAAGAAAAACAGAAAGACAAATAAATAAACATTAATATCTATTAAGAGAATGATACATGGAGTAAAAATCAAGACAGGAAAATGGAATGCAAACTATGTTCCAGGGACTATTTTAAGTAAGGAAGTCAGCAAAGGTGTCTCTCATTAGACACAGGAGATCCCTAAGTCTTGTGAAGAAATCAATCAAGATATGTAGGGGAAGAATATTCAGGCCCCCAAATAGCAACTGGCCAGGTCACACTGTAGCAGGATGCTTGGCCTGTGTGAGAGAGCAAAGCCCACATACAGCACAGAATAAAAAGTGAGGGAGAAGATGAAATCACCAGAATTCAGTAAAGTCACTAGCATCTTCAGGATCCAGGTGAGGATGAGAGCGTTAGTCTGCATGAAGATTACAGAGTACCACTTGCTTAAAAGAACATGAATGAATAGGTTTTATTTGTAAAGAGTCATAGACAGCTGGGCCGAGACTATCGCCTCCCCTCCCGGTCAAAGATAAAGGAAAGCCTGAAGAATAGTAAGAAACCACAAAACATAAGCAAGGAGGTTCTGCTGGTAAGGTGACGGTGGAAAGAGGAGAGTGCATCCTGGATGCAGTTTGAAAGCACAGTCAGTGCATGCACAGAGAGATGGTGTCGTGGGAAAGTCCATAGAGTGGGGTCTTCAAAGAAGGAAGGGAAACAGAAGGAGAGATAGGGAGAGAATGAGACATCCTTCACGTTTTCAGAGACAATGTCTTTGTACCAAAATGAGTACATTCTTTTTAGAATATTGATTCCATGACTTAGAGAACTCCTTGGATATAATTCAAAAGAATGATGAGGCTAAAGTAAGGATAAATGGTTCTCTAGCATAAGAAACTGGAAATGATCTTGGGTGAGCTCACCACACGTGGTGGTTTGTGCACATTTACTCAGCAGCTGTGAGAAGTAATTTCTTTTGTATGTCCAAGTTGATGGCGTAGCTTTCGACATTACTGTGATACGATTTATTATCTATTCCCCACTTGAGTAAAACGGCACTGTCCTTCTGAATGACGTGAAAATTCTCAGATAGACTCTTTTAACAAGCCTACATGAAGGTCACAATTGCAGTCAGTTCCTCCGTCGTCAAGTCAGGAAAAAGACCCCATGAAACAAACCAAGCGTCTAATCAGTGGACTTTTACCAAAGCAAGGTACTAGAATTTACTAGCATCATCTTAAAAGGTCAATTATTTACATGGAAAATATTAGTACTTAAATATTTCTTAAGATGAATATAACTAGTAAATATGTAGGCCATCAGGCTACTTTGAATGTATGAGAGCATCTTACATAAATGATGCTTTTGCCATAATAATCCTGTTGTTTTAAAAAGCCAGATGTTGAATCCCAAGCCCAGCAGCACTTGTTACAGACATTTTGTTATAAATAGCCAGTTTCTATTTTACATCCAATGGCACGTTAATTTATATATATATATTTAGCCATGCTTTTACTACATTCATGATGCTGATTCAGTCACCTACAACAAAGACTACAACAATATAACCTGACCGCATCTATGTACCCTCAGGTCAAAAATCCAAAATACTACTTCATATGATCCAACCATATCACTTCAGGGCAAAACCCCAAGAATATCAAGTCAGTATACAATAGAAATATTTGTATACCCATGTTTTTAACTGTTTACAATAGCCAAAATAAGGAATAAGCCTGGGTACCACCCATGGATGAATGCATAAAAGAAACATGGTACATATGCATAACAGCGATTCATTTATCCACAAAACTTAAACTATGTTGTTTGCAGAAAAAATGACAGAATTGGGGATCATTATATTGTGTGAAATAAGTCAGACTCATAGAGACAGTTATCTGTTTTCTTTTTTATGTCAGCCTAGGTTTATGGGGGTTGGGGGTTAAGGGATATGAAAATGAACAGTATATAGTAACATATACCATCATAGCAAATATAATAGTAAGTAGTAATAGTAAACATATTGTTAGAATATAGACAGCAGAAGGAAAAAAAAGGGATGGTATAAGAAAAGTGATAGGGGGGTAATTATGATCAAAGTATATTCTACGCATGTATATCAGATAAGTCTCCATGGAAAATCTTAGTCTATACAATTAATATATGCTAATGGAAATTGGCAAAGGTATCAGATCTGATATCTGTCCTCAGCAGCTCTCAGAGTAGCCAGCTCTTCACAGGGTAAGAGCACCCGCCCAAGCCTATGTCACCACTCTCTCCTGCTACAACGCACCCTACTCATTACTTTTCCTTTGTTGAGGAATAAGTCTAGTCTTGCCTAGCCCAAGGCCTTCACAGGACACTTTTTACTGCAGTGTCATCTGAATCCATATTCTCCAGGTTTGGGATAATCCTACTTTATTTGAAGGAACATCTTCCTAACCTGCAGAATGTTCAGCAGTGAGTCTGGGACTCCCTGCTGTATTCCCTGAGCTTCCCAGTCTTCTCTGGTAACTTTAAACTAACCTGTGCTGGTTTGATGAGTAGCTGTCTACCTCATCTAGTGGCCCTCAGGCTTCCACTACAGAACGCCTGTCAGTCCGAGCTTACAGACACTCAGTTACTAGCTGATGAATGGTGAATGTATATATAAATTATTCACAAAACAGAATGAGAGGATCTTTTAAAAAAGAAGGGTTATAATAGAACATATTAAAATTTGTAAGTAAGAATTTAAGATATACAGAACACCTAGGACTCTAACACTATACAGTAATTGTAAATGGATAATTAGAGGAAAATGAGCTTGATAAAGTCCTGTAAGAATTTTACTCAAAGGCTGTTCGTCTGCTGCCTGCCTCCTGTGCTTTTGGAACATGCTGCAACTTTGTTTTTCTCTACATTAGCAGCTATAACCACAATAGTAAACACTGAGGATTTTAGGCTAATGCTAAGAAATAGAGATACCACTAATTAATGAACTTAGAAAGTATATGAAACACACGCCAAAAATACAGCCTCAAGAACAAACAAGTGAATTGGAAAATAATTCCAGTACTAAGATGCCTAAAATTACAAGTCTGAAAAGTGATTTGCCATTTGCTCTTTTATCTTTAGAGGTCAATGTCCAAAAACTAATCTGAACATACCCTGTTTTACTATCAAAATGAATTTGATCTAACTTGCTTAGATATAGTCCAGAGACAGCCGCTCCTACTGTTCAGCAGCAATATTAAACTCTACACAAAAGACAATACCTCTTTATTTAAAAACTACCACTTTACAAAACAAGCACAATCCAAAACTACATTCTAAATATTTGTCAGTATATCCTCAGGTAAGAGTAGACTTCACCCCTCATCAAGGATACTGCTCTTTGCAACAGATGGAGACCATTACAGAAAAACACAGTCAAAATGCAGAGTTGTGGAGCCCAGTCCCAATGGATACAACTACAAAACACTCCTGCATCTTGGGCTCATGGATCGTTGTGGAAGAGAAGGATGAAAGACTGTAAGCCAAAGGATCAGTGGTTTTGCTGTGACATTATATCTCTTAGCAATGTCAGGAGCTACATCCATAAAGTCTCATCCGCATAACTGCCCAAAATGAGCTGAACAAGGACAACAACAAAAGACACGCCAAAGCAGACAGGGGAAGACCACAAGACCTCAAACCTACACAAATACACACACACACAAATAACTATAGACAACTAAGTCATAGTAAGAGTGGGAGAAATAGTATTCCTGAGGGAAGATCATACCAATTAGTTATTAATACAGTATGGTCATCAATGGAACATGTACCTACAAGCAAAGATTGAGCAGGTTATACTTAGGAATATATATATATATATATATATATATATATATATATATATACACACACATATATGTATATACATATGGCAGCAATATCAATTAATTTTAAAAAATTGCAAAAGAGCAAGGGAGCATCTATGAGAGGGTTTAGAGGAATAATTATAATCTTCAACAAATGGTTCAAGGTAAAGAGACAGCTGCATATTTATCACCCTGCACAAAACTCAACTCCAAATGGATCAAAGACTTCAACATGAGATCAGATACACTGAACCTGATAGAAAAGAAAGTGGGGAATACGGTGGAACTTGATAGCACAGAAGACTTTCTGAACAAACACATTTAGCACAGGCACTAAGGTCAACCATTAATAAATGGGACCTCGTGAAACTGAGACACTTCTGCATAGCAAAGGACACATTCATTCAGACAAAGTGGTAGTCTACAGAATGGGAAAATAATTTTACCAACTACATCCAATAGATGACTGATATCCAAAATATATAAAGAACTTGAGAAACTGGATATCAAGGAAACAAATAACCCAGTTTAAAAAAAATGGGTTACAGATTTAAACAGAATTTCCAATGGAGAAAACTCAAATGGCTGAGAAACACTTAAAGAAATGTTCAACATCCTTAACAATTAGGGAAATGCAAATCAAAACTACTCTGAGACTGAGTCTTACACCTGACAGAAAGGCTAAGATCAACAAAACCAGTGCCAGCTCACGCTGGTGAGGATGTGGAGTAAGGGGAGCACTCACACATCATTGGTGGGAGTGTAAACTCGTACAGCCTCTATGGAAGTCAGTGTGGTGGTGCCACAGGAAGATGGGAATCGATCTACCTCAAGATCCAGACATACCACTATTGGTCATGTTCCCAAAGGATGTTTCATCCTACCACAGATACACTTGCTCATCCATGTTCATTGCTGCTCTATTCATAATAACCAGAAAATGGAAACAACCTAGATGCCCCCCAACAGAAGAATGAAAATAAAGGGTACATTTACACAATGGAGTATTACTCAGCTGTTAAAAAACATGGCATAATGGAATTTGCAGGCAAACGAATGGAACTAGATCTTTATCTGAAACTTTACTGATCTTTACCGGCCAGTTCTATACAGTCTGTGCTATTGGTTTGAATTTTCTGATAAATGCAAATCAGATGTACACAAGTGTTTCAGAAGAATAATCAAATGTTAGGAATAATGTTGAACTTGATAGCCCAAATCCCTCAACAAGTCTGTAAATTCAAGTGTTGCTGGTATTTTTAAGAAAGCTGGGATCTAGTCTCAGTGACCCATTCCAGTCAACATATACCACACTTTATAAAAATAGAAGGAAAAACAAAGTTGAGTTTCAGTAATAAATTAGGTGAAGCAGGGCAAAAGTGTCTTTAAAATGTCACCCTAACATCTGCTATGTTAGGCTCATGTTTTGAAGACTTCCTCCCTAGTCATTAGCCCTGTTTGGTAGAAACTGAAGAAACTTAGAAACTGAAGCCTGGCTGGTAGATTCAGGCTTTGATGGTTGTACTTGGCTTCTGCTTTCTGCTGCGCTGATGCTTCCTGTTCTGTGATAAAGTGAACAGCCTCAGCCACATACTTTTACTGCCATCAACTGAGCTCCTCACCACGATGGATTAAAGCAATGAGTCCAAATAAAACTTGCCTCTGCCTGCCCCGAGCCTGCTAGGTATTCAGGTCACAGCACAAGTAGTTACTACAATTACATAAGTCAACGCAATGATGTGCCCACAAGAATATAGCCACAACACTGCCAAATACTAGTATTCTCCCCTCTCGACACACAGTAGCAGTGCAATGCTAGAACGACAGGTAATAAGCTTGCTTTAGTTATTGAAATCCAAGTAGAACTGATGGATGGCACTTCTGAGTAAATGCTCTTAGCAGCTAATCCAAATCTGACAGGTTTCTCTTAATTGCTGCTGCATTTGCATTCCTACCAGTGGTAGAAACACCTTAATCCCGGACCTTTATATTGACATAGATGGGGAAGAGCTTACACTAACTCATTTAAGATGTTTTTCCCTACCAAGAAATATTTCTCTCTCTCATCTGTCTGTCTCTGTCTGTCTGTCACTGTCTGTCTGTCTTTCTCACTGTCTCTGTGTGTGTGTGTGTGTGTGTGTGTGTGTGTGTGTGTGTTGTGAAGGCAGGTGACCACGTGCTATGGCATTGCCATACATGAATAAGTCAGAGGAAAACCTTGAGTGGAGGTCCTTACCAACCACGTTGCTTGAAGGGGTTGTTTCACCACTGATAATTCCAGGCTAGCTGGTCGAAAGCTTCCACCTCCCATCTCCCATCTTATCACAGGAACTTTGACCTCAGCACAACAAACTGCATTAAAGAGTGTGTGTGGCCTTTTGTAGGTGATAAATTCATGAATGCTTTTAGCATCCCTCTAAAGTGACTTTGGGTCAGCAGGCACAAAAACCAGTGTCTTGATATTAGACTTGCTGTCTCCAGATCTTTGAGACAAACATTTTTGTCTTTTTTTAAAGATTGTGTTGGTTTTTATTTTATGTCTATGAGTGTTTTGCCTTCATGTACATCTATGTATCAAGTATGTGCCATGACTACAGAAGCCAGAATAGGGCATCAGATCCCCTAGAACTGGTTACAAGTGGTTGTGAGTTGTCATGTGGGTGCTGGGGACTGAACCTCTGCTAGAGCACTATGGTCTTAGTTATGAAAATGAACCAGCCAGCCAGCGAGCCTCTATTCATGTCCTTTATAAATTATTTAGTTCAGAACATTCTGTTACAGCAGCACATATGAAATAAAAAGATGAGAAAAAACATAACACTGACATGCGCAGTGATTACAAAGTGTCATCGGGTTTCCTTACTTTACATAGTTTTTAAATTTCTTTTTAAGATCATTGGTCTAAAGGGGGATGACTGAATGCATGTTTAAAATTATTTCAAGATAGAACATTTGTTGTATCTCTTCCTGCAGCTACAGCACGATTTACTTTTGAACAGAAACAATATCATTTGCTCTTAAACTCTATGGAGAAAAAATTAACTTTTTGCAATTCTACTAGTCATATCTAGAATAGAATCACTTATCATACATTGTCAAAAGAGCATCTTCATCTTATGGGAGTGCACACATGGCAACACTTACGCACAATCCATTGAGCAATGCCAAACTCTGGCAACTTCATGAGTCACTTGTGATTCAACAGAATCCCCCACACTCTCCAGAAATGAATTCCGGTGATGTCCCTTAGTGAACTAACAACTCAAAATGAAATAGCAGCTAAGAGAGAGTTCAGTTTACCCACCTACACAGAGCTGGGGACATCTGTTTTTTCTTGTTCCAAATAGTAGTCAGCAATTGGTGTGTGCTCTAAACAGAGAGAGAATTCCATAGGTATTACTTGCCAAGTCCTGAGCCATTGCCATCTGTGTCTGTCATGGCAGGACTGGATTATTCTTGGAAGACTACATATACCTGTGAAATGACACAGATGTGTTGCCAAGGGCAGAGCTTGGCTTCACTATGGCGAAGTAGCTATGGCTACTCTTGATCAAGGAGAAAGGAAAAAAGGTTGAGCTATGACAATGTTTTCACCTGTAATACAACCCTAATAATGACAGTTACCTCCACGGATAATGAAGACTAGATGAGCCAGTCCTCACAAACTATCTGGCACAAGGCAATGGTTCTATAAATTGCTGTTACAGTAGCAATTACTATATACGTTAGTAAATAGTATTAACATAGTACTGTGTGCAGCATTTCCCAAGTTCAGCCCTTAGTCATCCTTATTTTTTCAATCATAGTTTCTCCTGTGAAATGTCACCCAATCTCCAGTCTCCAATTGTCAATTCTAAAATAAGATTCCTAATGTTCATGCTTATGCATTATTTTTAGGTGAATTCTTGCTTTCTCTGAAATACTTCCAACAGGATAGCACTCATTTCTTAAATTACTAATGTCTACATCATGCATTATATCACAAACATATTCATCTCAGAATTGGTTGAAGAGAGCCCTAGTAGGACACTGTTTCAGGGGCTACTTTCAATTTTCTTTTGGACTATATTTATCACCGCAAGGATTCTGCAGGTCTCAGAACTATATAATTATTTGACAATTGCCCAATTTTTAAGAGGAGGTAAACTTAATGATACATTAATAGTATGAAGTCAAATGTCTAATTATCCGTATAATGACTGAAATAAACCAATGTAAAATTGTTGATTCATGACATCTAAGTAAGTCTTAGATTTAATGTTTTGATAGACAATACTGACTGATTTGCTATTCTTGCTTTTCTGTGTATGCTGTGGTAATTGGCCATCCTCTTTCTTCCATTTTCTACTTCAGAAGCTTTTCCAATCTTAACTTCTAAAAATTTAAACTGAAATGTTTCAAAGCAAGGAGAAGATAAATGGCCATTAATTCAAGAGCTAATCAACCACCTGAAAATCAACAAAAGACCAGGGTCATCATATTCTGCCTTTCTGGAATTTAGGATTTTATTTCCTTCTAAGTCACAAAAGCATTCTTTCATCAAAGAAAGGGCAGTGTCGACTGCGTGTAGAACGGTGCACCCTGGCACCTCTGCAGCTGAGGCACCCACTGCCTGCCCTTCACTCAACAGCTTCCCTCAGAATTTAGGGGTCTGGGAAACCTGGAAAACAGGGAGGGCTCCTTCAGCACTCAGAGGTCTGTGAACTTGTCTGATAGCCACACACTTTCTCTCATCAAATGAACTTGACTCCATACTGGCAAAATAACTAAGGTTGGAAGGACTGGTACTGATTTTCTCTTGTTCCGCTGGTGAGAATCTGTCAGGCCAATTGGGCAAGTTATTTAAACTTTGTGTTTTAGATTTCACTCTTCCCATTTCTTTAAATGAGTGGTCCCCTTGTATTTTAAACTCTGATCCTGTATTTGTCATTGCCAGAATTAAAAATTGATTACAAATATCTTTTTTGGAGTAAGTATTCACTACACTTTTGTTTGTGATGTTGCAATAAGTATTTACTATACCTCTCCTCGTGATTTTAGAAAACACAACAAAGAACAACCCAAGCATCACAGAAGCTAACAAAGCACAGCTCTGACCGATGAGAGGAGATATCTGATGGTCATTGATCTCTGGCTTCACAGAAGTAGATTCATGTGACAGGTCTTGGTAACTTTACCCTCTACAAATGTCTCCATTTCCTTTAATAAATGTGTTCTTCCCAAAATGTGTAATGCTCTAGCTCACCTATAATTGCAAATATTTTCATTTGTTTCCACATTTCCTACTTTACCTAGAAATGTATCTACTTCAAAATTCAGCCAAAATCATAAGTCCTGCTTCTCGACCCTAGGGATGACTCATTACCTAAGTGATAGCATATGCTGCTTTGGATGTATGAATCCTCATCTTCTTTGACTTTGTTCTATGTAAGGCATGAAGATAAAAGTTAACACACAATAAACAACTTAATTGTTTATGTGAAATATTTTTTCAAAACCAGTAACTGATCTTATCCTTTCATATGTTTTTATTTTTCTTGTTCCCCATGAAGGTTTAGAAGGCTAACTTTATATTACATTTATACTCCTCTCTGTCATTAGGCTCTCAGGGCTAGCAGACAGCCAAGAATTATTTATTCAGTGACTTTGAAATGAGCAATGGCTTTCTCTCAAAGGTTTCCTGTATTGGCCCAAGTACCCAGTGCAGGGTGTGGTCTCACTTGGTATTTGTGTATACCTTCTCTGTTAAGAAACCAAATGGTGGTTCAAATTCAGTTCTTAGAATCAAAACTCATGTTCATGGTTTGCATGGCTGGAATTCAATACTTAGTGCCTGATATATGATGACATTGATAGAAATAGTTAATGTACTTAAAACAACGTATTAAAGTCTAATTAACTGTTCTAAATGTTAACAACAATTACCAGCTACCTAAATATAGTTTTATTGAAACCAAGTGACTGCTTATCCTAGTTAACTTCAACTGTCAACTTCACACATACTAAAAATTACCTCAGAAGAGAACCCCGGTTGGGGAATTCCCTAGATCAAATTTGCCTGTGGGCATGTGGGTGGGGGTTTGTCTTGATTGTTAACTGGTAGTGGAGGGCCCAGCCTTCTGTGGGTGGTACAACTTTCTGGGCAAGAAGTTCTGAGCTGTATGAGGAAGCCAGCTGAGCATGAATCTATAAGAGTCAAAAAAACAACTTTCCTCTGTAGTTTCTGCTGTACTCCCTTGGCTGTCAGTTACCTGGTCCAGAGTAATGTTGCATAGAATAGAAAGTAGGCTTGGCATCAATTTCCTGCCCTGACTTCCTTCAGTGATGAACTATGACCTGGAAGTTGCTTTTAGTCAGAGTATCATATCACCGCAACAGAAATGAGACCAGAGCCCTGTTTGAATATAAAATTTAAAGTTGTGGTCATGGGCCCTTCCTCAATATTGAAATGACTCTTTAGAGGCACGGAAATTCTGTTGCCATTTGAATTTGGTTATGCTTATCACCAAAAAATGGAGAGATGATAGAATTAGCTGTATGCATCTCACACACACATACACACACACACACACACACACACACACACACACACACACACACACACACACACCATCTTGGATGTCTACTCTGAGCATATGCAGTCTCCCCTCAGCACATTTTATGTGTTCAGGGCTACATGCATGTGCAGGGCTACAGGACCTGAGCTGTTTCACTTATGTGCCCACGTTCTATGCAAATTACTCCAGGGTGTGCATTTCACAGCTGAGATTAAAGTTTTGACAAAGAGCAGTGATTATTCACATTAGGAATGTCTTGTATCCTGTTTCCTCACACATCTATTCTCTTATAGCCAGAGATCAGTGAATGGTGGCACAGAAGTCACTTTACAACTTGAGCAAAAACATTTTCATTACAACTAATAAATTTAAAGGTGTTTACAAGACATGATCAAGTCAATTACATGTAAATATCAGGACAACGGGTATAGCCCATGGACAATGAGAGAAAACTTGATTGGAATTATTTTTTAACTAACACTGGTGAGTTCTGAGTCACCAGGGATAGAATTCTGCACCACTAAGGATAGAATTCTGTAGGTGGTGCTGAGGGACAATAGGAGAAATAGGTTCTTATTACAATGGGAGAGCAGAGGGACAGAGTCCTTAAAGGAAAACCTACGCACCTCACCTTGGACAGACTGAAGACCTACATATAAGATGTTGCTTCCAAAAACAGAAGAGAAAGAAAAAAAATCAGTGGAAAGAAGGGGAGGGATGCGGGGAGAGTGCCTACCGAACCTCTTAGCAATTAGCTCAGAATGGAAAAATTCACTCCCTGATGGAAGAATTGTTTCCAAATAACTCCAAATAAATACTTAAAATCATTTCATAATTGACCTTGGATCTTTCAAATGCTTGTTTCAAGGGAAACAATATGAAAAACTGAATTAGGCTCACTTTTAAGATGCAACCATTCTTAAGAAAATGTGTCACTTTTAGGTCCTCTCAACTTTAAAGCACACTGGATGCCATTCTGTACACTTAACGAAGTCAAAACAACAAAACTCTCATCGGAACCTGAGGACTTTGCAAAGCAGAACTGCTCACCGTGTGACCTTCGCAAGACAGGAAGCAGGCGGCCCAGCGTGCTCTTGATTGCCAGTCATCCACTCAGCTGTCTGTAAGTGGCGTTTCATATTCCTTCTTTGTGATCATTATTTTTTAAACAGTGAACATATTCAACACCTACTGGTAAATTGGTTAAATCAGTGTGGCACAAAGGGCAGTCAAAAATCTGGAGTGCTTTTAAAAATGGGAATTCGAATTCATTAAAAATAATTTATTGCAAACTCTGTGACAGAAATCTACAAGAAAATAACCTCTTTACATTTCTAGCTACAACCTAGAGAATTCATCAGCAGTGCATGTATATGAGTATACATTTATACCAAACACAGTCCTGATAGCATTCGTTTGCCTGAACGCTCATAACACTAAGAATCATGATTCACTGTGAGACTATAAAAAGAGGCCATATGTATGGTAGTTGAAGAAAATATGGCTTACCGTAAATATTATCTGAATTAACTTGATGGCTCTTGTGTTAGTTGGCTTTATATCACTTGGACCAAATAGCTGAGAAAAGCAGCTTTGGGGAGGAAGGGTTTATTTTGGCTTACAGTTTCAGAGTCAAGTCACGATCATGTGACTCTGGGTCTGAGTGAGGCAGTACAAACCTGTAACAGAGTTTCTCAACCTTGTGAACAACCACCAGAAACGGAGGAGAGAGCAAGCACTGAGCACAGCACTACCTTCATGAGCATATCCCAGAAATCTGTCTTCCAGCTGAGTCGCCTTCCCTAAATTTTCCACTGTCTCCTCAAATAAAGCCAGCAGCTGGAAACCAAGTATTTAATAGATGAACCTGTGAGAGCATTTTGTATTCAAAACAGAACAGTTCTTTTATGAACACTAAGAAATGCCTAATTGCACTGTGGCTAATATCCCATTTCACAAGTCTATCACTTCCAAGAGGAATTCTGTCTTTTTCATAATACAGACAAGGGTGTGAAGGTTAAGGAAAATAAAAATATTAACCCAGAATTTCTTCAACAGAATTTCCTCTCTAAACATGACTTCCTTCTACTTAGATATTGCAAAAAAATAAAAGTCTTTATAATTATGAGCTATGCATTTTCCTGCACAAGAAGTAAAAAAATAGTTGAAAAGGGGAGGGCGGACAGAGAATTAATGAAAATGTACAGGTAAAAAAACTGACCATTTATATATCGCAAAAAACCAAGTAAATATTACAAGTAGAGAAGAAAGAGAAGTTACATGAACAATCCAGTATTTAAACCAGCTTTTTTCCATCTATATGAAAATTACAAATTACACACCAAACACACACATGCACACACATATCCCACTCCAAAGAGACATTCATTTGTTAATCATAGCCCCCAGGTAGTCAATGCAGACAGACTTGTTTCCTCAATCTCAGACCTGGGAGTTTGCATGATCTCTGAGTAGAAAATGTTAGACTTGCTTCAGGCTGTTCACACCAACTGCTTGCTGCATGCTAGCTATATTCGTCACTCAGATACCTATGTGTCTGGGGAACCCATAAAACAGCCAGATGCATTTATTTGCATATTACATGATGATATAACAGCAAAAGGTACTCTCTACTGAAGCAGAGTGTGTTCCAAAGTATACTTGATAAATTTTTCCAGAAGAACATTTCTATCTTTAAATGTTTGAGTTTGTCTTGTTGACCGCTATCTATTGCAGAAAGAAGCTTCACCGATTAGGACTGAGAGGTGCACTATTCTACAGATTTAACAAAAAGTCAGCTTAATACTATGTCCATTTAGTTGCATAATGATAGTAGAGTCTCCCCTAGGACCATTCTATCCACAGGTTCTTGGCCCCAACAGTGGTGCTAGGTATGCGTTTCATCTTACGGAGTGGGTCATAAATCCAATCAGAAAGTGCTTGGTTATTCCCATGACATTCGTGCCAGTAGGCATTTCTTACCAGGCAGGTCATTATTGTTGTTTACGGAATTAACAATTAGGTAAGACTGATGATGGCTTTGCTCCTCTGGTACATACTTAGCACCTTCAAACTCAATGAAAGCTGCTCAGTAGGGATTAAACTTCCATGTACCAGCTTGATTTCTCCATATTCTATTACTCATATACTCAAGTATGTGATCTCTTCAGCAATAAGATCTTACTGTCAAGTTCTGGAGGGTAACAGAATGGCAATAGCCCTTGTAATATTTGGGAATCTATGGCACTCCACTAGCCAATAACTCCAAGAGAGGTATCCCATTCTCACTAGGCTTTTTATTTGTTAGTCTGTGGTATCTAGTAAGGGCACTGTGCTAGATAGTTTTGTATCAACGTGACACAAGCTAGGGTTATCTGAAAGGAGGGAACCTCAATTGAGAGGATGCCTCCTTAAGATCCAGCTGTAGGGCATTTTCTTAATTAATTATTGATGGGAGATGGCCCAGCCCTTTGTGGGTAGTACCATCTCTGGGCTGGTGGTCCTGGGATCTATAAGAAAGCAGGCTGAGCAATCTATGATGCACAAACTTGTAAGCAGCACCCCACTATGGCCATCGCATTAGCTCCTGCCTCCAGCCTCCGGGTTCCTGTCCTGCTTGAGTTCTTCTCATGATTTTCTTTTATGATGAACAGTGATATGGAAGTATAAATCAAATAAACCCTTTTCTCCTCAAGTAGCTTTGGTCATGGTGTTTCTCCATAACAATCGTAACTGTAACTAAGACAGACACTGTCTTTTTAGTTTCTTTTATGTTCAGAGAAGAGACAGAGGAATGCTCAATGCTAAATGTAACATACATATCACATGCCTTCTTCTTAATGTCAGGGATCATTGCAGAAGAGAGGGAGCAAATATTGTAGGAGCGAGAGGCAGTGGATAAACACAACTAAACAGTGTTTTACAGACACAACAGAGAGGTTTCACATACAAACACATCACAATCTCGACAGCCTGTGAAAACCTGTGCAAGAGTAAGCCAGACAAAATCCGAGCATGGAGAAGGGATGGGTATGAAATCTGCCCACTTAGCTGAGGAGCTATTGACAACGGAGAGCCATAGGGAGAGGGAGACTCGGTTTTCTTTAAGGGTTTGGCTCTTGGTAGCCCCATTAACATACATGCAAGCAACACTGAATGGACTGAGTGGATTGTACCTATATGTTTATTCATTAATATGTATGCACAATGGTTAAAGAAGGGAAAGCCATGAATTTGGGAGGAAGCATGATGGGGGAAAGGAACAGAAATAGGAGGGGTAGGAGGGGAATGAGAACACAAAATTGGATGGACAGGAAATGGGAGGCGAGAGGCAAATTGGAGAGGCACTGAGGAAGGGGCATTTTGTATGTGATCTAAATACACTGTATGAGATTCTCAAATAATATTTTTAAATGCAAAATAAAATTGTGTTGTGTCAATCAATTCTCCAGTGTGATCAATTCTGATAACTGATCAACTGGGTGGAAGTCACAGAACGTAAACCCAACTGCATTGTATGACCAAACTGGCCAGTCAACAGGACAGTCACGAGTTGATCAGCAGCTGTGGTCAAGGACACGACTTAAGGTGGGCACGGTGATACAACAGCTATGTTTCTAGCACTTAGGAGCCAGAGAAGAAGAGTCATGAGTTTGAGATGAACTTCAGCTACAGAGTAAGAAGCTTATGAAGAAAAGAAAAAGGACGAAGAGAAAGAGGAGGAGGGGTTGTTCTGCCCTTTTCTCTTATCCGTAACTTACACCTTCTTCCACAGAGTCCTAGAGTTGCAAGAACAAAATCTTCATTATTTTATGTAGGTCAATGAACGTCATAGTTCCTTTCATGGTCCCTTTGCATTTTGTGCTTTTATTTAAGGTAGGGTTCTTTGGGGCAGGGGGGAGAAGAAATTGACAGTGATAGGATACAGATTATGATAAATTTAGTACATTCTAAGTTATTTTGAGAAATACTAATATGTAGGGAGTAAAAAATAAGTATTACATTTTAAACAAAATGATCAATTCTAGACAAAAATCACAAACTATGAAATTAAGTATTTGTATTTGCCACAGTATCTACCTCTGATGCCTCTCTATGAAGTAATCCTTCTCAGGATCGCTGAAGAGGGAAGAATCCAACTTTCTCAACTCTGTTCCGATGCTTTTGTTACAATTTAGGTTTTTGGTTTTTTTTTTTCAAGAAAATCCATTTTAGCGACTGATCACAGTTCCTGAAAATACTAGGTAGGCACCTCAACAAAGGTCTGCTTCTTACCTTGGTACAAATATTCTTCAGCACGTGTAGAGGAGGGAAATAATTTGCATGGGAAATGCCTGGTAGTTTTCTGGTGTTTCGATGAGTTGACATTAGCTCAGCTGCTAAGATTAACTCAGTGTCAGGCTATCTTAACAAGTCTGTGCTCTCTGTGTCACATGCTATCATACAGTATCTGTTTTATATCTTCCCAGTTGAAGGGTCTGTTCGGGACTTTTGCCCACTTTTACAATCAGGTTGTTCACGTTCTTCTTGTTTAGTCTTGTTTATTTTAGAAGCACTTCTTTGCCTGATCAAAGCTTGGCAAATACTTCCTTCTGTTGTGTAGCTAGCGTCTCATTTCCCTGCCACCATTTTTCTCAAAAGAGGTTTCAGTTCCAACAAAGTTCACCTGGCTGTCTCTTCCCTTCGACCACCCATGGCGCTTTATCTAAAGACATTCATTGTCAAAGCCAACTTCCAATTTTTCTCCACTGTTATTTTTGTTTCACACTTTACATTTAGGTCTATCACTCATTTCAAGACAGCTTTGTGGGAGCTGCAAGGTCTGTGTCTAATTTTTTTTTCTTTTTTACCGGTGTCTGTCTAGCTGATCAGGCATCATGTTCTGCAAAGCCTGTCTTTGATTCACTGTTTCATCTTTGTTCTTCAGTCAAAGTCAGTTGAATGTAGAAAGTCTATTGTGAAGGTCTTCATTCTGTTCCATTTATTGGCTTAGGATTTTGACAACGTATTTATTACTGCTGAAGTAGTATGGCAAGTCTATATAGACAGGCAGATAGCTCAGTTTTCTGACATTATCTTCATAGAAACTTTACAATAAACTCAAAACTATCCACAAAAATATGCTGGGTTATTTGTTTGTTTGTTTTTTGATAGGGTTGAATGAATTTTGTAGACTCATTTGAAAAGAAATGAGACCTGGATTGTTATACTTTTAATCTTCTTTAACATTTTTTAACATGGAATATCTTCCCACTTACTTATAGTCTTTGTTGTTGTCGACTTGATGTTTTGAAGAATTCATTTAGCAGAGTTTGGAATTTTCCTCATACACATATCTGGCTCTACATCTTTCCTCACATACAGGTTTTGCTAAAGTTAGACCTGAGGATTTAATTTTGGAGGTACTAATATAAATTGTAATGTGTTTTATGTCAAATTTCAGTTGTTCACTTCTGCTATGTAGAATATTAATTTACATTTGTATATTAACTTTATATCCTATATTTCACTATAATTGTTATCCCTGCCAGAGATTTTTCTCTTCTTTCCCTCTTTCACCCTGATTCTTTTAGATCTCTCTCTCTATACATATCATATATATCACTTAAAGAGAGAGAATACATATCAGAGAGAGAGAGAGAGAGACTTTAGTTTCCAGAACTGCAGCTTTCTAGTACCATCTTTATTTCAAATACCAATTTCATATAAGATCATTTCCCTCCAAAATTGGGAAGATTGTAAACAATCAGGTTTTGCCAAATATTTTGCTCAATCAATATGAATTACATTGTTGTCTCCTGATCCATGTAACCCACTGAAGGTAAACAAGATGCAGTGATGGGAATTCACCAAAAAAATAGTATTTTAGACAGAGAAAACACTTGTAAATCTTCCTTGTTCAAAATGAGCAACTATTAGCTTGGTAATATAGTAAAAATGTTGGCAGATGTACAGAGAAAGAAAAACTTGAATATTCACATGAGCAAAACAAGATATTACCATTATCATTAGTGAAAAATGGTCCCCTGGAAATATCATAATTCTAGGATCTAAAAATTACATGAATGGGAACTAGCAGTCCATTTGCCAAAGTATTGATGCTTGAGCATGGTTTAAAGTGAATATTGTTTACATTTACAAATTATATTGCAATATCCTTGCAATTAATTGTACTAATCCTGAGAGAAAACATTGCTTTTGTTCACATTTTCCAATTTCAGTTCCAATTACTAAAGAAATGCTGCTTCCTACTGCAGTTAGGAGTTTCCTGGGTTCTGTCTGTGGGTTAGCTCTACTTTTTCTCTTCTATTCCTCAGCTAACTGCAGATTTGGTAAATATGATTGCTTCTATTTTAAAGTAAATGAATTTTATGCAAACTCTTTTCCACTGTTACACAATTAATTTGCCATTAGCATTACAATCTATTATATTTGTAGATGATAGCAAGAAAATGAAATGGAACTTTTCTTTCTGATGGAGCTAAATCCATTAGTGAAACTTCAAGCTGTAGAGCTAAGGGTCATTTTATTCCATTGTAAAAGAAATATTCTTCTTCCCCCTTCATTTTAGAATCCAACTGTAGAGTCAGCATTTAAGAAACTGTCCTAATGACATCCAGTAATGTTTGTTCTCCTTCATTGCATGGCTTTTTTTTTCCTCTTTAAAACTTCAACTATTACCCATAGTCTAAATTGTATATGGTTTTATGTGGCCTTTGTTACATTTAACTTTAAATCTCCATAGAATATACATTTTATAAAATCACTGAAATGGTTCTGGAATTTTTTAACAATATAAAAAGTCTTATCTGTTCCTTAAAAGTATATTCTAATGTTGATGCTTCAGTCAAGATATCAAGGATGGTGAAGGTAACAGACATCAAAGTCAGGCAAGAAGCTCCACCCAGGAATTCAGAATAGCCCCCAGCTTACTCTATGGCTCTGGTACCTCACCATATGAAAGTATTTTTTTTAAAAGAGGAGCAGCAGTGTTTTATGGAAATTGAACCAAAAGTTTTCTTTGGGGACAGGAGGCTCCTTAACAGATAAAGTATGTCCTGGATGGAGCTGTGAATTCATTGTGTAAAGTCTATAAAATGAGACAGCAAGTCTGGGTGCTTTGGCAGTTCAGTCGGAGGTACTGCTCTTGAGTTAGAATCATTTTAGCTCTTGAAGTTTATTAAATATTTGTGAATGTGTCCTGTGGATCAGATGTAAGAATGCACAGGAGAGCAGGCTAGTCTAGAGACATTTTGAGTTCTTCTCAATTGGAGGACAGGGAAAGACACTGGAAGAAGATTCTTGGAGGGGCCATCACAGAGTAGGCATGCCAATCAATGCAGCCGGATGGGAGGAATGTTTTATGTGGGAATCAGTAGTGGCCATCAGACTAGACTTCCAAAGTTTAGCAAGCATATCTCTCAGTGGCAGAAAGCTTGCATGGAACATGTAAATCATGGGTTCAATCCCCAACATAAAAAAAAAAAAATCTCCCTCTGTAACACAACATAATAGAATCACTCAAGAAAGAATTTCATGACATTGGAGTCCTCCTCTGCTGTCCTATTTACACTCTAGTTAGGTTGGAAGCAATAGCTCTCAGGATGAGAGGAACAAATGAAGATTGAGTGTTGACTAATAGATTGGACACGACAACCTATTTTCTGAGTTGAGACCATCTATTTTGTGTAGACAGTAACCGTAAGTTTTTATATTACCCAGGAGTAATTGACCTGTTGGAAGTTTTCAACCGGGAAGGCAGGAAAAGCTTCTACTAAATCTATTTTCCATGAACGCTAGGAAGCAAAAATGTCTGGATCATATGGCTGTTTTCCAAGAACTGTACCTGTTTGGTATTGTGTATACAAATCCAGAGTCTGAATCTGAAAGGCTCTGTCTCCAGGTATATAGGAAAGAAATATAAATAAATGGCTTGTATGGGTTTATCTTCACTCATGCCCAAAGGCTAATGGGTGTGAAGCAGTAGCATAAAATGTATTAAGCAAAATGGTGCCTGTATTATTTCTAGATACAACGATATAAAATGCAATATAATTATTATGTAACAATTTTATCCTTAACAAGAGTGAATCTGCACTGTGCACTTAGCTTGTGTAAAACACTTTCCTAGTTACTTTATAGAAAGAGCTTATAAAATGCTCTCATGAATCCCATGAGGTGGATAAATAAGTAATTACTAAGTAACACTCTCTCATTATAGCTCATGGAATGTGTACTAAGTGTCAGAGAGAGATCCAGAGATAAACCTCTCAACAAATACCTGTAATAGCTGAAAGAAATGGGGGTGGGGCAGTACAGAGGACTATCAGTCTATCCCACAGCCCCCTGCTCCAACCCCAAATGCTAGTGTGAACAGGCAATTCCCACCCTGTGGCTCCCAGGGACAATCTTCCTTTACATCACTATGCAAAATTCAGGGAAAGTAGCAGAGACATCTATCTTTCTAAATCAGTTTATTTTCTTTTTAAATGTTTTATTTGAGAGAATAAAATACCACTGAGGGAATACTTTTGACAGTGTCTGTCTCGTGATGAGGGACCCAGGGTCCTTACCCAACACAGACAATGTCACATGTCGGAACTCTGCAGTCTCTGTCCTGATATGCCATGTAGAATTGGTAGAGAGACAATATGAGGGCCAGATAAAAATGTTTATGAGTCAGGTTGGGCACTAAAAACAGAAGTGCTTAAGCTGTTTAATAATAATCTTCACTCTGAGTATGAGACCACAAAACAGTATTTCACAGTCTTAATATCTTTTGTTGATTTAAATAAAAAGGCTACAGCATTCAAAAGGAATACACTTAGACAAACACATCCACCTCCGAATATACCTAAGAAGCAATCCAAGAGGAAGCTGAATCTCCACTGCAATTAATTTCCTGGTTTACAAAAAATAATGCATTTTACAAATATTAAGGACCTCAGACAAATATAGACAACATAGAAATTACCTATGGTTTTATTATACATATGTAAACACTACTAATAGTTTATAATCTTTTGGCAAAATGATGATACTATTCTAATTTTTGCTTATATTATTCGATTAACTTAAAATTTTGAACATTCATTTCATTCACATTGCTTCTAAAACATACTTTTGTTACATAGCAATAGGAAGTATTGCTTCTCCCACCCTTTCTGATCCCAGGGCTTTCTCAACCATCCCAAGGCCAGGACATTAAACAAGCTCTTAGAATGCTAAAATGTCTGCACATTTAGAAGTCTTACCCTACTTCAGGGTTTTGTGTGTAAGCAGTGTGTCCAGAGGCTCAGAGATTCTATAAAGATTCTAGCCAGATCCTTCTTAATAAAAAACATCTAATTAACAAACACTGTACCCTAACCCTTTCCCCAAGCTCCGGGGATCTCTCAGATAAAGTAAAGGATGTTTCAGCTCCTTAATTCTCAAGTGCTTACAGAATTCCCTGGGCAATAGTTAAACATTAAGTACTTATCACTGGCTCCGAATCTCCGTACTAATTTTCTGCAACACAATTAGCAACATTTGGCGAAAGAAAAGTAGCCTTCATCCTGTGGATCAGTACCAAATTGGAGAAAGTGAGCACCGAATGGGTCATCAGAGGTCACTGAGTTTATATCGCATTTTATGCCTCAGGAAAACAAGGAGCATGAAGGTTGAGTGGTTTGTCTCGGGACAGTGTGTTGAGTGTAGCTCAGTCCGGCTGACAGAGAAATACTGCTCTCACGTCTCCTTAAAGGAAATGGTCATCCCTACGAATTTAAATTGGAACTAAAAAAGATCCCTTACCTTCTGCTGTCCTGTATGTCCTTATTTGGTGGAAGATGGATTAGAAATAACTTTAGAAGCTGTGATAGTATGTCTGACACCTTGAGACCAAAATGACAGAGGAATCTACGGTAAGTAATCACCAAGAACACAATATTCAGTGGGCACCCGTCTAGCTTTCTTCATCTGCGCCATCACATTTATATAAGAGGCTGGACTCTTAAATACTGGAGGGGAATCTTCCTTATCCTTGGAGAAACGTAAAAGCTAATGATTGCAAGAGCAGGTGCTTGAGGTGGGACACAGTCTATGGTTCTGGTCAGCGGTGACCCTAGAAAGAAGCCAAATTAGGACTAACTTTGCATTGTAAGCAATATCGCAGACTTCTCTCCAGTGGCATTGAAGGCATTCCTTGTGATATTTAAATGGTGGAAGACCCAAGTTGCTCAGATCAAGTTACCACGGGACCACATCCAAATACCAAGAGTCGCAGGCCTGAAGGCATACGTGTGAAAATTGTTGTCAGTGACCCAAGAGTTCTAACCTTCTCTGTCAGTGGAAGAACCCTAGCCAAGGATTTAAAATAACATAAATATCCGAGCAGAATATAAAGAGGTCATCAGAGGAAAACTCTTCTCCCTGGAACATAAATGATAAGATCAACATATAAATTAGTAGGAGAAAAGGTTAAGACAGGGCCCTGTCCTACAGAGGACACACACACCAAGCAGATAAAATATTGAAAAATATAACACTTATAGTTGAGATACAAACTTAATTTCTTCCACAACAGCAATTGAAGTGTTTAATGTGGGACATTTCTTCGAGATATATATATATATATATATATATATATATATATATATATATATATGCATTTTTAAAACATCTTGGTATAAAATAGCCATATAGAGGCACTCATCACAATACTGCAACATCTTTGAGGTATAAGTCATTCAAAATGACATGTTTTCAGACTATCAGAAAGGTTACCTTAAGTACCAAATATAATATGTGTGCGCGCACACATAAATGCAGATATAGGCACATTTGTTTAACATTCTGACAGAAAATCATTCCAGAATGTATTAAACTTTATGAGGCCTTCCTTAAAAGCACACTGGGCATAATGTAATTTTCCTTGATGACCTAAAGTCATCACTATGAATATTAATTATGGTACTATACAGTAATAAAAGTATGTATATGATGCCTTCAAAAATGTCTATTCTCCACTGCCCTTAAAGTTGCAGAATGCCAGAATTAAGGACTTGAGAGCTTGCCCAACCTTCTCAGTTCCAGATGAGAACACTAATGTCAAGAGAGGAGAGAAGTGGCTTAATGGGGAGGATACAATGACATGTGGCATGTCTCAGACCTCCCAACTTTAGTATAGAGCCCTTTCAATTAACTCATATGACTGAGCCACATTGACTCTGCTTCGCCCTAGTCCTTCTGTCTGCTTTCCCTAGTGTTTTCTCTTTTGCCTGCTGGGTTCCACATTTGCCCCTACTATTGTAAGAAGCTTGCTTCACATAATGATGCACCCCGAGGAAAGGATGCTGGTTCAGGAGCCCAAGACCGACACAAAAACACTGATGAGGACAGGCGGGTTCTGGGAGTTCTCAGACAAAATTAAAACTTAAATGAGTTTTCTAAGACTTATAGAATCATCTAAACTGGGCCCCCATCAAGGGATCTGATCAAATGCTCAAGTCTCAGGTACAAAGGTGAAGTGAAGAAGGAATGTAGGAACCAAATGCCATCAAGGGGTACTGGAAGTGTTAATGGAGTTTACAGGGACAAAGCCTGGACTCTGGAAGTCCCAACAATCTAGGCTGAGACACTTCCCCCCCCACCCCAATTAAAGAAAAAGGTCAGAGTGAAAAGCAGAGAAAGGACATCATTTTCACTGTGTCACACTGGGGAGATGAACAAATTAAAGCATACAGTGAACTCTGACATGGCATAGTGACATGAGATTCAGACTTAGAGGGCAAGGGACATGCACAGTCCCGGTTATGCTGTGGTCCTGCCCATCCGGATGCATCATTTTCTCTGCTCTCCTTTGTCTCACAGGGTAAACAGACAGGTGGTGAGAACTGTGGGAAGCTTCCTCCTAGGAGCCAGTTCCCTCCTCTGGCTGGCACCAGGGCTTCAACCTTTTCCCTTCCCCACAGCACAGGCTACTTGAGAAAGTTCCAGTTCCTTGGGATCATTGTTTTAATGGTCCAATAGGTCAAGGGATGAACACAGATGTCTTTCTTCAGACTATCGTCACTCCTGCCAGTACAAGAACAGATGGAGCCCCACAGGAGGTGACCGAGGTGACTGTGTTTCCTTCCAGTCTTATATTGTGTTCCAAAAATCAACACAGTGGAAGTAGGGTGCCTTCTACTATAATGCTTTGGTTAACTTTTAAGGGCTCTGTATATGCATAATAATGTATTTGGAACACACGCACCATCACTCCTATCCTTAAATCCTCTCAGATCCCTCCCCCACCCCAGGCCCCTTCCCAACTCCAATGTCCTCTTTGTCTTATATAGCCTGCAGATCCTGATTTGTTTCCTACATACTCACGGGCATAGTCCAATCCACTGGCATGTGGTTAACTCACCAGGGCTCACACCCTTAATGAAAATGGCTCTTCCTTCCCCAGAGGCCTCCAACTATCAAGAGCTCCTCAGCTATGTCTTGTGCTACACAGCTACAGGGAGTTCACGAGCGCAGGGGTAACAGACCTCTCTCAATCATGCTAATTTGAACCTGGCTCAGGACTAGATCACTTCTTGGATGGTTAGGTGAGAATCATGGAGCAATAAAGAGCAACTTCAGGGGCTGAGTCAGAAATAACAGCTGTCTGTGAAGTAGCTGGAAGCCTGGGGCTGTGCACCAACCAGTCTTATTTAGTTCTTCCAGGTAAACATTTCTAGGTTTGTTGCAGAGTTCTCTCAGGTGTCAGAACAAATAAATTTGAGGAAGATGAAGAATCACTTAGATCCTTAATTTCAAAGCCAGTTAGTAAGTAAGACACTAGTCCAGTGTCTAGTCCAGTGTCTAGAAGGAAAAGATGGTATAAAGCACAGTTGCACTAACCTGTGACAGCAGGATGACGAGCGTTAAATTGTCTTTTTGGAAAATGAGAAGACAGCAGCTCTCAGGGGGTAGGTGACTTTCCCAAAGCAAAACAATAGCATGGTCATCAACTCTGATTAAGACTTCTCCCATTCCCTTCTATTCCAGGATCATCAGGGACAAGGCCTATAAATTCTGTCTATCAAATAGTGTCAACTTGCTTCTCCAACGCAGTACTTGGTGTGAGGCTCCAGGTAGTGGTCACCAGTCAGGGGTTTCATCTCAGGGCACACGGTGACGTGCCCAGAGAATGCTCAGGCAGGAAGGCAAACTGGAATTCTCCCGATGAATAGGTAGCATGGTCTAAATTGGGTGGTGCATAATTAAAGTCCGTGAACTCAAGATGAGCAGACCAATAGGCTGGTAATGTTGGCAGAGAAGTAGCTTCAGTGTGGAGCAAGGTTTTATTCTTTATTTTGATCTCTTTAATGAAGGACAGTTCTAGTGCTCTGAGATGAGGGAATTTTCCTAGAATATAAATTATTTTCAAGTCTTCTCTCTCTTATATCATGGTCTCTCACTTCTTTTGACACAGAGAGAGAGAGAGAGAAAGAAAAAGAGATTTCATTTTCCTGCCAAGAAATGTTTTTTTTTTCCTCTCATCTCTTCTACTTTTAAGTGTTTATCCAATTCCCACGATTACTGAGGCCCTGCAACAGAGGGCGCGGCGTATTGGACACCTCAAAGTCAAGTATTAAGACAGCGTGGTCTTTTCTTCACAGAAGTGCAAAGGTTAGGGAAGCAGAGAGGCTCGTACATTACATGGGTCCTTATGTGGCCGTGTTGTGTGGGTAAATTTAAAGTCACGCAATCCTAGTCTCCGAGTATGAGACAATAGCGACCTTGCCACCAGTGCTGCAAATGTGAAGGAGCTCATGTGTGAGCCAGTGAGTAGCGGGCCTGACGCACAGTAGCTTCTGAAGACAAACTAGGAAGCGGTGACACTCACCCAGGGATGACAGTCAGGAAAACCCGAGAAAGGTGGCATCTCTCCAGCAGGAACATGTGCTATTTGTAAATGGACACGTGTTGTTCGATAAAGGGGACATCTGTTGCTTTATGGCTCTCAGGAAACACATGACCTATCTTTGAGAACAAGAATCAGCCAATTATCTTGGACAAGTCCCCTGCCCACTTGCATAGTCCACATGTTCTTGAGGGAGGGCACTCCATTTTTGGTTACACAGCATGAACAGAAGCACTAACAGACTCTGGGCTGACAAGCCGGGGAGGGGCCAGATGCTAAATTACAGCACATTAAATAATGGAAAGAAACAGTGAGTGTATTTTTCTTTTGTGATTTATTATTAGAGATTTCACAGAAGTATAAGAAAGGGTGGAAGGACAAAGCAGGAACTGGAAGGAAGTTCAGTCGGAAAGTCTACGGGGCATTCTCTGCCGAGAGTGAGCCATATTCCACTCCTGGGATATGTCACTGTGTTTCTGCACTGCAAACCCTTTCCAACTCCTGAAGCCTGTTACAATTTGCCAAACATACAGGGATCTAGTGACAGGGTTTCTGTGTCTCTGTTTATCTGGAAACCAAGGGAAGTGTTGTCCTAGAGTGGGCTGGAAACAACATGCTACAATGGTCAAACTGACCCATAAAGTAGAGCCAATCAGTGAGGCAGAAACTCCAGGTGACATATGGCCAGGAAACTGTCAATGACATATAGATATTGAAAAGTTGGATGGCAAGAGGTCGTGGGTGATTTAGACATAGTTCTACCTGTTTAAAACCTGCCCAGTTGTGAACCATAAGCACATACTTGCCATCTTGTCGTCAGAGAAGTAGTGTTTTACTTAGCAGCTGCCAGGCAGGTCATAGTGTCCCCACCATGGTTACTGGAGAGTGTGAATGCATTTGAAAATCATCTTACATCATTTGGGTGAAGAAGATACCTGTAGCTGAATGCCCATGGCAGAGAAGAGACCTCAACAGTAAAGCTTCTGAAATTCTGATGTGTCTGCCCATCACTTCTAATGCTTGTGTAATGCAGGGTTTCATGCTATGTCTGACAGAACCTGGATTTGTGCATTGCTAACCAGCTTTCCCATGATGATGAAGCTGCTGCTCTGAGGTCAACATTTGGGATGCCATGCCCAAAGTTTTACAAAATACTAACATGGGGCCATTAAACAAACCAAATAATCTTACTGTAAGTATACATGCAGTGGTACACTGCTATAGGAGCTTAGCAAACAGGACAAGGGGGCATATTCATATCTACAAACTCTGTCAGACCTCATCAGAGGGAACCACCATCAAGACAAGTGCCATGTTGAACAGTGGAACCCTGAGTGTCTGAGCTCAGGTGTATTTATTGATACAGAATTCCTTAGGTACAGATCATTAGCAATCAAACATCCCCCACAGAATTCCAACAGCTGCAGACAATACAAAATGCCAAGGCCTTTACATCCTTTTTCCAACACTGCAAAAAACCCGATTATTTTAAATATAATAAAAAATAATAATAAAAAATAAACTTCTACAACATACACAAGATTAATCTTGAAAGTTAGTCTTTTTCCTTCTTTCCTTCCTTCCTTCCTTCCTTCCTTCCTTCCTTCCTTCCTTCCTTCCTTCCTCCCTTCCTTTCTTCCTTTCTTTTATCCTTCCTTCCTTCTTTTTCTCCCTGGCCCCAACTCAAGGATGGCTAAAAGGACCTCCTGCAAAGAAGAGTGGGGATTTAAAAAACCTGAGCCCAGCTTCCTGAGTGCTATTTTGTCATTGTTATTGTTGTTTAATGTCTTTAAGGGTTCTTTTTCTCCTAATTTAGGATTGGTCAGTTTGAAGAAAGACAGGATGACTGATTGGTCTGTACCTATTATGTAAACATGTTTTGATCCAACTTTAAACTTGTTGAACCAGTCCATCAATATAGGGCCCTACTGTCGAGAAAAGAAGTCCACAAGGCTTTTGTTGTAACCTGCCAGGTTTTCTGTCTTGGGTCAGGAAAAATGATTTATTTTTACATTATGTATATAAGTGTTTTGTCTGCATGCATGTATGTGCACCATGAGCATGTAGTGCCTGGAGAGGCCATAAGAGGGCATCAGAACCCTAGAAGAGGAATTGCACGTGGTTGTGAGACACCATGCGGGTGCTGGGAATCAAATCCTGGTCCTTTACAAGAGTGGCTAGTGCTTCTCATCATTGGATTGTTTCTTCAACCCAGAACTTGGAATCTTTTAAGAGTAAAGAAGGCACTTAGTATTTTGCAGTGCCTATCTCGGAACAGTCTCAAAGATACTAGATTTCAATCACAGATGGGGACCTTGGTGTAGGTGTGAGAAAGGAGGAGTTAGACAGACAGATATGGAGAGGAGCCATGGCTAGGTAATAAATGTAGTGAATATCCAAGGTGGCCAGCTTCTTCCTCAACCTTCTGACTTGAGACAAAAGCCTGGCATATTTTGTCTCCTGCCAGCAGGACTCTGCTGATGGACCAACTGGCTCAAGGCGTTCAAGGCTGGTTCAGGGCATGTTATGGCACAGTTCTAGGCCAATCAAACATCCTAGGTTTCTTCAAACTGACTAACCTTAAATTAGGAGAGAAAAACTGTTCAGAGGCTTTAAAAACCCCAGCCTTCTAGAAGAGGCTGGTTTTTCAGCTTTCTGAGTCCCCACTCTGTTTTACAGAAATTCTTTTTCTCTCTGCCTGTTGCATGTGTGTGCTTCCTGCTTTTCTCCAACTGCTGATTCTGTCTTGGTGCTTGAGATTTCTCTGCCACTACCTATTGTGCTTCTAATATTTCCTACCTTTTCCTACCTTTTCTCAATTGGCAGAGGGAATGAACCTGATCAAGATCCCAAGATGGTATCGGTTGTATATTATCATCAATAATTAGTAGCATCCTTGGAACACACGACACTATAGGCTAATGAGGATTTTAAAAACCAGATAACACTTTCAAAACAAATGAAAACTGGAGAATAAAGTTCACAGTGCCTCATTTAGTCCTTACCATCTATCTAACACTTTTGTTAATTATTTCATATGACTAATTTTTCATATCACAACCCTAAGAAGTAGGAACAATATTTACCATTGTGGTTCAATGATGAGGAATCTAAGGCCCGAAGAAACAATTTACTTGCCCAAAGTCACAAAGTTTTAGCCAGATTTTGAACACAGGCAATCCTGCCTACAGTCAACAATCACAGTCATTATATTCTATCTCGTTTCTCTACTGTTCATCAAATGGCTTTGGTTTGGAGACAATGCTCTATGAATAAAGGTGTAAATCATATTGTTGTTGATGTTTATTATTATTTATTACTATTACTATCGTTATTTTTTATTATTATTAATCTTAGATGTTCCACTGAATCCTGCAGACTTCTTCTTTCTCTAATTATTTTCCTAGCACATGTCCTGATTTTCAGGCCATGGGACTTTCCATATTACCATTCTGTTTTTCAAATGATTCCTCTTTGTTCTTTTTTAGCATCAGTCTCCTTTATCTGACCACTCGATGCTAGGGTTCCTGGGGATCCAGTCAGCTCTTCTGTCTGCTCTCCATAGTTCCTTCCATAGGTAATACCATCTGCTTCATCATCATTTGGATTCAGAAGGATCCTCATTGCTGTTTTTTCTGTATATTCAACCTGGTATTCCAATGTGCGTACAAGAAAGATCAGATTGAGTGCAGTCGATGTGAAAACCAAGCCCACAATTGCTGTCTCCACTTTTAGCCTTTATAAGCTCCATGATGTAGAAGTTAGTCTCTATCCAATGCATATTCCACTGTATGTATTATTTCACTTCTCATGCCTATGTTCCAACTGCTAATATTTGCATTTCTTGGCTTGAAGATATCTCCTGACCATTGGCGTCTTCAATGTTCACCCAACACGGCAAATCATAAAGGAGAAAGTGCTGGTGCCTTCTATTCAACTGTAAAGTTACAAGGTCAAGCTCAAGAACAGCACTCACGTCTGTTCCTTTCAGGAGGAAAAGCTTTGCAGCACGCGTTCTATTCTGGAGTCCAGGGCTCTCAGAAAGTGCATGCTTTTGTAAGCCACAGCAGTGATTCCTTTCACTGCCAGTTTCCTCTTCTCGGCTTCATTTCATCAATTCTTCATTTGTATTTCTCAAGACTGACTCTCAAATAAGCCACTTGTCCTTAGGCCTGCCTGAGATCTGCCATTGGAGAAGGCCGTCCTGAGCTATCTCCTTCTCCATATGGTTGTTGAGTCTGCCTCTTTAATGGCACTAACTAGAACTACTGTGCTACCTTTGACCTCTATTCTCCCTTCTACACAAGGGTTTTTAAGTCCTAGAAACACTGCTTAGTAAAGAGCTTCAAACCATCCGCTTTTCCATCCTCTCCATCAACCATCCCATTCATATTACCAGACTCTCAAACCTCAGAGGGCTACTGGTAGCACACCCCACATTTGGGTGATAGGTTAATAGGTACAACTTGGCTAAATGTGCCCTGCCTCTCCACTTCCCCTATGTCCTCTAATAAACATTAACAATATTCATTTTTCCTTTCTAGAAATGCAAGAACCTGCTCTGCCTCCCCCACTGAGAGTTTCAGCATCTGCTAATCCCCTGGAACCTCTGGAGGGAGCTTGCCATTTCTTTTACCTAAGCAGTGAGTGCAGAGGGAGAAAGGGGTGTGTCTTGAATAACCCCGAGCACAGGGCATAACACCAAGGAAGGAATCTAACTGCCCAGTTGAGAAAGATTCAAGGTAAAATATATTAAGAATCCAAATATCAGGCAAGAGGATGGCTACCAGCTATTTCAAGCTAAAGGAGATAGGAGGGGAATTGAGCCTGCAGATAGATGTAGACATCCTTGCAATGTGTCTGACAGCAATTCCCCAGCGTGCTCCGGCACACTGTGAAGGAGAAACAGGAGGCTGACGATGTGCTGGCAAGGGCATCATGCTTAGAGAGCTACTTCAGCAGCCCAGGTGCAGGCATGCTCTTAGAGACAGCAGCTGTAGGGTGGGAAGGAGGGTTTCTCCCAGGGATGCTCTAAAGGGGGAGTCTGAGAACAATGCAGTCTGTCTCTGTACGTATCAGACACTGAACAGCTGCATTTTACAGTCATTTTACAACTGAGGCAAGCTTCAGCAGGGTAAGGATTTGAAGGCTGATGGAATTAAAGCTAAAAGTATTCCCACGTTCTCCCTACAAGCAGCACATACATGTTTGTATACCTACACACATGCACTCATTCACATTCCTTTTTGTTTGTTTGTTTGGGTGGTTTTTGGAGACAGCGTTTCTCTGTTGCAACTCTAGCTGTCCTGGAACTCACTCTGTAGACCAGGCTGGCCTTGAACTCACAGAGATCTACCTGTCTCTGTCTCCAAGTGCTGGGATTAAAGGCACGCACCACCACTGCCTGACTGTACACATTTCTTATTCAGCAGCAAAGAAGAGTGCTTATCTTTTGGTGACTAATGAGGATAAAGATGTTAGTGTAGAATGGGTTGTCCTAACTTGTTAGATAAATTTGATGCTTAATCTTTAATATTTATTTTATTTTATTTATGTTTTATGACTGGATTGGGGTTGGGGCATGTGCACATGTGACTACAGGTGCTGAGCATCAGATCCCCTAGAGCTGAGTCATAAGCAGTTGTGAGCCATCCAACATGGGTGCTCAGTGCTGAACTTGGGTCCTCTGCAGGAACAAAGATGCTCTTATCCACTGAGCCATTAATCTTGATTGTCAACTTGACAAGTTTTGGAGTCACCTAGGAGACCAACTTATGGGCATGTCTGTGTGGGTAGTTGTAGAGAAATTTGACTGAGGTAGGAAGACCTATCATATAATGTAGGCACTGCAACTCTCTGAGCTGCAGGGTGGTGTATACATAGTGTCATACTGTATACACAACATAGTCATACAGAAAAAGAAAAGAAAAAAGCATGGAGAAGTGAGTGACACACTGACATTCTCTCTGCACTCTTTGCAGGATGCGATGTGAACCAGTGCCTCACATGCTGCTGTCACAGCCGAAGCCACCGTCACCAACACACCCATGCCTCCCCGGCCACAACAGACCACATCATCTAACTATGGGCCAAGACATATCCTTTCTTCCTTGAGTTCTTTACTCTAGTATTTGATCAGCAAGCAGAGAAGAAACTAAGACAGTAAAGAAACCAAACCTTGAAATTCCACCGCCTCACAACTAAAAAACAAAGCCACCATTACTACCCAGATCTTCAGCCAGCTAGAGGAATGCTTCATCCATTCTTCTATAAATAGACAAAGGTGTAATGTTCAAGAGGGACAAATATCATCCTCCTTGTTCCATGCTAATCAGATCTAGAAATGCCTTTGGTCCAGGTGCATCCTGTCCTTACTTTGGGTTACCCTTCTATAACTAGGGCATCTCACTGCTAAGTCCTTGGTCCCAGGTAGAAATCAAAGTTGTATCTCAATGGAGTTATTATTTGTAAAATGAGGATAGAGAAAAGTTCACTTGAACGATGAGAAGATCAATAGTTCAAGACAATTTGGGGAAAAGAGAAAGAACACAATATCCCATTCAGTGTAAAGAAAACAGGAGACTGGAATGGAGGAAGGGTCTAAAGCTTGTACTCTTGGAAGAAAGCCCATGCAGGTGACGGAAACAGGCTCACCTGGAAGGAAAGACACTGGCCATAGGAAGAAAAGCAATTAATTCGGTCTAAGGTAGGTTCAGTTTGAAAAAGGGGCCAGATATGCACGTAGCCATTTTCCACTGAGGTGTTATTTGGGGAAATGTGTTATATCACCTAAGACAGTTTTATTTCCACTTGGAGTCAGAAAGATAAGCTTAGCAGTTACAGGAAGAGAAATAAGGGCCTGAAAGAGGTGCCCAAATTGTAGGGGAGAATATCAATTGCCGTTTTTATCACCCCAGATGATGCCTTGGGAATGACAATGTCCTTTATACACCAGGGGAAAGAATAAAAGACACAGGACCAAAGGGGGAACTTTCTTCTCTTTTCCTACTGCATAAAAATTGATACAACACAAAACTGATCCTCAGTGCCCCTGGCCTACAAGCACCCTCCACGATCACACTGCAAGTCAGGTTTGCACACAGCTGCTCAGCCGGAGAGAAGCTTTCAAAGAGGCTGCCTGGAACATCTGTGAGCAAAGGCGGGCATCTCCCAAAGTGTTTGCGACTGCTGACAGCGCTGGAGAAAGCCTGGACGTTTTCCAGGGTAAGCTGCTGACAGGATATTTAAAGGAGTTGAGGAGAAGAAAAACTAAAGAATGGATAAAAGTTGGGGCTAAGTATAGGTTCAGCTGTTATGCTCTGGATAAGAGATCAAGAACAGAGCCTAAAAGCTCCTTCGGTTCCACAAAAGGACTTCTATGAAGAGCCAAATCCTCTGCAGAGAATCAGAGAATAGAATTCAATGTCAAATGTCAAAACCTGACATTCATGAGATCACGCCTCCTCCACCTCTCACCTCTCACCTCTCACCTCTCACCAATACAGACACAAGAACTCCATGGAGAGGAAACTAAGACCGTAGAGGTCATGTGTCCTGCTGGTGGCTGTGGGCAGGTGCAATGACAGAATCTAGAAATGTAGTGAGGACTGACCTCTATAAGCCCCTATGTTAACTGAGGGCCACAGTGCTCTTTGAGGGTCTCCTAGAACCAGTTTTAATTTAGAACCTGCGTCAAATAGGCCAGTGTCTCTAGTGTGCAATTATCCTTACAAAAGGATCTAGGAAGATTATCTATCAGAGAGACACAAATCCTGGCATTCATGAGACCACCTCTCATTAACAGACATAGACCTTAAGTATCTTGAGATAGCAAAGATGTTCTGGTCATAGCAACATTTAGTATTTTCATGTGATCAGTTTGCAAATAGTGAAATCATATAGTCAAGTCTTTATCAGCATTGTGATTTAGTGCATATCATCCATATGTCTCCACATACTTAACTTATTTTATACAGTTCTAACAATTTTCAGATGAACTAATAGAAACTTAAGCTAGACATGACATTGAAATATGTTAAATTCTCAGTGTAGATGTTGAACATTCTGTCAAGAGTAGACCATAAACAATAAGAAAAGAAAGCTTCTTATTTTCCCCATGTTAATGGTAACTCTTCTTCCTTGTCTTATTCATTGAAAAGTTTTAGGGTATTTATTGAATCAAACTTGCAAATATGGATTTGATCTATTTTGAATTCTACAATAAGAACCGATCTGATGATATTCGGTTCGTGTCACTGTCTAGAGCAGCAGTTCTCAGCCTGTGGGTCAAAACCCTTTTGGGGGTTAAACAACCCTTTTACAGGTCATCTGCATATTAGATATTTATACTACAATTCATATCAGTAGCAAATTACAGTTATGAAGTAGCAATAAAAATAATTTTGTGGTTGGAAGTCACCACAGCTTGAGGAACTATATTAGAGGGTCACAATATTAGGAAGATTGAAAACCACTGGTCTAAAGCCACTCCAGTGACCCCAGTGATGCATATTTCATTGCATCTCATGATGCCCATTGCATATAAACAGCAGGAAGAAAAACAATAAACATCCCTGTCTAACTTTATAACATGTGTTTGCCAAGTAAGACTTTCTCAGTTGGGGTTACATAAATGAAATGCTTGGCAAGATTTAATCTTCAAGACTGAAGAGCTCCAGAGAGGGTCAGTTTTGATGTGATCTCTCTTTGCAGCCATGAGAATTTTAATACAAGGTTATAATCCCTGACTGTGGAAGCTAGGATAAATCACCTTCTCCTCATCTTCAGGGACATAGTCCAAGATCATAGTGTATGCTTCAAATAAGTCTAAGAATCAAACCAAATCCACATATACATGTTTATGATTAGTGTAGCTTGTAGCAGATTAACAACAATGACAAAATTGAGCAATGACAACAATATACAATAGGTATTATTATAATCTATCTTTTTCTATTTAATATTTTTGGCCTATAGGTAACTGAAAACAAAGAATTTAAAACTGTGTCTAGGGGCTTTGTATACTTCTACGACATCAGTCCACAATTGAAATGTGGTGCATACATGGAAAAACTGATGAATAATATGTTCAAGGATTTTTGTGTGTGTGTATATCCACGTGTGTGCATGTACATGTATGTTTGTGCAGGTGTGCACATGCCACAGTATATAAGTGAAAATCAGGATAAGTTCAGCTCCTAGTCCTTGCCTTCCACCTTGGTGGAGACAGGTCCCTCGATGTCTGCCCTGCCTCGCCAGGCCAGTTGGTCCACAAACTTCTGGAGACTCGCCTATCCACACATCCCATCTCATCACAGGACTGCTGGCGTTACAGATTTGAATGCTACCATGTCTTGTTCTATGTGCATTTGAAAGTCTCACACTCCTGTCCTCACACTCATCCAATGAGAGCTCTCCCTCAACCCACCATGCTCAAGTTTGTAAAGCTGATTTGTGAACAGAGCAAGGAATAGCTTCTTCCTAACATCTGTTCAAGTACCAACTCGAGATTTGTTTGGTACACATGTTTTTCTAGGTCTGTAAAGTCTATAAAGACTTAAGTGTTCATGGACATGTATAATATACGAAGGGCTTTATGGAAGGTTTGGGAAGTATTTTTTTTTAAAGAGTGTCTGTGTACGTCTCTTATGTCTAAATTTCTTCTTTTTCTCCCTCTCCCTTTTCACTTAAGATTTTCCCGTGTGAGAAGAAAATGAAATTTCCAGAGAGAACAATTCTATTGTACAAAAAAAAAGATAGTAAGACCTTTACCTTAGAGAAGAAAAAAAAGACAAACCTTTAGGGGGCAGAGTCAGGGGCCACTGCATCTTTTTGTTTTACGTGTCCATAAGGGGAAAGTTACCGAGCTGGTGTGTGTGCCTGTGTGTGCTGGGGGGGGCGGGGGGTGCTGTATACAAGGGTAGGGATTGCCTTATGAGGTTTTGAAAGGATTTGCAGTTGAAAGTGATGTGAAAAACAATAACTTCTGCCACTGAATGATTGTTATAAGGCTCAGCACCTTCAATAAAAAGATGCTTCTGTTCAATTTCCAGTCACATCAAATTCTCATTACAAGCAGCTCAATCCCATTTCTCCACCTCGCGGACTGTACCACAGGCAACAGCTTTATGCAGTAAGTGTTGCAGCACACTCTTACATCCTATATAGCCAGGTCACAAAGAAAATTATACAGCTCCTCTTCCCTTGATGAATGCCAGGATTGGATGTCAGGCTTCAGGGGACCAGGAGCAGGGAAGAAATGTGACCAAGTGCCCTTGGAGATGAGAAGGAAATCCTGCTGTTGTTTGAAAGCAGAACTATTCATCTCTGAGACTCGCATAAAACCCATGTTGTGTTAAGGGAAACAAGAAGTAGGAGTTTGGCATGCATGGCGGCGGGGGTGGGGGGGTTGTCTGGGATTTGTTTTTTAATTCAAAATCCTTAAGAAAGAAAGTCAGAGGTTATATAAGGGAAAGTAAATGGAGGAGGGTGGAGGAAGGAAAGCAAGAAAGAAAAGAAGAAAGGAAGAAGGAATTAAAGAAAAGAACAAAAGGAAGGAGGGAGGAAAAAAGTAAAAGGGGAAAAAAAGGAAATTCTTAGACTAGGAAGCCCAAAGGTCTATTTAATAATGTATAAATGCTCTTCACTTCTCATGTTATTTGCAACAAATATGTATTGCTCTATTTCCTTCTAAGAGCTGTTTAGAAAACTAAGTTAAATGTCAATGGAGTTGATGTCCTACACTGATCATGGAAATGTAGTAATACACACACTGTAGCTGCTCAGCTAAGAAGACGTGGAGGCATATTCATAGATGTAAACCCTGCCAGACCTCAGCAGAGGGAACCACCATCATGACAAGCACCATCCTGGACAGTAGAACTTTGAATATCTCATCTCTGGTGTTTTTATTGATACCTAAGCTCCTCAGGTGTTCTATTGATACCATGTTCAGATCATGAAGAATCAAACATCTTTTAAATAAAGCCGACATCTGCAGACCATACAAAATGCCAAGGCCTAGCCAGCTCTTCACCTAACAAGGCACAAAACAATTGTTTTAAACAAAACTAAAAATAAGATTCTGCACATTTCCTCATTTCTGTATAAGGCAATCAAAAAAATTGCTTTATCTCTACAACACAATTTAACACTACACCAGCAAAGCTACTTAGGAAAGGTACAATCACAAGGACAGGATCAAATGAAATCAAACATCTATCAAGCTTTTCACAATGTCTTTGGACAGCAGAAAAAACATTATCAATTGATAACAAACATTATCAATTCCATTATCAATGGAATTATCAATTCCAATTATCTGGAATTCACTCACAATCTTCTGGGCTCCTTTAAAGGACTTGGGTTACTTCTCTGCTCTGACCTCTGAAGCACACATAGCTTCCCCTCCAGGCTCTGGCTGGCTCCCCTCTACCACTGCTGCTGTTTTGGTGGCTTGCACATGGTATTGAAATCTCCAAAAGTTCTGGATCTCTTGTTGAAATTGGGCTGCACTCTCACAAATACCCTCTCCTGGGATCTCTCCATGGTGCCAAGACTCAACTTCTCTGTGTGACCCCTTTGATCTGGGTCTTCAACTGCCACTGAGGCTGTACCTCACCAATGGTCTCTCTTGGACTTTCTTCATGGTATCAATCCTCAACACCTCTCCAATGACTTCCTCATGCCTTCAAAACCAGTACCACCTGGGTGACTCTTACAGTATCAAGTTCAGCTGCCAGTGGGAGATACAACCTTGGCCAATTCTGGAAGACAGCTTCTGTGTGCTGACCCTGAGGAAACACTTTCTAGATTTTAAGATAGAGTCTGCTTTGTGGAAAAAATAATGGGTCAGTTTATATATGAGGCTTCTTGGCTCCAAACCACAGTTTCAACAGCAGGGGATCCTGGGCTGGTGGGAACAACCTCCAGTTGGGAACATTCTGGCAGTTTGCTGTTCTAATCCACCACTATTATGGGGAAAAATACAACCTTCTTCATAGATCTCAAACATAAGACCTGCTTGGGCCTCACACACACACACACACACACACACACACACACACACACACACACAAAATCAATCAGCAAACTCAGTTTATACAACAGTATGATCTGGTTTCTGTTTCCTGTGCCTTGGCTGCCCTCAGTGGCAGGAGGGAGAATAAACTCCATGATCAGGAAAAGCAGTTAGAACCTTGATTTTTACCTGCTCCCAAGTGAATTATTTGTTCTTACCTTGAAAATTTATTTCTCTAAAGGCCTCTACTTGTGGATCTCCATTTTGAGCTTTCTTTCTCACTTAATTTTCACAGTCTTCTCTCTCTTCATAGAGACGTATTTCCTTCCTCATTCTCCTCATCCTTCAGGAGACTTCTCCTCATTATTTTTGCATATATATATAATCTCTGTTCTCTGGGAGCTGCCCTGAATGTACTTTACCAGACTCTGCAAGGTCTGGAGTTTTTTTTTACATTCTTCCTTGTCTCCACTTTGGATGTTAGCTGGTATGATGTCATGCCCCATGTTGCAGGCACCACTTGTAGTTGTACACCTACTATGTAGGCTCACAAGGAAGACACGGAGGCATTTTCATAGATGTAAACACAGTCAGACCTTAGCAGGATGCCAATCACCATCCTGGACAATGGAACCTTGAGCATCTCATCTCCAGGGATACCTAAGCTCCTCGGGTGTTCCATTAATACCATGTATTAATTCATGAGGAATCAAACATCTTTTACATAAAGCCAACACCTGCAGACCGTATAAAAAGCCACGGCCCAAGTAACCCTTTATCCATCAATAAACGAAACAATCATTTTAAACATAACTAGAAATAAACTTCTGCATCATGGAAATCAGAGTGAGGAGGTACCAACACTGATAATGAATGCTCAGACTCAACATACGAGCGTTGCATGAGAGCACACCAAGTACCATTAGCAAAGAAGCCTTCACAGAAAGCAATGCTTAGCAATGAAGAGTTACACTAGCAGGCAGGAAGGTGAGTGGCACTTTAAAAAGAAATTGGGTCAGTGGTCATGAGTGAATGGAGATAAGAAATTCTCAAACTTTTACTATAATAAAGCTAAAAGAGAGAGGTGAATTTCAAGGGTAAGAAAGTGATGTACTTTCTTCCTAGCAATGTCTCCTTCAGTTCACTAGCTGTCTGTGGTTTGCTGCCCTTGAGAACACCCTTTAGTGACTTAACTCAATTGAAACAATTAACTGAGGACCACATCATTATCAGCATCCATCCTGAACAGATGCAAGGCTGACTCCAGAGCAGGCTGATTGAAGAGAACTCAGCAGAGATGGGAAAGAAGCAGCACAACTCAGTACTGGGGATGGTTTGAAGATTCAATAAAAAATAAGCCTACTTATAAGGCAAATGAGAATCCAGCCTATAGTTTCATTGTAAATGCCAACCCTCCACTCACATACATTAGACCCAGGGAGTGTAGAAATTGACAATGAAACAGTTCAGTGTCTGCAGTCAACAAATGGTGTCTTCCCCAGTCTTTGAATCTGGACAGGTGTTGAGCTTCACCTTGGTTAACCGGGAGTAGCAGACATAATAACTTTGCCAGTTCTAAGAATAAGTCCCAGAACTTCTCCCAAGCCAGGTGTCCATCATACATCTTTAATCCCAGCACTCAGAAGGCAGAAGCAGGCAGATCTCTGTGAGTTCCAGGGCAGCTAGAGGTACAGACTGAGACCCTGTCTCAAAGCGACAAACAACAGCTGCTCCATGTCTGTTTCTCAGAATGTTCTGTTTGCATAGGACTTCTGTTCAGTTAGGGTTTAATTGCTGTGAAGAGACACCATGACCACAGCAACTCTTATATAGCAAATCATTTAATAAAGGCTAGCTTAGAGCTTAGAAATTTAGTCCATTGTCATCACGGAGGGAAACATGGTGACACCCAGGCAGACATGGCAAAAAAAAAAAAAAAAAGATAAAAATTTTTCTATACTTTCTGCTAACATTAGATTGGGTCTCAAAGGTTACTGCTGTGAATACTGACTGAGCAACGTCTACGGCATTCTAATAGACTGTAGTCTTTGGAGCATGCTTAAAGACTCAAACAAAGAGATGGATAAATAAATAAAGGAGAAGAGGAACTTGTCTCCTTCTAGCTAGTTGAAAATGTCCATTAGTGTCCATAAATCACTGGGCTTGGTAATACTGCTTGGTGTATCAGAGTGCCTCACAAGCATGGGAACTTGAATTTGGGTCTCCAGGATCAATGTGTGACAGGCAGGTGTAGCCGTGCACACCTGTGACCCTCGCATTGGGTAGTGGTGGTATTGGTGGCACGGAGACAGGAAGATGGCTGAGACTTGCTGGATGCCAGCATAGCACAGTGAGCTCCGTGGTCAGTGAGAGAGTCTGTCAAAAGAAGGTAAGGCAGAGAGTGATAGGGGGCACAGGATATACTCCTCTGCACATATACGAGTATACACACCTCCCACACATGTACATACATGCACACAACACATGCACAAAAATGTCACAAAATTACTACCGTCAAACATCACAGTAACAATTGTCTCACGAATAAATCATCCTTGGATGTGCTGCAAATTACAAGCAACATTGTAATACATAACGAGGTAATCAAACATTCAGATTATCCTCCATGAGATATTTATGTAAATAAGGAAATACAGGATGTTTGCAGCAGAGAAACTTGGCAGAAACTGCCTCTACGGAGAGAACAAAGAAAGCATTTTCAGTTAATGAAACGAATGAGCATCGAGTCCCTTCTGATACCACGCCTTGAGGACACAGCCTCACTGTTCAGTACCCTTGCCAGAAACTCACAACTGAATTAGATGTGAGGAAACACCAGAGAAAATGTAGTGACTGCCAGAACCCTGGTTGACCCAGCAGTAGACACTCAGGGTGTCCTTATGCCTTACAGGCATGCTCAGTTTGGCCTTCATTGGGGTCTCAAAGAAACTCATTTACGGACTTTAAAGAAGAGAGACTGTACAGTGAGAGCTGTGTCCCAAGAGATGAAACCGGAAGCGACACGAAAAGGAGTAGGAATGAAAGTTACGGGAGGTATCGGCGGCAGTAAGAACCTGTTGCGTTATTTTGGGTACATAGTCGTAATAATCTCAACTAGGGGAGTGCCCACAGAAACGGGGTGCGGGGGCTGAACAGGGGAACACAGTATGAAGAACAAAGAAGATGGTATTTCACTCGTGGACTGAAGCAAACGGAGAAAGAAGAGAAGGCAGGTCTGCACTCAACAACGTGGGCACGTGGGTGTTTGGGCAGAGGGGAGTAAATGGAAGGACAACGGGGCTCTCTGCTTCAATAGATACATCAGGCACTATGGAGACACCCTGAAGAGAATTCTAGCATTCAGCAGGAAAGATAAAATCACAGTCGGGCAGAGTAGACTCACGCGGGAATGACTGCATCTGACAAGAAACTGAGCTTAAAGAGAATATTATAACATTTCCAGTGTTATGAAGCCGTGAGAGAGGAAAGACACAATGCTTCTTTACGAAGTCTCTCTGGCATATATACTAGGGCTCTGCAGAGAAGAAGAGTTAAAGACAATTGCTAACCTCTTCAATCATCATCTTCTAAGTGCACAGAACATCAGTGTTATTTACAAGATTATACACACCTTGCTTGTGAGCGTGCATGCATGCATGTGCAGGTGAATGCGCACATGCATATGTGTACGTGGGAAACCAGAGGACAATCTCAGGTGTCGTTCCTCAGGGGCTTTGCATGCATACATGTGTGTGTGAATGTGTATACGCTGTGCATGCATGTATGTGTGGGTGAATGTGTACACACATGTGTGCACAGTGGAAGCCAGAGGAAAATCTCAGGTCCCCCCTAAGGGGCTTTCCTTCTTTTGCTTAAGATAGTATATCTTGTTAGCCTAGAACTTGACCGAGTTTTAGCTGGAGAGTGAGCTCCAAGTATCCCCTGCCTTGCCATCCTGTCTCACCATCGCTGGGATTACATGTACATACCAGCATACTTGGCTTTTTACAAGGGCTCTTAGGATCCAAACTCATATCCTCACACTTGTAAAAATAAGTACTAAACTGACTGAATAATCTCCCCTGCCATGCACCTTACTAAAATAATAAATAAATAAATAAATAAATAAATAAATAAATAAATAAATAAATACCTTTCTGATGATGTGAGATTCTACACACTCCAATATTTAAAGTTAAGGTAGAAAGGACATGGATGTCTTTATTTCCATGATGTCTCAGGAGCTCACATCTTCAGTCTCCACTCCCTGCATATAGCAGTGATTTACACCCTAGAGTGCAGTTACTGGAGGAAAAAGGATTGTTCTTTGGACACATTTGAGGTCATTCAGCTCTGGGTCAGCTCTGAGGCTGTGAGGACAACCCAGGTCCACAGGTAAAACTGTCTTGCAAAGATCGGAACATCCCAGGAAGGAAGCTGCCCATCACTGACTGCAAATGGTCGTTCCTACAGCAGTTGCTAACATGGGGGAGAGTTGGTCTTCAGCCTAGAATTGCAATCCGAATCCTTCCAATAAGGGGCATGATGGGGCTGAAAGAAGTAGGGTGACCTAGCCTCTCTCCACAAAAGTTACAAGGAAAGAAAAATTGTATTTTAGCTAATATACTAAAAGTTTAGGTGAACATATGCCAAAATAAGTAACTTATTCCAATTGAGCATTTTTATCTCCATGCCTCTAGTAACAGTGAACTAGATGCACACACATTAGAAAAAGTATACATCTCCTACATGTGCACTAGATGAATCCAGGGCTGGTCTTAAATTACCTCAGCCAAAGCAACCACGTTCTTAAGTGATCACAGTTCACTGCATAACGTAAGGTGTTTTCATTACTGCTGCTTATTCTTTATCCTCCTAAAAAGAAATAATCATACTGAGAATAAACACCCAGATACCAACAAGCCATGCTCTACCCTCTTGCAATTATAACACAAATGTCTTTAAGACCTTGTCTGCCTCCAACAACCATATGTAAAAAAATCCATGGGTTGCAATCCATGAGGTTCATCTCCAACAGCTATGTGCATTCAAACTGAGCAGGGCTTCAATCACAAGGTCAGCATTGGGAGCTGCACTGGCCGGGCCTGCGAGTCTGGGCTTCATCCTTTCCTCTCTACATTCTTTCCCTCTAGCTCTTGTTCCCTTTTGATTATTTGTTTCCATTTTCTTTTCTTTTCTATTGGACAGAATTATAATTCTAGGGTAAAAGAGCAAGTCTGACTTTACCAGGGAAGCTGTTTTTCAGTTTTCTTCCCCCCATTTCTAACTTGGTTCCCAACTGAACCTCCATCTTCTGCGGACTCACCAACGTTCAAAGTCTGCCAAAGAGAATGATTGACTAATATCAGACTCAGCTTGCTGCCATGAACCCTCGCTATCCTGTGTGTGCATATAGGGTTTAGAAATGCAACTGGATAAGCAACAGTGGCCTTGGTAGGACCTGCTGGCACAGGAGAATGAGGCTGGAGGATCAGGAGTTGGAAGCCAGGCAGGGCACACAGTGTGTTCCAGGCTAGCCTAGGCTATATAGTGAGACCATATTATCAACATACAAACAATGAAACAGAAGCTGAAGCAATAACTAAATGAAAAGTAAGAGAAAGACTATTTCCCTCTTCCTTCATGGGCATGCCCTCCCTTCTAATTAATACCATGGAAAGTTTCCCTCAAAATGGTTGAAAACCGAACACTGAATGCTTTTTCTTCCCACAAAATATCCAACTTAGAAAACTGACAGCTTAAAGAACAACAAGAAAACAGAAAAGGTGGCAGAGAATTTTTTTCATTTTTGATAAAGTGGGAGTAGCGAGTTCTTAGACAATCATAGATGCACGTAACAGCTGCTGAAGACACACGTACATCAGGACAGACACACGTCAGCGCTGCTCAGGCCAGAGATGAAATTGCTTCTCAGTTGGAGAAACACACAATACATACTTTTTTAACTTTTAGTAAGCAATAATAGGTAGGTCAGAAAATATTTAAAGGGATAAGATAGCATGTGATTACATAGGATTATTAATACTGAAGGCTCTCCCTTTTCAGATGTAACAGTTTTGCTGAGATTAAAACATAATAGCAAACCAAATGTGTGGTGTTGCTTTTTTAAATTTGTTTGTTTTTAGATAAATAAGAGATCAGATTAGAGGGTGAATTAAGAAGGATATGGGTTTTTTTGTTGTTTTTTTTTAGTCTATAGGTCTATAGATGGGCATGAATGGAGGAGATTGGATATATATTCAATTTTTTATCTTTTTATCTTACAAATTCTATTCGTCAGCAATGGCAAAAGGAAACAGGAACGTTGTGGCTTTCTTTTCCTATCTCAATTTTTACTTCATATTTGGAAAAGGGTAATCCTGGCCATTGTTAGAGTCCATGACTTCCTGAAAAATTAACCTAATTTCTTAGCTATGATAGGCAGTTATTCCCATCATAGCAGAGATACTTCCTACATATAAACATTGCTGGATGAAAGTCCTGTTTGTGCCACACGTGCAAATTTTTAAAAAGTGCAAAATGTGGGGTACACTGACAGTATCTAAGAACCACAAGAAGATCACATAACTTGGGCCAATAATTCAAAAATGATTATTAAAGGACTATGCAGAATATCAATTACTGTAGGCTAGCATGGTAATTTTGTTATCTAAGAAGAATACATTCTTCATATATTCAAATGGATCCAACTTCATAGAAAGGAGATAGAATCGCCTTTGTTAGCAGTATCCCACAGTACTGTGCACCAAATTATCCCTGATGCTTTCCTAACATGGCGTCACTGAGTGTGTACAACAGTAAACATAAGAAATACACATTGTTTTCATGCCTGTTTTGCAGATGAGAGAACCTGGGAAGAAGCAAGGACCAGAATTCAGATACTCTGTGGCAGGATCTCTACTCTAAAAACTTACTGTTATAACATTGGTGATTGGCTTCTTTCTCTCTTATGTCCATGAAAACTTCTCTGAGATATAGGTAATTCAAGAATAGAGTTATATGCTCTGCAAATTAATGCCAAAGTCAAAGTCACCCTTAAATCTACATACATGTTAATACTCACTGAGAATATACTTTCTTTTCTGAAAAAAACTTTGATATAAAACAAACCCACATGAAAAATGAAAGATGCTTTCATTTTCAGTGATAAAGTATACAGGGATAAGAGCCATTTGCCCTCAAAATCACACATACACACACACACACACACACATAGACACAGACACACACATACACACACTCTCACACATGCAAACAACACAAACTCACACTCATAAACATACATGCTTCACAAATGCCATCTCACAAATAAATTTCCATATGTTGGTGCTGTAGAAGTTTATTTTTAGTTATGTTTAAAATGGTTGTTTTGCACACTGCTGGGAAAGGGGCTGCCTAGGCCTTGGCATTTGTGTTGGATTTATGTGGGGGATGTTTGATTGCTCATGATCTGCACATGTGATAAATAGAACACCTGAGGAGCTTAGGTATCAAAAAAGAAAAAAAAAAACCCTGAGATTAGCCACTCGGGATTCTACTGTCCAGGATGGCACTTGCCATGATGGTGGTTCCCTCTGCTGAGGGTCTGACAGGGTTTGCACCTATGAATATGCCTCCATGTCTTCCTTGGTGAGCTGCCACAGTAGCATACTGCTACACGTTGGAGTAAATAATGCAATTTTAAACATCAATATTCCCTTCCCTCTCTCCATCGTTCACTATTTGGGTTTAATAGTTGGATGCAAAAACAGATATGTACCTCGCCCCTTACTGAAAAAGCCACAGGAATTTTAGAAATAAAACTAAGAAAAAAATAAAACAGCTTGTTTCTCCCTAGAGAAAATCACAACATGCACTTTAAAAGCCACATCATTTTTCAGCGTCCGTGAAACAATGAAGGAAGCCAGTATTGCTCCTTTATGTGTTTTGTTTCATATCAAATAATGAACTGATTTTCAATAACATTAATAATACATTATCCTGCTGAACAGCAACATCCCAGGAGCACCGTCATCTTTTTTTAACTCCCCATACACCCATTGGAAAATTAACTTAGACCTCTCATTATACTTGTTCTTAGAGCCACTGAAATTTAACACATTACAAAAATAATTAAGTGATATTTTATTGCAATTTTTTCATTAGAAAGTAATAGGAATAACATTTCTCAAAGGAATGTAGTTAGAAATGGAAGGTTAAAACACACAGTGGAATTTTAAGGAATCAGTTCATCTCAGTAGAGTGAGGTAAACTTAAAGCTTCATGGAGACAGGATTAGAGTTAGTTTGGAACTTCATAGCAATCCTATCAACCAGAAGGCTCCACTGATCAAGTCGTTTTAAAGTGCAATTAAAAGATGAAGAAAACAAATGCATTAATGAGTGCAAACCATCTAAGTCACCGCATCACCTCTGCGCAGTAACCAAATGCTGTATGGACTCGGACTCTAATCGTCACCATCCAGAGCATAACTGTAGCGATCACAGCCGAGTCGTTAATGACTTTTTTCTTACCCTTCCCTTTCATTTCAGGCCTAATTTGTCTTTGCTACATCTCATCAACTCCCCACATCCCCAGGGAAGACATAGCCCCTTCTCTCAAACCATCTGAAGCCCTCCATCAGAATCCCCTCAAGGCTTAAGAAATAGCCCCCTCTATCTTTCTACTTGACTTCCATTAAAAATCACTCTTCTTCCTAGCCCAACCCATTCACCCTGGAAGATCTAGAATCCCTCCGTCAGACTTCTCCGTTTCCAAAAACAAGGGCCAACAGGTGGAGCAGGGTCTAGGGCAGAAGTGCAGAGGGAGCCTTAGGACCTCCAGCTGGAAACCTCAAGACACACCGACAAAGGCTTCCAGCCCACGGTCCCATTGTTCTCAATTTCTCTTCTTTTCTGCCTCTGATAATTTATTTTCATCCCAAACCCTGACTTATTCCCCCATTAACCAAATTAACCTGAATTTTTTTTTAATTTTTTTAAAAAATTTTTTTACATTCATACATGTTTTTGTATGCAACACCAAACTACATAACTACATACTGACAACAACCGCTGGATCTGATTGCATTAACGAGGTCACCTGATCTTCACTCACAATCAACAACTGCCAATTGAAAGGACAATAATGATTACAGAGAATCACAGCGCACAACTGTCTCTATTATTTCATTCATTTTTTTTCCTCGTCACAGTCTGTAAATCCTTGAATGCAGGCCATAACTGATTCTTTGCCAGAAAATAGTCAAAGAAACTTTGTTCTACTCCTACCTACACACTAAAAATACTGGCACAAGAAACAAGAAGGTGGGTCTTTTATAATGGCCATAGAAGTAAGTAAAATGAGAACACAATGAGGGTTTTGCCAAAGGAATGTCAAAGTTTATCAGAGTCAGATTTTTATAAAAGAATGCATCAATCAGTTAAAAATAGATGTATATTCAGCCTATGTTTTTCTGTTTTGTACCAGGATACCTAAGTTCATGAAAATTTAGTCTTTTCACACAAAATTCAGTTGTGTGTGGCTGCTGCATAATCAGTCAATATTAAAGATCTGTGGTGAGACTATCAGGGGTGGGTCCCTTTAATTTTATCTTCTTATAACAAAGCATGTCCTACTTTTGACCTTTATCGTTATGTGTACTGTTGAGTTCTTTGTTTCACCAGCATGTAAATATGCCATTCTGCTCAAAACCAAGACAGTGAATGATGCTGCCAAGTATATTTTGAAAAACGCTGGATACTGACATGTGCGTCTCCCAGGAAATTGCTGTAAGCAACATGTGCCTGTGTAAATGAATGTGGTGTGTCACCCCAGTAACAAGAAAAATTTACACTAACACTGGTATAGTGGTTATTTAAAAGCACTGACTAGTTGTGGTGGTTTGAATGAAAATGGCTACAATAGGCTCATAGGGAGAGGTGTGACCTTGTTGGAGGAAGTGTGTCACTGGGGAGAGCTTTGAGGTTTTACATGCTCAAGCCAGGCCTAGTCTAACACTCTCTTCCTGCTGTCTACTGATCCAGAGGTAGATCTCAGCTAATTTTGGCAAATAATTTGTTTACATTCTGATTGCACGAGGCTGAATTAAAAAGTACTGGGTTGATTAATCTGGCCGAGGCAATTTCAAGACAGTACAACATTCAGACTGCGAATTGGTTGTTTACTGACATGTTTTATCTAGGTTCATAGTGAAATAGTACAGCTAAATTACAAGTCCTTCTGAAGACATGAAAAATGTGCACCTTGGTGAGAAGAGAAAAGCGGGTACATTTAAAGCTGCAGCCAAAGTGGATCTGACGAAGTAGCCATAATCATTAAAGAGGTTTAGTACTGTTAAAGAGAAAACAATTCACTTTTCGCTAGAACAATAGGAAAGGTGTCTGTATAGCAAGAGCCTGCCTATCAATGACTTCACGATGTAAAGGCCCATTAAGAAGTTTGCCTTTAAAAAGAAGCTGCTATGAAAAGAGGCCTGAACAAGGAATGCTACCACAGGGCACCCTGCCCGAGCAGAATCCATAGGGAAATGCTTCCTAGTCTAGCTGTATAGAAACGGAGGCTATTCCAACCAGGGTCTAGTATGCATGGCTATATTGAGCTGGCAGAGGAACCTAGCATCATCCCTATGGTGGAAGTCTTGCTGACAAGCAGCTTGTAAGAATTACAGGGCTGTGAGTGTTTACACCAGTATCCCAGTGAGGTTAGGTAATGTGTAGCAGGCTTGGAGTCCACAAATGGAGCTCCTGAAAGAGATATATGTGAAGGTGATGCCTTGCAGCAGAGACCTGAGGATGTTAAAGATACCAGGGATGTGTTATTTCTGCAAGGAGAGCTACTGGTGCTGAATGTGGCAAGCCCAAGAGAGGCCGTGTGTGATGCAGGCGGCAGGACCACACACGGTGGGTTCACCAAGCCTGTTAGAGACTACATGATGTCACTACAAGCTCCCAATGATGGACATTGGGACACAGGGCGTGGTGTTGTGCCTTTGAAAATTGGAAGTGTGTGGCTTTTTTTCCCTTCTCTTGATGCTTATTAAATGCTTATTTCTGGAACATTCCATTTAGTTGACTGAGGATAGACTATGAAAAGTAACACCAAGAGTAAGAGGAAATATACATTCACATTTTAGGGGAGGTGTCTTGAGGCAACAATGACTGGATACAATGTATGTATGTATACATATGGATGTATACAATGAGCTATCCCCCCAAAGCCACAGAAATGCCATAAAGATATTTGGTTTTCTGTCTAGTTTTGCTTACATTATAAGAGCTTGCAGCTAAGAGATCACCTTGAATCTCAGTAGAGACTTCTGAGTTTAGACTTTTATGGAAACATTTGATGTTGGATTAATTGTGTTTTGCACTATGAGGTGGTCATGGACCTATGGGTGTCCAGGGACAGAATAGTACAGCTTGAATTTGAAATGTATCTCACATGTCCATGTGTTTGCATGTGTGATCCCTACTTGGAAGTGCTATTTGGTTGGCCTTCTGCAGTATACCCTGACCTTATTCTCTGCTTTCTCCTCTTCCGTGAGTGAACAAGCCACACTGGAAGCTGAACTGTAGACTGAGTTCTTCTGTCCATCACAGTGATTCTACCGTGACGGGATGTACCATCTAAAGCATAGGCTTACAGATAACCACCCTTCTCCTCCCCTAAGTTGTTTTAGTTAGTGATATTATTCCTGTGATGAGAAAAGTAAATGACATCACTCCATACTTGTTTATATCTTGCCCTTGTCACAGACAGGCAATAATCATTTGCTCCTCAAAGCAGGTCAACAGAAAGAAGAGGACTGTGTCCCTAAGGCAGAGAGCAGCAAAGTCCTTTGGCATACAGGTGAAAACTCAAAAGTTCAGTCATGCATTGGCACAGACAAATGTCACATGTCCCAGCCTGTTTCTAAGGCTGAGTGTGCTAAGTTGAGAATCTGTCACCTGTCCAGCTTTAAAGTCTAGTCTTTATAACTATGGGCCACAGTAGCATTGCACAAAAGATATGAGTGGAGCAGGTTGAGTGGCGTGGCCCGTGTAGGTAACTCAAGCTAAATCATGTGTTGGACAAAGTTTTCTTGAGCCTGGGCAAAGAGATGCCCAATACTGGCTCTTGTACTAGATGAATGCCACCAAACCTGAGTTCCTGGGCTGTAATCCCTTATTCAGTAGTCCCATTTGAATTCTACTGGTGATTCTCTCATCTCTCCCTGCTTAAAACATCTTGGCTAGTTGTTTAAAATGACTGAAATGTCACTCAAATAAATTCAAAGAGAAGACCAAGGTCTAACTTGCTGTAGCTAAAATTCTAATGCCGAACATTTAACCCTTGGGCTGTTGCTTTCATCTGTATCGAACACTTGATGTGAATGTGATGTTGAAGACAAGACAAATGTGCCTCCTGATTTCTGTCATTGTGTCCAACTGTTTGCAGATAACTGATGCCCTCCAGGAAATCTAGTCCTCACACTGTAACCAAGCCTCATTTACAGAGCTGGCTTCCTCCTTTGAACCCTTTCATCCCAGTCTGAAATACGTGTCATGCTCCCATGCTCCATGTTCACTAATCTGGATTCTCTAAGTTCTTCTTTGTGATGGAAGTTCAACCCAAACTGATATGGCCTCAATCTAACATTATCTTTCATCTAACAGGTCTGTGTGGCTATTTCTATTTTCCATGTGGATGTTATATGTAGACCCTCCTGACATTAAATGTTCTCTCTCTAGTTACTATCAACTTTTCTCAGGCCACAGGAAGTTACTCAGACTTAGAAGGCATTGCCCAGGACATCTTGTTCTTTGGGCTGAACGGTCACGGGACAGAGCAAGTTACCAATTTATCACCAGAGTGCTTTTCAAAATTGTCAGGATTCAATTAAAATATCTCCTCAATAAACATTTCCAATAGCATGTTGTGTGATTCTTCACCTTCCCGTAATGATTAGTTCAAAATCCCTCATGTGCTGGTTACTAAGACTTGCTATTTAATATTTGTTTTGTTTGTATAGTAGTCTTTTGCCTTTCGGCCTCATAGTTTCCTGAACACAATGAACACCTGTCATTGTTCCCATAATATTGGCTTCATTACATGTTCACTATATTACTATGTGAATGAAAGCATGGAGGAAGGAAGGGAGAGAGGGAGATGTAAGTTCAGGAGAAACCATGAAACAGTTTCACTAAATACCACTTGGGATCTCAAACTATCTAACAAGGGCAAGTAATGAAGCAGGTTTCAACTCCTGATAGTCAAAACAAGAGAAACGTCCCATGGCCCATGTTTTCTCCAAGGAGGTTTTAGCCCTGTTATTTCACTCTCCTTTCATCCCTAAGTCCCACCTACCCATGACGCAACATGATCATGTTAAGTGTCCACACAAGAGGGGGAAATAGAAGGAAAGGGAGAATAGGAAAAAAAAACAAGAATAATTAGATAATCAGTTTCTGTAACTGTAACAAAAATGTGAGATAGTCAATTTAAAAAGAGAAAAGTGTTGCATTCACAGTTTTGGATGCATTCTCTCTGATTGATTGGCTCATTGCTTTAGGACCTGTGGTGGGTCAGCATGTCATGCTGGGATTAGGTATCAGAAGTTATTCAGTTCATGGTGGCCAAGGAACTTAAAAGAAGGGAGGGACTGAATCCATGATCCCCTTTCAAACACAAATGCCCTGAATGACCCAATTTCTTTCCAGTAGATTCTGCCTCTTAAAGGTCCCACTATTGCCTACGAACTCCAACTATGGTGACCATGCCTGTAGCCGTGAGCTTTTATCCAAACCACAGAGAACAATTTCTGCTGACAGAAACTACTAGCATATGTATGCAAGGTAAAATCAACAAGAATTTTACAACTATTTCTTTAAAACAGTAGAATATTATTTAAACTTTTATTTATTCTTCCCTCATACAATACATCTCGATGACAGTTCCCCCTCCCTCCACTTCTTCCAGCACCCACTGCTGTTGTAGTACACTACAATCTTTTATCCTCAATTTAGGGAAAGAGAAAGGAAGGTTAGAAATTTTCACCACTTTGCAGGCAGCCTTGATACAGAAAGAGAGAAAGGTAGAAATCTTCACAGCCGTTTTAGGCTGTCCCAAGCTCAGAAAGGACTAGCTGACAGTGAGTCAGACTTGTGTCTCAGTTCACTATCTGCAAACCCAATCTCTCCAACCTTTGTTCTTCTATGCAAGAATCAACATCCTAACGACAGATAAACCAACCAATGAACCACCAACCAACACCCACCCTGGCCCTTGGGGCTTCAGATCTTTAATACTCTAAGCAAAAGTTCCCATAAACCCAAGTGGCACGCAATCCCAAGAACAAGCTACACGTGCCAGAACACTGGCAGCTAACCAAACTATAGTCACCAGCATCATGCATTGCAAATCAAATTCATTATTATCTACCATATCTGGGATAGGAACATAAGCCTAGTCCAAATGCCATTTGGGGATTTTAAAGAAATCAAAATAACAAAAACTTCTTCCAAGTGTACCACTACACACCCCCAACTCCCCTTTTCCCCAGAACCACTCCTTCTCTGTTTCCCTTCAAAAAAAGAGCAAGTTTGCCAGGGATATCAATCAAACATGGCACAAGATACAGTAAGACTAGGCACAAACCGTCATGTCAAGGTTAGATGAGGCAACCCAGTAGGAGAAAAAGGGTCCCAAGAGCAGGCAGAGGAGGCAGAGTCATTTTTAAAAACACATTCTATATTAACTTGAGAATCCTGAGACCCTGGGCGGGTTGTGAGTTGACCAAGATAAACTCACTGACCCAGTGTTTTATACCAACCATCGACTCTTCCCACCATACCTCACTGCTTTTCTGATGTATTTTTATTGGTCCCATAAATTTTAGAAGTTCTACTGTAAATAATAAAAACCAAAATAAAAACACTTCTCAGTCCCCACAGTCCTCATCAATAATCTGGAATGACCAGAACAGATAACTCAGAGAACCATCGTCAGTATTAGATGAGAGATGAGCATAAAAGACTTAGGTCAGAAGAGGCATATTGGAAAAACTCAATAAACATAACTGCCACGAGCTACTATTATTTGCTTCCATCTAATACCAGTTTCAATAAACATCTTCTCACAAAGCTAGCATGAAACCCAAACGGATCGAGTTGTGTCATGTGTAGTTTTGTCACAAAAATAAATTCACTCTATGATACACCCTTGATGCCGTAGTTAGAAGGTTGCTCAAATGATTCAAGGTACCACAAGCAAAGCAGTAATTTGCATCTGCATCACTTTAAGAGCTTGAAGGCTTGTTTTTGCTTTTCTGCGACTGTTATAAATATATTAAGCTATGAGTTGGGAGATCTAATGCTCTGAATGACCCTGGGTACTCCAAGAACCCACATGGAACAGTTATATTTCCGCTCAACATCCAGGAAAGGATAATTCATCTTAAACAAATATTTATTGCATTTCTAATATGCGCCAAACGCTTATTGCTAGAGTACAGCAGTGAATGAGAAAGGGAAAAACCCATGATCTACTAGAACTACATTCTTGTGGAGGAGTGTTGTGGAATCGCAAAATAGTGGAAATGAAAGAGTTTTTCCCTAGAGAATGTTATCTAAGTAAAGAGATTTTTAATATGAAAAATATCTTCTACCATGACACCACACACTCTGTTTTCCAGGTATAGTTTCTTCAGTATGGTTAACCGTTTTGTTCCTGATAGGATTTGGACTTCCTTTTTGGCACCAGAGATTCAACATGAGAACAGTATGTAAAAATGACTGATATCCACTGATGGTATGATTCATTGTAGATTATTATTAAATGGAAATGCTGAAGCTTTTACTAAACATGCACATAAGCACATCTTCAAGGGAAAGAGAGGCACAAAAGTAATGTTGAGAATCTATTCAGGCACTCTACCACTCCTTCTTCCCCTCCACCTCCCTCTCCCTCTCCTTCGCCCCTCCCTCTCTCCCTCCCTTTTTCTCTTGCTCTCTTTTTTCAATGTGATCCTTGTGCTAAAAGCAGCACCCACAATTGATAGTTATCCCTATGAATCTCCACATATATGAAATATCATTCCCCATATCCACTACAAAAGAAATACCAAATCCAAATCCACAGCCTTTTACAATTCAGACAGCTGCAGATCTGTGATTAATGAATCTCTGTGGTATCGGTGGGATGTGCTCTACTGTGAATACTGTACACTATCTGCAAACATTTTAGAAATATTAAAACAAACCAGTGACTTAATAACAATATATACATAGATATTAAAAGCCTGTATGTGTGAATCTATCTTACAGATAGAAAGGTGACTCATAATTTGCAAACAGTAAAATGTTCAAATATTTTTTTTACTAAATTCCATATAACTTCTGATTTCTCAGATAATAATTTTGCTGACTTTGCCTCTTCTTGTATCCATACTGACCACGGTTACACCTAACTCTGAAGAGACAACTGTTTTGTTTTGTCTTTAACCAAATACTTAATTCTAATCCGTGTGACTAACACATTACCCAAAACATGCTAGATACTCAACGACATAGCAAACCACTACTTAGCATACAGATTTCTATCCTTATCATGGTGAATTTTAGTCTATCAACACGAGAATTCTGAAGATGAAATTGAGAGCTACTTAGAACACAGCATTGCGAGATTTTTCCCTCTAAATGATGTAATTTATTTTTTGTGTCTAACCTTGCGTTAATCTCTATGGAGAATATAGAATCGTGCATGACCTCCAGTCTACAGGAGCCTTCCTGGGTGCTGGGAGAAACCCAAGTGAGGAGCGAAGGCAAAACGTAACCCAGGGACCTGTGCATTAAGACTGGGATGTCTGCATTGTAAGAGACAGACGGCCTGTGTATATCTGCTCCACAGATGGCCCTGAGCTCTCATTTGTCAGTTGTGAACACTGGCACAGGCACCTCACGCTACAGTAGTCATCTTTCCTATGGGCTGAGTGTATATCCATCTGAGGACTGAGTTTCCTTCTGTGCACAATACAGACTTGTACCTTGACCTCCAGACACTGTCTGTTCTTTCCCTTCCTCATTATCACTCCAGTTGTAGCTCTGTGTCTCCATGTACCCAATTTTCTCTTCCTATAAAGGCTGTATTCTGGGTTGGGAGCCTCGCTAATGACTTCATTTCAACTTAATATCCCTGGAAGGGAAGAGCCTTGTCTGAAAACACAGTCGCAATCTGAGATATCAGGGCTTAGGCTTCAGCATAAATGTATACAGGGAAAGAGAAATAGGACAGATGAGAGCTGTCACTAATTTTGAGAAGTATTACATCAATCAGTTAACAACTGGGCTCATCTGAAATGTTTAAAGTGATTTGCTAACTTTGACTATAATCCTTGGCATTATAATGAGAAACTAACTCGGGGAGGAATCTTAGTTCTGTGGACTTTCAATTCTGAGGAAATGTATTATCATGGCCCCTTGTAACTGAAAATCAAATGTCTATGTTCTATCTCAACCAAAAAGACAGGGAGGTGGGGAGACAGAGCGATTGAGACAATTACGGCAGTGTTGCTAAATCCAGTGTAGCAGACATTGTACTGAAGCTGCTTTCATCCATTTAATAAAATTGATTGCTTGAATTGATTGCCCAAAACAAAGTCTGCATGGTTTCTAGGTTTGTGGAGCCAACACAAGAGTAGAGGATATAGAAGGTACTTCCTATTTTAAGCATTGCCAAGAGCCATCACTGAAGACATTCAGTCTGCTATGGGGTTAATGATGCTGGACAACTCATTGGTTTGCACAGCTCCAATGAATATATCTCAAAGAGGCAACGCCCCAAGAGATTTGTTGCCCAAATACCCCTTGCTGCTGTGGAGTCTTAGAGTGGTGGCCTCTGTCATGCTTCCCTTGTTTATTCTGTGGTCTATGGGGGGGTCTCTAACCCCACACTAGGCAGTGTTACTGGCACACATAACTACAGTGGTGATCTTCTAAAAGGCAGTGACACTCAGTTGAATTGGTGACTCGATTGAAACTCCAGAAAGAATAACTAATCTATGATGTCAAATTAGGGTGTTTCACCAAGCTGCTTTGGAACTACATAAGAAAACACATTCTTGGTAGCTGAAGACTTGGTCAGTCAAAGAGCAAGAATAAAGAAAGTCTGGTTGCTAGGGCCCACGAGTTTCATCTATGAGAGGCAGGCCTAAGTATAACGAATGAGTTTCAGTGCCCACCACTAAGTTTGAACTTCCTTGACTACAATTAATTTGATATTTGCCTAGTCTTTACAATTATTAAATTACTGACGAGTTTTTGGCCACAGGGCTCTGTGGCAGGTAGACTGGACAGATTCTCCTTTACCTAAGAAAAGCAAAAGGACTCATGACTTAAAGTTTTCTTGACTCCTGACTTAAAGGTGCTCATTTCCTAGTAATCCTTTCAGATTGTTACCTGACAGCTACAATAGAAACTGGTTGTGAAAATATTTGGCTTGCTTAAACTCTGTTAATCTATAATAACAAAATTATTGTTTCTGGGATATAGATGTATTACGGGGGGTGGAAAGTATGTGGAAAACTGGGTGTTCATGCATAATAATGAACAACCTGAATCAACCTGAACAACCTGTTTTTTAAATATGTAACTCATAATCATTCACTGGGTAAAATAGGACTCCTGATTATGATGTTATTTCTTCTTATGTAGAGGGCATTGTTTAAAAGGTGTATAAGTGTATGGGAAATAAGAAAAAGGAGAAGGGAAGAAGGAAGCTTGCAAGATATGTGACAAAGATCTGTGTGTTAGAGCTTTGCTTCTTTTATAAGGAAGAGGTTACAAAGGAAAGCTTACAAGATGTGTGTGTGTGTGTGTGTGTGTGTGTGTGTGTGTGTGTGTGTGTTTGTATGTGTTGTATGTGTTGAAGCTTTGCTTCTTCCATAAGATGTGAATGAGTGTGTGTGTGTGTGTGTGTGTGTGTGTGTGTGTGAGTGTGTGTGTGAGAGAGAGAGACAGAGAGACAGAGACAGAGAGAGATTTAAGTAAATCATGTCAAAGTTATTTAATCTACATCTTATACAATTTTGGCTTATGGGGAAGTTTATGAAGGTGCCATTTTCTAGTTTATCAGGCTTGATACATACACACTTATGGAATATTATCTTATCATATGGATTTTGGTTCAGGTTCAAGACATTTCTTAATTATAAAATATTATATGATTTATCCTTAAATGAAAGGATAATTCAGGACTCTTCCCTCACTTTATCATTGTGAAATTTATGGAAAAAAAACTGAAATACATTGGACCTTCATAATGAGCAAAAACTGCCATAATGGGTAAAGAACAAGCCCAAAGGAAGGAGAGCAGGGGAAAGTCATCTTGTTGGAGAGCCACACTTGTGCTTCCTCTTTAGAGGATGTGAAATGAGAGAGGTTGTGTTTTATATTCTTCAAAGAGCTTCAGGGATTTTTCCCTCAAGTTCTGGGCTTTACAAAGAAAAGCACTCAAGTGTGTCAGTTATCTCTCAGATCCAGCTTTGCAAGCCCTCCTGGAAATCAAGGGCAGGCAAACAGACTACCAAGTCATTGTCCGATTAATAGGCTATTGATGGGTTGCTATCTTTCAAATCATCAAACTCAGTGGGCAGCCATGCTCTGTGGAATTTAGGTCACTAAGAAAGAGATAAAGCTCTGCTGTTTCCATAGCTGTCATTTCTAATTATCCATTTGCTTTCGGATTACCTCATAGGAAACCCTTCAAATTACTAATGATCAATTGTTTTAACATGTATATTTTGTGTTTGGTAGCAGTATAGACCCATTGCTTTCTTTTATTTTTCTTCTCTCATACAACTTATAAAATACATCCCAATTCCCCCCTTCCTCTCCACCCTCCGCCCCCCCACAGCTCCCTCCATCTCCTCTCTCCCCCAGATCTACCCCTATCACCACCCACCCACACACATTCCTCCTCCCACTTCTCCCCAGAAAAGAACAGTTCCTCCATAGTTACCAATCAATCAGGACATGGCATAGCAAGATAGAACAAGGACAGTACCACTGCTGGATTGCCTGGCCTATTGCTTTTTAAATGAGATTAAAAAGTGGAGTCCTATAGTCACAGAATTGGTTCTGAGTCTCTGGCAATTAGTGATAGTACAGTGAATGTGTTACTTCAATGTGACTAGGGGAGGGCCAGAGAGATCACTCAGCAGTTAAAGGTACCAGTCAGCGAACTGGACAACCCAAGTTCAAACCAAGGTCACACTGAGGAAGAAAAGAGTTGACTCCTGTAAGTTGTCTCTGACATCCATGTCGACACCATGACACACATGCATCCATACCTACAAACATGCAAACATGCAACAACAATAACTAAGTGAATATAATTCAAAATGTTTAATAAAATAAAGGACTAGTGCTAATGGATGCATGGCAGAATAACTTCCTTCAGCAATTGTGTTGAAACAGAAGGATACTAATCAAACTACGGGAACATCTACTTTAAAAGACAGCGTGTTACAATTGTGTATTCTAGGAGCCCACAGCCTTGACTCCAGCAATTTGCATCCTGTCCCTCCTGCCTCTCTTCTCAAACTTTGCTCTCCCTGGGAAAGGCTTAGAGGTCTTGACCACCTCACCACTCATTTTCTTAACCTGCAGAAAACATAATCATCTAATGGCAAATAAATAAACTAATTAATTAAATCAAATATTCACAGATGGCTATAGATCATGAAAACGCTGATGTTATAAAATTATAAATTTCTTTTTAAAGGCCTGGGATTGGACCAATTATTGATATTAAATCTGCCAAGCAAAGCTACAAAGATATATGAGAAGAAAGACCAGCACGGGTGATTACATTTGTCTTACCTGGGCTGTGTTCAAGTATGAGGAGTGAAACCCAGATCCCCAAAGGTTCCTGAGACTGTCCCTACTGTGCTCTAATAACATTGCTTCAGAGTAGTGGAAGGCGGGGAGAGAAAACAATTCCGAACTGAAACCTACGTCACATGAACGTGGCTGACATAGGACAGGGGTGTGGCTAGTGATAACAGCTTAGTCGGTGCATAAAGATTTTGGCTCAACTAATAAATGAGCAGTGAACACCCAGCCATAAATGGGACATTTGTGTCACCCTCTCCAAAGCTCAGAGGACATCTTGAAAGAAAAGGCAGAAAGAATATAAGGGGCAGAGGAAGTGAAGGCAGAGGCATAGAACCCTGACTTCTGGCCATGACAAGGCTCTTGAATTCTTGAACTTATGGCAGCAATAATTACCTGCTCAAGATCTCCATGAGACTGAGCTCATCACCATACTGTCATGGATGGCTGAGGGCTTCCTGACCCACCTTTTCTTCAGTATTTCTTTGAAGTTAACGGTTGATGCAGGAGCAAAAGAGACCCTTTCTTCAGTCTGCACTATGAGTGAGGTGTCCATGCTCCTATAAACGAACGCTCACACATGCTGCTTTAAACAACCCTAATGAAACTCATCTAACCACAAAAATCAAAAGCCTTTAAAGTATAAGGGAGAATAGTTGAGAAGAGAAAGGTGGTTGACAATCCTGGGAGAGACTCCAAGTGCTTGCAAGGAGGCACTAGGATTGAATGCATTATGTACATATATGAAAATGTCAAAATAGAATCTATAGTCACACACAGCTAATAGACATTAATGAAACACTCAAAAGAGAATTCCTTCTTCTAACTAAATAAGAAAAGGCGTGCTCTGCAAAAGGCTTTTTATAGCAGGTATGCTGTGTGTGAAATCAGGCTCTTAAAATGAGCGTGCACCCAACCACTTGCATGTGTCATGGCAGAGCTTCTCCACCTGACATTGGCCATGCTAGATTTTGTAACTGCTGAGCAAAAATCAAGAGAAAAAAAAAATTCTCTTCACAGACCCCTAGAAAGCCAAACTGATTAATATAGGGTAAAACAGCATGTCACAATGCTCTAGGAGTTTGGCATTTTGCTTACTGCACATTTTGCTGATGTTCAGCTGACACACAGAGTCTTCTAGCTGGAGATTAATTATTGTTTGTATGAGTTTTCACATAGATGATGCAGAAAACAAATTACTAAGATGGAGTCTCATTTTTCTAGTTTATTAGCTGTGTGACCTTAGCAAATCTGAACTTCTCTGAGCCCCGTTTTATCATACAAATGGATAGAAGAATAATATCAGACCTCTTACTTCCAGCGTGAGATAAAATATGTGTTTCTCTGATATTGCTAGCCTTGCCAATTTTTTATTCTGAATGAGGTCATATTTATTTTCCAGCTAAGACATTCCCTGCCTAAATGAGAAATGGGCTGCTCTGGAAGATCGTGTCAATTCCTTCTCAAGAGTCTAGAACAGCAACTTGTCTGTTGATGCCATTCATCAACAGACTTTGGCTTTGGCTATCTGCTTCCCCATACTGTTGTGCTATCCAGTCCCTGCTGGGACAAGGAGCCCCAACCCCACTTTACACAGAAGGTGACTGTGAAAAAGTTCTGTCACGTGCCAAGTTCATGGATGTTTGTCATGACGCTAATGGTCAGTATCTGGAACAGAGCTGGCTGTGTCTTCTGAGAACAGGGAACATCCCTCCCAGCTGTGGGATGGACTCAACAGAGACCTTCCCTGCAGTGATGTCTCACAGACCTTGAGTCTTCCTTTCCACTGGAATCAACCCAGTTGGAACAGCTAAGGTAGCAGTGACAGGCTCTGCTCCCTCCCAGCCATTTGTCATCGTTTGCCATCCAATGCACCAGTCACCATGGGTTTGCACCAGACACAGGGCATGAAGCAAAGGCCTGGCTGGGGACACAGCTGAGGACTGGGAGGTAGGTGGGAACAGCTTCAGAAGTGCATTCAGCTAAACCAATTAGAAAGCCTGTTTATATGTGGATGCAGTCAGCTACCCCTCAACTATTAATTATTTCATCCAAGCAGCTTATTAAATGAGGGGGGGGCTTGTAGAGCGGAATCAAGAAATAACATTATTTCTCTCATAAAGTATTCAAGTTGACTTCCTTGGATAACCCATTCTTCTGAAGGGTTCTGAAGAAAAGTCCCATTACCTGTTTCTTTCTTTTATGGGTTATATTATTTCATATTAGACAGTCCTGTGCAGTCAATTGTAAAACTTGTATCTCTTTGTGAGTTTGAGACGTCTCATGATCCCACCCTGGTCTCATCCTCAGAAACCTGCAGTAGATACAGGAGTATCCCCCGACCTTCTCTTCTCCATCTTCCCCTCCATCTGCCCTTCCTCCGTCTGTGTTTAGATGAATACATGTAACCGAGCATGTGCCCATATAGACATGTGTGTGTGTGAAGGCCAAAGGTCAATTTCAGATACCATTCCTCAGACAGTGTCCACCTTATGTTTTGAGACAGGGTCTCTGGCCTAGAGATCACCGACTTGGCTAGGCTGGCTGTTCTCTGTTCCCTGAGGACCTGCCTGCATCTGCCTCCCCTGTGTTGGGATACAAGTACTCACCACCAAGCCTGGCTTTTTTTTCCCCATGGCTTCTGGGGATGAAACTCAGGTGCTCATGTTGGTGTAGCCAGTACTTGACCGACTAGCTGTGCCTGACTAGCCAGTACTAGCCCTCCAGATTCCTTATATCCTCCTTTTGTGACAAGGTCAATGGGTGAAAAATAAAAGAATGAGAGTTGTGTTCATTCTTATAATGAACTTTTTAAAAGCACATTTTGATTTAGAATCATTCTAGATACACAAATTACCAAGACAGAAAAAATAAAACCACAACCCAAACTAAAATAACAAAACGAAACCTCACATCCAGTTATCCTGTAACATTAACTAGTATAACACGCTTGTCAGAATTGATGAACCAATAATCACACATTATTAGAAGACTTGACTGAGTTGTCCTCAGACTCTTCTCTCTTCTCCAGAAGCCTCCACACCAAGGCATAGTACCTCTTTCAGCGCCTCTTGCAAATAACACTGTCTCAGATTTTCCCGTGTCTTGATAGTGGAGGGCGGTACAGGTCAGTTACGCTACAGAGTGTGCCTCTATTGGGATTTGTCTGACGTTTGTCTCATGATCAAACTGGGACAGCGTGAAGAAGTCCACAAGGTGAGGTGTCATTCCCTGTACTTTACATGAGGTCAGTTTGCTACCTGTTTATATTGACCTTGATTTTGTGGATGAGGCTCTTTATTTTTTCCTTTTATTGAAAATAGATTTTTTTCTCACATTATATAACTTGATTAAAAATTTTCCCTCCCTCTACTCTTCCCAGTTCCTCGCTACCTCCCCTCCCATCTGTATCTACTCCCTTTTTATCTCTAATTGGAAAACAAACAGGCTTCTAAGGGAATAATATAAAATAATATAATATATAATAAAAAGGTAACACAACAGATTTAGACAAGACAGATAGAAAGAGAAATCACAAAATCAGAGGCCCATTCATTAACACACTCAGGAATTCCATAAAAGCACCAAACTGGAAGCCATAATATACAGAGGACCTGCTGCAAACCCATGCAGGCGCTGTGCATGCTGCTTCAGTTCCTGTGAGTTCACGTGAACATTGTGCATGTTGACTTAGAGGACCTTGTTTTCTTGGTGTCTTCCATTCCGTCTGGTTCTTAAACACTTTCTGCCTCTTCTTTAGGGTTTCTAGAGCCCTGAGGGGAGGGATTTGACAGAGACAGTGGACAAGGCTCTTTAGCAGGTTTCTCTACCTTAATGCTCTTTCCCACAGTGCACTTGTAGATGGAAGTTCACTGTGCACGGAACCAGACCACTTCCAGGAGTGGAAGTATTGCTCTGCTTCTAGAGAACAGAGTATCCATACAGATCATTTAGAACTCTTTTTTTTATGGAGGATATCTACTTTTTTCTATTTACCTATTGGATAATGTATTTACAATGTGGACTTATAGGAGGCATTTACTTTAAATTTTGATAATCTGGTACAGTTTTACTTTCTCACATAAATGTTCCCGTCCTTGGCCACTGAGTACTCATTCAGTCACCTCCCTGTCCCTTGGAGATGCCCACAGCAACGTGTTTGTGGTGCGGGAGGTAGACTGGAAGAACACCCATGTTGCTGTATGCTGTTTTTCTTGCTTACTGGCAGTATGTTTCAGAATATCGTTGTATATTTACTGTTATAAAGCATCACCCAGTCTTGGTTTCTTTTAATGAAGAATAACTAATAACTGATCTGCTGATTTGTCCCCCTCTCGATGCTCTTGGTGATTCTTTCTCAGTTGTGAACTGGAAATGTCTTGGGGATAGTCTTTCCTGTTGGTGGAGTGATTCATAGAGAGAAGTCTAGCACATCAAAGTGCCCCAAGTTTAGAACCCTCAACTCCTTCTAGTAGCTATTGATCTTGGTGTAGCAGCTGACACAAATGCTTTACAGTGTAGATAGCTAATCCATGGACGTGCACCTCCTGGCTGAGGATTTTCAAAGCCACTTAAGCTCACCAGTCAAAGCAGCCATAGCCACGCTCCTCTTTGCTCCCTCGAGCATTGGAGGGAGTCCAATGTGGACCCTTCTCTAAATTTACTGTCAAAAGAAACTCTAGAAGGCCTCTTACTCTTTGAAGATATGGGGCATGAAACAAGCCATCCCAGCCACCTCAGAGGCCTATGCCAAACTTATAATTGCTACCTTGAAGTTTTGCACAGCTTAAGTTGAAAAGTAAGAGCACATGCTACAGGAAGAAATATCTAACTACCTTCAGGGAAACTTACACTGAAAAGCTCTCCATGGAGTCCCTTAGTCTGGTATAGAGAACGGTAAGGGAGAAGCAGAATCTGCCTGCAACTCTCACAGTCTCATGAAAACAACTAATAATTCCTTTTCAGTGCAATAGATTCTTGTCTTCTATATTATTGCAAAAACATACTGAAAAAGGTCAAATGTCGCATTTTAATATCGTTTTTTAATAAGCATTTTTGGTATGAAGTATCTGAGTTAGGAACTCAGTGGGAGTGAGGATTGAGAGTGGAAAGGAGGTTTGGGTATCACGGAGCTTGTACTGTGCTGCAGTGTTCCAATAAATTGAAGTGTTTTTTCCTCATTCAAGAGGCAACATGAGAACGATGGAGCGAGCCAGCGAAGAAGCATTCTGAAGAGTGACATTAAGATGGAGGCATGAAGAATGTGCTATCACCGGCCAGCAGAGGTGCTTGAAAGTTCTAAGTGAAGAAAGAGCATTAGCAGAAGCCGGAAAGTCAAGAGGAGAAGGGCTCTAGTTGTAAAACTACAGATGGAAGATATGGTGGGCATGCAGGGTGTGGCAAAAGGCACAGTGAGAAGCGAGAGTAGGGAGTACATCAGCCCTTGAACCCTCATTTTCAAAATGAGAAGGTTTTGATGGCGTTCATATGAGAAATGGCAAATGAGTTTGTAGACATTTGTACTGAATAGGGGAACTCTTTTACCACCATAAATTTACTCATTTTCTAGGCAAAAGTCAGTTATTATGCAACTGCCAGTTGATGGTGAGAAGGGAAAAGGAAGGAATGGATGAACGATATGATCTGTCATCTATTCATGTGTGTATGTGTGTGGTGCACACACACGCATGTGTAGGTGTACACAGAGAGAACAGAGGACACCATGTATAGCCTCTACCTCGTTCCTTTGTAATAATGTCTCTTACTGAACCTCTAGGCTGGCAGCCAGCAAGTCCAACAATCCTTCCTTCCCTGCCTCCAACGGCCCTGGGTTTACAGGCAGCTATACATAACTTTGACATAGGTGCGGGGCTCTAAACTCAAGTCCTCATGTTTATTCAGCAAGTGCTTTTACCTGAGCCATCTCTCTCTCTCTGTCACACTTCCTTCGCATGACTGGTTTCCTCAGAACTCACCATTTCTGTTGGCTGTCTGTGTGTATACAGTGGTGGTGTGTGGTTTCAGTCAGAATATGGTGACCTTTTAAATTATGCTGGAAAAACTGAAACTCACTTAGAAATGTAATTTTACTATTAGAATAGTCATAAATCTACTAAAAGCGTTTAATAAATAGCTAACGACCATCTAAAAAGGAAACGCTTGGTCCCAACAACTTAAGTGTTCTCTGTTACCAAATACTTAAGGAATAAATACCATCTTCGACAATCCCTTCTGAAAAATAGAAACAGACGGATTGCTTCCTAATTGCATTAGAATAGCATTATTTTAATATAAAAACTAGATTTAAAAAGGTAAATGATAATTTAATAACTTTCATGAATAAATGTGCAAAAATCCTCAACATAATGCAAGCCAATCTTATTCAGCTGTGTCCAAAAGGGACTGTAGCTGGACGGCAAATGAGATTCATTCCAGTTATTTACATCTGGCTCAATACTTGAAAATCAATGGAAGTTGTCACATCAACACAAGTCTAAGACCAAAAGAAACTTTATCATCTGTTGTGTATACCCCAACCAGCAGAGGGAAAGCACTTTGATGAAAACCAGTAGGTACTCATGACAAAAACTCTTGGTGGATAGACTTTGCTGACTTATCCACAATCTTCAACTGACATGTGATTAAGGGTAAGAAAATGGACACTTCTCCTTTAAGACAAGGACAAAGAGAAAATGTCCTCTCTTACAACTCTGACTCTACTTTGTTCTACAAGTTCTTGTGTGTGTGTGTATGTGTGTATGTGTGTGTGTGTGTGTGTGTGTGTGTGTGTGTGTGTGTGTGTGTGTGTGTGTGTGTGTGTGTGTGTGTGTGTGTGTATGTGTGTGTGTGTGTGTGTGTATGTGTGTGTATGTGTGTGTGTGTGTGCATACATGTATATGTATATATGGAAGAGTTTATCTTGTTATTGTTATTAAAATTTAGAATATTTCTATTTAGAAAATATCAGTGTCAAAAATGGATCCCAAAATGATAGAAGGAGATAAGGAATTCTACCAAGGTAAAGAAATACAAGCTCCCACCCGCTAACTGATTGCCTTGCTACATACTAGCAATTAACAACTAGAATTTTAAGTTTTAAAAAAGTCGTAATAGTACAAAATAAAATATGTGCAAGAAATGCAGGCTCTACACGCATCAGCCTATAACTATTCGGGGAAATAAATTATAAGATTTAAATAAGTAAATATATTTCACGCTCATCAATTAAAAGGCCATCAGGATTTTAAGTCTTCACAAGTTAAGCTATATACTTAACAAAATTCCATATAAAACCCGGTAAGCTATGCGATAGATAGCAACAAACTGACTCACATGCTTCAGAATAACAGCTAAGGTCTACGTAGAACAGTCAGTGTAGCCGAGTGTCGATAGCGCACGTCTTCAATCCCAAAACTCATGAGGCAGAGACATGAGGACCTCTGTGAGTTTAAGACCAGCCTGGTGTACAGAGTGAGTTCCAGGACAGAGAAACCCCGTCTTGAAAAACAACAACAACAACAAAAAGAATAGTCGATGCAATACTGAAAAATAGGAGCCAAGTTAAAGATGTACTAAGTAAATGGAATTTTACTAGCTGAACAATCATTCATCTATGTTAGCAACCTTCTAAAAAGACTCAATACTAAACCACAAGGTACTTGTCACAGTTGCTATGAAAAATATATGGGAATCTGTTGTGTTTGAAAACTTGTCACTGTATTCAAGATGACCTAGATCTTTTTCTATGTTTTCTATAGAAACACTTGTAGTTTTGCATTCCACATTTAGATTTATAATTATTTTTCTTTGGGTATAAAATTGTGTCCAACATTTAAAACGGGAAACACTCCCTTTGACTCATAGCTTCAGAGGCTGAAGTTCGTGGCCAGAGGGCCTGGCTTCTTTAGGCTCAAGTGTGGCTAAACATCACAGTAATGGAAGCACGCAACACAGGAGGCTGCTCACCTCTTGTGGGCAGAAAGCAGAGAACTCGACACTAGGGCAAGCCTATGCATGTGAGCTTCCTCTTTCTTCCATTTTATTCTACTCTGGCCACCAGCCTAAGAGACACTGCTGGTCACATTCAGGGCAGGTCTGTCTCCTCCATTACTCTCCCAGACTATAAACCATGTTTAGAAACTCCTTAAAGACACTTCTAGAAACTCATAATGGTTCTGCAACATAATTACATTGACAATTCTAAGTCAATGCTGACAATTGCACACAGCAATCAATAATACTTAATGGCAAAGGACTAGTAAAAAAAAAAAAATAAGAAAGAAAGAAAAGGTGAATGTAACTAAGCAGAGAGCCCAGAAAGAAAAATCACATAAACACAGCTGACTCATCTTTGACAAAGAAACAGACAATTCAATAGAGAAGCCATAATTTTTTCAATGATGTCCCAGAACACACAAACATCCATATGCACAAAAATGAACCTGGGTGCAGTCTAATACCTGTGGCAAACCTAAATGCAAACCTGAACATAAAAGCCAAAACTCCAGAAGCTTCTTAAGAAACTATGGGGAAAGATCTAGGTGGCCTTGAGTTTGGTGGTAGGGTTTGAGATACAACACCAACAATATAATCTGTGAAAGAAAATTTGATAACTGAACTTTGTTGAGTTCAAAATTTCTCCGAAAAACACACTGTAAAGAGCTTCAGAGACAAGTTGTAGGAAAGTAGAAAACACAAAATATTTTTCTGATTTATATCTAGAACATCAAAAAGCTCTCTTCAAAATTAAGCACATGAAAAATCTTCAGTATTAAAAATAGACTAAATATCCGCACAGATTCCTCACTACACAAGACAAACTGCTGACAAATTGTATATAATAAATAGATGAGCAAAGTAATTTTTCATTAGGACTTACAACTTTCAGAAAAATGAGATATCACTGCACATCCAATATAATGGTTAAAACCTAACCGTAGCCATGCGGATCGCAAAAACGCTGTGGTAAAGATACAGGCCAACAGGACCAGTAATTCCTTGCTGATGGGGAGCACAACATGGTACTCATGTGTACACGGTACATAGTACTCCCATGGTACAACCATTCTGGGAGATAATTTGAGAGTTTGCTACTATGTGGCTAAAGATAGCTTTATCATATGACCTAACAACTATGCTCACGAGCACTTACCGAACTGATGTAAAAACTTGTGTTTATCCAGAAACTGACTAAATGTTGGTTGTACTGTGCAAAATCATACACAGTAGAACAAATTGAAATGTATTTCAATAGACGAATAGATAAACTAGTACATTAATAATACAAAATAAAGCATTGCTCGGCAACATGAAAAGGACTTAAGTATTGGATAAGTCGGGAGACCTATTGCTTGTTGGAACAGGCCCATCTGGAAAGATTACATACGACATTCCAGAAAAGACAGTCAAAACCACGTACTTGAGACGAAGGTAGGAGACTGAGCGAGTGAAGCATGGGAGATTTTTAGAGGAGTGGAACTGTTTTGTAGTATGTCACCACGATGGACATCCTATTCTATCTCTTCCTCAGTCTCCACAGTAATTCACAACCCAAAAGCCAAACTTTCTCTGCGTATTTGTTGTCAAAGCTACAATGAAGAGTCTCAAGATTAATGAAGCATATAAAAACAAATCTGATTGTGTTTTAAATGTGTTTAGTAACAGGACCAAAGGCCACAGGAACTGAACATCAACACTGTGTTCCAGCTGAGAGGGAACGTCCCCAGGGGCATTCAGGTTCACAATTTTGATGCTTTTTTTTTTTATTGAGCTCAATCAAGGCTGGCTTCCTGTACATGAATGGAAAGTTAATTTTTCTTTGTAAATAAATGTTCTTAATTCACATGCTTATCTGCCATGTGATTCTGCTATTTATTTGATTTCATTCCCCTGGATATGAAAAGGTCTTAAGGGTTACATCTGGGGGGACTCGATATCAAAAGACAGAGCATTTCCCTTCTCTGTCCAATTGTCATGCCGTTCTGAGACAAAGTTCATGAGAAGAAGCCTGAGCAGCCAAGCCAATCTGCCGTGTAGAAGTCAGTCCCAGCTGACCACAAGCTAATGCAGAAGCAAGAAGAGTAAGTTTGTGCTCTTTTCCCTCTCTCTCTCTTTTTTTAATTCATCAAAGAGTAACTGAAACAAATGCTTAAAACCAGTCATTTTTCATTTTATCTTTACTGGCAGTTTAATAACTACAAAAAAGCCACTGGTTTTTATTTAGGAGGGAAGCATTTTTAAACCATGCTAGTTTTAAAACCACCATAATCCTCAATAAATGGCCTCTGTGCTCCCGCTAAACCAAGCTGTTTACCCTGGACAGTACTTCTGGATTCCAGCAGATTGCTGGCTCCACAGTTGCACAAAATAAAAGAAATTGTTTCCCCCCATTTGTTCTGGTCTCTAGAGTTGTGACATCGCACTTGTCAAATAAGGAGTACCTTTTTTGTTTGTTTGTTTGTTTGCTTGTTTTTGTTTTTGCTTTTGTTTGTCTCGAAAGTCACAGAGTTATAGTTCATGCATTAAAACTGTTACCATGGTGAGCAGGGTAATGGGTTGGGAGCTCACATGCTGTCACACAGTCTTCACAGCACCAAGGTGATACTAGAGGAAATGAAAGCCCTGCTTTCCTAAGAGAGAGGACCAACACTCTACTTTGAGGTAGGATTGATAACCAAACCTACAGGATTTCCTGCTTATTTTTTTAATCTACTTTAATATTCAAATTAAGACACTCTTGTTTCTTCAAAGGGACTCTCTTCAGATCTGTGTCATGCATATCCCATAACTCTGCACAGGAAGAAAAATATACTAATGGAACATCATAAATGGGAGTCTCCAGTGAACACATTTGCTGGCAGTCAGATTTAAAGAGTTCCTGAACATTTCCCAACAAATTTCCCAGGCTTCCCAGGTAAAGTCAGAAGAAATTATTTAGATAAACATGGGAGCATGGATGACCCAGGCCAGGTGATTTTTTTCCCCTGGAATGACTCCTTGCATCACTCAGAGGTCTCTTTATTCTAAACTAGATAATCTCCTCTGAGAGAGGATTAAACTCTGGAAGGTGGTTGTCAGCAGGTTTCAAAGGCAGGCTTGCTGTGGTGTAAATCCCTTTATCTGTGAGCATCTATCTGTTTGGGGAAGTTAATGCAAACAGTGATAAGAGTCGCTTTAAGAACCTGAGGTAACTCATTAGCAATTTTGATCACAGTGTCTAAGGCCACCCAGCCTTTTCCTGAGACACCAAGGGCTGCAACAGACAGCACTAAAGTACCATCACGCTGGAAGCCAACTCCCTCCTGCAAACAGAAATTTACAGTCTGAAAACCAAATGTTCCCAACTCCACTGTGAATTTAATGTGGAAATAAGACCTGCATGAAGAAGCACTAAGCAATTTTAAAATATCAGATTAAAACACAGCTGTTCGAATACATATTTTCAAACATTTTAGATCTTAAGAGTGTTTGCCTAGAGGAATTTTTTCAATCATTTCACATGTAATATTCTGTCCTTGAAAGTGCAAAGATCCCAGGAGGAGGCCACTGGCAACATTTCTGTTTATTAGAAAATGAACAGTAGAATCAGATAACTCTGGACTCAGATCAAATTATAAAATGAGTCATTTTGAAAAGTGTCAGCTTTGACTATCTATTGAACATTTATAAATCTTTTAGGAATTTGGAAATCAAAGGCAGACTCATAAGCACAAAGAGAAGGGACGATTACAAGTTGTAATTCTAGCAATGCTGTTTTTCTCAATATAAGAGAGAATATACTCTTTAAAAAATAATTATAAAGGCTAATGCGTATATGTGTCTATAATCTAAATAACAGATCTGTATAACATCACATGTCATGATTATTAAGTGCCCTTGTATTGTGTAGTACTGTTTCCAATCTTATATTAGATATTATGGGGAAAATATGCTACATCCTGATTTATTTGTGCAATACTCTGCAAATAAGCACTTCCCTGTGACTCTTAAATAAAACAAACAAAATGCACAAGAGGCAAATTTTAAAACTATCTAGTGGCCATCATGCAGGTATTTCATAATTTATTTGTTCATGCTTCTTTTGTTGGATATTGTAAAAATACACATGAAAAAAACAGATAAATATTTTATTGAGGCATAAAACTAACTGTAAAATTGAATATGTGCAAATATGAAAGCATTGTATTCACTCCTGTGTTGCTTTACCATTAGAATGTATAGACGGCTAGGGCTGCGTGTGTGCTGTGAGCTCATGTATCAGAGTGCTCCAATCCCGCTGTCATCCATGTCTGCTGGGGACTTCTTGGTGTCTACAAAATGTGCATTGGATTCCCATTTGTCATTCTCTTTTAAAATCAAATCAGAAACCCCTTGCTCTGCTTTTCCAGGTGCTGTTGTACTGATGAAGTTTGAAGTTTCTGTCTATAGGATATATATATATTCTTTCCTTCTTCTTTTGCATGTTCTCATTCTACACAACTATTTACAGATAATATGCTGCTTCTTAAGAAAATATATTCCACAAAACGCAACAAGAATTGCCTTCAAGACCTCCCTCTCCTGACAAGATAATAGCACTGTCCAGTCAAGGCTATTGTCGTTAATTTGAAATACGTGGGTTACAGGAATGTTCAAGCTACACACAAGAGCCCATCTTCTCATTCTCCCTCTCTCAAAACATTATTCAGGTTTTATGTGAAGTTTCAATTTTTCGACTCTAGATTGAAATTCCATCACCTTTTAAAAATATTTACCTACTACATTCTTTCTGGATGTTCTACGGTTTGACTCTTGACTTAGATTCTCCCCAAAGCTTCTAATGATTTTCCAGCAGTGGATTAATATGATGAACATCAAGGGCCCAGGGCTACACCTGGAAGGTCAGAGCTTGCTGAGTCTGCCTGCCAGCTGTCAAGATGCTGATTTAAGTCGTTAGCCAAGTCTGGCATAAGGCAATGTTGCAGGCAGTAAGTGGACAAAGTGAATCTGAATGTTTCTGCCCCACCAGAACAAGGACCTTCAAGTGTATGGTTGTAAGAGCCTAAGTATGTTTGTGTTACCCTAAAAGATAAAGCGCAGGATATTTTTTTCCCTCTTCTTCTATGGATTTTTTTCCTTCCCCTATCCTGAAAAGAATATTGTTTTCAACCTCACATTGTTGAATATCATATTAACTTAGAGTGTTTAAAACTTCACTGACAGGTCTCTAAAATGAACACTTACCACATTGTCCCCAAATGGCTGTTTTTGCTCATAAAAATTACAATTCTGCACAAAAAGCTCATCCAGAGGACTATCCATAAATATCCGTGGTGCTGATGACTTCCTAAAAGCCACTTACCCGCTTAGTTGCACTTATTATTCTAATTTCACACATACTCATTTTCTCTTGAATAGGAAAAATGTTTCTTGAAGAGTCAACTGTTTTCCAAACCCTTTGATACTGCTGGTTTGCGTGCTCACTTCACACAGAACCCCCAAGCACCAACTGAAGCAAAAATGGAATTGTAAGGCACCAAAAAACACTGACTGTACCAGTCCTCCACTACAACCCTGTCTGAAGTCCTGCAAGAATGGTGGAAATGTGTACTTTATCAGGGCAGACATACTAAGCACTACCTATATCTGAGGATTGTGCCCTCAAAATGTGACAAGTAAGGCCCAGGAGATAATATTTTTATTGTAGTTAGTAGATCTTGGCATAGCCACGTATGACTAGTTGCTACCACATTTGACATTTCCATTCTGTGGCTGTTTGATGCTGTGTCTCAGCAAGGAAGACAAGGAGACTATTCACAGATATAAACCCTGCCAGACCTCAGAAGAGGGAACTACTATCATGGCCAGTGCCACACTGGACACTGGAACCCTGAGTATCTGAGCTCAGATGCTTTTATTGATTCAGAACTATTCAGGTGTTCTACTGACGACAGGTGCAGATCACAAGCAAGCAAGCATCCTCCCACATAAACCCAATACCTGCAGACAATACAAAATGCCAAGAACCCGGCAATCCCTCACCCAACAGTGCACAAAACAATGTTTTAAGCAAAACTAAAATACATTATAACAGTTCCCCTTTTCTGTATAAGCCAATCCAAAGAAATTGATTTATCTCTACAAAACAATTTTATACTATACCAGTAAAAAAAAATTTACAAAAGGAACAACAGGACCAAATGAACCAAACAGCTACCTAGCTTTTAACAATGTCTTTAGACAGAAAAAAAAATTATCAATGTCCAGTTATCTTGAATTCATTCATGATCTTCTGGGCTCCTCCAAAGGGCTTGAGTTACTTCTCTGGCTCTGCCCTCTGCAGCACACACAGCTTGTCCTCCAGGCTCCAGCTGGCTCCTCTCCACTGCTGCTGCTGTTCTTGGTGGTCGTCCCACAGTACTGGCATCTTCACAACTCTGTGGTCCCTTGCTGCAACTAGGCTGCACTTTCACCAATAGCCTCTCCTGTGCTCTCTTCATGGTGCCAAGCCTCAGTTTCTCTGCATGACCCCTTCAATCTGGCCTTCAACTGCTACGGAGGCTACATTTTTACCAATGTCCTCTCCTGGCCTCTCACAGTGACTGTTCTCCGAAGACCCCCCTTCATGCCTTCAAAACCAGTAAGACCTGGGTGGTACTTACAGTACCAAGTTCGGCTACCAGCACGAGATACAACCTTGGCCAGTTCTGAAAGACAACTTCTGTGTGATGACCATGAAGAAACACTTTCCAAATTTTAAGATAGAGTCTGGTTTGCAGGATAAACAACTGGTAACCTTGTCTGCAGGATAGAGTTCTCATTACCACAGCAGATGTGTCTTGTCAAGACCTCCTCACCTCGCTAGTATCTGGACAATTTTGCAAAGAACAAAACAAAACAGACTTTGTGAGGTCTGAAGTTTCTTTTTCTTTTTCTTCTTCCCTGTCTCCATATTGGATATAACTGGTGTGATATTGGGTTCCACGTTGGTATGCCATTTGTAGTTGTTAGCCATATGTGGGCTCAGCAAGGAAGAGACAAGGGCATTTTCATAGATGCAAACCTTTCCACACCTCAGCAGAGGGAACCACGATCCTGGCCAGTGCCATACTGGACAGTAGAACCCCGAGCTTCTGAGCTTAGGTCTTTTTATTGATTCAGAACCTCTCAGCAGTGCACGTGCTACTGATAACACGTGCAGATCATGACCAATCAAACATTCCCCAAATAAACCCAATACAAAACGATACAAAATGCCAAGGCCTATACAGCCCTTCATCCAACAGTGCACAAAACAATATTTTAAACACAACTAAAAAGAAACTTCTACAATATCATTCGAATATAATCAACCTATTGTCAATATTCCATGTTTACCAAGAACACAAAGGATAATGTGCTAATTAGCTGCATGTCACAATGTTAAAATGTCAGAGAGAAACAATTTAAAGGGTTAGGCTTATTTTGGACCACAGTTTTCAAGGGCTCAATTGGAGTGATTGATGCATTGCTTGAGGCCTGAGCAAGGCGGTACATCATGACAGCAGTTGGTGTGTGTGGCAGGGGAAGCTACTCAACTCCTGGAAGTCAGGAAGCTAAAAAGGAAAGGAATAGGGTTTGGGAACAAAGTGCTCTCTTCAACGGCATGCTCCCATGTTGTCTAATTTTCTATGAAGCCCACTGGGCTAGGATCTCATGGATACAATGGTACACAGGAGAAAGCACACTCATGACCCTCAGTTGTACCTATAAACGCCCTACCTATAAACAACTCTGCATATCAACTAAGTTTTTAACACGTGAGTCTTCAGGAGCAACCTCATAATGAAGCCGCAAGATAAATATTACTCTTAGGATAAACACGCTTACTTTAAATTCCTCTCCTACTGGCTGCTGACATCACTGGGTAAGTGAAACAAATTCTCATGGTGGTTTTTGAGAATCAGATGAAACACACACACACACACACACACACACACACACACACACACACACACACACACACACACACACACACACACACACACACACACACACACACTATTTAAGCTCCATATGCTGCTGTCTAGAATACAAGCCATTTCCTAGACTTTCATTCACTGAAGTTGCAGCCCCTGTGATACAATCAGAAATAGCATGAGAGTCACCTGGGAAACTTTCTGATGTTTTCTCCTCCTTTATTCCTTCTGGCTGGAGAGAACATACAGACAATGACTGAAGTTCCAGCAACTCCCTTGGGCAGTGATGTCAAAGGTTCAGAGTGAGAACATAAGTTCAAAGGAAACTTTTCCCCCTGATGACATTGTAGAACCACCCAACAATCTTTGACTATCAACTTCCAGGTTTTAAGTGAAAAAGAAAAAAAATTATATGTATTTTAAGAAATTGCTATTTTCTTAATTTTTCTAGAACATATAGCTGAACCCAAGCTTAATTTATATGCGTTTGTTAATAGTGCATGTTGTCATATGTAAGCTAACACACATCTAATAATAAGTGAAGGCTCTGTATTTCTCATAGGATGCATAATAGAGTAATTGTCAATATAAGGTAAATGACTATTATATGCTACAATAAAGACTAATTTTATGACTGGCTATCACACATATGGCATGGCAATAGATTCAATATGTAGGGAACTATGACTGTAGATATTTAGGAAATCTAAAATTTATACCACTACATATCTTCATAAGATTCCTGAATATTTTACAAATACAAGTTGTATCTAGAGTCTCATGTTCTCAGAATATATCCTCCCATTACAAAGAAAAGATACTTACATCTTATCATATATCCTATATACTAAAAATTATGGACTACAAAAACCATCAATACTCTATGGTTGGCAGCAGCTAGGTTCAGTTGTAGGCCAGTTACTTAGCCCCATGCATTAGTCTCATGACTCACAATGCCCAAGCCCATACCCTGATTAAACTGTATATACTCATAGGTCATGAACCTTAAGGTTGTTTACAAATGGGAGTCTTCCAAAATAGAAACAGAAAACAAGGATGGGAAGAAACACCTTGTCTTAAACAATTGCCAAAGAACTTGGATGGACTTATTTCCCCCACAAAGAATATACAAGTAGCCACATAGTGTACAAAAATATGCCCAGCTTCACTCAGCATTGGGAAAATACAATGTCTCTACAATGAGAGGTCACTTTACTCTTGTCGGGGTGGTCATTATTAAAAATTAAAAGAGGAGTCTACAGCACATGTTGGTGTTGAGGTGAAGAAACTGAATCCCCAGTGCACGTTGGTGGAAAAGAGCAACAGCATATACACAATGGGAAATGGTATGGGGGGGGGGTCCACAAATAATACAAGACAGCAATGCTATGCAATCCAGTGATAACGTAAGTAAAATAAGCTGATCCCAGGAAGATCAGTATCACCGATACTGTTCAGATGAAGTTATAAAATAATTAAAATCTAGAAGCAGAGAGCAGAATGGGCAAGGGGAAAGGAGACATGGGATAATGGGAAACTGAAGCCAATAAAAACAAAAGATTCAGTCACAGAAAAATATAAGTTCTACAGAATCTTCTGTACAACAGTGCAACTATGGTTAACAATACTGCTTCATGCACTTTGAAATTTAAGAGGTTAGCTCCAGGGCCTAGGGAGATGGCTCAGTGGGTAAAATACTTGCCTTCCAAGCAGGAGGAACTGAGTTCAATCTATACCCCATCCAACATACATTAACAAGAACAAAATACACCTAGGCACGTTGGCACACATTTTAAGACCGGTGTGGAAGGTGGAAACAGGCAGATTCCTAGGCACGGCTGGCTAGTCAGCCTGGCCTATCAGGGCAAGGACTGCTGCTAGTGAAAGACTCGGATTCAAAACAAAACCAACATGATGATGGGTGGTGTCGGAGGAAAGCCATGGCTACCTCCTGCCTCCACTTGCACGCACACATAGACTGTATCTTACAGACTGTACCAAGGGAAGGACATGGAAGAAAACACACGTCTCCAACTGGAATACGGATCGTGTCTGCAATGTTTGGTCTCACATGATTTAACACTGATTCACGGTCCTAGATCCTGAGATGCAGTAAAGTAGTTAGATAAAAATCTTGTTTCAAGGCTAAGGCTGTCCCACGAAATTACAGTTAATTTGCAGCCAGACTGGAGAACTAGATTCTTTTGATCTTATTTGAATTCATTTTCTCTCATTTTCACATGGTTCTCTGTATCTCTAGGTTTAACCTCCTCATCTTATTTGTTAAAGATCCACTTTAGACAGCTCCTTCCCGGGAGCTTCCTGGGATGACGAAGTTTCGTCTGTCTGATTGCGTTGGTGGCTGTATAAGTCTATGCTGTGCTAAAATTCACAGAACGGCATACCGCAAAAATAAAATCTTAAATAGCCTTTAGTGCTACCGAAGGCTCTCGCTCTTACAGAGTCTATTTGAATTTTTCATACTATGACTTCTTTGTTATTTCAAGCAGAAAGCCAAGAACACAGGCAGAACATTTTAACTCATGTTCATATTCTTGGCTTCTGTCTTGTTTGGTGACCTACAGCACCATACACAATTTCTCTAACATCAAGAATAAACGTAAAATGAGGTAATGAGAGTGGAGTGTTAATTCTTTTCCCTAGTATACTAAACCTGCTAATCAAGAGAAGTATTTAACAACAGACAAGTAACTGAGGTGTAGCTACTAAAAAGTTAGAGAATCATATAAATTTAGGCCATTCTCATCTAGCTCACGGTAAAGCCTATACCGAACACAACCATCTAGAGCCCTTGTACACTAGTCACAGCAATGGCCATGTATCAGTTATATTTAGTACTACCTTGCAGGGAAAAAAAAGTAGCCCTTTGGATAATGCTGTCTATTTAAGATTGACATGGGTTAAACCTAGAAGCTCATGCAGGGTGCCAGTGTTGCTCAGTGGAATTTAAATTGCAACTTTACTCCTCGCTCCTGAGACTATGCAAACATCTCTTAACTTGTTTCTCACCGATAAACAGGAAAACCATCTCTACCGGGCTATACAACTGTATGGATGAAAGATGATAATGTATACAAATACCAATAATAACTAACCTACGTTTTCCACGTACAAGGCTTCATTCTAAGCACTATTATGAAGCATAACTCACTTGTATGTAGGAAAACCTTAGAGATCGGTGCTATTATTTCCTTACTACCACAGACAGGATAGCTGAGAGTAAAGTTTAAGCAACCTTCTGTCTTTTCATTTTTCTAATTTTTTTAAAACTTTTATTTATTTTTTGCGCCTAGGAATGGAGTCCCGGGACTCACTCGTGCTCGGTAAGAACTTGTTGAGCTACACCTATCTCTATTTTTTAAGTTTTTAAATTTCGAGACAGCACGTTGTTATGTTTCTCACATAAGCTTTGAACTCTCCTTACAGGTCAGGTAAGGCTTGAACTTAAGACCTTCCTGCCTCCACTCCCAAGTAGCTAGAATTACAGGCCTGGCAACATTAATTAATTCAAAGGTCATATGGCTAATCGGTTGGAAACTGAGAATTTAGACCCAGTACGCCAGTTCCGGAGTCCATCTCCTTAATACCATCATTACCTTATGATTAAGCAACCCAGTACAGGATAGATGCCCCATTCACGTCAGTGGCTGTAACTGCAGCATTTGTATTTTGTGTGGACTCCCAGTGAGTTTCATATTGTCCAGGGCTATAAATGTTAATGAAGTAAATAAAACCATTTTGCTGACACTGATCGTTTTCATTGCATTTTTCTTTTGACAATGCAATAAAGACAAACATTTCTTTCAAAAAAAAAATCTGCTGTAAAGAGGCCCCAGTCCCTACTCTGTCTTCTGAGCTCTGAACCCAGATGCTCACCTACTTCCTGACATCTCTAGACAGATGTATAGCATTCCTGATCATACCGGATATGGGAAAAACAACTGAATGGGCAAAAGAAATGGGACACGAAATAGAACGAAATGGAAGATCTGAGCTCATTCCAGTGAGTGAATGAATTGTCTTCCCTCCAGAAGAGACATGAGGAGGCTGCCTGAGTGGAGGATGAGGGAAGAAAAATTGCACAAGGAAAGCTCCTTGAACCAAAAGAGGGTAGGCAAGAGGGCTAGGAAGATACACCAGGAACATCCATGGTGACCCAAGAGTAGAAACTAAAATGTCACAAAAGATCAAAGCAGATGTCATGGCCAGACCTCAGCAAAGTCTCGAAGACTTGTTTCAATCATTAAGTATTCTGACTGGTAGAAGAAGTAAGCTCTCATATTCTCTCATGCCGTGGGGTTGCATAACCAACACTGGTACATGATATGTTTCAGGTGAGCTAGAAGAAAGGATTTTACACATCTTCACCACAGAGGGGAGGTGAATGTTTGAGAAGTAGTTACGTTTAATGTGGATTTTAACATCGTGCAATGCATGGTGCATCCAGACGTCACTCTGCATCACATAAGTACGTACAAATTTATATGCCAATTTAACATACAGCTAACGTTTCCCATGACAGAGCAGGTTTTCAGGATCCATGCCACATATTTTCCTTTGGAGCACATTTATTGAGTTATAATTTGCATGCCACAAAAACTTTCCCATTTTGTCCCCCCAAAATGATATTTGTGTAAACACGCAACCTCCATGACATCAAATTTAAAAGATTCTTTTAAACCCATGAAAATTAATTTATGCCAAAATGGATGTTTTGGCCCTTGAGAGTTGCAAGTCCTTTGCGTTTGAAATGTCCTCTCGTATCAGGTCTTCCTGAGGCAAGCTGTGGAAATCACCTGGGTACAGACTCCACACAGCAGAATCATGCCCATGACTCCCCCTGATGTCTTCACCTAAGGTCTTTCTGCCACACCCCAAGGGTCTGTCCTCTGCATCTTCTCATCCCTGCTGTACCTGTGTGCAGAAAACCTGGCATTGCCCAACTCTGTGACTATGGAACTCCCCACCCCCACCACACAGAGAATCCCTGCCCCAAAGATGCTAAACACAAAAAGTACTTGTGGCAGCTCCTATTCCTTTGTTTTAATTTTCATGACTTGGTGAATCCTCATCCTCATCCTCATCCTCATCCTCATCGTCATCCTCCAGGAAGCCCTTGGAGTAGTCTGACACATAAGATGGCTGTATCTCTCCATCTTGTTATTCTCTCCTTCACAGATTGTTAGGGTCTCCTTCCTAAGACCAAGATCTACTTGGCTGGCAGGATTCTAAGAAGACTCCCAATATTCCCTAAATCTCCTGTTGTACATGATTTATGTATTTCCCTCCTTTTCAACATGAGCGGAACTATGATTACAGTGTACTGTTGCTCCCATTACTGGGAAAATACCTAGTTTAGATACATTTATTTGAAAATGAGATTATTTAAGGAGCTCTGACCTCATCAGGTAAATGTTTAAGAAAGGTGGGACTCTAAAGTCAGACAGATGTGACCTGAGAGATTCTCCCCTTCTGACTTTGGAAGGAGACATGTAGCCAAGACTTGAGAGAATCCTTAAGGAGCTAGGGTATCACCCCAGCTGACTGCTAGCAAGGAAGCAATGGTCTCAGTTCTACAATTACACAAAACAAAAGTACAGTTATACCAGGAACCATAACAAGTTAGAACATGACTTTAAGCTCTAGTGAAGATTTCACCCCAACAAGATTTTAACCTCTTTACATACTTAGAAAGAACTCTGTTGTTCATGCTCAGGTGACAGAACCATGAACCTATGAATGGACACTGTTTTAATTTACTGAGTTTATATGATTTTCAAAAGTCATATAATAAACAATAAAAAACAATAGAAACAATAAAAAGAGCTAATTTATGCACTTTTTTTTTCTATTTGAAAACATGGCAAAAATAATGAATTGTTCTTAACATTTGATGACATTTCCTCATATAATAGTCCATGCTTCAAGATGAATATTTCTAATATTCTGTGTATGTATCTATCCAAAACTACCTATTAATATGTCTCTTCAATACATTCTCATTTGAACAAAAGTCCTGCATAATGAGCGATGGTTAAAAGAGCCTGCTCGGGAGACTTTGAAGAGGCCCTATGCGACACACTACCACTGAAGCGTCTGACACATGGCCTCCTCCAAAAAGAGCCCTTCACAGTCAGGACATCACCTGGAATGATGCTCTTCAGGGTCACTTCTGCAGACACCGGTGCGCTTCTGCCAACTGTACCACTCAGGGTTTACTCTGGCTGTGAGATGCTCAGTGGGTAAAGGTACCTCCTGCCCAGCCTGACCACCTGAGCTTGATCTCTGAGTCTCACATAGCAGAAAGAGAAATGAGCAAACTTTAAAAGTCAATGAAGGCTGAGGGGAAGAAAAGTAGTAAGCACAGGTGCTTAACGGAAAAGTAGTCAGAGGCAGATGGGACAGCTTAGAGAGGAAAGACACTTGCTGCCACAACCGAGGGCCCAAAGTCCATATAGTAGAAAGAGTTGTGTCCTGTAAGTTGTCTCCTAACCTCCTCACATGGTGTGTGTGTGTGTGTGTGTGTGTGTGTGTGTGTGTGTGTGTGTGTGTCTTCATACACATGTTGTGGAAGTTTATTTTTAGCTATGTATAAAATGTTTTCTGCACTGTTGGGTGAGGGGCTCTAAGGCATGTTGTATTGTCTGCAGGTGTTGGATTTCTGTGGGGGATGCCTGATCTGCACCTGAGGAGTTCTGAATGAATAAAAACACCTGAGCTCAGAGGCTCAGGGTTTCACTGTGAGCATGGCACTGGTCATGACGTTAGTTCCCTCTGCTGAGGTCTGGCAGAGTTTGCACCAATGAATATGCCTCCTTGTCCTGTTTGGTGAGCTGCCACAGTGGTATACCACTCCACACACATATAAACACATGCACAGTAAACAAATACATATATTTAGAAGACACTCTTCATTGCTTCCTCTAACACTGTTCCTCTGCTGTGTTATGCTGGGAGTCCATGAGTTGTTTGGATTTTTATTTGCTTCATGTTTCTGACAGGGATTTCATATGCTGTAGCCCTACAATATTACAGAGTGGTTGTGTTTAGTTCCTCTGCAGAGAGAATATATTCCTTTTCTATGATAGGCTCATTTTTCTGAAGTAGTTTCCCCTCTAATAGGTGATAAGCTCAGATAATATCCAGGGTGCATCCCAGGCGTATCCCTAGGCAGGGGCAAAAACAGCATCAAAGAGATAGGAAGGAGTCGTTTCCTAAGTATCAACCGCTGTACCTGAAACTATGGCCATACACAGCAAAATCAACCTGGCTCATATTTCACTAATTCCTCTCTCTTTTTGCTTATTATCTTTATGAAGGTGAAATGTAACCTTCTTGCCCCTAGGCCACAATCTGTGAAACCGCATGAGTGTATGCTGGTCTCTTCCAGAGCCAAAGAGACAAACAGAGGTGATCGGTAAGGAAAGAGTGTGGCTAGTGGTTCTTCTGTGTTCCAATTGCCTAAAGCCTGACTGACTGTGTGCAGAGAAACAGATGTGTTCCTAGAGAGCTTTCACCTCTTTCCAGGCATGTAGATAACCCTGTATAAGCAGAGTAAATCCCCAAGTTCTTACCTGTAGGTAAGGAGTGAGCATGGGGCCTTCATTGGTAGATGCAGTCCTATAGTGACTCCAAAGACAGAGCACACGTGATTGGAATGTTCTAGAATCTATCAGTCACCTTCAAATAAAGCATCTTATTTGATCCCTCACAGTAACAGCATCCAACATAGCAAGTTGCCTGCTTGATCCAGAGTTGAAATTTTCTGTTTTCTTATTTGTGACATTCAAGTCTGATTTCTGAAGTTAATGTGCTTCAAAAAACAACAGCAAGCATCTTCCCTCCTAGGAACCATTTCATTATTGCTGTGTGTGACATCAATTTTGCTGGTTAAAAAGATACCTAGGGAAATCATCTCGCCTGGTGGTCAGCTCCACGGGGAGCTTCATTACCTCTACAGTTGTACAGTTCTTGCCTTTTCATTGCCAGGGAAGAGCAGGTAGTGTTCTCTGTCCTCAATGAGTATTCTGTGCATGGGAGCACGCTGTGGTTCCAGGGAACCACACTCCTTCATACTTGGCCCATTCTGTGTGGGAGGAGCCTCCGTATGCCATTTTGTAATTCTTGATGATTACAAGAGTAGCCGATTGTGTACCCAGTATGTGAAGTGCTGTAAGGTAGCTGACTCGATACTTCTTAAAAACTGAAAGAATAACTGTGCTTAGGTTTTCCATAACTGATAACATGGACTATAGTTAGGTAATAAGACTTCATGGGGTTCTGTGAAGCTAACGAGGGGCACGCTGAATTACATAACCGTAAGAAAAGAACTGTGACAACATATTGTAGCTTGTAAACTTAAATTTCTTCTCATTTTTGTGAATGCTTCCTTTTAAATTCCACATAAAAGTCAAAAATAGCTTCCCTATAATCAGTCTGCTCTTTCCTTTTATCCTCTCCTTATATGTTTCTTGCATTTTTTAAAGATTTGCTCATTTATTTATTTCTATTTGCACGTGCACACACACACACACACACACGTGTGTGTGTGTGTGTGTGTGTGTGTGTGTGTGTGTGTGTGTAGTGAAGGTACCCATGAAGGCTAGAAGAAGGCATCTTATCCCCTTTATTCCGAGTCACTGACAGTCGTGAGCTGTACAGTATGGATCTGGGAATCCAGTTTGAGTCCTCTGGAGAATATCAAGTAGTCTTAACAGCCAAGCCACATCCTCTGTCCTGAATCTCTTAACATTTTCTTTGGTTTTCAAAGGTGAATCTATTGTAGTTAGAAAGGCAATATTAATTACTCTTTACATGTTAGCAACAGCACAACATAAAGTATAGTTTAGCCTTAACCCTGAAATGCACAGTGGGGGAAATCAATACTGTAGGCACAGAGTTAAACTAAATCATTGCCCTGTGGAGGGTTCTAACTTGCCTACAACAAAATTAAAACATATGGGCAATCATAAAATAAATGTTCACAGGCTAAGTATCATAGCCAGCCATTATCTCTTCTGAAGAGCCAAAGAGGAAATAAACTTAATTACTGCATAAAGAATTTCAGTCAGATACTATATGGGATCCTAATACTGAGTCCTTAAAATGGCTGTCAACAAAAGATGGTAGGATTTAAAAACAATTACACAATTGGAATGCTGGATAACATTTGAGTCTTTTTACTTGCAACATTGCAACATTTTGTAATAATTAAACAATGGGAGATCTTCTTAATTTAATGATTCTTTTGAAATTGAAAGATCCTTTCAAAACATCACAGAATCTTTCCTGTTCTTTCAGATGGTTATGTAAAACAGAAACATTTGTACTGTTCAATTGTCCTGTGCCAGCTGCTGACTAGGAACACAGTGATACTGGACTTCTGCACCTGGAGCTACAGACCATCAGGGAACATTCCAGAGCTTTTAAAAGATACGTAGCTGAGACAAGCTTTAAATAGTGTTTCCCAGGAAATGTTAATTTGCACTCCAATCTTCCCTGTGGTTATGTAGGGACTGGGATGCTAAAACACTCAGAACGGTGGGCAGGATGAAACATGCTCTTTGGCATTGATGTGGTCACGCTCTGTAAAATTCTCTGCAACCTCCTGAAACCCCCTCCTTACTACCTCATTATTAATGAGCACTCCAGATGTCACCAATGGGGCGTTGACAATCTTAAGCTTCTGTTGCCTTGACAACTGACTGCCCACAAAAATGTTGCCCCTTTTCTCTGAGAACATAGTGTTGAGGTTGAAAGGCTGCTGACTAATCGATAAACTTCCTAAAACACTGAATCGGGGTTTATCCATTGCACAGGTCCCATCAGAGGCGGGAGAAAAGATGCAACGATTGTATGCAAAAGCCTTTGAGAGCAGATGGGCCTGAGATAGAGAACTCAGAGATACAAAAGATGCAAAAAGTAAAAAGGTACAAAAGGGTGGGGAAACAAGCTGGGAGGAGCCTGAGTCCCAGAATGACTGTGGCAGGGGGGGGGGCTCGCTTATTAGAAGACACACACTCCAGGCTCCTAGAGAAGGGAGGAGTGAAATTTTTTTCTGCTTCTTTAATTACAGTGGGTAGAAGAAACTTATAGCTCCAAATCTAAGATTAGGGTATAAGAAAACATGGCATCTAGAACTTTTAAAATTGCTAGCAGGGTAGGGTTAGTGGCATACATCTTCATTCCCAGCATTCAAGAAGCTGAGGCAAGAGGGTTAGGAGTCCCACAGTGAGAGGCCTTTACAGTGAGACCCCTGGCAATAGAGTGAAGCTGGAAACCCATCTAAAATATTTAATGAATGTGTTTTGATTGTCATTTTATTAAGGGTTAGAAAGTTATTAGAACAAGTTTGGGGTCTTTTATTGAAATAAATTATCAAAATAAAAGGAAAATTCAGTTTGGAAGATGAGAAATTGGAAGGCATTAAGAGTACTGGTGGAGATGACAAGAGAGGCGGAAAAGGGCAATGGGGGATTTTACGGACCGGAAGTAATCAGGCAAGCCATCCATCCATCAACATCCACCGGGTTTATCCGTTAAAAGGTCAAGTCGGACAAAAAAGATGTGAAAGCTTTTGCAAAACTGCCAAGAACCAACAATTATAAAACACTGTCACCGCTATCTTATACTAATCAGGAAAAGGTCTGCAGATTGAAGGATAATCAAAGTATGTTAATTCCATTTATCTTTCAGAATAGGAAGCAAAAGGAAATGTTTAATTGTACATTTTAATATAGGAAGTGAGAGTCCAGAAGTAAATATTTTTTTTAAAAAAAGGTAAAAATTAAGGGGCTGATCTATTTAATGACAGACTCCGTTGGTATTTTAATGTAGGTAATGAACTGTCTATAGAGTAATTGTTTTTTATACTGAGTTGTGTGTTTTTAAAACTATCCCATTTGCTGAAGTAACCATACACAACGTTTAAATTTATTTTGTCTTAGTAAGGAAAAATTAATAGATTTGAGATTTATAGCGGCCGTTTTAATTGCGGTGTCTCTGTTTCTAAGAATGTCTACAGCAACCATTACCGCAGTCATCGCAGTTTGAAACAAGCCTACTCCTAAACAGAGGGCCTAGAGAGAGAGCCCAGCGGTGAAGAGGCATACTGTTCCTGCTGAGGACCCCAGTTCCCAGAACCCAATCAGGAGGCTCACAGGTGCCTATAATCCAGCTGCAGGGGACGTGGTGGCATCCCTAGCCACCAAGGGCACCTGTATTCAAATGCACATCACCCTTACATGCACCCACCCCTGTATATGTAATTTAAAACAAAATAAATTTCTAAAAACTAAGAGGTATGGGATATAATAGAAGAAATAATTACTTTTAAATTTTGCTTCAATGAACTAATTATCCTGAGAAAATATTTCCTGGCAGCCTAAAATATGAGAAAGAACTGACAAGCATAAGATCAGTATCATAGGTGTTTTTTGAGCCGATTGCTGTGACTACAGTCTATACTAGCATGCCAAACACCTAACCCTGGTGGATCTAATTCTCTCTATTAGGATCCAGCTGCCTCACACATCAGCTTCACTGTGAGCCTGGGGGAAAAGCATGTGGGAGGGGATAACCACTCAGCAATGGTGACTGTCCTCTTCACGTTCACAACAACCATGCCAGGTTTTGATGGAAGTCAGCTGTCATGCCCCACATAGCCCAGACGTCTCAACTTCCAGGCCAAGCCACTAGCCTGGCTTGTTGGTCCTGGTTCTCCTCACCATCTCTGTTCCCTTTACAGCCTCTTAGTTGATGCTCCAGCAAGACTCTACACAATCCTGGACTGCTTTTTTCTGGGCTTGTTATGAAGTCATTTCCTCACCAATACCTAGTTCTGTAGCATGTCCAAACTGAGTAATAAAAGATATTCGGCCATTTCTAACACATTAAAATTCCCACACTACAGCGACTCTCTTGCATTAGCAAGCACGTAGATAGAAAGCAAACGACAGTAAAACAATAATCGTATGCTATTTATTAATTTGCAAAACGTTAATGGAGTGCACACAAACGAAACATCTCAATCACTTCTGCCAAGTGTCATGAATTATTGTGGAAGAGAGTGTGGGAAGATTGTAAGAGCCAGAGTTTGAAGAGACCTGAAGTGAAACAGTATCCTCTGAACATGATGATACCACTTAAGTCTTGAACTCAAAACAGCTACAGTTGCCTATAGGAGACCTGCCCAAGATCAACCCATTCATCATTCTAGCATACAGGCGGAAGTGCTTGTGAGCCTCAGTCCCCTTAACTGAGGATCTATTGACAGTTGGTGGTGACTGGGGGAGGGACAGTCAGTTTTCTTTAAGGTAGGTTTACTGCATTCCAGAGGACAGCCATACCCATGAATATTTGTGCAGCACAGATTTGCCTCAGTGAGTTATTAAGACAACAACAACAAAAAAAAAAAAAAAAACAAGACCAGTTTTGGGGAAGGGGCGGGGAGGTGTAGACTGGATCTAAGACGAGACGGGGAAATGATGGGGAGGGACATGATGAAAACACATTGCATTGCATTCTCAACCAATTTATAAAAGTATTATATTTAAAAACTTTTAAAGAATTTGCTTTTAAAATTTTATTGTACATGATTGTATGTGTGTGTGTGTGTGTGTGTGTGTGTGTGTGTGTGTATGTGTGTGTGTGTGTGTGTGTGTGTGTGTGTGTGTGTGTGTGTGTGTGCTTGCCTGGATGCTCATGTATGGAAGGCAGAGGTCAATACTAAATGGCTTCCTTAATTCTCTGTCATAATTTTTCAGGCAGGATATCTCATTGAACATGGAGTTTAGTGTTTCAGCCAGACCATCTGGTAGGCAAGCCCAGAAATGTACCATCTCCCAGTGCTGGGGAGACAGGTGTACACTACTGCAGGCAGCTTCAAATGGGTGCTGGGGACCTGAGCTCCTCACCCTTTCTCAGCAGGTATTTTAGCCACTGTGCCATCCCCCAGCCTAAGAATATTTTTAAAGGAAAACACTAAAATGGTAGATAAGTATTTCACTTCAATATAAAGTAATACACAGCATTCCAAAACAATAAGTCACAAAATAGCTCAAGAAAGTGTGGAAAATAAGCGTATTTTTTTCTATTTTTAACCAAAATATTTATATTTCACATATTAATTGTTTGATAAATTCCTTTTCTATAAGTTTCTTTTCAAAAAATAAGGATCAATTATTTGTGTCAGACACTCAGCTGCAAGGATACGCATGGTGGCTTTGTTTTCAAATGCAGAGATTTAAATAATATAGCCAAAGAACACAATTAAAAATTCTATATTTCATCAAAAATAATGCAATGAGGGGTTGGAGAGATGCTTGGTGATTAAGAACACTTGCAGAGACCACTTGGCAGCTCAAGACCAACTGAAGCTCTACCCCCAGGAGATCTGACTCCCTCTTCTGGGCACTGCATGAATGTGGTACACATCCAACTTTGAAGCAAAAGCTCACAAACATAAAATCAAACTTAATATATTCCTGTAAATTATGTGAAATGCCATAAAAATTTCAGAAGATTTGATTAATAAAATAGCAATGAAACAACTAACTGATATTTAGAATATGCTTGAAAAATAAGTCAATATATATGAATGGGGTTATAGGTGGCATATGCAAAATAATAGCTAAGAAGAAGGGATTAGTGATATATACATGTATATGTATAACAGTAGTTATATATAAATGGTTAATAACATTTAATTATTTTCCTAAGAAACGTAAAATTTACTACGGCAATAATAGAGTAAAGCTATGTATAATTTCAGTTTAATAAATCATGCTGGCAGGAAATACATCTAAAGAAAAATAATAGAAAACCTTAAGATACAAACATAAGACACTACAGACAAATTTTAAAAAAGTCAGCAGAGCTACATCCACTGCTTCACAACAGCAAAGTTACATGGGGTTTAAGAAATTTAATAAAATTATACATTCATTTGTGAATAGCGTTCTTTAATATTATATTATATATATATATTAGTATAATGCCATGTTAATATATTAATATAATATGTTATATTAATAACAAACGTATAAGACAATATTAAATGAAAAATGGAATATGTATAAGCCCAAGTGAAATATACAATAAGCATCACAGATTTTATTAAAATAATACGTGTAAATATAACAAAGTTCCAGATACCAGCAGAGTGGCAGATGCCTATAATCCAAAGACTCGGAAGGTCCAGGGTAAGGAATTGCACGTTGAGGATAATGCCAGGCTACATAGTGAGCTCCAGGCTAGTGTGGGCTAAATAGAGAGACCCTATCTCAAAAAACACACAGGTAGTGAACTAAACAAAGTTCCATATGGTACTCTTATGTGTAGAACATATGACAAATACATAATAGAAGACTAGGAAATGAAGCAACCACTCATAGTGACTTCTTCCCTGAGTGATTATTTTATAGATTTACTGTGTGTGTGTGGGTGTGTGTGTGTGTGTGTGTGTGTGTGTGCATGTATGTTTGTGTGTTTGCGTATATGTGTACACAGTGATGGACACATGTGGAGATCAGAAGAGGAGGTCAGATCCCATGGTACTAAAGTTACAGGCATTTGTTGCAATGCCAATCCTACTAAATAATGCTGAGACCTGAACCCAGCTCCCCAAAACTGCGCAGCAAACACTCTTAATGAACACTTGAACCATTTCTCCAGCTCCATATTATTTTTTTTTAGGTTTATATTTTCCTACTGATACACAAATTTGTTTTATAATAAGACAAAATATTTTAAAATATATAATGTGTATCTACTATTGAAGCCAGTTTTATTTAAAGATAAAGAATATAAAATTGAAAATGCAGCAAAGGGAAGTAGCTTGGAACCCAGAAATGATATTTCCAACAACCAAAGTCACATGAATTGCCCTTTCATAACATGTTTGAGATTGTTCTTAGATCCAACTCTTAGAAACAGATATTTTAACAAGAGATTGACTGTGTGTGTGTGTGTGTATGTGTGTGTGTGTGTGTGTGTGTGTGTGTGTGTAAGGGAGGGTATCTTTGCTATTGAATGCCACAATGTAATAATGTCCAATGGCATCACCAGCACTGGCCTTAGGAACAAAAGGGTAGAGACAAGTGCAATCTGTCAACATTTTAATGAGGACTAATAACCCTAATATTCATTGGCTCAATAAACAAACTCTTCCATACGGATGGAAGGTCACCACAGCCTGAAGCTATCTTCACGCTGCTCTGTCACATTTTAGTGTCACTGCTGGAGTTGAGATGCTATAAATAAATGCAGCAAGTGGCCACTCATCATTCTAAGTGTGGACTTTATAAATAAAGGAAACCACTGAAGATGATATGCATTTGTCAGCATCCGTCTTCCTTAGCCTGGATCAATCATTTTGACCTGACACTTGAAAACCTAGACTGTCACAGCTTTGACCATTCAGACAATATGGCAGGTTCAGATTTCCTGGTAGATGGGGTCATCGGTAAGCAAGCCCCCACCCCAAGAGTCTGATGCAGGAACAGCTCTCAGACTCTCTGTGTCTACACAGCCGTAGCTGTCCTGGCCAGTTCCTCACTCTCGTAGCTTTTCTGGCTGACTGAGCTAAACTCCATTTGGTTCCCCTAGAGCTCTAACCTACTCGGACAGGACTTTGATGTCTATACATTGGAGGCCATTTCCACCATCATGTGCATTTTAGTGCTGAATGAAGCTGACATTGGAAGGGCTGGGAGAGTAGGTTGTGAGGTCAAAGCATTTCCAAGCCCTCTTAGGAACTGAGTAAAGAAGAGAGAGTCGTGTCACTTCACTAATTGGTGTTTTCATTCCAGAAAAGACCTCCAAGAGACTGCTTTGGGAAAAGTCAACAGAGGTTTATATGAGAGACCTCTCATGTGACTAGCACTCAGTAAGTGGGTGCAGGGGCAGATTACTGAGGGTAGTAAAGAATAATGAGAGTCTGGAGCCCCTCTGTGTGGGAACAAGGCTCAGTGTAGATGACTGGGTAGAGGTGACTGGAAAAGTAGCACAACTCGGGAAACTAACTGCTTCAATAATGACTCATGGTACAAAGTGCGTTCATCTTAAAAGAAACCTAGATAATTGGGTGTATGGTCAGTTCCGGAGAGTGCTTTCACACTTAAGCCTTCTTCAGTTTCACCCAACAAGGAAAATCATCGTTTCTAATATTAGATGAAGAGATAGTAGATATAAAGGAAAAACCCACCAAACATTTTGGAGGTGAAGGCACAATCTATAGAGAGGCAGTAAATATTATTAGATCCTTCATTTCTCTTGAACCATATAAATACATCCTTAGAACTACTAGTCCAGCAATTCCCTTATAGGACAACTGTGACTATCAGCTAGCTCATCTCTCAAAGCCAGTGAGTTGTTCGCAAATCTATATATAATCTTTCGGACGCAGTAATAATCTACCTTTCATCATAGCTTTCTCCCCCTGTGCAGTCCTGCATATATTTAGTATTCTTGTGAAACTCGGGGACATATTATGAACTTCCTGCTCTCAAGTACTTGGTCATGTGACATCCTATTCCAGGAAATCCTGTTGCTGCATAAGACGATTACAGTTGCCTTCTTTGAGGTTCATCTCAAATGAAATGCTTGTTGCATGGTGCTTTGAAAATCACTTGAGTTAAGCTTGCTGGCCAAGAAACAGACAGAAGCATTGTCCAATAGACTACTGATGACACCTGGGTCATTTGTGCCTCGTATCCTTTTCAACTTTAGCTCTGTGGGTTTAGAATTTTAAGTTTCCGGATGGTAGTATTTTCAACCAGGGATCAAAAGAAAAACCCCTTTAAATCTTTGAGGGTTTTTTTTTTTACTTAAATATATTATGTTGACAATAAACCCCACCCAATTTTAGTGTGAAATTCTAAGTTTCATCATATGCATGTACTTGGGTAGCCACCACTAAATCAGGATGTAGAAGGACCTCAGCACTGCAAAGCATTTGTCTTGCTCGGCCATTATCAGAGTAGATTACCCCCACAGTAGATAGGAACAAATACAGAGACCCACAGGCAGACACTATGCAGAGAGTGAGAGACCTTGGAACACTCAGTCCTAAACGGGATGTCTCCATCAAATCCCTTCTCTGGAGACTCAGGATTCTGGGAACTCTGCTGAAGAGGTGGTGCAATGATTATGAGAGCCGGAGGGGATGATAGCACTAAGGAAATAGGCCTTCTATATACAGCAGTGCTGATGAACATACGAACTCACAGAGACTGTGGCAACATGCACAGAGCCTGCATGTGTCTTGCTAGATTGGGTCTGTACTGAATAGTCCTATGTCAAATTGACACACAACTAGAGTTATATGAAAGGAGTGAACCTCAATTGAAAAATGCCTTTATAAGATCCAATTGTAAGGCATTTTAAAAAAAAAAAAATTAGTGATGAATGAGGGAGGTTCCAGCCCATGATGGGTGGTCTCATCTCTAGGCTGTTGGTCCTGAGTTCTGTAAGAAAGTAGGCTGAGCAAGGCATTAAAGCAAGGCAGAAAGCAAGCCAGTAAGCATCGTCCCTCCATGGCCGCTATATCAGCTGCTGCCTCCAGGATCCTTCCCTGGTTGAGTTCCTTTCCTGACTTCCTTCAGTGATGAACAGCACTGTGGAAAATAAAAACCGATTAAATCCTTTCCTATCCAACTTGCTGTTTGATAATGGTGTTTTGTCAGAGCAATAGAAACCCTAAGACAGGGTCCTAGTGCAGGGAAGAGAAGTAGACACAAGCCCCTATCCCTAACCCAGTTGCTAGCTGGGTTGATAACACTGACCAATGGAAATTTTGTTTTCTCCAATGGATCTGAACTTAATGTTATTTTCGAGGTTCCTTGTCTCATAATGTTTGGTCAGGGCTTTTTTTTTTTTTTTTTTTTTTTTTTTTAATTTTACTGGTTCTTTGTGTACAAATTATGGTTTCTGACTTTGGGTTTGTATAGGATTCCTGAGTGTCGGAACGTGTGTGTCTCTGTGTCTATAGTGTTTCTTGCAATATTTCTTTGACTCCTCTTCTTCTTTTTGTTTGTTTCTTTGTTTTGTACTAACCCAGTTTGTATTTTTTGTTTTATCTTAATTTATTTTATTATTATTTGCCTATTTGTTTTCTAAAGAGAGATAGAAAAGGTATGGGTTAGGATGGAAGGGGAGGTTGGGAGGATTTTGGAAGAATTGGGAGAGGGGAAATCGTAAGTAGAATATATTGTATAGAAAATCCATTTTCAATAAAATAAAAATATAGAAAAATGTCATCAATTTACAATATTGAACTGACACAGGAGAAAATCCTATTGCATATTAATTCATGAATACTGTTGGCTACTCGGGAATATTCATACCAATAAATTGTCAACAAGGGAAAGAGTCACATTTCTGACATCTCTTCGTTGAGGAAGCAGAGATACTGTAACCTGAGGGCAACAATGAATAACATATTTTATCGCTTTACAGTCACTTGGACATCTTTTGAATTCCTCTACCACATGTTAAAAGTAAGTAGGAAAGTGTATTGGTATATCCTGTCCAAAGAAGGACATGGGGACCAGAGGTTCAGATTCCTTAAGTAATCCCAGCACAGGTAGACCAGTAGACATTTCTGTAGAAGTAAGCACAAAGTACAATGGTGAAAAAAGTAGAAGTCAAGGCATACCATCGGGACTCTTTCCTCCTCTAAGATGCTTTTGGTTAGACTGTTTCATCACACCAATGAAATGGAATTGGAACTGAGTATGCAAGAAAAAGTCTTGTCATGTTGAAACCAACTAAAGTGATGTTAGTCCGAGTGCTTGCATTTAGGAGAGATATGAAGGCTAATAAACATGGCTCTATTAGTTTAGAATTCTACAGTGATGGTTGGCCCAATTAAACCCATTAAGGCCTTCTGACTGGATGTTGGTAATAGAATGAATGAGTCAGCCCAGAAAAGCCAATCATATCAGGTCTCTAGCCCTACAATGTGCTTGGTTCCTGCCAATCAATAAAACCAATTTCACTTAGATAGAATATGTACTTCTTAGTTTGGATAATGTCCAAAATAATGACAAGTACTTAAGCTGCTCTATTGATGAGAGTTATCAACATTCTCAGCTCTCAGTCCGGCCTCTCCTTTGAACAACTGACTTTGTGTGTGAGCTTGGGGAAAAATTCTCATCTCTAGACTTCATTTCCTTATTTTCAAACTTTACCAGTTTGAAATCACTTGATGTCCCTCTGGCTTCCTCTGGCTCTTAAAAACACTGATTCTAAAAGATATTGATTCTACAAAACACTGCTCAAAAAAAAAAAAAAATGGTAACACTATTTTAAAAGATCTGACACTGACACAAGATACAGTAAGGGCCAAGGCAAGGACATTTTTATGTCACACATCCAATAATGAGGTATAATTTGAGTCTGTATTTTGAACTGAACTGAAAGGAATTTTAGGGAGACAGTCCTCAAGTAGTTTTATTTTGAACATGAGTAACTGGTCTGAGATTAGAAAAGCCTCGCAGTACTTAGCAAGTACAATGTCTCATCCATTCAACCCTATTCGCTTTCCTTCAGCTAAGCAGTGAAAAAGTGTATAAAATATCCCTGAATCATCTTCCCCAGAGGCATTAATTCATCTTCTATCTAATGCTTAAAAATCCCTTTCTGCAGCATAGCCGAGGGAATTGTTCTGTTGTTCTAGAAGACATTTGAAGGAAGACGTCATTTCCTCACTGACAAAAATAGATTCCCTTTCATCTACTCAACTCACACTTAGCTCCCAAGGTACCGCTGACACGATTAGCTAGCCAGACCTTCAAACAAAGACGCCTCAGAGAGAAGCTGGTGCAGTGCTTGGAGTGTAAGGAGCTTTAATATGTTCTGCACAGTACAGCTATGCCATTGCCTTGGGAGGGGTTCCTGCAGCTTTCTCAAGTCAGATAAACATCCATCTAGACCTACAGGGCTTCACAAGACACTTAATATTGCCTTTAAAGCCTGACTTCCACAGGTAGTATCAACACAGTTCCCTGAAGTTGTCCTGGAAACTATGGACTGTTTTGTCCAATGGTAAATTCCTACATGAGTGTTTGCCTCTAGCCAGGCCATTATTCTGACAATTAACTTTTCACTCTCTCTCTATAGTATTAGACTGATTTTTTTTTTAATTTAAATAATGTGACTTAGGTAAGTTGCTTTGCTTCTGGGTTTTCTTTCCTAATGGGAAAGCATATATTCCAAAATAGTTCTTCAGAGAGACTGATAAGCAGAAGGCTGGGGAAATCACTCAATAGGTAAAGTATTTGTCCCACAAGCATGAGGACCTACTATGTGCTTGTACTCCCAGCACTGAGGAGGCAGAGACAAGAAGGATCCCTGTGGCTTTCTGGGTACCCATTCTTTCTATATCAACAAGCTCTAGGTGCAATTAGAGACTGTCTCAAAAAGTAAGGTGGAAAAGTGGTGTAGGAAAATCCCAGACATCAATCTCTGGCCTCAACATGCACATGCATATGCATGTACATGAACCCACCTACTGAAAAAGAGTGGGGGTGAGAATCATTAATTAATCATTAATAAGATAAACACCACTGTAGCAGCTATGAGGGGTCTAGATGATGAAGAGCTGCCAGGCCCTTACACAACAGGGAGTCCTACTCCATGAGGACATTCTGGGTTATCCATACACAGCTTATAGCTGCTCAGGGAAGACTCATGGTCAATCCCTTCATCTAAAGGACTAGTCTCTTAAAGAGCCCTCTAGTACTTCAACCCTCCCGGTACCAATATTTTAAAAACAAGGGCATTCTATGTTTTTATCTAAACATCAAAGCCTTGAACATAGACAGTAACTGTCCTTGAAGGGCCAATTTCAATCTTTTTTGTTCCATTTTTCTTTTCACAATGGGAACAGCCGGCTGGTTTCAACATCCCCAGAGTTGGCCCCCTTTGAGTCTGAGCGAGAGCTGCAGCGTCAACGCACACGAATCTAATTACAGGTTTTACTTGGTATTTCAAACTACACTTGATCATTTTTAGTCTACTTTTAAAATGGTATTTTAACATAAAATATTAAAACTTCACATATTCCTATTAATTTGATTTTTCCCCATTGTGCCAAGAATTGCAGCCAAGAAATCAACAGGAAAGCAAATCTAAATACCTCTTTGCTACAATGCATTCTCAAATTACCTAGCATGTGCCAAATTCTATTGCCATTCTTACCTGTTGCATCCCCCAACGAAAGGACTTCAACTAACATGATCGCTTGTTTTAACTTTGCTTCTAAATTAAAAGGGCATTTAGTTCCTCCTGTAAAGTGGTTACTGCTAAGCAGCATCAATATTTTTTACAGGTGGTCATTCACATCTAAACAATCATGAAAAATCAAAGGATGGAAAGTTGTAGAGTTTAGGCTCCTCTCTAGACTAAATCTTCCAGCAACTGCATAATTCAAGTGTCTCTATTTAGCTAGTTACTTGTGTGCTCCTAGGAATTGAAGTCAATAAGCTTGAAAAGTACCTTCTGGGCTAATTGTTTCTAGCAAAAATGTGTGAGTTCATCATCTATAGTTGTAGAGCTGGGCTTCACTGCTAGATATACCCTCCCCACCATCTTTGATTTCCATCGCCCTGGTGCCTTATGTGGGTTTCAGGCTTAGGATAATGACAAAGTTCCAGAACTTTCAAAGTAAGCAAGAGCCCCCTGGAGTAGCCATGGCTGCCTTTTCTCACTCATGGCTCACACTGTCATTGGGAACTCGGAAGATTCGACAGTTGGCTTATACCAACAACACAAACTTGAACTCGACTCTCTCACAGACTTTCACAACTGACAGAAAAATCCAATTACCTCTGCATAAATTCTCTTGAGAACATCTCTTCTCAGGAACCAAGGAGAATAACAATTGTCCTAAGCATTTATATAGGAATGGCTCACTTGACCAGAATATATATATATATATATATATATATATATATATATATATATATATATATAAAAATTATTAATTAATATACTTATATATATAAATACATATACATCTATATTTACTTATGAGATATATATTTACTTATGAGATCTATATATTTACTTATGATATATATATATGTATATGTATATTTTTCAATCAGGTTTTACACATAAAACTCCACTTTCCTGTAATTTTACTCAGTATGCATTACTGAATGTGCCCACAGGGCCCTTCAAGCATCATCAAATGCAGATTTATGTTAGCATCATTTTCTCAAATACTACACAGTTTTTTGATGAGCCAGGCACATGAAGCGAATGTCCTTTCCTGGTGTAGAGATGGGATGTCTATTATCATCATGAAGAAGATACCAGGTCACTCAGAGCAACTGATTCCAAATAACCTGGGGCTGCCAGGACCAACCTACAGTCTTAACAAGCAGGAAAATCCCCTGAACCAAACCAGACACTGCAAGGTTCTGAATTTGATTCATTAGTAAGATAAAAAGCATTTGAAATGAGTGTGACCCTTCTTCCTCCTCTGCTGTGGATGCTGACTAATTATCTGCCTTTGACTACGGGGTACAGTTGAGGAGAAAGTACAAGAGATTAAGTGGGCAGGAAAGGGCAGGCACTTAAAGCTTAAAATGTGAAAGTATGGGTTTAATATCTGGATAACAGGAGGTCACAACATAGAAAAGAAGGAGAGAAAGAAAGAGAAAAAAAGAAGGGAGAAAGAAGAGAGAAGAAAGGAGGGAGGAAGGGAGCAGAGGGTGCAGAGAGGGAAGGAAGGAGGGAGGAAGCAGAGAGTGCAGAGAGGGAAGGAAGGAGGGAGGAAGCAGAGGGTGCAGAGAGGGAAGGAAGGAGGGAGGAAGCAGAGGGTGCAGAGAGGGAAGGAGGGAAAGGTCTTTCTAAAGGGTTTTCTTCCTATGCTAGAAGATAAAAATAGTTAATGACAAGAGGAAATAAAGTCACAAGGTGTATAACCAAAAGCAAAGCATTGATTGTATTCCCTACCATTGCTTCCTTCAACCTGCCTTGCAATGACTTAAAACTTAATATAACAAATTATATTGTTTGGGAATAAAATATCCTATGTGCTTTCGATCCATAGTAAGTATGGCTGGAGAGTCTGTCATCTATTCTTCCTAGTGTTCAGTTATGTATATTAATCCCAAATCCATGCACAAGCAACTCAAAAGACCACAAAAAGCACATTTTTTTTTGGTTGTTCTGTGTGCAGTTTTGTTTGAGTGTAAGCTTTTGGGTGCTACCTGTCTGTCATATGTTCTGTGAGCTTCAGCTCATTTGAAGACGTATCTGTAGTAAAATGATTTCACCTGCCTCTGACATCTGCGAACAAATGTCCTAGTGATATGATTTTACAAGATGTCAATTCATTTTATCAGTTTCCACTTCTCTACTTTTTTCCTACATTCAGACTATTCAAGGTAATTATTTTGCAATCATCCCTCCCTTTCCCTCCTCTCCCCGGTCTCCTATCTCCTCCTCTCTTCTCCTTCCCTCTCCTCTCCCCTCCTGTCCTCTCCCCTCTCCTCCTCTTCTCTTCCTCCCCTCCTCTCCTCTGCTTTTCCCTCTTCTATGCCCCTCTAGTCTCCTCCTCATCCCCCTCCTCCTACATTCCTCATTCTCTGCTTTAAAATAATACTTACTCAGTGTAACCTTGAACTACGGTTGAAACAAAATGAACTTTCTAAAGAACGAAGACTGTTACCCTGTTTTGAAAACTTTCATTAGTGTCAATTGAAAAATAAACTCCAGAAAAGAAACCACATGTCTACAATATATTGCAAATACAGGAATAATCTTTAAAAGCCCTAAAATCATGTCACTACTAAAATAGCTCTAACATTTTGTTTTCTCATTAAAATAGTATCATCGACTCTCTGGTAACATAGCCCAATGAAAGAGACATTCTCACTTCCATACAAAGACACAGACTTGACACGAATTGCAAAGTTCACCTCACAGGATGAGTATAGATGGAAGGAGAATCGGGCTGTTACCTGGACACACTCTACAGACACCACTGAAGTGCAATTTTACACTCTCATTGACCTGAATTCAGTGATAGATAACAGGTAAATTTTGCAATAATTTACATGTAAAAATCAGTACCACAGTGCATTGGAATATAATATAAAGTTATAGTAACAAAGCTCAACAATACAGTACAACTAAGAAAGTGAACTAAAATTTTAAGCAGTGTGAAGAGACCAAACCAGTAGGAATTATTTAGTATTTTAAACCATCTTAATGTACAACAGCTTAAAAATTGGTTTCATTTCCTCTGCCATGATGTTTTTCTATCAAAATAGCCAACTAGCCTTGTCATGGAGTAACTATTTTCCTTATATAACCGAAAAATTGGAATTGGGGATGCAATCCCTCTAATTCTCAGCATATTAGACTGTGGATACTATTTTAGTGTTCTCAAGCAATTCATGAAATAAGAAGTTCAAGGTGATGATGAGTCTGTGATAATTTTAGGTCAGAGAAAAAACAAAAATCCATAACACAGAAGATAATTTGGAATATGGTTTAAATGTTTAGGATTTGGGAATCACATGTACTTAAGAAAGGCCACATTCATAAGCACTGCAGTTTCCCCTTCAAATAACACCTACTTTTATGCCCCACACAGAAACAGCAGAAAAAAATCTGTCAGATGAGTCAAATTGTCAGCATAGGCACCTGTTTTCAAGGGAAAATCAATACCTTCAATTTCCTGGATCTCTCCAACCCCATGCAGGCCCATAACCAGTGCAGAGAAGTTATGTTCCAGCTGTTCCCAGGTCCAGGAAGAACTTTCAAGTTAAGCCTCAAGTTCAACATCACCGAGTCAGTTCACTACTAAATACACACATTGCTTGTGGATAAAATGTGTGATTATTAGTATTATCTCTGTTTTTCCCTTGAAACGATCTCACATCCAATTTGAGATTGTAAACACTTTTAATTTTATATCCCTATCATTGCTATAAAGATATCTGCAAAGTTCTCTATTGAAAATTGCACCGACACAATTAAGAGCAAATAGGAACTATGTCAAGAACAGATTTTCAGGAGAATCAAATCTGAAATATTTGGGGTTCTGGTTGCCTCAAAGTTCAGCACAACACAATCTAAGATGAGTGACATCTTTCTGACTCATCATTGGTGCGCTCCGAGTGATTCAATGAGATATAGGTAACCCTTCAGAAAGAGTGACAGTTTGCTAAAAAAACAAACAAAAAAAAAAAGCTGTTTCTACTGAAGGTCACAGAACAGGAGAAAGTAACCCCAACATCCCAGTACTCCACTTTAAAATGTTATTATCTTCTTACATTTCTGTCTTCCATAGAATATTTTGTTTGGATCAAAACTCAGAAACAGCTCTGAAGAAAAGCAGCAAGACCTACCAGTATTTAAATATGCTAGAATAGAAGGAAGCAGTTGGCTAACATTTTTACTTGAAGTTGTTGAGAACACTTCTGTAACTTAATCTATTTTCATTCCCTACCCTATTTAGGTTGTGCTTTGTGTTAAGGATACTAGAGTATCAAGATAATTTTAGCCTCATCAGTGGGCTTTTGCGCAGATGAGATTGGCATAGGGGTTAGTAAGGAAATTAACAAATGGGGAAATTAAAAATGCTATTTCCTTCTTTAAAAGTTTGATCCCAGTTTAAAATATAGACACACATGCAAATATTTTTAAATCTTCTGATATTGAAACAAGGCCTTTTCTTTGACTATAGCCCCTCTGAGTGTGAAGTCACTCACAGACCTTTCTTAAACCAAGACAAGTTATACATAACTTTTGTTTGAATGACTCTAAAGTTGTCTCCCAAATATGTTTACAGACAGTACTGAAGTATTAAAACTTAGATCATTCTAAATGACACTGCTTCTTACCTTACAAGCTTTTGGGATATCTTGGCTGATTAAGACTATCTTTGCATATCTAAGGATTCTAGCAACTAAAACTGATTCATGTTAAGAGAGATTACTCAATGGTTGCCGCTCTTTCAGAGGACCCAGGTTCAATTCCCAACATCCACATGGCAGCTCACAACTGTCTGTAACTTCAGTTCCAGGGGACCTGACAGCCTTCCTTGCACAGACATACAGGCAGGCAAAACACCAATACACATTATTTTTTTTTAATCTTAAAAAAAAAGAATGTGAAACTCTTTTCAAAAGACTCAAATTAATTTTAATTAACTTTGTTAACTTATAAAAATGCCAAGAAACATTTCACCATTTAACAGTCTTAAATTAGTCACTTACTTATGATAACAACCAAGTTTAAAACTGAGACAATGAAATTCCTCGAAAAACAAAGATCTTTCTGTCTTGCATAAAAACAGAAAATAAAGCTCTGTGATATCAGTGCGTGAAGCTAAGGACCCTTTAGGAACTCTGAGAGATTCCAAGGGCTAGATAGAAACGTATAAGCAGGATTTCATCCTTAGGAGAATATTGTTTAGAAATCTGATCTTGTATTTTTTAAAAAAGAATATTTTGGTTTGGAAACTTGGATGGGCCTTTTTATGCACACCTGTTATCCTAGCACTAAAGAGTCAGGGGTAGGGAGACGGCACGTTTGAGGTTAGGCTAGAATACATAGTGAGACCTTTGTCTTAAAATAAGGGCTTGGGATGATAGCTCAGAGGCACAGCACTTGTCTAACAAGTGTCAATCACTGAGTTAGACCCCAGCACTACCCAACGCTATTCATAGATGCTGAGAGTTCAATAGTAAGTATGACTACTAAAGTAACAGGTAGAGAGAAGGAGGGGCACAGGAAGGAGTGCTGGTTGCTATTAGAGGTGCTGGTATGCTATTGAACACTCCGTGGCTCCAGAGGAAAGGGATACAGTGTGAATGTTAAAAAGTTTGAAGGGCCTAGCTGAGGAGCTGTTGACAATGGTGGCTCCCAGAGATGACTCAGTTTCTTCATGGGTAGATTAACCCTGCTCCAGGGAATGGCCCCACACCCATATATAGATGAGTAGCACTAATTGTGGGTGAAAAAAAAGAAAAGGATTTGAAGTTGGACGGAGGATGTGGGGGTATTTTGGAGGAGTTAGAGCGGAGGGTAAATATGAATGAAATTCATTGTATACATGTATGAAATTCTCAAAGAAAAAAATACAAATATCATTAAAAAGTTATAATCAAATTCATCATATTGTGCAAATATGATGTGTAAATAGCAAAGGAAACCTAGAAGAAATGATTTAAAATTACCCCAATATAAAGAAATAATAAATGTTTGATGAGTTAAAGTATTTAACCTAATTTAAATGTTATTCAACGTATATACGCATCAAAACCCCATACACTAATTAATATGCACGAGTTTTGTTTTTATATATTAGTTAAAATAAATTTAATTAAAAAGCAACCTATATGGAAATTTGAGTATTAATACAATACCACTCATTGGGTATATAAAGAAGCTTGAGAACCACAGGCCAAACCTGCCATCAAACAAGGTAGGTTGACTGCAGACATCCCCCCCTCTTTCTGATCCTCCAGGCTCATCCTTAGAACTGTGTAGAAGAGAGAATCTCAGATGTTTAAGATGCAACAGAAGAAATGGATACATCCATCAAATAAAATGATAAATCTAAAAATCTCCTGACATAAAACATCTAGGAAATCTGGGAAACTACGAAAAGACCTAATCTCAGAATAATAGGAATAGAGGAAGGAGAAGAATCCCAGCTCAAAGTCCTAGAAAATGTTTTAAACAAAATTACAGAAGAAAATTTTCTGAACCTAAAGAAGAAGATGCCTATAAAGGTACAAGAAGCATACAGAACTGATTGGACCAGAAAAGAAAGTCCCCTTTGCCAAATAATAATCAAAACACTAAACATACAGAACAGAGAAAAAATGTTAAAATCTTCAAGGGAAAAAGAATAAGTAACATATAAAGGCAGACCCATTAGAATTATACCTGACTTCTTAATGGAGACTAAAATTCAAATGGGCATGGGAAAATATGCCGCAGACTCTAAGAAACCACAGATGCCAGCCCATGCCATTCTACCCAGCAAACCTTTCAGTCACCATAGACGGAGAAAATAAGACATTCTATGATAAAGTCAAATTCAAACAATATCTCTCTCTAAGTCCAGCTCTACATACGGTGCTAGATGGAGAAATCCAACCAAAGGAGGCTAACTACAACCATGAAACACAGGAAATAAATAATCTCACACTAGCAAAATCAAAAGAAAGGAGGAGACTCAAGACTCAAGTGGTGGAGCTCATGCAGGTCCTGCCCCCAAACACACTGCCCAACTACAAGATCACCCTGATTCTGAGTCATTACAAGATATATTAGCTGAAGAATGTCTGTATTCTGAGGTTAATCTCCTCAAAAGACATCCATGATCTATGCCAACACCAGAGACCATGTGGATATCCATGATGTGCTGTCACCAGAAACCATGTGGATGTCCATGAGTCTTGATGCTGCCAGAGGCCACGGTGATGTCCCCAGTCTGTGTTGCTCTCAGAACTCACGGTGATGCCCATGATCTGTGCTGTCACTGGAAACCACATGGATGTCTGTGATTTGTGTTGTACCTGGAGACCACACTGATGGTCATTATCTGTGCAATTGCTGGAGACAAAGTTGGTGTCCATGATTCTTTCTGCCTCCAGAAACCATGTAGATGCCCAAGACCCCTGCTCCCTACTGCTTCTAAAAACCATGGTGATATCTGTCACACACACACATGCACACACACGCGCGCGCGCGCGCGCGCGCACGCTCCACCGCAAACACATTAGACTTGTTTTTCGTTTTGTTTTATTTTTTGTTCTGTTTTTATTTGTGTCCTTTTGTTTGTTTTCTGTTATTATTTCTTTTGTTCATTTTGTTTGTTTGTTTGTTCTTGAGGGCACAAGTGGATGGAAAAGGAAGTGTGTGTGACTAGTATACATTATATGAAATTCTTAAGTAATTAATAAAAATATTAGGTTAACATTTTTAAAAATCAAAAGAAGGGAAGAACACACACTCACACACACATGCCACCACCATCAACAACAAAATAACAAGAATCAACAACCATTAGTCATTGATTCTCATCAAAGCCACCAAGATGACATTTCAATTCTTAACATCTGTCTCCAAAACTGACCACATACTCAGACACAAAACAAGTGTCTTGTACAGGTACAAGAAAATTGAAATTACTCCCTACATCTAATAAGATGATCACATTTTAAAGCTGGATATCAACAACAGAAAGGAAAAAAAAAAAGAGAGAAAGCTTACACACATAGATACTGAACAACTCTCTATTAAATGAATAATGGGTCAGGACAGAAGTAAAGAAAGAAATTAAAGACTTTCTAGAATTCATTGAAAATGAACACACAACGTACTCAAATGTATGGGGATACAATCAAATCAGTGCTAAGAGGAAAGTTCAGAGCACTAAGTACTACAAGATAAAGTGGAGAGAGCTCATACTAGCAACTTCACACAACACCTGAAAGCTCTGGAACAAAAAAGAAGTAATCACATCCAAGAGGAGTATATTGCAAGAAATAATCAAACTTGGGGCTAAAATCAATAAAATAGAAACAAAGAGAACAACAAAAAGAATCAAATGAAATAGATTTGGTTCTTCGGGGAAAAAAACAAACAAACAAACACGATATACAAGCCCTTATCCAAACTAACAAAAAGGCAGAGAGAATATCAAAATTAACAAAATCAGAAACGAAAAGGGGGACGTAGCAACAGACACTGAGGAGATCCACAGAATCATAACGACATGCTTAAAAAAATCTATACTCCACAAAATTGGAAAATCTAAAATAAATCAATAATTTTCTGGATAGGTACCACTTGACAAAGTTAAATTAAGATCAGATAAACAACTGAAATAGACATATAACCCCTAGTGAGATAGAAAAAGTCATTAAAAGTTTCCCAACCAAGAAAAAAAAAGTAGAGTCCAATGGTTTAAGCACAGAATTTTACCAGACTCTCAAAGAAGAGTTAATGCCAATATTCATCAAATTACTCCTCAAAGTAGAGATGGAAGGAATGTTGTCTAATTCACTTACTGAGGCCATGGTTACCTTGATGCTCAAACCACATAGAGACTCAACAATGAAGGAGAATTACAGTCCAATTTGTCTTATGAACACAGATGCAAAAAATAATAAAATATTTGCAAACAAAATCCAAGAACACATCATAAAGATCATAACCAAGCTTCATCCCAGAGATGCAGGGATGATTCAACATATATAAATTGATAAATATAATCTACCACGTAAACAAACTGGTCTACCTCAAGACCTAGATATACCACCCTTGGGCATATGCCCAAAGGACATTCCGTGCTACCAAAAGGACACTTGCACAACTGTGTTTATAGCAGCTTTATTCATAATAACCAGAAACTGGAAACAGCCTAGATGTCCCTAAACCAAAGAGAGGGTAAAAGAAAATGTGGTACATTTACACAATGGAGTATTACTCAGCTGTTAAAAACAAAAACAAAAACAAAAACAAAAACAAAAAAATCATGAAAATTGCAGGCAAATGGATAGAACCTGAAAAAAATCACCCTGAGGTAACCCAGACCCAGAAAGATAAATACGGTTTGTATTTACTTATAAGGAGGATATTAGCCATTGAGAAAATGATAACCAAGCTACAATCCACAGACCCAGAGAAGTTAGGTAAAGCGGAGCAGTCTAGGGATGCAGGAATCTTCCTGGGAAGGGGAGATAGAATAGATTTCTGGGTGCGTATTGATGGGAGGGGAAGATCGTGTTGGGGAGATGTGGTGGAAGTGAGAGAGTTCAGGGGGAGACAGCTGAAATTGAGGAGACATTTTTGGGGTGGTGTCAAAACCTAGTGCAGTGGAAACTTCCTGAATATAGTGTATGAGAAAAAAACTATTTCAATAAAAGAAAAATATTTTTTAACAAAGCTAGACACAGCCTGGCGGTGGTGGCTCATGCCTTTAATCCCAGCATTCAGAAGGCAGAGGCAGGAGGATCTCTGTGAGTTCAAGGCTAACCTGGTCTACAGAGTGAGTTCCAGGACAATCAGAGTTACAACAGAAAAACCCTGTCTAAAAAAAAAAGAAAGAAAAGAAAAGAAATTTTAAATAAATAAATAAATAAATAAATAAATAAATAAATAAATAAATAAATAAAAGAGCTTGACACATACCACTTCAGCTTTACAGCAAATGTGTGCACTGAACAACAAATATATTACAATGATTATGTCGTGTGGCTATTTTACATTTACATATATGGGACATCTCAGAAAATATATCCCCCAGGACAGATGAATTTCTAAATAAATGAAAGTTAACTCCCCCAAAGCTATCTTCATCATTGGTTCTCTAGCCATCCTACCCATAAACCCCTTAACATGAGACATGCATATTAAATGCAAAGCCTCCTGCAATTAAATGCTGTCTCTCTCATTCCATTTTCTGGGTCCTTTATTTGTATTTCTGTGACAGAAGAGCCCAGACACCAGTTATTTTGTAAGCCTCTATAAAGCATTGAGAGCACAAAATGGCCTTTGTAGGAACAGTAGAATAAGCCACAATCACAGAGAGAGTGAAAGGGCTCTCCCATCAGGGAAGCACTGGAACAATACTGGTGCACAGAATAAACACGAGCATTTAAGCAGAATGCTCCACAGGCGTCCACGTAGAGGAGAAAAGGTAAACTGCAGGACAATGAGCTTCCTTGGCTTCCAAGGGGCACCGGCAAAACACACCAGAGAAAAAGAAAAATGCTATCCACCACTGGGAAACTACTAGGACAGCTTATTGAGTTCATTTGAGACAGGCCCATGAGCCAACAAACAGCTCCAAACTAGAAAATATTAATACAATTTATTAACTCTTCCAGTGGCTATAAAAATTCAATAATAAGTACAGGAAGTGCTACAAACCATTCTGCTTTGAAGATAAGGAAGGGCATTTGGGAACACTGCATGATGAAAGGTACTTGAATCAAGTCAGTAGAAAGGAGTGTTTATTTAATAGAGTGGCTGGACTGATTGTCAACCCAAGCGGGCATATTACAGGGGCAGGGAAGAATGTGGTAGCATCCAGGACTTGCATGGTCCCTTATTTGGGCATCCAAAGCCGTGCTTTTCAGGTTTGCAAGTGAAGGAAGGATTTCTATCAGGCAACTAGGTTGGTCAGAGAGGTTTGCCAAAATTGGGTAGGTTTTATGAAACCATCATAATGAGACATTCTTGGAAGACAGGCTAGGTTTTTCTCAAAGGCTCTCCCAAGAAGGGTTGAACGGGTATGATCCCTTTTGGGAGACTTAAGTCACCAGGGGCCTTGGGGTTCAAATGATTTTCCAAAGAACACATGATTGGCTGTCTGCATGAGTTCAGCCATGACAGCACCCTCACAGCAGGCATGAGTCCTGTTAATGATGTAAAATCTTCTATAAAAATGTCTCATCCTCCCCATATATTCTCTCTGACATGAGGAACCCTTCAGCTGTGAACCCCAAACAGCTCAACAGCTAGAGAAGAAGAGATGAGAAAAGAAAAGAAAATCCTAAGAATTTAAGAAAGAAGTAGAGAGAGTTTAAAGTTTTTAATTAAAAAAGCCAATCACTGAATTGTGATTCAGTCCATACCATTAATATTTAATTGCATTTTCCTCAAGTTTTTAGAAACATTTTTTAAAGAGGTATCTTTAATCTTTGACATTTGGCCATTTCATATTAAAGTGAAGAGCCAAAACATATTTAATTAAATTTACCTTCTTCCCAGTATTCCTACATAAGAAAAAAAAATCACTTCCACACTACTAATTACTTAACAAAATTATAATTGAACTACGTTCGCCATTCGCGCATACTGCCAAAAAGAATTAGCCAAAGTGATAATTCAAACCTCAAAAGGCCCATCTGAACACTGCCTGCCAGCAATAGACTAACCAAAGGAAATACGTCAAAGATCATGTGTGCCTTTGAACATTCTTAACATTTAATACATTTAGGCTGCTGCCAAAACGTGGATATTTATTTTCTCTGACATTATTCTCCAATTCAGACGTGAGTGTGTCTTCAATAATAATGAAAGGCCTAAACATCAATGAGATGTCAAAGGACCTCTGCCATTTCAGATGCACTACCTCCAATTTTCAAGTAACATTACCTAGCAGGTGGCAGCTGGCTTCTGCCAGCACAATCCTGTAGTTGCCTGAGACAGGCAAGTAGTTGGCACTTTATAACAAGAGCATCTGACTAGATATCGTCTCATGGATCCTCTCAGTGAGGTCAAAAAGAAATCAGTTGCAAGTTGAAACATCTTTCATTAGGGAGATAGTCTTGTTAAGAACTATCTCAAGGGTTAAAAAGAAGAGTTTTGTGAAATACAAACATTTTAGTAATTTCCATGGTGCAAATTTCAACATAAAGCTGGTTTTCATGTTCCACTCTTATTTTGATAGAATCCTTCTATCAGGAGTCATGTCTAAAAGTGCCAAGTACTCAAAAAATTTCCTTCTAAGCTAAAGTAATCTTTTAAACTCTAAATGAATTATATATACTAAAATCAAGTGACTTTCCATGTGCAAACCTTTACCTGCCATTTTGAAGCACATGACAAAGGAGTTGATGTAAATTGATAAGTAGAGAAAATCAATCAAATACATAATGACTATCTTAATTACATAGAGTCTCTGAGCTAGAGATAAGTACCTGATTTAGAAAACTAGAGTTACAAACTTCAGATCTCATCCCAAGGCATGAGTCACAGAGGCCAGAAGTCCTGTTTTTATATTGTATACATATGAATTTCTGAGCTTCACTCAATTGTGCAGCTTCTAGAATCAGGTTTGAATTGGGACTGGAAATGCTTCCAAAACATTCAGATGGGGTTTCTACCCTCTATGTGGCCCTAAGAATTTGTTACGTTTTCCACAATGCCCGAATTCAGGATCTAGGGTAGTACAGGCTGGTAATCCGGGTCTCAGATAACAGACAGTTGAAGTTAAGAGAAGCTGAGGCAGGGAGGGACAAGGCAGACACTTGCAAGTGTTAGAAGGAAGAGCCCAAAACAAAAAGAAACACGATTTGAATAATTCTGGCTGCCAAACTGGGTGAGGCTTCTGGTGGTAGAAACAGTCATGAATGAGGACCAAAGCCTGTACAGAAGTTGGGTCAGGAGTCTAGCTTGTCCCCATGCAAGTTGTCCTGACTTTCACTGCAATAACTCCTCAAGAAAATTCTGGTAGAGAAAAGGTAATAAAACACAGTGACAGCCTTCTCACACAATTTGAGTGCAAAGAAAATTCAGGGAGCCCCAAATGTTCTTAAATCCTTAATATTGTCTACCAGCCATCCTTAATTACTACGTAGAATTCACAGCATCAAATTCATTCCAAAGACCCAACAATATACCTGAAAAAACAGTTTTAATTCTAATCTTTACTTACCCTTTTGTGATGGTTAAGAGAAAATAACCTCCATAGAGGGAGGGTGTGTGTCTCTGTTACTTCTCTATAGAAATTAGAAGACAAAGCTACAGAAACTAAGAAGAATTAAAGAGCAAAAATGTTCCATCTTTGGTGATAAGATGATTACAGAGTCAGTCTTAGAATTAAAGTAGATTTGGAGAAGTAAGGTAGAGAAGTATTTTCCCCATCCAAGGGAAACAGTGTGATGTTCTGCCACTAGTAAGATTGGGTGGTTAGGATTTTTGTTTTTGTTTTGGGTTTTTTTTTGTTGTTGTTGTTTTTAATTTACATGTGCTGAGAGGAATTACTGTTAGACACAATCATACAAAAATTTCCCACTGACAAAGGATTAAAGATGTTCACCAACTCAGCAGAGAACTGAGGTTATGCCAGGGAACTCATGAGCTTAGAATAATTTCTGATTATTTTTACTTATTAATTTTCAGTTCATTATAGCAGGGTTCAAAGAGCCTCTTGAAATAGCTCCAACATCAAGGCACAAAATTAAGCATTGAGAAAATCAAGCAAAAGCAAAAATAACCGTAGATAATTAAATATGGTTCTGATTTGCATTTATACAAAGAAATGCATGACAAAGTTGTACTGAGTTGTTGAGGTCGGGAACATATACAACTTTTATCTTCCCAGGATTCAAAGCATTAGAGGATACAGGGTAGGAAGCTTGATAATTCTTGTTCTGATTCATTTGCCTCTCCTCAGGAAAATTTTTGAGAGAAAAAGCAGAGGTTTGGGCTTGTCCAGATCCTTTGAGATGTGAGCATTTTGCAGGACTAAGTACAGTTGGGAAAGTGAAAAGCAGGATAAGTAGAAGGTGTAAAAAACACTAGTGCTCTTTGGTTGTCTCATTAAAATGATCAAGAATAGAAGATATTGACCCAGTAAGTATGAAAGATGTGGACGAAATTTCCTGAGATAATCCAAGCATCATGCAATGATATTGGAATCTTGAGGGTCATAAACAAGCCCAACATCGAACTGGCAGTATGACATTATCCTCAGCTCTGGATCAATCTGCCTACCCTCCATCTATAGAACCTGTGCTCTACTGCAGCAGACTTCACTGAGCTTCTCTGTGTTTCTTAGAAGGAAACACAACGTTCTCCTACCACCCTTAACCCCCACAATCACTTCCCCAGAACTCCTGGCTCACGGATAGCCAGGAAAAAGCATCTAGACTTTGACTGTCCTGTAGGCATCTCTCTATTTCAGGCTCTCTCTCTCTCTTTTTAAAAACCTAACAGTAATCCTTTCCATTGTGTCCTTATCGCCAGATTCACTTCATCACCAGAATGTATGGCTTAATCAGTACTAAGTCATTCTGGTCAGTTGCTGCTAAAGACTGTATTCTTGCCTTACCTGTCACACACTTGCTGCAAGCAACGCTATCGATTTTCTTCTCAACTAGAGAAACGAAAGCCAGCTTTTAACAGGAGAGCATGCAGGGCAGTTCCCGCCCTGCCTCAAAGATGAAGCAAACATCATTTCTTCTTACTGAAATTTTGTCCCATAATATTTTAAAGAAAACAACCGATTCCAGAGCCCCTCATTTCTTGTTTGCAATCTGAATATATCTTGGGAACTTGTGTGTCACTGTTGTATCTACTAGAACCTCAAACAAGATAGCAATCTATCATACCAGCTTTACACATTTCTTTGCTCAGGGCACCTTACAATAAGGATTGGCATCAAGGACCAAGCAAAGCTCCCAGCACTATGGCAGAGCACATGTGCACAATGAACTCAATTTTCTAAACAATATCTTCAGTAAAAATTGTATTGTGTTCATATAACAGGCAGTGCTAAATTGCCCACCGTAATGTATTTTATTAGTTGCACACCAAACAAAAATATGATCCGTTCAAATAATTACTCGGTTTTAGGGTCACTGTAGAACAAGAAGCTACAATGTACTTGAGAGGCTCACGGTATGACTCTCCTGCGTTAATTCTCAAGATGTGTGCCACTCTTCTTCAAAGGTAATCTAAGGTGGTGGTAGAGAACATCCCACAATACAGTAGGATTCTAGGTTGACACAAAGTCTCACCGTTCTTGCACATGAACATTTCTGAGTAAGTTAGTTCTGTTCTTTACATATCTGTTCTGCATAAATATGTGTTCAGACACACTAAGAAAATGTTTAAATGTTAATATTTATCTTCTCCTTTCATCATGGGACTAAGTTACATCATAAATTCATGTAATTGTAAGTTCAATGAATTATCTCCACCTAGTAAGATGATAGACGATGAATAGGTAGATGATAGATAGATGACACGTAGATAGATAGGTATAGGGTAAGTAGAGATACAGATAGGTGAGAGACAGATGCTAGGTATTAGATAGACGATAGATAGATACTTTTCTGGGACAAATTACCTCATCTATCTCCATAGGTTTCCCTTTAGATTTTTGTTCAACAAGAACTGCCATGCTTAGCAGCATTTTTCAGGGGAAAAAAAAAAAAAAGAAAGCTAGTCACCATCTAACAGAACCATGATGTGAAATCAGGAGCTGGCCTTAGCATCCCTTTAGGGCACAATAGGACATCTTTTATTGATCCATGAATATATGGCCTGGCTGTGTTGCAAAGCACGGACACACTAGCTGAGAGCTTGAGTCACGAGGTATCCCACAGGAGGAATTAGGATGACCTGGAGTGTCCTGACCTGGACGTGGCGTGGGGAGAAAAGTTTTCAGATTTTATTTTTGCTCCTTTTAGATTAGGAAAATATTAATCATGTAAAATAAGTCATTCTAGTAGGTAGTGTAAGGAAAACATCTGTGAGCATGGACAATGGGTTTTAAACTAAGCTAGACACCTTTCCACTTCTTCCTGTCCCCAGTCCCTTGGGTGCTTTTATCTGTTACCTCCCCACTTCTGTGTCCACTCCCTATGGGAGACCTGGCTGCCTGCAAAATCTTCTTCACTTAAAAAGACTGTGTTGGGGGTTTACTGTGCTCTTGATTTAGTGTCAATTTAACATTGAAACAATCTTGTAAGGAATCAGAGCTCTCCTGCAGAGAGCTGATGGAGAAACGGCAGAAAGGGTAAGAGAAGGAAAGGTAAGTGGTTGCTTCCTCTTCCTCCTAGAGGGCCACCCCTGGCTGCTGCAGCTTCATTAGAGAAGCCAATTTAGACACTTAAAATAGCTTCCAGCACCCTCTTTCTGTGCTGGGCAATGAAGACAGTGAGCACTTCCCACAGCACAACAAGGACTAAGAAATGAACTCAGATACCCCAACACCCTACAAGCCACATTTCCCTCAAAGCTATTTTCAGTCAACACCTGGGAAGAGGATTGTACATAGAGTGGCTTGTCTTCCGCCACTCTGCCTATTCAAGTTCCGATAAATGACGATGCTTCCCATCCTGTGTCTGAAGCCCGGCTGACCTGCAGGACTGAACAATGATAAGAACTTAACAGGAACCAAATACCATCAGATCCATCACTAAACGCCAGGAACCCTGGGACCTTCAGAGACCCTCTTCTCAGCCTGACATTATCTTTAGTTGCAATGTCACCACATTTCCCATCAAACTCCAAAGGCCTGGTGAAAGATCTCAGGGGAAAACACTAACCATTCTGTCACAGGGACTTCAATGTGACTTTGATACATTTTCAAAAGTATAAGGAAAAGTGAATCCAAAATCTCTGTAAGGCAAAGATCCCTTTTTTATTTCGCCGTGATATAACACAGGTCATAAGAACCATGTTTAGAGTACGGCTACTTCTAGAAGAGAATGCTCACATTAGTGCCTTTTAATAAAGGTGTATGTGTGTAAAAATCAAACAGAGGGAGGTGACCACTGAGGAAATTCCATCTCGTGCCTCCAAACCGCAAGAAAAGGAGTGTCTTCGATGCATCCACAATCCTGGTTTGGAAGCAAAACAAACTTAAAATCCTAGTTGCCTGACTCTACCTTGTTTGGAGAAGTTTATTTCTAGTTATGTTTATAATAATTGTTCTGTGCATTGTCAGAGCAGGGCTGCCTAATCCTTGGCAGTGTGTATTATCTGCAGGTGGCTGCTTCCTCATGGCTTACACCTGCTCAGTGCTCTCTGGTAGAGTCATTGTGGAAGAGCACAGTCTCTGTGGAGGAATTCTTGTAGTCCCTCTCCTACAGTCTCCAGCAACAAGAAGAGAACAATTCCCTTAGGCCTTGAGTTCCTTCACTGGAAAGGGACATAGCTGGGCCGCTAAAGGATTGTAGGATGAGACTACAGCTTTCTGTCATTATGTAAATAGGCCTTTGGATGAGGGTGAAGAGCTTTTGTATCAGTGGAACACCAGAGATTAAGGATCGGGTTTCTACTTTCCAGAATGGCACATGCCATGACAGGTGGTTCCCTCTGATGAGATATGGCAAGATTTGCCTCTATGAAAGTGTCTCCTTATCCGCTTTGCAAACAGAAACAGTAGCATATCAGCTACAGTACCGCAAGAAGATACCCCTCATATGACTGAGGAATCTGAGGGTTTCTCTATACTTCCTTGGGCTGGATCAGAAAGCCAGAGACTGTGAGGTGGCTATTTCCCAACTACAAAGTCTTAAAATTACTGACTGAATTAGACATACCACTTTATTCACACTTTCCTTCTTAAGAGCTAGCCAGCAGGTTCATATAAAACACAGGGGAAGAATGAAACAGATTGGGTTATATGGAACATAATCACATATGCTCTACATGCTTCTAGATCTCATGGTTTCCTCTGAAATAAAGTGGATGAAGGAGAGGACCCAAGACCCGAAACACACACTTCACTTCTAACTCAAAAATTATGACAAATTACTCAGTGTTCTCAAAATAGATTCACACTGCCCCTCCATACACTGGAGGGGGAGGGGCTTATGGACTACATGACATATCTTTTTCTGGGATTTCTATTCAGAACCAACATGTGACAAATTAGGTTGGGATCTTATTTGTTTTACAGTTACTTTAAATGTGTTGCTAGAAACAAAAGCAAACATTCTTACAGGACTTAGAGGAAGAACATTGGGAAATTGATGGTTGCTGGGAATGGCAGACAACCCCAGAAAGCCATCCCTAACCTAAATACCTATGAACAGCACTAAATGGATTCAGCAGGATATATATATATATCCTGCTGAATATATATATATATATATATATATATATATATATATATATATATATATATGAAATAGGAATAGAAAATAGGAATAGGAAAATATAAATTTGAGAAGTAGAAGGGACATGGTAAATACTGGAGGGAGGAAAGAGAGAGAATAATGCAAACACAAAACTTACGTAGGAAATTCACACAAAAAAATAAAATAAGGAATATAAATATTCACCATTCAGTAAGTCTCTACTTCAATTTGGTAGAAAGATGAACAGTTCTAAGGTCTCTGGAGAGATGGATGGTTCAGTGGTAAGTGTTAGGAAGCTGATTTTTAGTTATGTATAAAATAACTGTTTTGCGCATAGCTGGGTGAGGGGCTGCCTAGATCTTGGAGTTTTACATTGTCTGCAGGTGTCGTATGCGGAGGATTTTTGTTAGCTATGATCTACACGTGCTATCAGCAGAACACTTGTGGAGCTCTGTATCAATAAAATCACCTGAGCTCAGACACTCAGGTTCCACTGTCCGGTATGGTACTGGCCATGACAGTGGTTCCCTCTTCAGGGGCCTGGAAGGGCTTCCACATATGAGAATGCCTCATTGTCTCCTTGCTGAGCAGCCACAGCAGCCTAACAACTACAGATAAGACTGCTTCCTGAACAAGCATGAGGTCCTGAGTTCAAATCCCCACTCTTCATGTAAAAAGCCACACGTAGTTACACATCTCTAACCCCAGAATTGTGAGAAGCAGAGACAGGAGAATCACTAGAGCTTGTTGGGTCCCTAGCTTGACTCCTTATTTAGTGAGAGAACTTGTTCCAAAGAAATAAGGCAGAGAGTGATGGAGCAGAATGCCCAGTGTCCCCCTCTGACTTCCTGGCATTCATGTAGGAGCTCAGGCACACAAGCATGTGCATCTGCACACTATGCACATACTGCAAAGACACACACCAAATATATACACACAAAATAATTTTAAGTGAAGTGGGATTAGATTTACTAAATTGGATGTCTTTTAAAAGATTCTTGAAAATAAATTTGCTTTGTTTGCTCATGCAAAGAGGAAAAGCAACGGAACCACCTCAGAAAAAAATGTTTTCTCTCCATGGAGCAAACACACAGGAAAATCAAAAGTTGTCTTCCACGAGGGGTTTGGAGAGTGAGGGAGAATGTTATTCCCGAATCGACAAAGGTGAAGATTACAAAAACCACAAAACAAGTTATGGCTTGAACCTTCACTTTCAGTTTTAGGTCTCAACAGCACCTATTCCTGCATAGTAAAATTACAATTGTATGTCAATTATATAAAGTATTATTTGACAAAGAAAGCTCCCATTTGGAGACTTCAAATTCTTGGCCCTGTTTCATGACTGCACAAAGACACAGCATACTGAAAGTGATGTCCAGCAACCCAAGAGCTAAAGATTTCACACATGGATCTAATTCTTATATAGCTCTGCAGAATCTGAAGCATGGATGCTGTTAGCCAGAGATTCCCCAAACAGACAATTCTGCCAAATTCAATAGCTATTTTCTTTTCCTGAAAATAAAAAATAAAGTAAGATGAACACATAGAATAAACTTGAATAATGCTGAAAACAGGCTTTCTCGGGCTAAAGATCTAAATGTATCTTCATCGCTAATGTGTTTTTCTAAGCAAAAGACCAAGTATAATAGAGCTGTCACTTTCCTGATGCAATTATCTGAAAATTAGTGGTTTATTTGTAAAATACTATGTATAAATCTATGATTGGAAATAGAGGGCTGGAAGAAAAATAAGATGAATCGTGTTTTTAGCAGCATTCTACAAAGGCAGGAGCTTCTCCAGCAGCTATGATTTAATAGACTGTGCGGCAGAATTTAAATCAGTTACATAATGTTCATTAAGACAGCTACAGTGCTCTATCCAACAGAGCACTGAGTTATCTCCAATCAAATCTTAGTGGCACAGGGCTCCATGGTCGCACTGGTGCCACTCACACAAATGAAGGCCATGTATCATATCATAACTTTGAATCACAGGGGACAGGTTGGACCGAGATGAACCGAAATTTAATCAGACAAGAGGTCAAGTGCAGGGATATGTGAGAGCTGGGATTGTAAGAACTAAATAGCTGCTCCTATATTGACCCAGAAAATCCTGAATACTGAAGGAGTCATCCGGAGGTTAGAATAATGCAGGAGGCCAGGAAGGTGGGTTTGGTGTCTAGGAAGTCAATGACAACAGTAGCCTGTTGGATGAACTGAATCGTGCCTGGATCTTAGGTTAGCACATTTCCTCTCTGTGCTTTTCCATGGCCTCTAACAAGACAGAGTGGCCTGGAACTACAAGCATGTATGCATGATGGTTCACAAACCATCAGAGACATCTTAAAACTCCCTGTGAGGCAACCAACCTTATTCCACACCACACTGCCACTTAAGGATGCAATTATAAAACCAGATACTACCCTGTACCACGATATTTCCTGGAGATGGAAAGAATCACTTTGTTGTTTTTTTTTTACCCTATATAGGGATGATACTGACAATGTCAAAGAAAATATTTCATTCAAGTCCAGTTTGGTAAACCGATGACTTCCAGATTTATCATAGACAGTTGCATCACCTGGAAAGCTGAGCAACTTATAAGCAGCTAGATGAAGAAGCGTACCCTCTGCAGACTACGGTTCAGCCTCTCATATGATGGTAACTGTGGAAGAGAGTGCCCTCATGAAGATCTAGAAAAAGTCTTATGAATATGTTAAGCTCTGTGACCCTAGTCTTCTCCTCCACAGGAAGTGTTGACAGGTCCGATATCATCAAGGTCTCCTATAGGTCACCACAGCCCCTCTGCTTCAAGACAGCCACCATTAGGTCTGCCCGGAAGACAAATCTTTGTCATCCACCATCCAAGAGCATGCATCTGATAGGACAAGGTACACAGATATACTATAATTTTGTGGCATAAACATTGCTCTCCCCTATTCTAGGCTTACTTTCTGCTTCTCTGACAAACTATAACATCTTCGCTTATTCAACTTTCACCCTGACTGCACTGCCTCCTTCATTTCAACTGTCATAGTCTAGCATCTGCAGTACCACTCAAGATCTGCCTTGTCATCAGCTTCCGTAGGTTTCTGAGCATTTCAAAATGATGCTCTACACAGTCATAAAAGTCTACTCCTCTATAGCCAGACAGTAGAGAAGGCCAGAGTGGGAGCAAATTGAACAACATACAGGTGTCCAAGAAAAAGTAGGTTTACGGTTTCACTCTTTTATTGTAAAATTACTTGCGATATTACTTCGCCTTGAATGTTTCACTTGATTTTTATAAAAAGTACTCCCCTCCAAGGAAGTAGATAAAACCTCAGTGTACATCCTGGCACACTCCACTGCAGGCATTTCTTCTCAGGAATAGTCAGTCAGAAGGAGCAAAACACAATAGGGGAATTGGCAAGATTCCACCTTTAGTTTAAAAGTGGGTCAGTTATAGTTTATTATCCCATGGTGAACTTCTAAAGTATCTTAGATTCACCTCTTACTCATACGATATTGAAGTCACTTGTAAGCAACCTAAGTTACATTGTTTTGAAGTATCTTTTACACAATGCTTCACAATTCCAGGAAAAGGAATCAGTTAGATGGCACATGGCTATTGAAAGGATATATTATATCCTTTTATATTATATATTATATATATTAACACAGCACGAGTCACTCCAGTATTGTCCTCCCTTGAAATACTTTAAGCTTGCCCAGCCCCACACCAAAGCATTCTACCTCACCGCCAGAAAAATTAACTCTATATACATAGTTGTCATAGATAAAAGTGTCTGAATCAACTTGGAAATTAAATTAAACACATTAGCAAATGAATCAAAATAATACTCAAACAAAGTAAGCCAAGTGCATTATTTTTGTTCATCCTCTCTTAAAGCCCTGATTCAGTTAGGGCTAAGGAGGAGGCTCAGTGAGTGAAATGCTTACTGTGCATGGATGAGGACCTGAGTTAGATCCCCAGAAACCACAGAGAGCTGAACATGGTAGTACTTGCTGTAATCTCAAGTCTCCTATGTTGAGATTGGAGGTAGAGACAAAGAACTTTAGAAGTTCACAAACCTGCTATTCTTGTGCACACAGTAGCAAATATTAAGAGCCTGTCTCAAACAAGGTTGAAGGTGAAGACCTATACTCAAGGTTGTCTTCTGACCTCCACACATGCAGTGACACACACACACACACACTCACAGAAACACATGCAAACACTCACACCCCACACCCACGTTCCCATCCCCACCTCTCCTATTCCCCCAGAGACAGAGAGAGACTGAGAGACTGAGACAGACAGAGGGACATAGGGAGATTTTTAATACAAGCCTAGAGAGATGACTCAGTGGCTAAGAATGTTTGTTGCTCTTCCAGGGTCAGGAGTTTTGTCCCAGCACCCATGCAGGAAAGCTGTCAACTGCTTATAACCCCAGCTCCAGAGAATCAGAAACCCTCTTCTGGCATCTGCAGGCAGTTACACTCATGTGCACATACCCACACACAATAGCACACACGTACCTATGAACAACTGATAAACTTAATCTCTAAAAATTAATTTGAAGTAAGTAATACTATCAATCATTCTCAAACAAAATGGCATGCATAATGTATTTTTAGTATTCTTAGTGGACTTTTCTATAAAATTAAATGGGAAAGACTTATTATTTTTCATTACTATATATGAGCAGAAAGTGTACTGGGAAATTACAATAGACAAATTGAGCAGTGTGAACAACAGGAAGGCAATTCACCAATAGATATTGCCAGTGATATTGGGCAATATTGCCCAAAAGTGTTAAGTCAGATGTATTCAATCTCCCTTGATGGGATTCCAGCATAAACCCCAGATCACCGGCCACAGGTGAAGACTTTACACATAAACAAGACACTGCAAATCACTTTCTAATCCCTAACTTAAACTCCTTTGCTTTCACCTTCATTCTTTGGAAAGTAGTAATACTAGCACTCTTATTTGAACAATCAGAAACATAAAAAATTCCTTCAGAAACTACACACTATCAGAATACCAAATATTTAACAGATTAAATGCTGTATAGTTGAAGAGTAGCTTCTTAGAATACTAGAGGTGGATTGATGGACTGGCCAGATAGATTACACTCCGTTGGAAACAAATCCTTATTATAAACCAAGATAAGCAACCAAGGCTTCTAAAGTCGACTGTTAGTGAAAGTATATACTACTGGTAAAATAAGTCAATGTAGTTCGTTATAGATCTGATAACAGTGAAAGAAAGAAAAGGAAAAGAGGGGAGAGAAAGTCCTGACATAAATCTCCTTGATTGATATGAATAAATAAATTTTTCGTAAACCTTTGTTTACAGAAAATACACAGATGAGCTGATGTTACGTGTGTTAGTGTGAAAGGATTGGCTGCCCTTTACCTTTAGGGCAATATTTCTTCCATGTGCATTTTCCTTGTTTTGGACTATGTTCTGCTAGGCTGTCAAGACTGTACCCAGGACCTCCCTCAAGCTTGCAAAGTACATTCTCTACCACAGAGCCACACCCCCATGACTTAAATTATAAATTTAAATTTCCATGTACACAAAACCACCTCCCTTTTCTCCAAATTACTGTAAGCATTTACTTCTCTTATGACATCTTGGATTTTGCCGAACTGTCATCAGACCACTACTGCAAGCATCTCATTTCCGACTCTTTTATCCAGAAATCTCCACACTGTCTGTGACCTAGTGTGATCTTTCAGAACTGACCCAGAGACAGGTGCAATGGCTTGGCCCTGACAGATCACACAAGGACAGCAGCTCTTTCTACACTGGAGAAAGAAACCATATCAAGTTATCAAGTTCCTATGGTCAGGGATGGTCTTAACTACATTCGCATTCCTGGCTCAGGATTGATGCCTCTCTATCAGGAACCTTGGGAAAGGCCTTGCTCAGGACCTCTGCTGAGCCTACGTCAGGGTAAGTGGAAGAAGAATCTGAAAAACATTTCTCCACATTCTATGTAGTTTCTTTCCTCTTAGTCCCTCTGTTTCACTCCGAGCTCCAGATACATCACGCCACAAAAACCTTTTGATCAGGGCTTCTGCAGCAGTAAAGTGGTCCTCACACCTCTGCTGATCCACCTGACCCTGTGCTCACACGGTTCAGTGGGTGAAAATGGCATTGGGTTGTGAGTGGGTCAGCACTTACTCCACATTAAACCTCTGCTTATTCTAGGGCAGTGATTAAAGTCTCAACTTATATCTTCGGTTTGGCCATCATCTTCATCAACTATTCCGATGTTTGGCAGCTCTGTTAATCTTGACCTTTCCTGTCTACAGCTCACTGTACCAGTGCCACTTCTGGCCTGCTGGTCTCACTTTTCTTTCACCCAGCTCAAATTTTCTGACTTCTCACTGCCTTCAGAGTCTTATGCATAATTCAAATGACCTTGCCTCTCAGTTCATCATGCTCACACTGGACAAACATGTATTTATACAACTGGCTCCTGACCTACTCTGTTATTCAGTGTAGACAGTGGGATACATCTAGAGCAAAGTCCATTAACGAGGCTGACACGTGTCTTTTAAACTCATGGTCTCTGTCATCAATGTGAGTTTAAGCATGACATTGTACATTTCATTCCTGTCCCATTCACTCTTCCTTCCATATGCCTTTCCATCTTACAAAATATCCAAACCTTCTCCATCTATGGTCTTGAGTCATTAAAAAATACACAATCAGAACAGGTTCCACAATCAGGTCCCATCAGAGATATGATATATATATAAAATCTTTTGCTCTATTTTCTTTAATATAATATTTCTACAATTTATAATTTTATTTTATTTATAGTTACAAATTTAAATTTATAATTTAATATAATACTCTTACATGTCTTTGAGAATTTTATAGCATTTTATTTTGGCCATTTCATCCCCATGCCTCCCGCAAATGCCCCAAGATCCACCCTTACCTTCCTATCCACACAACTTCATGTCCTTTTAAAAAATTAAACCATTGAGTCCACTTCTGCTGCCTATATATTCATATATTACTGTGTGTAGTGCCATCTGCTAGGGAATGGTCAGCCCAACAGAGTCCACACCCTTCAAGAAAATTGACTCCCCATCCCTCAGAAGCCAGCAAGTGCATACAGCTTCTCACCTAGAGTTGAGTCACATGAACGTTTCCCCTCTCCCTGCTAGAATGTCGACTGGCTTGATCTTGTGCAGGTCTTGTGCAGGCAGCCACAGCTGCTGTCAGTCCATGAGGGACATGATCCTATTACATCCAGAAGACACAGTTTTGCTCCAACCCTCCCTGACTCCTGACTCTTACAATCTTTCTACCTCTCTTCTGAAATAGTCCCTGAGCCTTGGGGTGGAGGATATAAAGAAGTTCTATTTGCTGCTGATCACTCTGATGCCTGAAAATTACTCCCTGTACTTTGGCAGTTGTGGATTCTCAGACCTCTCCAGAGAAGTTTCTTAGTGTTGTGGATGATTCATTGTTAATACATTGTTAACTTCATCTGCACCTGTGCATCCGAGCCCTCCTATATCGTTATGAGTGAACTCTGTGAGTTCTCAGCTCAAACCAGCCCTTCTGCTCTGTACTCAGTCTCAGGCATTTTTCCTATTTATCTTATCTTTCCTAAACAGTTTTCTTCTCTTCTTTGGCTTTATCTCATCAATGCAGAAATAGCCAATTGCATCCATACTAAAAGACAAAACAGAATACTTTATTCAGTGGACATACCATGTAATATTGGCCTATATTCCTCATCTTTAATTTTTCCTCCTATCCTTTATTCAAAACTCCAATCAAGCTCTGTACTCATCACCCTACCAAAATTCAATCATAACAGCAGTGGTCATGAGAACAGGACCTAAGAGTTAACCAGTCAGCAAAGTTCCCAATAACATAACAATGATTGGCTTCTCTGGGGAATCTATAATGCAAGGATCAGGGGATACATTTAGCCTATGCTAATGAGGATTCAAATGAGTAATTTTGAAGTCAGGAGTGGAGACGGTGAAGGAGAAAGGGCAAGGAGTGACTAGGCTCAGTAAATGAAGAATTTGTGTCATCACTCCATGAGGCTGTGTAATAAGCCTTTCATTATTTTAAATAGAGTCATCAAATTTAACATTAAACAATGAGAGGATAAGTTGTATGGATTTCAAGGATTCTGTTTCCTGTAGATGGCACGGTATTGAGTTACATACACTTTCATAATTCTTTGTAGTGTATCTCTTTCTTCAACTCATCCCACAGCAAGTTATATCTTCAAAGATGAACCAGCAGATTTCTACGGAATTGCATTTCTGCATTTCTTTCCTTAGCGGGACAGTCAGTTACTTCTATTCTTCTAAATGTCTCTTCAAAACTATATTAGCCTCTTAGTCCTACTTTAGGACAAAACAAAGCAAATAAACAACCCAAGCATTTTTATTGAAAAAAAAAAGCATATATTTGCACAACACATTACTCTTTTGCTTTTGTTCTGGTTTGTTTTCATAGAAATACAATTCTATATTTTTATAGCGGGTGCTTTTTACTACCTCAGATTATAATCTCTTCTTAGAAGCAAGTCACATGGTCTTTCTGTGAAGTCATGTGGTTTTGTTTTTCTATACCAGTGAAATGTCTTAGGATTATGTTTTCGTACCGGTTGTCAATTTTAAAACCTCTCTTGGCCAAAAGCTCTTAACTAATATATCTAAAATACTGGAAAATATTACCATCTACATGATTTAAATATTTACTGTCTCAGAATGTGCTGTCTCTAAAAGTAGGTTCATATGTCAGTCAGAGTTCCAGATTGAGGATAAAGATTGGAATCTGATACTAATTACCCATAATTTAGTACCATGGCATTCCTAACCTTGGTGCTGGCTCCATCTAAAGTTAGATGGCACCAAAGGATGTCTGTGGTATTGCTTGGGAGTTTGGCTTTGTTTGGCTTTGTTTTGTCGTTGAGCTGTTTTATTTTATTCCTGGGGATTAAACCCAGTGTCTGACTATCACACATTCAGGTGCACACTATTATATCCCAGCTTCTAGGAAGGCATTTTCATAAAAAAAAAAATACTGATATTTAGCTTTGCTGAACAGAGATTGGTATATCTAAAATACTTAAATTTGAAGGGAATCTTGCTCTGGAACAACACTGTAGCTTAGCACAAATACTTATAAGCTGTATGGCTTCGAACAGGTCACCTAACTCCTCCTAGCCCTGATCCCCTGATCTACACAACAGAGACGACTCCACTCTGTCTTCCACTGTCTTTGTGAGCCAGTTTCTATCGTTCAGCTAACACAATTTGAGATATTTATGATGTCCTATGGTGTCAGAAGAGATTGAAAAAAAATCTCACAAACTGACACAGTCATTTTAACTCCCCTCCAAAAAATTAATAAAAGGCCCATAAAAGGCATTGATCTTTCCCAGCAGAGACACTTTCTCATGAGTGACAGATCTGTGTTCGAAATCTCATAATTTTTAAAGAGCAAAAAGTTTCTTCCTTTTAAAAAGATGAGTCAATAGTCTATAACCAGAGTAATGAATTTTGTTCTTAGTTAGATTAAATGGTTGGACATTGATTCTATTACAGCCAGATTTCCTGGTAAGAGGTCAATTTGCAGCAAGAATGAAAGGATTGGCCTTAAACAGATTAAGACTAAGGCAAGAGTTTCAGAAGGATGAAGGTAAAAGGTGCTCCCTGTTTTGATGATGGATCCAAGGAGTGCCATTAAATAATTGAGCACAGGGTCCAGTGCTTAAAGTTTATGGACATGTGGGCATATACAGCTTGTTTCCTCTGGCATGGTTCAGTTTCATGCAGCCTGTGCCATTATCCCCAAAAGAATATGTGTTACTGTTCTTAAAATTCCTTAGAAATGATGAGTGATGAAACAGAAAGGGACTCTCTGCTTAGAAGAAAGAACATATTGGCTCCAAACCAAACAGGTTTAGAGGACACTGGAAACACTCTGGCAGTGGAAGGCTGGCCAGAAGGGGAAAGGTCCTACCGTCTTTGTTTGTTCTGGTAGCACTGGGCCAGCATTTCAGCAGAGCGGTCAAGGCCCGCGGCTCTGCCATTTGGGAAGTTCAGTATAAGAAAACTGTCTTCAGGTTTAGAAGGAGATACATAAGCAAACTCTGGCACTCAACTGGTCAGGTGCGATGACTGATCTTGGGAGAAAAGGAGAGTAATAACCCTAAAGCCAGTGAGGATACATCCATGGAAGTGGTTAAGACAGGAAGCTGTGAGCATCACAGAGAGGACTTGGGGCCCTACCCACAACACAAGATGAATCAAAAGGCAAGATAAGAAAGCAAGAATGGAGACTTGTTCCGAACACATAGCAGACACACTTGTAAACAGAAGTGACATCATGGGGAGACAGGGCTAGAGTCGGGTTGATAGATGACACATTGAACCTACTTGGAGAGGGCTGATTTCCAGCAGGAAGTCAACAGAGAACATCCGCTGGGAACACTGTGTGTGCACAAAGGTGAAGGAACAGTATATAATTTGGTAAAACTATCCCTCAATACCTACTTTATTAAACTCTGTATAATCATTCTACGACTTCTATGCATTTCTAGGACAAGAGAAAACTTCATGTGGGATTTTCTAAACTTATTGCCATAAAGTATACACCTTTGCAGATCTCTGCACGTTTTCCAGTGAATACACTTAAATTATCCTGCCTCCTGCTCCTGAGAAGTCCTGTCACCACGCCCTTCTCCCCCGCACCTTCCAACCTCGTTCACTCGCTCTTCTCTGTCAAGTAAACATGAGGAGGATTGGATCTTTGTTAACAAAGGATGAGATAGCTCTCCTGTGAGTCCCTGATCCTCATGTTGCACAAGCTGATTCTTTTTCCTCCCAAACTTCTAGAAATAAATGCCATTTCTCTCCGTACTTTTCATCCCTTATTCATGCTGCGATCCACAGGAATTCAGCCCTATCTTCCTCGAGCAGTGGCCTCATGGACGTCAGTTTCTCACTTGACCGATCACTAAATCTAATTAATTTCTCTGATCTTATAGTATTTGGCAGTTTGGAGCCACAGGATGGTCTTGGCCATTATCTCCCTGAAACTCTATATTCTCCTAATTTTCTTTCTAATCCCTATTTCAATCACTTCTCCTGGCTCTTTCTTCTTCTGATTATCCGTAAAGTACCACATCTCATGGGAAATCTTTTATTTCCTAGTCTAAATCTATTTCCTGTGGACTCACTGGGAGCCTTGATATTCAGGACCACTGCTGCCCAGTTGTTAATCCAGATCACAGGTCTGTGCTAGACAGCTCTTCTCTGTTCTCTCAGGACACATTAAATCTAACATAGTGGCTGAATTTATCATCATCCCCTGACAAGCGAGCTCTTTTTCCTGCATTTCAGTGAATGACAGAAACCATCTTCAAGTTAAATGATATAGTCAGAAGCCCCAGTAGCACCATTTTTGCCTTTGAACATGGACCAGCCCTTGCTACCTTTCTGGCACACCCAGCTTAACCATACTCTCCCCATTTTTTCCAAATTGATTTCTTCTACTCAGCCTAATCCTTTTATGACCCCAGAGTGACCACAGCTAGAACTTTTGTAGCTAATAAGTGGGAACGTGATTTTCACATGGAACCAATATGGTAGATGCTGTGGTATGAACAAGAACTATCCTCCACAGGCTCGTGTGCCTGAACAGTTGATCTCCACATGGTAGTACATTTTGGGAGATTGTGGAATCTTTGAAAAGAGGGGATAGCTGTAAGAAGTAGCTTACTAAAGCTCAGGCCTTATGAGATCTAGCCTCAATACCTCTATCTTGGCCAAAAACAAAACAAAACAAAACAAAAAAAAATGGACAATGAGAAGACAAGGAATTTTATTTATTTATTTAGGCTTCAGAATGGAGCTCTTTGAGCTGGCATGAGACAAAAGGAAGGTACTGAAGGTTTAAAGTTGTGAGCCAACAAACTTAGCTCTAATTGGAAGTACCCAACCAAAAGGAGAAGCGCCCTCACTCCTCCTGCCAATCACTCTGTCCCTTCAAGATCTCACTCAACACCTTCCTACTCAATTCACCTCATATATCTGTTGGAAAAGTTTCTTTCTAGTTATGTTTAAATTAATTGTTTTGTACAGTGTCGGAGGAAGGGCTGCCTAAGCTCAGCAGTTTGTATTATCTGCAGGTGTTGGCTTTATGTAAAAGATGTTTGATTGCTCATGATTTGCACCTGCCCACTGCTCTCTGGCAGAGTCATTGTGGAAAAGCAAAGTTGTTGTGGAGGAATTCTTGTGGCCCTCTCTCCCACAGTCTCAGCAACAACGAGAGGACACTTCCCCCCACTTGAGGACACTTGAGCTCCCCCACTGTAAAGGAGACATAGCTTGGTAAAGGGTTGTGGGATCCTCTTGGCCCTCAAGCTCCCTACTAAAGGTGACCTAGCTCAGCTGCTAAAGGATTGTGGGATTAGATTAGGCTACAGGTTTCCTTCATTATGCAAATAGGCATTTGAATGAGGGACAGAGTTGTATATCAAGGGAACACCTAAGGAGTGTCTGTATCAATAAAAACCCCTAAGATCAGACCTTCTGGGGTTCCACTGTCCAGTATGGCACTTGCCAGGACAGGTGGCTTCTTCTGCTAAGGTCTGGCAGGGTCTGTAGCTATGAAAATGTCTCCTTGTCTTTCTTGGTGAGCCCACACAGTAATTAGCTACACAGATTCATCCTGTAGGACACGAGATTGTTCTTTGATCTTACAACCCACTGTTCATTTAAATTTATTGCCCATTCTGTATTGCAGTCTTAAATTCTATTAACAGACTTGAAGCACAAGAATAAATAATTGCTTTCATTAGCTTATGCTGATTTTTCTGACTTTTGAAAATATATTATTACTTAATATCATTTGCTTATTTGATGTTTATTCATCCACAATATATGTCAACCTCTACTCAAAAAAGATCCACTCTGAATTTCAGTGAGGACCAAGCTTCCCAGTATAGCTAACCCAAACCCGCCCTGGGTCACAGATCAAGGGTTAGACATCACAGAAACAGAATAAAATAAAAAAAGGGAAACAGCCATGTTGTTTTGTTGGCAGGAAATGATTATCTATGAACACACTGTGCCTGTAGCCGTACATCAAAGTCAAGTCTTTTCTTTTTTCTAGGTGTTGGAGATAAAACCCATGGTCTCACACATGCTAAGTACTCTCTGAATGACTGTGCTACCCACTGAACACTGTACATCCCATACGTGAAGAAAGAGTGATGTTTCTGAAGGCTTGAACACAAAGACCAAAATATGATCCCAATCCTAATGGTTGAGCGTGTGCTTCTAGGTGGCCATTCTTTAGTCAACTGCTGCCCATGATCACAATGTCCAAATCATAAGTCGAGATTCTAGATAAAACCAAAAATTAATTCATTGGCTGCTAGCAAGCATTTTAAATGATATACGGGAGAGGATGAAGAATGTTAGCATACACTGTACATATAAAACCGCACTATATCACAAAGTACTTCTGAAGATACAGGTTGCTGTGTGAGAAGATGTGCAGATCACTGGAGGAGACGTATACCTCACTGTGGATTATGACAAGAACTTTGACAGTCTGAGTCTGTCAAGCTTCCTGAAAGAGCAATCTATATCCTCTCTGGGCACCTCTTCTCTTCTCAATTGTCTCTGCCTCAGCAACCAGCCAAAACTGTTCTTGATTATGTCACCGACAGCCTTCTGCCTGTCAAACTTGATGCAACTCTTGCAGACACATTCCTGGCTGAAATCACTGCAGTGCTGAGCACTGCTCAGACTCCTGTGAGCTCGTGCCACCTTTGCTTCTCTGGCTTTGCTTTCTAACGAAACTTCCTGTCTTCTTGGTGTTTCTCTGTGTGTCTTTGTCCCTGGTCCATCAGGGGACTATCTGACCTTGGAACCCTAGCATTTCTGCATAACAGCCTCAGCCTTTGAGATGCTGTGTATAATGAGTTAACATCTCTGTCATGTGTCACCTCCAATCTAGTCGCCCTGGCCCTACCTATCCATTACTATCTCCTGCAAAGATGACTTCAACAAACATGTTTCCCTCTCTGTCTGTTCTCAGAGCTGGCAGCTATTACCCACAGCCCTGGTAAAGAGAAAATCCAATTGGCCCGTTCCTTTGATCGGAACCATTCACTGCCCCCCTGACCTCTTAAGGTCTTTGCTCAAACAGCATCTTCTTGTGAAGACTCTGGGGCCTGGCAATTTAAATCTGAAACTTCACCCTGCCACAGATGCCCTGTTCCTCTTCCCACTGCTGCTTTTATCTATAGCTCTTTTCTAGAATGTTATACACTTGTTTACCATCTGTCTCATCCTAGTATGACATAAAATCCAGCAGGGCATGGGTTTTCTGTATGTTTTGTAGACGGCTGTATCCCAGCATCTAGAGCTAATGACCCTTAGAAGGAAGCCAATGGCATTTATTAAAAGAAGGACTGACTGTCATTTATCATGAATTCTTCTTCCTATGGTGGTTGGCCCAAGAGCCCCACATGGTCGTGTTTGCACTCCATGTGCTTCTGTCTGTATAAAAGGATTTTAAAGAATGTCTAGCCATTGCTGTTATCTGTATGTGTCCTCCCCAAATTCATACAGTGAAACTTAACTACCAACATGATGGGGTTAAGGAAGAACTTTTTGGAGGGGATCAAACCATGAGATTAAAAGCTGGTGAAAGGAACTAATGACAGTAGAAAGGAGGTTAGAGGCAGCTGTTCAACCTTTTTCCCTTCTGCTCCTTGAAAAAACAACAAGGAAGCAAATCCTGCACCAGACTGGATCCTAGTAGCTGTCTTTGGCATCTAGCTTCCAGAGATATAAGACATAAATTACTGTTACTTACTAGTTATCCAGTGTAAGGGTTTCTGTTACAACAGAAATAATGCACTAACATAGTCAGTAAGCAAAAGTAGAAATTCACAGTCAATGCTTGCTGGGGGAGGGGTGTTGCTCTCTTTGATACTGCTTAGTACTGTTTAGTACTGTTTGAACACTTGATTTCTAGTTGCTGGTGGTGTTTGGGAAAACTAAGGAACTTTCAGGAGCCTTGTTGGAGGAAGTACATCGCTGAGGGTGGGCTTTGAAGGTTTCAGCCTGGCCTAGCTTCCTATTCTCTCGACCTCTAGATTGTCAGTGCAATATGACAGGACAGCCTCTCTTCCTATCACCATGCCTTCCCTGCCTTGGCGAACTGTTCTCCGGAGCTGTGAGCTAAACTAAATGCATTCTCCCTTAAGTTGCTTTTGCCTGGGTGTTTTATCCCAGCAACAGAGGAGAAACAAAGACATCATATTCTATCCACAATCCATCATAACCCGTAATGAAGTGCATTAGTATCGCAGTACCGCAGAAGGGAGATATAAAATATACCCATTTTCTAAAATCGTCTTCTCAAAAGGAGGCTTGCCTGTGGGTCAGAAATTTGGGAAAGGTCAAAGGTCACAAGAAGGTCAATGTACACGTCATAATTTTAGGAAACTCCCTTGTTACCTAAACAGTGCAAGTGTGGGGTATTTCGGATAACGTGACAGATTGATCAGCGCTGGGCGTCAGGCTTCACCTAGGTATCATTCTCTCTCTTAGTCATAGTTTCTTCTGTCCAGCTGTTTCCAGCGCTTCCCTCGCTGACATAATCCTTGCCCAAGCTTCCTTTCGGTGAGAAGGGACCTGTGCTTGAGAGTTTAAGTGTTTACTTTCCCTTTTTATCAATTAAATTTTACGGTTTCTATAATAAAAAAAAAGACTGAGATTGGGGCCTGTGGTGCTTTTTATTTCACAGCTGATGGTGGCTGACTACAAATGAGGAGAGGCTGATGGATAAGCCTGTTGATCACCGATATTATTTCTCCATTCCCTTTTTTTTTCTTCTTTTATAGTTTGCAAGCTCTGTTGTTACAAGGAAAATCAATAAACAAGCTTTCAAGGAAACTTATACCCAGAGAGAATAAAGACCCTTTTGCCTTAAAGTTATTCTTTTTCTTTTCATGGGAGCAATATCCACCCCATGCCAGAGTTCACTGTTAAGTCAACAGGAACCTTGTGTGCTGAAGACTCTACAGCAGGAACAACCAACCCCTCCCCCAGGTACACACACAAGTATTCGCAGAGGGATGTCTTTTGTTGCTAGGATTTAAAAGAAACTAATGTAACCAAAAATAAATCATTGTCCTTGTGTCCAGGGACTAAGAGAGAATTTAGGAACAGCCACAAAAGGCCACCTTTTTGTGTTAATGTAAGTGAAACATAACTAGGTTAACTGGGACAGGGATTTCCATCTCTATCTTCTCCTGAGCTCGGACCTGGGAAAGGAAGTGGGTCCACTGAGCTCTCCACTCAAGTTCATTAGTATTTTTCACATTGATGTCTCAGGATCTAAAGAATTTAGCCTTAGAGCACTAGTGTGCAAATTGCACTAGTGCAGATCAGAGAACAGTCTATTAGAACGGTGAGGACATAGGAAGGCGCTGCCATCCTTCACTGTTTCACCTGTTTAGCTGTGGGTCCCTGTTTTTGGTCCCCTCCCTGGGATAGCCAAACCAAACCCAACCTCAAGGACAGGCAAAAAGAGTCTTGGGCAGAGGCTTGAGCGTGGTGAGAAACAGACTTCTCAGGAGACAGGTCCACGAACAGCTTCTTTATTGAAGCAAGGGGAGTGATATTTATGTGGTTGAGGAAGAGGGGGAAATGCCTTATGTGGTGCTATGTTATTGGCTAGGGCTGTGGTACTGAGAAAGCTCTATTTACATTAAATGGAGGTTTACACAGGGACCAGGGAAAGAGAACTTATAAGGTCATATAGGGAAAGAAGTTCGCCCAAGGTCCCCCAGCTACAGTGGTTAGATAAACAGCAACCAGGTCACATAACTTTGAGAGATGGGATTTTATCAAGCTCTAAGTGACGTAAGGCATGCCAACCCTCGGGGAGGAGTTTTGCCAGCTGTTAAAGCTAGCTGAGATTTGTCAGAGTAAAAAAGGGGGAGTAAAAGAACACCTTCTACTTTCAGGGTAAGAAATCCAGGGTTCAAAACACATTTCAACCCCCTCATAGCCAACCCCACATTTATCCAATAGCCACACATAAATACTGAACACTTGAAATGTGGCTAACATAGTCAGAGAACAAAATTGCTAATTATGTTTAATTTTAATTCCACTCAAATTTGTAGAATCACATGTGCCTACAGTCTAGCATATTAGACACTACAGTCCTAGGGGGGTGGAGGGCACTTGTCAAAATGATATCTTTAGGCTTTTAATAAAGGCATGGAGCGCTGGGAACCCTCCACCTGTTTCCATCTTAGAGAAGTCACATCACAAAGACAGAGAAAACAATAGATATATGTCCAACATTATAAAGTAAATCATAGTAACTTGAAATAAAGGTTTAGAGCAATATAGAATAGTAGTTACTAGGTAGAGCAGTATTTCACACATATTTAGCAAGAGAAGAGAAACCTGGGAAGGAAGGACCTAAGAGTATAGTGCTAATGTACAATCATTTGTGACTGCCTAATAAAATACCCCAAAGTTTCAGGCTTATAGCAGTAGCTTTGCTTGGTTCATGAATTTGTATTTGGGACGGGGCCCATTAAAGCAAAGTTTATCTTTCCTCTACTCATTGTTATTACCAAGGTGTGTCCTAGGAGTTGGGAAACTTACTCACATGGCTGGCAGATGACACTTGCTATTGAATGAGAATTTAGAAGAAATTGTCACCTAGACAGCTTAGAACCAGCTGTTCACTAAGGCTTGATATTTTTTACAAAGTGATAATCAGGTTTTGAGGACAGGAGTCTCCAAAGAGTTACAAACCAGGCTGAACACAAAGTCTTACTGCGGTCTAACCTTGGAAGTCCCACACTGTCACTTCTACAGTGTGAGACATAAACTACCCAGGATCGAGGGAACGGAAAAGCATTTCCACCCCCTGGTAGAAAGTGTCAAGGAGATTCTGAAATAGCACAAGTGACTGGAAATAATAGGGTGCTCATTTCTGAAAAATAACTCATCACTGTTATAGGATCATTTAAGCCCCAAGGGACAGGAAGAAACCTCAGTGAGGCCATCTCCATAACGGAGATGTGTGGGTTGGAAGCATGGCTGGCCCCTGGGGCTTGGTGATGCAACCACATCTTTCTCACATTTGTCCTTCAGTCCCTGCTTCTTGGCTCTTACCTGTTTCTCTTTTTTTCGTTGTTAAAAATAGCTGTGTCATTATCTTCTCCACATGACAGAACAAAAGCAAGTTGTAAGTTGGCACTCTGCCTGTTTAGATCTAAAGGAAGTGTCTTTGTCCCTTATATAATAGGTCCCATGTGATAATAACCAATTATTCTCTATAGCATGTGGGTTCACCTCTTGTCAAATCCCCGGATTCTGAGAATGAAATTCTGTAGCGGGTCAGGTAGAAGTCCTGAGTCCATCCTAAGAGCAATCCATAACATTGATTTTATTTTGGTTTTCGCGTATGTAGGATGGCCATTACTTGCATAAATGACCCTCGCTCTCCACTTGCCATTAGCCATTCAGTTACGATATGATTTGGCTTTTCTTCCTCTCAAACAATGGAGTCTGTTTGGCGATTTGATTTGGGCAGTAGTGGTCAGTAGTGTGTGCTAGCATGGAGGAAAGATTTCAAATGCAATTAAATGCATATACTTTTCCTTTCTTACACACCTATTGTGGCCATAAGGACAAGCTTGGCAGACAAAGTTGAGAAGAAAAGAGAGATCAGAGAAAGTAGATTGCACTGGTTGAAGTTACAGGTGTGTGTGTGTGTGTGTGTGTGTGCGCGTGCGCGCACATGCGTGTGTGATATCAGCAAAATCAACCTGTAGCTGACTCTTTGGCTGACAGCAGAGCACAAGCAGCATAACCACATACACAGAGCTGTGCTGTTAAGCCTTGTGGTTGTACATTTTGTAGAACTATTTCAACTAAAGAAAATATAAACACAGGATAAAACAGCCCCTAATTCCTACAGTTGCTAAAGACTTCAGTGTCTCTAATGTCCATGTCCCCCAAAGATACTGTGTTGAAATCTTAACCACCATTGGGGTGCCACCAGGGTGCCACCTCCTGTGCTGGCAAGTTTAATGTCAACTCGACACAAGCTAAAATCATCTGAGAGGAAGGAACCTCAAGGAAATGCCTCCATAAGATTAGGCTGTAGGCAAGCCTGTAGGGCATCTTCTTAATTAGTGATTGATGGGGGAGGGCCCAGCCCAGTGTGGGTGGTACCACCCTGGGCTGGTGGTTCTGGGTTCTATCAGAAAGCAGGCTGAGCAGGCCAGTAAGCAGCAACCCTTCGTGGCCCCTGCACCAGCTCCTGCCTCCAAGTTCACACCCTGTTTGAGTTCCTGCCCTGACTTCCTTCAGTGATGAACAGTGCTGTGGAAATCTATGTCAAATAAACCTTTTCCTCCTCAAGTTGCTTGGGTCATGGTGTTTCATCACAGCAACAGTAAGTAACCCTAACTAAGATGACTCCTTAGATTTGATTAGGTCATCTAGGCTATTGGCTGATATTAGTGTTCTTCTGAGGAAGCAAAAGGAATTTCATTTGACCCTCTCTACCATGTAAAGTACATCTAGAAAACACTATGTATGAGTCATAATGAAGGCCCCCAGCAGATAGCAATTCTGCCACTCCCTTATCATGGATTACTGCCATCTAAGACTATGAGAAATGAATTTCTGTGCTTAACAAGGTATCTAGATTATAATGTTTTGTCATAGGAGATGGATCAGGTTAGAGAGTATGCTGGCTAGTTTTATGCAACTTGACAAAAGCTAGAGTCATTTGGGAAGAGGGTCTCTCAATTGAGAAAATGCCTCCATAAGACTGGCCTGTAGGCAAGTCTGTAATGTATTTCTTAATTAGTGATTGATGTAGATGCTGCTATTCCTGGGCTAGGCAAACTGGGTGCTATAAGAAACATCCTGAGTAAGCCATGAGGAAAAAGCTGGTAAGTGGGACCTCCATGGCCTCTGCATCAGCTCCTGCCTCCAGGTTCCTGTTTTGTTTGAGTTCCTGCTCTGACAGACTTCCTTTAGCAATAGAGTTTGACCTGAGAGTTGTAAGGTGAAATACACCCTTTCCTCCCCAGGTTGTTTATGGTCATGGTATTTTATTTCAGCAATATAAACCATAAGACAGATAGCTATAAGTGAACTAAAAGGTGCACACTGCTTATAGCAGTGCTGTCCTTGGGGACCCTCATGATTACTAAAGTCTATATATGCTCAAATCCCTTATACAAGGTGCTGAGAGTTTACATATAACCTAAGCACATCGTCCCAAATACTTTAAATAATGTTTAGACAATTTCTAATATTTAATATAATATAGTTGTTATTCTATATCACCTAGAGCATGATAAGGAATGTCTGTCTGTGTTAAGTCAGATACAATTCATATTTTATATATTACATATTTCCAATTGATTGATGGCATGGAGATAGAAATCTCAGAATCAGAGGGCTGATTGTAGTCAATCAACGTTTGCTATTATTTTCTATAGTTTGACAATTGCATACAGACTGTGGTAACTTCCAATACAAATTCTCCAAACTAAACTCTGAAAATAAGTTAAAGCAAAAACTGGATGTTTACCACAAACTTCATTGGAGTTAATATGAGTAAGTAGTGACCTACCAAGGTCCTAATAAATTAATAAGTAAACAATTTCAACAATCCTAATAAATTAATAAGGAAAGGTGTGGATTATGTCAATAGGAAGTAAATTCTGGTAATAAGAATCAAATCACCTATTGTCAATAGAGTAAAAAATCAATGATTTCCAAAGCTTTTCATACGTCATCTGTAGACTTCTGATGCCTGGCATATGCCCAACCATCATATCACAATTAGATCAAGAATCAAAGTTCTTCCTTGAAAAACGTACAATAAAATCTTCATGACATGGTTAATTGCAACTGGTTTTATATTTATATATTTATGGCATGTCAAAAACTAGGTCAAGAGCAATTTCACCTGCCCTGGTATTTTCAAGGAAGTTATACATATACAAGTGGGATCAGTTGGGTTGTATGAGCCACAAGGCAACATGTGGGGAAGGAACTGGTTAGAAATAAAGTTGAGGAAATTTGGGATGTGGCCAGCAGTAAAATAGTTTTGGAATGGTCTGATGAGGCGTTTGAATTTACAGAACATCCTAATGAGAACCTGGTACTTTCAATGCTTTGGCTTAATCTATGGAAATGAACAGTCATGAGAAGAGATACATGATGCATATAGGAGTGAAAATCAAATCTGAATGAAATAGCATCTTCCCAGTCAGAATGGCTATCTTCAAAAAGACAGAAATTAACAAATGTGGGCAAGGATGTGGAGAAAATTTAAGTGCACAGGCTACTAGTGAAGCTGTATATTAGAGTGGCCATTAGGAAAAACAGTAGGAAACTAAAAATAGAACCACCATATGATCCAGCGATTCCATTACTGGGTACATAGCCAAAGGAAATGAAATTGTTACATCAAAAACATGTTTGCAGCCCCATCTTCATTACATATCTGTGCACAATAGCCAAAATATACACTCAACCCAGATGTCCTTCCATGGATAGAGACCATGGCATGTAAGAATAGCATCTGAAGCAATGTGGATGAAAATGGAGGGCATTATTTTATGTGAAATAACACACACACACACACACATACACACACACGCGCATGCATGCGTGTGCACGTAAAATAAATGTCTCATATCCTGTGGGGAAAATAGATACTGGAAAAAACAGGGGTCAAAAGGGATAGAACAGAGCTCAGATAAAGACACTGGACCCAGCTATAGTTTAGGAGTTCCTGCTCTTGTTTATCATAGTAGGGTAACCAATGACCAAACCACATAGGATACATTTCACAATGGCTAGGAGGGCATGAAATTCCTAACACATAAAAATGATGAATGAAGAGATAAAATGTATTAGATCATAATATGCTGCATATATGCACTAAACTATCACACATACAACACAAAGATGTGCCCATATTGTCTCAATAAAAAGTTATAATTAAAAGAGAGAAATGTATACATGCCTATTAAGCAAGAACTAGCTCACTGTGGAGCTAGTTTGAAATCTGCAGCCTCTCTCTTCCATTACACATCATGAACAGACAGATGGATGACAGATGCCCTGTCAGGTCTCAGCCCTGACCTCTTTTAAGGGATTAGATAGGAGAATCACAGGCTGGGCCATTACAGAGCCAGCAAGCTGCACACTTCCGCCCTAGGTTCAAGGTTGGTTAATGATTGTGCCTCTCACGTATCTACAACACTTGGCCCTGTATCTACTCCCATCGAGGTCACTAGATGGGTCAAGTAATTGCAGCATGATTTCATCACCTGTGAATATAATTAAAACTAACAGCCACAGTGTTGGGGAAAATCTCGGCATACTCTTTTATTACTGCTTCTAAAATAGATATGCAAACTCCAATAAACTCAGTGTACCTCCACAAGTTAAACTAAAAACTCTCAAATTAACAATTTCAGTATGAAACAATTCTCTCTTCAGCCTGAGTCCTAAACCATTTATCCCCACCTCAGTGTTACCAACAAGAACTACCACATTTTGAAAAAAAACATATAGATGATAGATAGATAGATAGATAGATAGATAGATAGATAGATAGATGATAGATAGATAGATAGATAATAGATAGATGATAGATAAAAAGCAGAGGCAATGTTACAATAGTATAGTCATTGCTAGAATTTCCTTCAGGAAAGGGGTTCTCTTTTGATTCCCTTGTCAGCTTTTATTGAGTTGTTTTTAAATGCAACTTAAGTCAAAATCCTTCTAAATAAGAGAAATGGAAAGAAATTTACTGTTTAGAATTCTGCCTGGTACTTGGTTGATAGACAGGTACGCACGACAGGATCTTAATGCCAGAAATCTGACAGATTAGAATGAGTCCTCCTGCCAATGTGAGGCTAATCTGAACAGATACTAAATGCATCCATTGAGCACTGATAAGCTATGGTTTATTAATAAATTCTGTAAACAAAACGTTAAGATATTTTTACCTACCTTATTAAGACCTAAATTATAGATTGTAATTCATAGAACATAATTTTTCCTATTTCTATGCTATTTTCTCAGTTTGTGAGGAAGCATCCATAATTCTGTGTGTTGTTGTTCTATGTTCTGAGTTTTATGCAATAATAGAACACAGATCCTGAAAGTCTTAGACATTAGTAAATGAACAGGGCACAGATGTGGGTGATGAAATATGTTGAATGCCATGCTGTCTTCTGATGCTTGATTGCTGTAAAACACACATCTACCCAAAAAATGATAATAAGAATCCAAAGATCTGATCCTTATGCATAGAGCTATTATGAACCACAGGGCAGGCATGTGGAAATGGAGAGTTCTAACATCAAGTCAATCTTCTGAGAAGTATTCAAACTTCACAAGTACACTGAAGTAAGGAGCACTGGGGGAAGTTTACAGTAACTATGGGCAGAAACGAGTTTAAGATAATCTTGTAAGACTCTATATGTTTATGATTCTACTTTTTATAGTTCAGAATAGGTCTTAAACTTTTGAGATGGGTGTTGTTTTCAGATATGATGTTCTAATAGTTTCCTTTTTGGTTACAAAGGTCACAGAAACCCTAGGAGGTTGCTGCTGACACCTAGTGGCATAATTTTTAAAATCCTTAATGCATTTAGACAGACTATACAGACTAGCTAGAGTATATACAGAGAATACATAGAACATATATAAACATAATACAAATCTAAACACAAATGTATGAGAAAGGCCTGTATTACAAACTATTAATTTCAGCCCAGGTACTTAATTTTCAGTCAATTGATTCTCCTTCATGATTAGTCACTCAAAATTGAAAAAATCAAAACCAAAACATCTGCTAATGCTTAAAGAAACCAAATCCCTCAAACCCTCTTATGTCCTTTTCTGGGTATTGGAAATGGGAACACCAACTCATGAAAGCTCTCCTTTGACCTCAATAGATCTTATAGCACCCCAGCCTCTCATATAGCCCAACCACACCCCAGCTTCCACATTCAGCATTTATATACTCGGAGAATCCTTGCCTGGCACAGAGCAGGGTGTGTGTCCTCTCAGCCTACACATCCACAAACTGCCACACTCAAAATAGCCATGAAACTCTCGTATGCGTGATTCCACAGGGATCAGAGACCTAAAACTGATGCTGGCAGCTTCTTCAGAGTCTCCAGCTGTTTGTATGAATGGTGATATAGAGCACACAGAAGAAATTGAAGTGCTTGTGAAAATAATAAAGATCCTACAAATAACTTCTACCAGATGCAGCTACATAGCTCTGCATGTATGTGTGTGTGTGTGTGTGTGTGTGTGTATGTGTGTGTGTGTGAGAGAGAGAAGAGAAAAAGAGAGAGAGCTCATTTAGGTTTGTGCAAATATATGTAAAGAAGAAAGACACTATTTCTAGAATGTACTTCCTTACTCAGCTATAGCATTTGTGAATACAGTATGCAGAAATTAAATTGATAAATTAATAAATAAATATAATTTACTTTCTTTGTTGATTTTTGTGTAAAATATAAAACAGGTACAGGCCTCAAAAGTCACTGATTTTTCTCTTGGGCCTAAGTGACTTTGCTGAGCTTAACTCAGGTTAGATTTTCCATCAATGACATGAGCGATGTGGCCACCAGCCAATGGGTGACAGGATTAGGCCATCTCTCTATGACACCAACTATGTTCCGTCCATGGCTTTATAAATCACTGGGTTTCCAGCATGATTTTATTCTCATTGAAAATAAGTGATAAAAATAGAATGGGTTCTCAAGGTAAGCCTAATTAATACAGAGCAGAGCCAAATTATAGCTCTCATGGTACAAAGGAATCTTGCAGCCTTTTAAATATTCCCTCAGTGGAAATCTTGGAGAAGCAAAAGGCATATCCATCCAAAGAGTGTCTATGCTTACACATTAAAAGTGAATAGCAGATAGACATTTTCAAAACTATTCTGAGGGAGAAAAAAAGCACCATTACATAGACTTTCACATAAGATGATAGAAATATGTATATGTGATATGTATATGTATGTGATATGTTTATGGTAGATTCTGTGTCTTATCAATGATACATGAGTGCAGACCGAGACACACACACACACACACACACACACACACACACACACACACACACACAGGGAGGGGGAAGGAACTGTAATGTATCAAAGACTTCAGAAGGCTAATTCGTTGCATGTGTATGTGTGTGTTATGTGTTTGTGTGTACATGTGTGTGGCACTATACATGCAAGTGTGTGTACACGTATGTGAAGGCTAACAGTCAATGGGTATCTCCCTCTCTCATTCTCCATCTCATTGGAGTTTTTTTTTGTTTTTTGGTTTTTTTTAAAGAGAGGATATCACACTGAGCCAGCTGTTCATTGATTCAGCACCTCTGGCTGGGATGCAAGCACCAAACATCCTGTTGTTCCCATCTCCCTAACTCTGGGATAAAGGAAGGGACAAGACTCCTGATAGGTCGCCCACGCCCAAGTGTTCAGCCCTTTACCTCATGTGCATAAGAACAATACTAATCTGACCAAGTTGATTATGTATTAGCCTCTCTAGATAAATGTAATATATAATTGTAGAAGACGACAAGATTTTGAGAGGAGACACGGAGGGACATGGGAGGAGTTGGAGGAGGAAGATAGAGCTGGTGAAAATATACTGTACTCATTGCATGAAATTATTTAAATATATATAAATAGAAAAATGGGGGTGGGGAGATTAGCTCTTTAACCTGCTCTCTGTGAAACTGCCCAGTGATGTATTTTCCGACTTCAGCAGAGACATTGCCTGACACTGTAACTACATCCCTACAAAGCAGCGTCCTCATCAAACACGGGCTGCGCTTCAGGCCTTGACAGAACTGCCTCACACTATCTGTTGGGCTACAGGAGTATCCAAACTTCTACTTAAAATCATGGATTTTATCAGTTGGCTTCAATTTTTGATGCTCTGCTTTCTGTTGGTATTATAATGACAGGTGTTGATAATACTAAACACGATTTGTGATAAGTTCTTAAAATATCACAAGATATCTATCCTTCTAATTATCAGCATGTAATAATCAAGAAATAGAAAACAACAGTAAAACCAACTTTTAAATAACATACTTTAGAGGTATTTCTTAATGTTCCTGAGTATATCTAATAAATCATAATATGGTTTATTTTAGCTTCTCAAAAACATGTTTTCACTAACGCCTAGATTTCCACCTAGAGTACAAAAGTGTAGCACTACATATGCTAGTATATTGCTAAATCTTTAGTTTTTTACTTTAGTTTCCTAAGAAAAAATTAAGCACATTTGAGAATAAAACCTGCTGTTCCTGCACACACAAAAGTTATAGGGGCTGGAGAGATTGCTCAGTGGTTAATAGCACTGGCTCCTCTCCCAGAGGCCCTGAATCCGTTCTCAGAACATGGCAGCGCACAACTGCCACAACTCCAGTTCCAGAGCATCTGACACCCTCTTCTGCCTTCTGAGGGCACTGCACACATATGGTGCACAAACATACATGTAAACAAAACACCCATACACACATAAATAAACACCAAAAACACGGTCTAAAAATAAATAAATTGCAAACCTGAAACTTTGTTAAATGAAATTCTGTTTTCAGATAAAGAGAACAGGCAATATTGAACAAAACAGTATATATATGTGTGTGTGTGTGTGTGTGTGTGTGTGTGTGTGTGTCTGTGTGTGTCTGTGTATATATATATACAAAAATATATATATATACTTGCTATGGCATATATTATGTACCAATGTACTATATATTATATTACATATACAATCACACTATGTATGGAGAACATTTTTTACTTGAATAATTGAAATTGCCTCAATTTTTGCATTACACAATTAAGAATATTGTAATTAATAGATATCAAAGACTAAACACAATGCAGTAACACACGAAAAAACTATTTAAACATCCTTTTTAAAAAGACTCAAATATAGTGTTTGCCTGTTAGCCCGACAGACTGCACTCTGAGCCTCGTAAGCAGTTAACCGGAGACAAGGCGTGCATACTGTCAGCACTTAGGACTAACACCACTATTTAGTCACTGACACTCACATGCCCATTTCTTCTCACTTGCGCCAACAGAGGCAGAGAGCATCAACATGTTATAGCTCATCATCTTGTTTAAAAGAATACTGTAAGAGGCAAGCACACCTAACTGAAGGGATCTAACGGGATCACGACATGATTTCTAACCGAGGGATCATGACATGAGCACGTGTCTCACACGAGTGCTCCCATCGCAAGCCTCTTTGCACCTTGCTCTCACCATGACACCAGTGCAAATACATCCTCAGGCAGGATTTCCTTGGGTATTTTGCCCTACCCAAAACTCAAATTTCCTTCCTTTGGTCTGACAATGGAAAGAAGCAAGTTTCGTTGCTCTCGGCACACAGACATTAAAATTTTACAGTGCGGATAGGATTTCCCTCCCTAACCCTAACTCTTCTTCTACCACAATCACTTCAAAATAAGTTTCTCCACATCATCACTGAACTTGGTAAATATCTACTAAATTGAATATATTAATAGGTATTAACCTCTGAGAAACAGCAAAAAAAAAAAAAATCACATACATGTCTTGAAAAGTTTGACTTTTTCTCATTCTGTACTTTGATACTGGCAGCACTGTTGAGGGACAAGTTATCATCATGTCCCACTCTGAAGACTCATGGGAAGTAATGATACCCAAAAGACAACCATCAAGTGATTTCATTAAGTATTTGAAAATTGTAAGTTTCATTTTTTATCCTCCATTCCCTCTGCTCCTCCCTCCTCTCTCCCTCCACTTTCCCCTTCCTATTTCATAAACTGTTTGTTAAACCCAGAGTTGGCTTAGTACAGGAACCGTGCGCATGGCTATAGGACCGTCCACTGGAGCACGGGAAGCCAGCCTATCAGGCGTCACAGTCCATATGCCAGTTCCAACTTGAACACTATCAGCCCAGGCAGCCCTCAACTGCCAATAGCTCTTCAGCTAGGGGTGTGACCTCAAGAGCCCTTTTCTTCTCTATGCTGAAATTTTTTAACTGTCTTGATGCTGTCCGGGTGTTATGGTGGGTGATCTCAGCCATTGTGGGTTCATGTGTGCAATATCTGTCACGTTCAGAGGACGGGTTGTCATAGTCCTCCTCCTCATCCCCTCAGCTCTTACACTTTTTCTGGTCCCTCTTTTCTGATGATTCCTGAGCTTTGGGGATCATGCCAAGGCTCATATTTTAAGTTTGAAAGACATATTAATGTCAGTAGAACTTGGATAGAAGACTATGACTCAAACATCTCCTTTAGGAAATAAAAGTTTTCTTAGGGGGTTTGCTTTTCCTTTTAAGAGTCTAGGAAAGCCAAAAATAAGTAGAAACACCCTCATATGTGATGTAGTTTAACAACTTAGTTTCGGTCAACTGCAAATCAAAGCTCAGAAACCATTTTTCTATTGATGTCCATTAAAGTTAAAATTCTATATTTCAGTTCTCATTTGGGTTTGATATATTCAATAGTTAATCAAAAATAAAAACCATTTAGTTCAATTGATATACAACTATATGATATATTTCAATATGGCTTTATAAGAGTACAACATCCAACAGATATAGCTAAATCCATTCACAATTCTAACTCATCTGATATTTGTTTGTAAAAGGTCTATCTGTAAAACACATACATTTTATATGTCTTCATCTATACTCAATTTGTTTTGATGTATATGCCATTAGAATATTTTCATGAGTTTTCATATTCTTAGGACAACATATGTAAATAAATCACACAGCGATTTTGAAAATTGAGCAGCTAAATATGCAATCTGTTATGCATAATCAGGCATGCTATTCAACAACTGCATGATGTAATTCAGGCATTTCAGAGAAAATGTGTGTTCTATATAACAGTATCTTCGTAAAACTTGATGAAGTTTTCCAGAAATCTATATTGACATGTTTTGCATACTCAAAAGGTAATATGCAAAGCATTCTGACTAATGCTTAAGTAAAAGAAAGCTCTGATCACTGTGTTTCTGACAAAAAACTCATTTCTCTCATTGCCTGCCATTTGCAAACATGGTTCAAAAATTGGAGTTATTTTCAAAAACATACGATGTAAACTTAAGATTTTGCTCACATAAATGAAAAATAATATAAAATATGAATGGTTATCCACAATTTTCATAAGCTGTTCTGTATTTTAACTTTTACTGTCCACTTTATAAATACTGTGATCAGCATGAATCCTTCCTTCTACTTTTCAAATAAATAAATTACTGTTTTCATGACTCATTCAATATTTAAACTCAGTCATCAAAGAAAGTAAAAAATTCCATCTACTTAACAGACTATAAAAATATCAATTCAAAATAAGTATTTCTACCTTGGTCTGATTTTTTATGAAACACGGCAGATCTCTTGCCAGGCAACACCATTTCTTTGGGTTCTGTGGACAAAGAGAGAGAAGATTAATAAAAACAACCTTTCTTTTTATTCTCTAAATGCTTTTAAAGGAGAATCATTAGTAATAAAGGTCAGAGAAGAAAATCATTTAATACAATACTCAGCTTCACTCAGCGGCTGCCTCCAGAGTCACTTGCCTTAAATGCCAAATAATTCCCCAAAGGTCCTTTCTTCCCTGCAGCTGAAAATATGGGTGACTGTGGCAGATTCTAGCCTGTTTTCTTTGACTCTCTTCTTTTCTCACACAGAAATAAGATTTGCGCTTGGCAAGAAAAAGCATTAGCGCCTGTAATTTCAAAAGACAAGCTATAAGCCATATTGGGACCCAACATTTATGGGAACACAAAAGACTGAAATGGAATTTGCAATTATCTAAACTTAACTTTCTCTCCTCTCCCTGGGAGTATGGGCTTTAAAATATTCATGAAAGTCTATGTCTTTCTACAGAAATCAAAAGATGAGAAATTGTAGGATGACTGTAAATAATTACAGATTACCCTCCTTAGGAGGTGTGATTTCCAAGGTGCTGTAAATAACGAGGAAAGTACTCTATGGGAGTCAGAAGTTATGGAAATATATCTTGTTCCCTCCCCAAGCTTATAACAATCTCAAGGAGTGTCCCATAAAAGATTTTACTACATCATTATCTGACTGTTCAGATTGGAGGATAAGAATTTCAAGTCTGAGCAATAGCTTTGCAGAAAGGGCTGTCACATACATAGATGAGAATTTCAAATTCACCCTTTAAGGAAGTGATTTTGACTGGAGGAACGTTAACAGTCCAATGCAGCACTAAATAATTGGCTATGTCAGCCATTATCAGAATAATCATATAGCTGCAATCACCACATCTTACCAGCGGTGAGAACCTGGGCAAGTAAATTAAACTCTGCATGCACTCAATTTTCCTCTGTAATATAGAACTGATTATCTCCCCTACTTCATAGAGTTAGTATGGTGATATGTGAGCTAACTATATACAAAGGACAGAAGACAGTGCCAGATAAGCATGACAAGTGTCTGCTAATACAATTATCAATGTAGTTATTAGAATTATTAGCTACTTTCTGCTTTAGAAAAAGTCTTATGGCCCCATTGAGAATCAACATCCCAGAGAGAAGCATGGTGGAATGACTAAACCATAGCACACTGGAAATATCTCATCTCCCTATTTATTAATCAAACTCTGAGATAGCCAAGGAAACCCTCAATTTAGGTCTTTGTCAGATGCACGAGAAAGACTGAATCGTATTTTGGGAAGATTATCTATAAACTATCAACTGCTATTCTGCAGGCATTCCTCTTCAGTTTGCTCAGGACTGTGGACCGAAGAAGTCTTCCAACACACTGTGATACCCTTAACTTCTCTAGCCTTGTCCTCTCTCGTGAAGCATTCCAGAAATACTACTGCGAGCCAGGTTCTCATACACTTAAGAGAAACTGTGATAAACAAAGAAAATGAACTGAACAAAAGTGTGCTGTAATAACACAAATCCAGACAATAATACCAAAAACCGGCTAAGCATGTTATCGTGAAACAGCAGAAAATGCACTGAAGTTGCAGAACTCATTCAAGGGAAGCCTGAAGGGAACTGAAAATGACAACACGGGAAAGAATATTTTAAAAGTGATCTTAACTGCAATCTGTACACAGACACGACAGACAAGAAGTCGGTTTTCTCTATGAAAATTTCACCAAACAGGAAGCCTTTGAAAGAAAGAGTCTGCAAGTGTCACAGTTTGGACACTGGATATCCTTTTCTGGAAAGTGCATGTGTGGAACTCTTGATTCCCAGGCTGGTGGATGGGGAGATGACGGAACCTATAGGGGTCTAGTAGAAATTTTGGGGCTTGGGGGAACATTGCCCCCTAAAGAGACTGAGGACCCTTGCCCATCCCCCTCTTCTTTGCTTCCTAGCTCACAAGGTGAGAGACTGGCTTAACCACTCACTTCAGCCCTCATACTCTGTACTTTTCAGAGGATGAACGTTATAGAGCTGCTCTGTCTGGGAGTGACGCCTCCAGAATGCTGAAGTAAGACAAATCTTTTTCTCTTTATAAAATAACTATCCCGATGTATTATGTGATGGTGACAAGTAGGCAATTTCAAATCTTCAAGGGAGACAGAAATATATAAGGAACTGGAAGTATAAAAAAAAAAAAAAACTATGAAGACCATTTTACTACGATCCTACCACAGTACCTGGTATATATGTTCTCAAGTCCTCTTAAGATGTTCAGAGGCTCTCTAGTGAAAAGATGGCAACACCGGAATGAAAATGTACAAAATATAAGCATTTCCAGTAACTGAACCCTCCTAAGGATACGTTAAGGAATGATATTTTAGGGTCAGGGAGATGACTCAGTCGGTTAAAACACCACAAGTGTTTGCCATGCATGCTGGGTGATCTGGGTTCAGATCCCAGAAGCCATGTGAAAAGTCAGGTATACGAGCACCAGCATTCAGAATGCCAATGTGCCCGGGAGGCATGGAGGGCAGAGGTGTGTGGAAGGTAGAGGTGGGAGCTCCAGAAGCTTGCAGGTCAGCTAGCTGGTTTAAAGTATAAAATGTTTTAAAGTATCAAATGTGGTGAAAGGCTGAGGCCAATACCTGAAATTGTTCTCTGATCTCTATAAGCACACAGACACACACCCACACACATGTACACATGTGCGCACACACATACACAAAGAGAGAGCATTTTAGAATCTGAAGCTCATTCTGTGTGTTTTGGAAATAGGAAATATATGATCAGAAATAAAATTAGAAAGCTTTGGACTTCTACCCCTGTAAATCTCTTCTTTTAAACCACACAGACTGTGAGAATGTGCAGTCGCTTTAGGAAACTAATGAGACGTTTCAGTCGATGGAATCGGGCTTCTGCCTAAACCCTTACCACCTAGAGGTTTCTATAAAGTTCTCTGACTCACAGAAAACATTCTTAAATTACAAAGCAAAACTCAGCTGCGTATGAAAAATTTAAGTTTATTCTCTGTTCATAGCTAGAATCTGCGGTTAATCTGATGATCTGCTGAAGCTAAGGGCCAATGAAGAATGATCTGTGGCTCTCTGTTGTTCCGGTCTCCTTCCTTACCAAATGGCCAACTTTTTACCACAATGCCCCAGGAACGAGGGATAGAATAAGGCCACTGACCCAAGAGGACTGTGTGTAACACTGAGTGTCAACTGCAGGTGCATTTCCCCAGGTGGCTGTGTCAATCATCCTCTGCCACCCCCAGACCTTACATATGAACTAGTTTTAACTTGGGCCACACTGTCTTACTTTATCACCGCAACCACGGCCCCAAGGGACGCCTTTAACTTTTATCTATGAGACTAGTTCAGCTGCTGGACAAGCCTTAAGGAGGGACCTGCATCAATCAAAAATATGTTCACTGGCTAGAAGTCTTCCCAAAGAAACTCTAAGGATCCTCAGCGGAGACAGCTAAGTACCCCCAGCTGCCTCTGCCTCTGCCTTGCTGTACCCCCTGCTGCTCACTGGCTCATCTGTCTTCTTTACCAGAAGCCAAGGCTCTACTTCCTCTCTCTCCCCTGAACCTTAAGAGACCCAGTTAAGCTCTCCTTGTGCCACCTCTTAACAGTACCAATACAGAAACAACCTACATGCCTCCCTTCATTCATAGAGATTTCTAGCATAGTCTCAGCTCATGCCAAATAAATCTTCCTATAATCTCCAGCCTTCAAAACTCTTTTATTTTATTTATCTAGTGTTTTATTTATTTTATTTTAGAGATGTAATGCTGATCTTAATCTCTTCCTGCTAATGGTGAATTTTTTCAAGGTGGTCTAGCTCTTGATCATGTGACTATCTGGTAGCCACTGCTATAAGGGAGTCAAACTTTAACTATTTTATGTCTTGTGGTATTAGTTTTTCACAACTCCAGCTTACCTATGAGAAAATACCTTAAAATTGCATGTCTATTGATTGATTCAGAAATTGATTCTCTATTTTAATTTATGGTTGTTCTATGAATGTTATATCATGCATCCGTTGTATCTTTCCTGTTCTATAAAGCTGAGTTGAGAGTGACTGCCATGGTATTCCCTCTCATTTCCATTCTTAATAACAACTCCTTCTGATGTGGTTCAGGTCTTACTTTTCAGCATGATCCAAATTTAGCCCCAGCCAAAGCTTTAATGCCCACTTTCCCACAAAGTGATCTCTAGGTAGTTTGGACTCTGTTGGTTGTATCATTCACCACCAGTGTACAGCAATGACAGCCAAGGCATACCATTTATACTGCCTCCCTGCACTGCCTTGTGTTGCTGTGGCTTTCCAACTATTTCAGGTTCCTCAAGAACAGTTGTATCCTGTGCCTATTACTTTGACACTTAATACAATGATTAACCCATAAAAGATGCTTGATAGGTATATCCTACTTTGTACAGATTAAATATCTACCAATTCAGATAAAACAGTGTTGATTTATGTAGCATGAACACCTCACCATGTCTTATGAGAACAATTGCATTGCAAGTCCCTGTATTTGTCACATCAATTATAAAATTTAAAAAAAAACTATAGGATAAAAAGATACAGAAAACAAAAGAGAATGACAGAAGTTTTAGCATCACACAAGACTGATGCTATTACTTGGGAATATATCCAAAGGCAGTCTGTGTTTGACCTTGCTTTTCTGCTAGGGATAGCACTTGCTCAGGGGGAATTAAATTTGTTACAAATTTGTTACAGGGGGGAAAAAAAGAAAGAAAAAGAAAAAAATGAAGTCCAGTCTGTGTGGCAGGAGCATGTATCATGAGCATCACCGTGCCTTTTGGTGGCAGCAGGCACCATGGATCACGGACATCAACAAGGTTTCCAGCAGTGATGATGAGGATCAGAGACATCACTATGGCAACTACACAGATCGGGGACTTCAACACAGCATCCTGGGGCTTCAAGGCTCAAGGACATCCCCTTGGTTTCTGGCAGCGGCAGGGATCTCCGATATCCACATGGCTTACAGAGGCAGCAGAGATCACGAACATTCCAGCCGTAGCAAAGATCACAGACATCAACGCGGTCTCCTGTCTCTCCAGTTCCACCTCGACGTCCTCATCTCCTCTCTGGCATGGTTGTCCCCTCCCTGCCATGAGCTGGTTCTGTGGGCCCAGCAGTGGCATTGGCCTGGTGACTGGTGACCAGTGATGGGCCTGGCTGGCCTATTCAGTATCTTACCTCGGAGTCCCTTCTTTCTTACGTCTTAGACTCCTCTCTGGGCTTGATTTCTCTGAAGACCCAGGACCAAACCTGTAGGCCTACAAGGTAGGGGGAGTGGGGGAAGGGGGTTTCTGTGGCCTTATCTTCCAGGCTGCCTTGCAATGACTTGCTCTGCCATGTTTGCTAAGTCTCCGGGTCATTGTCTCTCCACCAGTCAAGGGGGTTAGTGGGCCAGGGAGTGGCCCCAGCCTCCCAGTGGCACTCCCATGTCTGTTGCTGTGGAGACTCTAGCTTGAGTCTGCACTGCTTGCCGTAGTTTGCTCGCCATCTTTCCTCTATCTACTCACCGCCAGACAATTTTCCAGACTCTTACAAAAGCAAGCCTCAGCTGCAAGGGGTTGTAGATCTAGTATTTAGAAGATAAAGCCAGCAAGTGATTTTTAAAATAAAATGTCATCTTCCTTTTCTTTGGTATAGAAAGTGATTTTTGAAGCATCATTCAACTGGTCCATCAAGGGAAAACCATAAGAAGTTCGTTTGCATTTAAATAAAAAAATTATCTTCATCAAAAGATGTCAAGTAGAGAATGAGATGCCAAGCCACAGAGTGCAAACACACTTCTAATACACACCAGACAAGTAGCTCATATTCAGAATGTATAAAGTAACTTCTACAAATGTAAGAAAAAGGCAGACCACTCGATAAAAACAATAGAAAAACAGACAAACAGAAACCACCAAAGAAGGCACTCCAGTTTTCAACAAAGATATTACACAATCTTCAAATTTGTCCTTCCTGTGAAATGCAAGGAAAAATCGTGAGATATGACTACATCAAGAAAAATTGTCCGCAATATATAAAAGAAGGAGAGAAAGAGTTAATACCAAGGATGAGCAAGAGTGTGGGAACGTGGTGAAATCATCCTGCTGGCGAGGCGTGGAAATGGATGGAGTTGCTTAAACCTCAGCTTGGTAGCGTTTACTAAAAAAGATGGCTATTGTGTGACTTTTACCTGGCAAGTCCCCATTCAGGCTTATGACCATGATAAAGCCTCCTCTGGTTGCCAAAAATAACATACAGACATACTCATATGAGCCCTACTCATATCAGAATATTAAATGACCTAAATCCCTGTCAACAGAACAAATAAATAAATTCAGGTATTTCCATACAACTGAATGGTATATATTAATGAGAGAAACAAAGCCTGCTTACATGAAGATCGTGGGTGAATGCCACAGATATTGTTGAAGGAAAAAAGTTACATATAAGGGTAGCTTTTTGTTATGAGCCAAATATGTCTTCTTAAAATTCAGTGAAACACTGACTACCGGTGTGATTATATTTAGAGCTAAGGCCTCTAGGAAAATAATAAAGGTATTTTGCTTCCACAAAAATAATTTTAAATCACACTTATTTGAGTCAAGAGGGGTTGATTGTAATGTAACCCTCAGTATGCCAAGGACTGCCTGTAGCCTGGAATACAAAACATGCAGGAATCCATAACAGTGAGCGTGGAGACGTTAGGAGAGCCTTCAGGGTTCTGAGACCGTTTTCTTTTGTTGACCGGGCATTTGGGTCAAGCATGCTCCCTTTGGCAAACACATCAACAAGCTGTACACTTAAGAGTGTTTGGCTTTCCATATGCCCGTCACAGCTCAAAAAAGTTTAGGTACTTTTGTGGTCTGAGCTCTCAGTCTATAGCCCCCAAACAAGTGGCACTTGGTGGATGTTTTTTAATGAATCCTGATTTGAAAGAACATCAGGAAGAAATAAAAATGCAGAATTCATTACCATATATAACCGTAGAACTAAGCTTTCAAGACAGCCGCAGGAACAGAACATTATTCTCTAGAACAAACTGTTTTCAGTATAGCAAAGTATACACACTACTCCATCTCTAAAGCATATTTGCATAATACTGAACAGTGCATATGTTTGAGTTTTTGGTTTTTTTTTATAATTTATACAACTTTTGTGAGAGAAACAGAATCAGATTGTCAGTGTGATAATCTCTGGAATTAATTGCTTTTGCAAATAGTACTAAACACACTACCAATTGGATTGCTGTGTAATTTCCCATGCTTATTTGCTTAGAAAATAATTAGTCCAGAAAAAGAAAACAAAAACTAAACAGAGTCTTCGAGTTACACACCAAATTTAGGAGCATCAATAGTTAAACTGCTGAAAGAAAATATATATAGGAAAAAAAAGAGAATATGATAAATACATATTTGTATGTACAAACAAGCAATCAGACAGGAAAATCTTTTGTTTCTGTGACCTATAATACAACCTAGATTAGGACTCACTAATGAGAAACCACTGCGGAAATGAGAGCCCAGACCCTTTGAAAAGCATGCTTGATCCATGCCAGAGACAGGAAGAAATAAAATACAACAAAGGCGAATTTCACTTTTAAAGAATAGAAAAAAGAAGAATGTTAGGAACATTCAATTCTGATCTCTCAATCTACTTTAAAAAAAAAACTGTGAGTGACTTCAAAGTTACTTCTTTAAAATATCCTCTTATATGTGCAGGAGACTTCTTCCAGAACCACTGGGGATCCCCACTCTCTAACCCTCAGGTCCCCTACATAAAAGGGCATGATATTTACACATAACCTACATAGGATCCGATACCCTTATATTCTGTCTAGCTTATTTCAGTACCAAACACAAGGTAAATGAGGAAAGTCAATGCTACATTCTTGTTATTTTATAAATGACAATAAAATTCTGTACATATTCAACACCATGCAGTTTCTCACCAAGTAGACTCCATCCCCAACTGGACATGAATGTGGGAGCCAAAGATACATGGTGTATCTATGGTGACCATTTCATTCCCTCGATTATATTTTTCTCTTTGTTACTTATTGAAAGAAAGAAATAAAGTATATTTCGCACACAATTTAGCAAGTTCAGGAAAACTTCTGTTTCCTGAGAACTTGTTAAATTATTTATGTCTGTATATGCAGACATATATATGGACTCAGTGGGTTATATTTCTATGTTTATTCATGTATGTACATATATCATATATATATACACATATGTATATATGTAACAACCATGGTTTAAGGAGGCTCACAAATTTGGAAGGGGGAGGGAGGCAGACATGGGGGGGATAAGGAGATAAAGGAAGGAAATTATGAAATCATATTTTAATTAAATTTTAAAATACTTAAGTCTGCATCATTTTGAAAGTGACTTCTTGTTCTTCTTGTAAAAACACAAACATTTAGCTCTGTCAAACTCAAGCCAGTCATTGTTCTAAGTCACTTTTGCTCATTAATACCCTCACCTACCTTTGTCTTAAGATTATATGTGATAGTTAAGAACGTGGAAGCACACTTTGGGTATCCTGAGAGCCTGAGTCACAGGACCAATGAGGAAGGATAGGATTTGTGGGCAGGTAGCCCTCAGCATTTTGTCCTGAGTCTCAGTTGAGATAATGCATCTTGGCTCTTTCCATGAACATAATGGTACTATGAAATATATTATGTTCTTACTTCTTATTAAAATACATTAGCCCAGGGCTGGAGAGCTGGCTTAGAGGTTCAAAGCACTGGCTGTTCTTACAGAGGACCTGGATTCAGTTTCCAGAACCCACGTGGCAGCTCACAACTGTCTGTAACTCTGGTTCCAAGGGATTCTGCACTCTCTTCTGGCCTCCACTGGTACTGCACACACATGGTGCACATACATACTTTAGGGCATATACATATGTATAAAATAAAAATATATTTTTCAAAAAACACACATTACATCTTATTGTGAACTAATCCATTTTATGTAAATGTACAGCTGCAAGAATATTTCTGTTCTGTGCATATGTTTGCAGTTTTCTATATTTTTCAAGTATTCATTAAAATCACAAACATACTATTTCTTGAGTTTGGAGTGCACAGTCTGTCCTAAGTAAGGCCAGTTGTACTCATTATCCAATTTACCTTGAAGCATACATAAACATTCAAAACATTCCTTAGATCGCTTCTTAACATATTTTATTATGTTTTTCTCACCTTCTTTTTCATGCCAATATCAAAGGCAAACTGTCAGCATCTAGATGGATTATACTAAGAGTAGTAGACAACCCAGCAGCTTATCCACTCCTGGCTGGATGCCCATTAGAAACATCCCAGATGAACTGAACCAGAGTCTTCATCTCCTAAGTTCTACAGGAAGTCTAAAGGCATATTAACGTCTAATGAGACTGCTTACATTATAAGCTATATGCTTCTAAAATCTTTTCTTCAACTAATTTCTTTCCCCAGGTTCGGTGAAAGACAGCCTTATCAACATCAGCATAAAGTGTTCTGTTCTGTTAAAGTAATTAGTTTTTCACTATCCTTATCTGTTGTTTCTGAAAATAATATGACTACATTTGACTGAATTCATTAGTGAGGGGGTTAGGAAAGTTTCTCTTTAGCCACGTTGAGCTCAAAGTGGAAAACTGTCTGTTTACCTCTGTACTATTTGCAGGTAACACAAATGCCATCAACAGAAAACCTGGAGAACTGACAAGTCTTAGTCCTGCTGAGCAAATGTCTATGCAAGTTCCGAAGCTAAACTATCAACAGCAAAAGAGTTACTATTTGCTCAAAGCCCTGTGTGTCCCAATGCTACACTACAGCATAACGTGGCTCTCTATCGCTCTGTGAGTCCTCCGCAGCTGCCCTTGGTTCTCAGGTATACACTTATAAATTGCCCTGTAGATTTCTTGCTATTGGTATAAGTTGTCATAAGGAAGTTTCAGACAGATAATTGATTTGTGATACATAATTCTTGCTTCTTGGTAAAATAATCACTATCAACAACAAAGCATACTGAGTGCATAGTATATATATATATATATATATATATATATATATATATATATATATATATATCCACATTGCAAAACAATATTAGCTTCAAAAGGTTGAAATTAGGGCAAGAAAGTCAGTCTCATTTCATTTTTTAAAGTAAGATAAAAATTTTCCGTTTTGTTTTGTTGCTGTTTTTAATCATTTTGTTTGGTTTACTGTTTAAATAAAGTACCAGTACCCAAATCTTTAAAAAAAAATTGTTTTGTAATTTTTATCCTGTGGTGTTTAATTGAGAATGGTCCCCATAACTCATATGTTTGAAAACTCGATTCCCGTTTGATGGAACTATTTGAAAAGGATTAGGAGGTGTGGCCTTGTTGGAGGAGTGCTCAAAAGCCAAAAAAAAAAAAAATATTCCCAAGTAAACTCTCTGTCTCATAGTTGTGCCTCAAGATGTAGTCTCTTAGCTTAGATTCCCATGCCTGCCTGCCTGTTGTCATTCTCTCCATTATGATAGCGTAGACGCACCCTGTGAAACGATGAGTCCCTATAAACTTTCTTCTTCTCTAAGTTGCCTTAGTCACGGTGTCTCACGACAGCAGTAAAACAGTAACTAAGCCATATCCTTGTCTCTGGTGTTGGATATTACTTTATAATATGAGGCATAGCTCCAGTATAAATTTTGATTTTTCTTGAGAATACAGTATCAAATAAAACAATTATCTTTAAATTATTCCCAATAAGAAAGTAAGCAACACTTGCTTTGTGTACGTAGTGGGCATTGTATAGCAATAAAAGGGCCATTACTAATTTTTTTGTGTACAGAATCATATCACAGTTATGTAAGACAAATATTTGTTCCTGAAATATGCAAAAATTTTCACAGACTAGAGCATACTCTTGGAGAGTGAATATTAAATGGAATCATAAGCAACAAAAACCAAAAGGAAGAGGTACTTTGGACATCTATAAAAGACATCAACAATTGAGAAAATTTAATGCCAAGGGAGGAAGAGTCAAGGAGTTATAAGGTTATTGAATTAGAAGTGATAACAGAAAAATGTGGGGTTTTTTTATTGCAATGTCACAGTGGGACTGTAGAGATGGCACAGCAGTTAAGAACACTGACTGCTCTTTCAGAAGACCTGGGTTGGGTTCCCAGAACCCACATAGCAGCTCTCAATTGTCTGTAACTCCAGTTCCAGGAGATCTGATGTCCTCGGGTGGAATCCTTAAGCATCAAGCATGGATGTGGGCACACAGACATACATGCAGGCAAAACACCCGTACACATAACGTAAGAGAAATTTTTAGTGTATTGTAATGTCACTGAAATGGCATACTACCTCTGAGAACTGCTGAGGCATTTCATCAACTCTTATTCGAGCTAATCACACTGATCGTTGTCTGAATCTTTATAATGGTATTGAAGAAAGATATTTTTTTTAAAATGTTCCAACCAAAGCAGTTTTACAAAAAGGTAGGTTCTGTGCATAATTCATTAAGAAGTGTAATTTTAAAATAATTTATTTGTGCAAAAAAATCGATGTTTTATAAAAATCACCCTAAAGTAATTTTTTAAAAAAAAAATTGTTTGTAATGTTGGGGATAAAACCCAGACTAAATTAACTCATACCACATAGTCACATGATTTTATAGACACCAAAAAATTTAATGGAGAATGTAAACCAAAGAAATCAGTAGAAAAACATAATAGTGAAAATGTATGCATACAGCAAAACACAAATCACTTCTAAATGCAAGGCCAATAAACAATCTGACAAAATATGAATAATAATTTGATGCTCTGTATTCTATAATCAAAGAATGATTTATGGGTGACAGGCCCTAGGGGATACCATACTACTGCTGTTATGCTAAACTGACATAGTATATACCTATTCCCATAGACTAATGTATCTTTCACCCTTCATCAAAGAAGCTTCTCTTAGCAGTAGATTGTCATTAACAGCGAGACCCACGCTGCCCAATTAGCAAAGAATTTCCAGACTGCGGAGTGCTCAGCTGGAATTGGATACCTACATCACAGTCCTTCCTTCTAAGACTCAGGGACCACTGGGAAAGAAGGGACAGAAAGATTGTAAGAGCCAGAAGATCAGGGAGTTTTCTGCAAGATTGAGTCTTCTAGTAACATCGGAAGCAATACCATAAAGTCTCATCAACACGACTGTCTAAAGATGAGCTGCGTGAGGCTGATACCAATGAAAATGCCAAATTGAATGGGCAAAAGCCCATGAGGCCTCAACCCTACACAAACAACTACAGGCAACTGGGTAAAGCCGTCAGCATGAGAGGTGGTCTTCCCCCCAGGGAAGAACACACCCAGTTGGTTATCCAGTGCAAAATGGACAGCCCTGAAAACAAGCCTTTCTATGGCCTCAACAGGTTATATTTAGGAATATGTCTGTATATGCATAGACTTATACACATTGCAATAACAATTAATGAAAAAAGAGATCATAAATTTGAAAGAGTGCAGAGAGAAGAATACAGAAGGGTTTGGTAGGTGGGCAGGTATGGGACTGGCCTAGAGCTAAAAGGCGGTTGTGTAGTTGAACGTTGCTGTGATGGCTCAGCAAACAGGACGAGGAGGCATATTCATATCTGCAAACTCTGCCAGACCTCAGCAGAGGGAACCACCATCCTGGTCAGAGCCAGACTCCATAGTGGAACCCTGAATGTCTCAGCTCAGGTATTTTAGCAATAGCACGTGCAGATCATTAGCAATTAAACAACCCCCACAGAAATCCAACACCTGCAAACAATACAGAACACCCTAGACCTAGGATATCCCCTCACCCAATAGTGCATAAAACAATTTCAAACATAACTAAAAATAAACTTCCCCAACAGGGTTGAACCAACACAGGCCTATCTTGGTCCCAGCTTGAAATGTCCAGCATGTCCCTGACAATCAAAAGGATGGACTGACTCTCCTTGGAAGAAAAAAGGACCCAAACAAACTCTACCTCAATGGCTATGCCCACTATCCTGTGGCTGACCTGCAAGTCTCCTGTCAACTTGTCCCAGCCCCTAAGCTGATACCAATCCACAAAAACATTCTACAACAGGAAGATCAAGTCCAATCTTACTGCTGAGAGACGTAGCTCAGTTTTAGAGCACTTAGCCAACATGCATGAGGGCCCCGGTTCAATTTCTAGTACTTGAAAATAATTTAATCAATAATAATAATAATAACAACAATAATAATATCTTACATACATTGTTCTAGATCCAAACTGAATATGCCTTCTCACTCTCTCCGTTCCTTTCTACCTCTCTCTCCCTCTCTTCCTTTCTCATTGTTTCTCTCTCATCATTGTGACACGAAGACGTAGCATAAGAGAGAGAAAGAGTCCAGCAGAAGCTTATCATAATACAGCTTAGGGGACCAAAAAGATCACATCTGTGATTGTGTTGTGTGTGTGTGTGTGGTGTGTGTGTGTGTGTGTGTATGTGTGATCACAAAACTCTACTAGGTGAAGCAATCCAAGCTCCTGTTCAGATTTACAAGAATGAAACTAATCCCACCCGCAGTAAGAGACATGTCAATCACTGAGAAAAAGGATAGTTGGTTGATGCATGGATGGATGGGTGGATGGATGGATGCATGGGCAGACCAAAAGATAAGTACCACAACATGATCTGCCTCAGATCATAAACAGAGGATATAATATACGCTGTATATAATCTTGCAAATGATATTAAATTAAGAGAGATGACTAATGCTTTTAAAAGTATCCAAAATGAAAACTTTCTCCATCCTGGCAATGAAAAGGAACATAATGGTTAAGAGCCTCAGCTTTGAAGTCAGAAACATGCTCAGGAGAGTCAAATGAATTTCTTGGCACATAGAATAAGATAGTAATATACACCTCATATGGCTGTTGCAGAATTAAGCAAAAGAATGCCTTAGAAGAGCTTAGCATGGTGCCTGCCATGCTAAAAGGGCATGTGGTCATTATTATAAATACTCATTGCACTGCTCCTTTTAGTAAAGAATATTTTGAAAGAACACAAAAGTATAAGGAGAAGAAAATTAGTCACTTGTAATTGGACCAGCCAGTTCTGATTTGTGTTCACCATGAATGAAATTCATTTTAGTGACCTTGACAGGGCAGAGTAAGAGTCCTACTTTTAAAGAGTCTAATTCAGTAGGAAAATGCGGAGAAAGATGAAAACCGCTGTATTTTACCACCTTATGGTCCCTTCTGAGTGGACAGGGTCCAGGAGCAAGCGCAGGGCCAGGAAGGCAGGAGAAGCTCAGCTACTGTGCAACAATGCAGAGAGTAAGAGGAAGACCCCATGGCATGCTCCGGTGATTTCATCAGGAAGCCCATAAACTGATATCAAAACTCAGGAAGGCATCAGACCTCCTTGAAGCAATAGAAAGAGACCTGAGAGCAGGTGGTACCTGGCAGCACAGACACGCGGGAAAGAAAAAGGGACTGTGTATGACAGACACCAGGCTGATCAGACCAAAAGTGAATGCTGAGCAAGAATTAGGCCAGGTGACAAATAACTCTGGGTATCAATTCAAGGGATTTACGCCTCATATCTGCAGACAGTGGGAAACGGCAGAAGGTTCTGAAGAGGGAAGGGTATAACCGATGGAATTACCTTGGGGAATAATTTAATTCTGGGTAAAACTCAGAAGTACAAACATTAAATGCAAAAAATATCAGATGTAACGTTTTGGCAGGGAAACTTCTTTAGTGACGGAGGCCTTAACAAGTACAGTACAGGAAATAACTACGGATATTGTGGGGGGGCGGGGGAGGTACTGTGTAGCTATTTAACAAATGAGGAGTATGTAAAAATAGCCCGTCTCTGAGAAATACTGAGAAAGGAGTATGAGGCAACAGGGTCAGCACCTACTGGACATTGAGTCAGAACTGGAGGCGGCTGCGTCGTTGATCCCTGTTGAAAAGTGAGATATAAAACGTGGACATAAGCAGGGCCAGTGAGATGGCTCAGCAGACCACAGCCCTTGCTCTGAGTTCAATCTCAGCATCCACATTTAAAAAAAAAAAAAAGCCGCAGGGGCCATCAGCAATCCCAGCATCCCTGCGGTGAGATGGGAAGCAGAAACCGGACATTTGACTGGAAGTTTGGGAGCGCCTAGCCTGGAACACACAGCATGGCAGAACAGGAAGAAACACTGCCCCCACCAGGTGGGAGGAGAGAACTGACTCCGGTGAGTTACCGTTTGGCCTCCACATGCGACAAGATACATGTGCACCAGCATTCACACACACACACACACACACACACACACACACACACACACACACACACACGATAAATATGGAAAAAAACTTAAAAATTTAAATAGTAAAAACAAAGAGACAAAAGCAAAAGGTTAGCTTGTTTGTCTGTTTCATTTTAAAAAGAACAAAAGGAGTGGAAATTAGTAGAGTCCAAAATGTCCAACTGAGTAATCAGAGAAGATTACTCAGGAAGATTGCATTGATTGATTTATGCATTAAATTTCTGGAAGATTCCACAACGCGGAATAGGCTGAAATAGCAAGCAAGAATGCTCTCTCTCTCTCCCGCCCTCCATCCTTACTTCCTTTCCTCCCAACCTTCCTCCCTCCCTCCTTTTGTATCTCTGATTTCTTTGATGAAAGTCTCAGTATAATATGAGTCATTAAAAGTGTTTCATAAATTTCTTTTCTTAAAGACTTTCTCAAGGGGCTTCTAACTCTTCCGAGGCACGCTCTTTGAATCTCCATCTTATTCTACCCAGGAATCAAATTTCTCTTCTAAGCACATGGCTTGTACGGAGCTAAAGAATGGTGGTAAAAAGGAGTCAACAGAGTATAACTCAGCAGTCACCAACAAGTACTGGTGTAACCGGTTGCTGTTTTGCTTTCTGTTGCTGTGAAAAATGCCAGGAGCAAATACAACTTGGAAAGGAAAGAGATTCTTTCGGTTTTCAGGTTATGGTCCAACACAGTGGGAATCCAGGGGAGGACTCAAGGCAGACCCCAAAGGCAGGAACTGAAGCGGAGGCCATGGAGGAAGGAAGAAAAACCTATTCGCCAGCTTGCTCACTCAACGTGGGCTCAATGTGCTTTCTTAAAAGCCCAAGCCCACTGCCTCAGGATGGTGCCTCCCACCTAGAGTACCCTCCCACATCAACCACCAATCCAGCCAATTCCCAACTGACAACCTTACAGGCCAATCTGATGGAACAATTCCTCAACTCAGTTTCCTTCTTCCCAAGTGGCTCCAGTGTGTATGAAGGTGACACTAAAATGAGCCAGAACAGAGGTACAGGGTCTACATTTGTTCCATATTGACTCTGGGATTGTTTAAAGTGTTAAAGGGCATCCGTCCCCCTGACATGTGAAGAGGAAAACTACAAAACTGTCCCTGAGGCCTGAACAGTTTAGTACATTGTCTGAAAGAGTCAACTAATGAGAAACGTATATTATCTCATTTTGCTTTTTACTTAGTTCTCACCACTGTATATTTTGTTTCCTGTGTTTCTGATTTAAAAATTATCCCATTGTACCTAATAGATTTTGTATCCTGAATACATCAACTGTTTCCCAAGCAAGTTTCCATTTTCACCAACTTCACACAACTTAGGATGTGGAGCCCACCTTAAAATATGTAAAGCCTACACACAAACACTAGCAACCTTGAGATATCCATGCTGACCATAAAGATCAGTGAATCTGACCATATGCAGCTAAGGAAGAATCTTAAACTGTTCCATGAGGGGAGCAGCAATGTGGGAAGCCAAAGCTGCCTCCCAGAGAGGGGAGTGCAGGTCAGAGGGTGACTTAGCATCTTTTTCTGAAGATCGGTGTCAAGTCTCACATGAAGTGTCCACATGCCACATGTGACCTCGGTTTTCCAGCTCCTGTCTGGGCCCCTACTCCAGATGCTTGGAAAGCTCAGTCTTTCATGTACCAGAATTGAACACCCTGCTGGTTGCCGTGGGAGAATACAGAGGCTTTGTCCTTTCTTGGCTTTACTGTTTGATTTTAAAGCAACCAGCTGGGGAAATTCTGGACTTAATGAGTCCTTCTTTGTCCTTGAAAGAGTCATAGAATGCAGCTGCCAGGCAGCAAGACCCAGACACTCACAGACTCTCTGTCATCCTCTAAGTAAGATCGTATTTTACATTATCAGTTACCAACAGGCTGAAAGCTAGGACTGCCTCTATAAATCCCCCAAAAGGTGAAGATGTGCCTTCGTTATCAGCCTCATTTCCCTGCACATCCCAAGAGCTCTCTGAAGAAAGGCAAACTTTCTTTTTTTATTAGGAACAAGGGAAGGACAGGATATACTAACATGTAACCCACAAAGGACTTCCTAAGTGTCTCCTTTAAAGTAAACGCTGAGCTGAGATCTACAGATCTTGTTCAGAGCAGTAAAAATAATTCCAGGCACACTTGGACTAGGGCAAGGTACTCTGGATAGAGGCGAGCCCTCTGTCTCAGGACATGCAAAAGAGCCTTTATGTTGGCAAGTCTATAGATGTTCTACTCAAACACTTTAATAATAAAAAAAGTAATCATTTTGTTTCAATCTGATATAATGGTTAAGAAATACTCAGAGTAATAGTTTTGTAAAGTTATACATCAGATTTAACATTACACTGATGAGTTATATCTTGACCTAATATACTAGCTTGTTTCTATGCCTATTTGACATAAGCCAAGAGTTATCTGAGTGCAGGGAATATCAATTAAGAGAATGTCTCCAAAATACCAGGGTGTAGAAAAGCCTGTAGTGCATTTTCTTAATTAGTGATTGATATAGGAGGGTCCAATCCATTGTGGGTGGTGCCATTCCTGAACTGACAGTCCTGGGTGCTATAAGAAAACAGGCTGAGAAAGCCACCAGGATGGGTCAGGTAAGCACAGTTTCTCCATGGGCTCTGCATCAGCTCCTGCCTCTTGGTTCCTATCCTGTTTGAGGTCCTGCCCTGGTTGCCTTTAATAGTGAACTGTGATACAGAAGACTAAGTGAAACAAACCCTTTCCTCTCCAAGTTGCTTTTGCTCATGGTGTTTCATCATAGCAGTAGTAACCCTAAATATGACACCCAATGAAGTAATTGAAATATACTCTATTTTGTCAATATTAAACATCTACCTGCCATGGTAGGGGTAGTCAACAATAGTGACATACGTAATTCATTCCTGTCATCCCCATTATCATAAAATATTTACGCATATCCAACTTGGCCTGCTAGCCAGCTTGATTTGTTAGATTCTATGTGGTTCCATATCTTCTTTACAGTGAAGTTGAAATTGATTTTGTTGTCAACATGCTAATTACCATCCGCTCATGAGCAGGCCAGCTGTTACAATGTTACCAGGTTAGCACAGGAGAACTCCTCAGAGTAAATCAGCACACAAAATCCTTTCATTTCCAATCTCTTTTTGACCAGACGGAGGTTTGTGGGAGTGAAGACACTTGAGAGCATATGTCTTTCAGTAAGATCAATTATTTTACAATCTTTTATTTAGTGTGTATGTGTGAATGTTTGTACACATGTGCACAGGTGTGTGGGTACATCTGTGTGTGTGCAGGTGTGCACGTGTATGCATATCTATGGAGACCCAAAGTTAACATTGGTGCTTTCCTCAACCACCCTCTACTTTATTTATGGAGGCAGAGTCTCTCATTGACCCAGAGCTCACCAATTCTAGCTACTGGCTCACCCTGTGGATCCCTGGCCCACAAACTCATCTTAACATAAATGTACACTGTGGAAACCTCATGACAGTAGAATATGCCATATCACATAAGAGGCAATAAAACACTTTCTAGTAAAATGTTCTTTCTTCTGTGGATAAAAAGGATGACCTTTAAGTCAGCATGTTTATAACAACAACAACAAAATACAAAAAAGAAAAAACTATCTTAGAATCATTTTCTGTTTGTAAAAAAATGATATCAAAAAGCTAGTGTGTTTATCGCATGTAACTTTATAGAAAATCTCTGAAGACAGCTAAAAATCAGCTTCCTAAAACCCCCAGTTTCACTCTCTACCTACTTCCTTTCATTTCCTTCCTTTTCTCTCAAACATTCAATCCGGGTCTTTCCGACTCTGCAAAAAACCTGCCTCTGAAGGCTTTGCCGCCATGACTGACAACTACCTTCAGCAATTGAAAACATGGAAGAATGACAGTATGAGGTCATGTCTAATGATCTCCATGCCAATTGTTTGGTTTCCAAACTAGCAGAAGTAGAAAGCAGTGTGAATCCTTCATTCTAAAGTTCTCTTTATATGTCTGATAACCCCTTTGCATCTCTTCTTGAATCAAAAATAACTCCAAAATATTATTAGCTGGGGGTTTCCTTCACATTCCATTTTTCAAGTAAATGAGTCGTGCTGCTCTCCCAGACATCTCTTCCTAATGAGCTGCTTTATTTGAGCCGAAGCAACAGTGACCCTGAATGTGACAAACAATAAAAATAATTGCTTGAAACTCAAACGACGTGCACCAGAGTCTGATTTTTGGGGTTTTTTTTGTTTAAGTTAAAGTATTAGGCTGACCACTCAGGATAGAATATCCTATCAGGGGACCCATCCCTGAAGAAGTTTGGATTTTCCTCTCTCAGAAGTCCTAAACTCATGTACATATGTGTGACACTAAATAGACATAGCAGATTACATTTATACATACATACATACATATATATATATATATACACACACACACACACACACACACACATACATATATATACACAATATATATTGTGTAAAACAATAATTAAAAAGAAAATGTTATGAATTTGAGGTGGGAATAACATAGAATGAATTGGAGGGAGGATAAAAATGCTTTAAATACAATACTCATGTATGAAATTATAAAACAAACAAATCTTAGGCCCAGCTTCAGACCTGCAGCCTGAGATCCCACTGCTCTGTTCATGAGCTACCCTTCCCTGAGAAGCCACTCCTCCTCTTTCATACTTGCCTCCTCCCACAGCTATCCCCACACTCAGAAGCCACTGTGGCCCGATCCAACAGAATACCTCATGTACTGGCTTTGGCTGGTCTAGTTCTACTCTAGTTTTTCAACTCCTGCACTGGTGCATTCTAAGGCAGGCCAGATTCTCACATCAGACACACAACACAAAGAAAGAAATCCACATGTCCAGATTATGTTACAAAATCAAAAATAACATCAGTGACCAAGACAGCATGACTCCCATCAAACCCATTAGTCCTATAGAAATACTCTCTAATGGGAATTACCTTAATCAACATTAAGACACAGAATTTAAAAGGAGAATTTTCAAAGGAAAATTATCAAAGACTTTAAGAAGTTTGATTTAAGACATGAGCAACTGAACTTCAAGAGAATAACAGTAAATGCCTGAGTGGTATCTGAGAAAATACATATACACCACTAAATGATATGGAAAAGCCAGTGCAGGATTATAAATCAGAAGTCAATATAAAGATAGAAATATTAAAGAAAATTCAAGATGAAATGAAAAAATAATTGAAAAATTCAATATCCCTCTAGAAAACTCAAGGAAAAGATACACAAACAGAATGGATCAGGTAGAAAATGAGAATCTGGACCTGAAGATAAATTAGAGGAATCAGACAACATAGGCAAAGAATTTTTTAAAAAATCAGGAAAGGAACATATGAAAAATGTAGGTTACCATGAAAAGACCAAATTTTTGAAATATTGCTCTAGATTAGAGAGAAAAATCCCAAACTGACACTATAGACCAGAACCTTAACAAGATCATAGAAGAAAACTTCTCCAAACTAAGGAAAACATACCCATGCAAACACAATTAAGCACACAGAATTTCAAGTATGCAGGACCATAAAAGAAGCCTTTAATAGCATATCATATTTAAACACTAAACATACAGAACAAAGAAAAAAATATTAAGAACCCTACAAAAGAAAAGACACAAGTCACCTATAAAAGAAAAAAGCATCAGAATAACAGCTGAAACTCTGGAAGCCAGAGTAGCCTTAGCAATGAACTCCAAGTTCCAGAAGACCGCGACTGCCAACCTACACTACTGTAGCCAGCAAAACTGGCTGCCACAGTGGAAGGAAAAGTAAAAACTGTCCATGACACAGACGATCTAAAGAAAAAATCTACGTCCCCGAAAGCAACCCTAAAGAGAATACTAGAAGCAACAGTTCAAATTGCAGAGAAGAAAAAGCATGAGACTCTGGAAAGAGAACAAATCAAACTATAATTAATGAAATACAAAGCATGACTATGAACTCAAATAGAAAAAAAGCCAACAACAACAAAATTACTACTAAAATCAATATACACCACTTAATAATAACTCTAAATATTATTAGATTCAATTTTCCAGTCCAAAGACATGAGCTAGCTGAATGGATCGAGGAACAATATCCAAGTTCCTGTTGTCTACTAGAAACTCACTTTGGCTTTAAAGATAGGCACCACCTTAAAATGAAAAAAGATATTTATGACAAATAGGATCAGAAAGAAATTAATACTCTAATCAGGGAAATAAATTATATATGTGTGTGTGTATACATATATATTCACATATATATACTATATATATGTTATTATATATATGCATGCAATACATATACATATACATATACATATACATATACATATACATATACATATACATATACATATATAAAACCTGGGGATTGAAAGATGGCTCACTGGAACTTGCTGCTCTTCCAGAGAATCTGAGTTCAGTTCAGGTAGCTCACAACTATCTATAACTCCAGTTCCAGGGGATCTGAGGTTCTCTTCTAGCTACTGTGGACAGAAGACACAAATGTGGTACATAGACATACATGCAGACAAAGCACCCATACATATAAAATAAAAATTAAAAATTATTTTTAAAAAGAAAGAAAATATTACAATACTAAAGAGATATGCACCAAACTCTCCTTCACTGAATTTCATAAAAGCATGCTACTGGAATTAAAGACACAGACTAATACCAACCCAATACTAGTGATTTCAACACCCCACTTTCTCTAATAGTCATATTAATAAAAATAAGCAAAAACTTTGAAATTAAATGATGTCTTACATCAAATGGATTGAATAGAGATCTGCAAAATATCGTATGCAAACACCAAAAAAATTTACATTCTATTCACCATGAGAGCTTTACTAAAATAAAATACATGCTGAGACAACAATTTCAGAAAGACTGACATGATTACATGACTCCTATCTGACTATTAGGTAATAAAACATAAAATTGACAGCAAACTACTAGTAATTGCATGAAGTCATGAAGATTAACCAAGTCATTGCTGAATGATGAATGGGTCAAAGAAGAAATCAAAAAAGAAAGAAATATAACCCCAGGAACTACATGAAAATGAAAACACAACACAATAGAGCCTTTCAGACACAATAAAAGCAGTTTTAAGAGGAAAGTAATAGCCATAACTGTTTACATTAAGAAATCAGAAGGAGCACAAATAAACAACTTTATGATACAACTCAAGAATTTGGGGTAGAAAACCTAAATATAGTAAATTGAGAGAAATAATAAAAATCAAAGAAAAAAAATGAATGAAATACAAAAACAAAACGATACCAAGGATCAATGAATCAAAGAGCTGGTTCTTAGAGAAGAAAAAACAAGAAGGACAGAATATTTGCCTAACTAACTAAAAGAAAGAAAACCGCGACTTTAATTAACAGAACTAGGAATTAACAATGAAACACTACAACAAACACAAAAGAAATTCAGAATATGATACAGAAATGCTTTAAAAACTTGTACTCCATTAAGTTTGAGAAGCTAAAAGAAATAGATTAATTTCTTGATTCGTCCATATTGCCAGAGTTAACTCCCCCCCCAAAAAAATAACAACCTAAGGAAACACATAACAAATGAGGAGACACAAACAGTAGTAAAAGAACTCCAACTAAAAAAAGGGGAAAAAAAAGTCCAGGCCCAGATAGATTCATAGCAGAATACTACCACACTCTCAAAGAAAATCTGTAGCAAATCCTCTTTAATTATTTTTAAAAAATAGAAACTGAAGGAGCACTTCCAAACTTGTTCCACGAAGTCAGCCTTACTCTCACACACACACACACACACACACACACACACACACACACACACAAACACACACTGTAAAAATTCTCTAAAATAATAGAAAACTGAATTCAGGCACATATCAAGAAGAATATCCACCACAATCAAATTGGTTTTATCCCTGAAATGCAGGCAGGGATGGTTCAACATACCTAAGTCAATAATTATAAAAAATCATATAAATTGACTTAAAGAAAAAAAAAAGCACATGATCATCTTAATAGATGCAGAAAAAGTCTTTGACAAAATTTAACATGCTTTTATGATGAAAGTTTTAGAGAAAGTAAGTCTGAAAGGAACATACTTCAAAATAATCAATACCATATATGACAAAATCAAAGACAACATTATCCTAAACGGAGAAAAACTTGAAGCAATCCCATTAAAGTCAGAAAGGAGCCAGGTGGTGGTGGCACACACCTTTAATCCCAGCTCTCAGGAGGCAGAGGCAGAGGCAGGCAGATCTCTGTGAGTTTGATGCCAGCCTGGTCAACAGAGTGAGTCCCAGGATAGCCAGAGTTACATTAAAGAAACCTTGTATTGAAAAAAAGAAACAAAAAAAATTCAGAACGGAGATGGGGCTGTCCATAATCCCGTTCCTTTTCAATATAGTGTCCAAAAGACTAGCTGGAACAATAATCAAAAGAAGGAAATTAAGGGCTACAAATGAGGAAAGGAGAAGTCAAAGTTCCCTGTATATATGTATTCCCTGTATGACAAAGTACCCTGTTGTCATATGATAGGGTATTATACATAAGAGATCCAAAAACCTCTACCAGAAAATTTCCAAAAACAATCCACAATTTCAGCAAAGCGGTAGGATACAAAATCAGCTTACAAAAATCAGTAGCCTTGCTGTACGCCAACAACACACTGAGAAAGAGATCATGGACACACCCCAATTTACAACAGCCTCAAAGGCAATAAAATATCTTGGCATAAACCTAACCAAACAGGTAAAAAGTGCTCTACTTTGAAAATCTCAAAGCTCTGAAGAAAGAGATTGAGAAAGACACTAGAAAATGGAAAGACATTCCATGCTCATTGATCAATAAATTTAATCTTGTGAAAATGACCACTATCCTGCCAAAAGCAATGTACAGATTTAATGTAACCCCATGCAAAATACTAACAACACTCTTCAGAGGAATAGAAAAGCATCCTAAATTTCACAAGGAACCAGATATATAGCCAAAGCAATCTTAAATAAATAAGAGTAATGGTGGAGGGATTGTCATTCCAGAATTCAAGATATATTATAGAGCTACAGTTACAAAAAAAGAGTGTGGTACTAAAACAAAACCAAACACATAGACCAGTAGGATAAAATGGAAGAACCAAACATGAGTACATGTAAGTACAGTCATCTGACATTTAACTATATATACCAGCTATACTATTCTATGACATATGCCGAAAGGACCCAACACCCTATGCCACAGATACTTGTTTGGCCATACTCATTGCTTCTCTGTTCACAATAGCCATGAAATGGAGGCAGCCTACATGTCTTTCAATAGATTTATGGATAATAACAATATGGAACAAGGACACAGTGGTGAATAAGCAACTCTTTGGCTATAAAGAGAAATGAAATCATGAAATTTCTAGGTAAATGGACAGACCTAGAAAATATGATATTTAGTGAATTGACCCAGGCTTAGAAAGACAAATACTACATATTCTCTTTTATCTGTGGTTCCTAGCTCCAAGTCTTCAGATAAGAATATATAACACGGAGGAACCATAGAAACCAGGATGGGGAGGGTGAGGGAGGTTAATGAAGGAAGAGAAGGAAGGAGGACCTTCACCGATATTGTTCGATAAAGCCTCGAGAAATTATATTATTTTATATTTACCTAAAATTATATACAATATATAGACGTATGGGTATGTATATGCAATATACATATATTAAGTGAAGTTTTGCCACTTAAGTTGACAATGTTCACCACAAGTGCCAGAGCCAGTCTAACAAAAGACCTGAGTGCCAAGCATGAGAAGCCTCTGGATGAATTGTTAGTCAGGGTAGTCCAAGTGGCTCTGGAAACAATATAGGTTAGTACCATTGGTTGTCTCTCAGATGTTGAAGGTAAGTCTCTATTGTTGAAGATGCCACATACTTAAGAACAGAATTTGGATGATTTGAGCTAGAGCTAACCTAAAATTCTGTGGTCTGGCTTTCATAGCATCACAGAATACTATGCAAGCTACCAATGGAGAGAAGCAATTGATAATCTGAGCCTGCTATGATGCCTATGAACAATGACCATCATGGCAAGATATCCCTGAAAGTGTATCAGTGGTATTCATGTGTTAGTGGTAACCAACAGCTGTCTAATTGAACACGAGGCCCACTCAACAGGAGGGAAGTCGTGTCTGGTGCTGGAAATTTAGCTGACTACCCAGGCTGGTGAGGTCACGGATGCCAGAAAAGAACCTTACTGCCACTCTACAGGACCTGTATAATTCCCAACTACATCTAAAATTACCCTTATACCCACAGATAAGTGTAGTTCTCACTTTAAAAAGCTTCTCTTTACAGCAGATGAAGACTGTTAGAGAAAACTACAACTGGACATGTTGCAGAAACCAATAGATTGTGAGCCCAGAATGAATACATCTACAACACAACTCCTCCACCTAAGCCTCAGGGGAACACTGTGAAAGAGGAGGGCAGAAAGACTGTAAGAGCCACAGGACCAAGAAGTCTTGTGTGAGACTGTGTATCTTAGAAATGGCTTCCTAACAAGACCCAAACAACGACAGTATCAGTAGATATGCTTATGCAGAAAGGGAAAAAAATCTCACAGGGTCTCATCCCTAGACGAAGAACAACAAGCAACTAATGACTGCTGAGAGAGACAGAATTAGCTTCTCCAAAAGATGAAGCTCCCAACTGGTTATCTGATACCAAGTGGTCACCCCTAAACCATATACACACAAAATACAAGAACAGACTCAGCAGGTTTTAGTTGTATATTTGTACATGTGGGGTGTGTGTTTGTGTGTGTGTGTGTAACACTAATAATCAAAAAAAAAAAAAGAGGCCAGGCCATCAACTTGAGAGTAGTGGGGCCTGGGGGCTTTAAAGGGAGATAAAATGGGTGGGGCTGGAGGAAGGATAGTGAAAGATAGCGAAGATGTAAAACTACATTTAACAAGATAGAAATACCACTCCCCGCAAAGCTGACATTATTATCACATGCCATCAGAGTGGCGTCACTCACACACACACACACACACACACACACACACACACACACACTAGCATGAAAAGATTCAGTCCTACAATTGTGATTTTGTCATCTGTCATTGCTTTGATATTGAGGATATGTATCAGAGATAAAATTACTTACTGATTCTCACTCAACTAAACTCCGACCTATGGGCTTTTGTGCATTAGCATTAGCACTGAGGAAAGGCAGTGTACTCAGCAATAGGATGACACAGATGTATGTACAAAGACATGAACTAAGAATGCCTTGAATTAATACTACACATCGTGATCTGTAATTACATAAGTCTTCATGATTATACCTGCCTTCTAGTGAAGCCACCTGGGAGGGGAGGGCTGAGCAAAACAGCTCTCTGCACACAAAGCCAGGATAAATGGATCTCTCATTCTGAGTACTTATCCCATTTTCTTCTGTGAGTGACACACACTTCTGTCCCATCCATCTTCATAAACCTGTTAGTCTTTTCTGCAAGTTAGCATTAAACATAAAAAGCAATCAGGATTCACCCAGCTAGGCTTGTCTTCCAGGAGGAGGCTGAGCAATTCATAGTAGATGAACTCTTTACACGGGACAACATGTATGTCAATACTGACTTTACTTTGTTTCCTGACTTTCTGTTTGACCAGGTTCAATTAGAAAGAATTCTGCATTGATGCCGAGTGCAGTCTTTCAAAGAGAATTGAAGAGAATTGTAAGTTGTGCTTAATTATTCAACTTATTAAAAATTATGTTTTCTCTTCCTGACACTTGGTCAATGATCTCATTTAATCATATTTTGTGGGTCAGGAGAGGCCAAATGACTCCCGTTTCAAATCTTCCTTTAAAAAGTTATTGGAAGATTGTCATATTGTCATTGTGAAAGAAATTTAAAAAAATAAACAAGAGAGCCATTTCCACTGAGAGCAAGGAGCGTTTCATGTTGGCTCAACAATCTACCTTTGATTAAACTGGAACCATGCACACACTACTTTCTACGTAGACTTTAATTTTCCTTAGACGAATGCAAAATGTAAACATGTTGTCAGCAGAGTAACTTACACTGTTAGCTTAGCTCCTGCATAAGTTGCCCATCCCAGCTGGTCAGCTCTGTATACATGTACATTTGAGCAATGCTAAATGGACTCAGGGTATATGTACATATGTTATATAAGTGTGTGTGTGTGTGTGTGTGTGTAACAATAACAAAGAAGGGGTCATGAGTGTGAGTGTTAGGAGGTGGTTGGGAGGAGTAGGAGTGATGTTCATGCTGTGCCCATATGTGAAGTTCTCAAAACAATTTTTAACAATATATATGTTCGATCTTCAGCAAGAAGTCATTCCTAAATACCCAATGTTTCCAAAAACACAGTAGTAACAACACACTCTGAACAAAGAAATGTCTTCGTGCTTTAGGAATTTAATGAACACTGATACTTTCTCACTCAGAAATTATTTCCCATAAATTCTTTTCATTTTTCACAAAATCCCAGTTTTCTTCCAGGTACACTCACCAAGGCCTATTTTTAGTAAGGTACAGAGGCTCCCATCGGCTTCTTGAGAAGCAGGTCCAGATCCAGATCCCACCTTAAAACAAACAGTGGGCCACTGTTTGTCCAGGAAGGTGGTTGGTTTACCCTGGAGCATGTAGTATATTCCAATTAATATGGCAGGAGAGCAAATCTGATGAGGACATTAGAGAGGGGGGAAAAAGCTCTTCAAAACGTCATCTTGCCTTAGTGCCACTGCCTAACTGCAGCTGCCATTTTGAGGCCATGGAGGAAGTCCAGGAGAGAAGTGCTGAGGTGTTTAGAGTTGAAAGACAGACAAGAGGAAGGCAAGATTTTGATGAGATTCGGTAACGCTGAACGGACTGACCTTGGAATGGCCTCCTCTGGTGTTCTTGCTGTGTGAGATAATGAATCCCTTCATTATTTAAGACATCTCAAGTCAGAGTTCCCGGTACAGCCAAGCCCATCCTAACTAAACTACAGCAATACCATTTTAGCAGACTCCTCTACCAAGCACAGTGAGATTCCCAGCCTTACTGCAAGGAAGGGAAGTTGCTTCCCACTTTGCCCATTCCAGAACGTTTCCCGTCAACTTCCAATTCTATATGCAAGTATTAGCACTTTGAAAAATGAAAGGTGATTCAAAGGCAAAGTACGAGATGTGTCAAATAAGAAAGAGTGAGAGCAACACAGAACGTTCACCCGGGAAGAGCGGTGATGAATAGGAGACAGACCCAAATCTATGGCTTTTGCTAAATCTATCACTCTGGAATCTCTAACCAGAACAAATGGCGCCTTCAGGTTATCTGAGTGAGTCAGGTGAGCATGCGAGCATGGAAGAATGATAACCAAGGTGGCTAAGGTGAATATAATCAGAATAAGCACAAAATCATAGATTTACTTCTTAGACATATGTCGTGCACAGTCTGGGAATGCTCTATCAAGGAGCCCTAATAGTTTTAATTCCTCCAACATTTGAAACAGACTGGCCTGTGTACCATTATTGCCATCAATATTTTTTCCTGTAGTAGAAATTTTGCGACCCACAGACACACCTAAATACTAAATTTCACATGGAGACTTTAAATATTGATTGAATAGTACATTTCATTATTATTACTTTTTATTTATTTTAGGTTCTCAGAAACTTGAATTAAAAGTACATAGAGTTCTCACAGACCTCCTTGTCTACCTTAGGAAAATTCTCCCCCCGTTATCAACCATCCAAATGTGCATGCTCCCAAGCCTACACTCGGGAAGCATTTGTCCTGCCAGATGTTTTACCTGGGTACATCGCTATCACTTAAAGGTAGTTGTGTGCATTAATACTTACCGTTGCTTCTGTGCATTCCCTGTTTTGACGTTTGTGTAACAAGTATCCGCCATCACAATGTTGTACAGAACAGTTCCACTGCCCTCAACATCCTGTCATTTCCTTGTTCGTCCTTTCCTCTCTCCGAAGTCCTGGACAATCACTAAACTTTCTGTGGAACTACGCGGCCCATAGACTTCCCGGGCTGACGCATTCACTCAGTGCTGAGGATCCATGCTCCCTGCAGATTTCCCTATCTCAATGCTCGCTTCTCTTTAGCGCTGTATCACATCCTGTTATCTGGATTTACTCGCTTTTTAAATTTATTCACTACTTACTAATGTGACCATGATGCTTCCAAGTTGGGACAATTATGAATAAATCTGACATAAGCATCCATGGGCAGATTTTCATGTGGATGTAAATTTTCAGTTAACTTAGATAAATCCAAAGGTATATATTTCATAAGTCTTATACTGAAACCTGTCATAATGTTTTCCAAATGTTTTTTAACATTTTTCATTTCTGTAGGCCTCTAATAATGTCAAGAGCTACTCCCAAACCAGACATAGTACATCAAAATACTTGTGGTTTAGACCTGATTTTCTATGTTTTGTAAAATTCCATGATGAAATTGATACTTGTGTAGAGTCTAGATCCAGCAAGGTATGCTGAACTTGCCTCTGAAAAGATCTCACCAGTGGAGTAGGGTATCGTTTAGCCTGAAACCACAGTTCTGGAACCTACAGTCAGACTGCAAGCAAAGGTATCAGAATGTGAGGTGATTGTGTCAGATGATGAGAGACACTCGGTCTAGAAAGGAAAGGATGTAGAAGGAGATCAAGGAAGGGAGCCCCATATTCCTGTTGGGTATGTAAAGTCTGACATGTGAAAAAGGAACTGCCACTGATAGCTCTTAAATAAAGGGAGAGAGAACTAATCTGTGGAACTGACAAGACAACCCAGAGCAATATATAAAATCCATTTTTTAGGCCATTAAATTTTCAGCCATGGAAATGTATGTTCCTGGAAAATGGTAAATTTTCTTATAACTGCAATTACCCCAGAGGCCAGATGATAAAAAGAAATAAAACCAGAAGGGCTGTAAAGGGAACATTTGCTTCCTAGAGAAGGTAGGCCAGAATACCTCTAAGGCTGATTTAATTCTGAGATCAAGCAAATCGAAAAGCAAAGCATCCTCTGGACTTAACTACTTACGTCCACAGTGTACGATAGCAACTGCTACTGCTGGGTGAGCAATAACAGAGCCAAACACTCCTTGCTGCGTATTCCTAATTCCCACAGTGAACTGGAATAACCATACTGCTATTTGCAGATTTTGTAGTGAAGGACATAAATTCCATTTAGAGCCAATCAGAGATCACGCCCCCAAAGAGCCAATCAGAGATCGTGCCCCCAAAGAGCCAATCAGAGATCGTGCCCCCAAAGAGCCAATCAGAGATCGCGTCCCGTAGCCCACCAATTCCCTCACACCAGAACTTGCTAGAACAGAACAGAACCCAATCCATAACCAGTGGGTTAGGAATTCCCTCCCCTTGATGTAACCGTGATGATGATGACGACAATAATAAATAAATACATACATACATACATACATACATACATACATACATACATAAATAAATAGTACCTAATCCCCCCTCGGTGCTCTCAGTCTGTAGGTGGATGCAGAGAGTCCCTGCTCCAGCGTGAATGAAGGCTACTTGCTTCTTGCCATGTGGACTCCATCTCGCTGGTGGTCTTTGGGGACCCGAATTCTGGGCCCAACAGTAGATCAAGAAATCAAGTTTCTCAGGCGCTGAATAGACTGCATTTAAGCTAGTAAGAGTACCAGGTTTGGTGTTGCAGACCTGAAATCCCAGCTATGCAGGCAGCTGAGGCAACAGGGTTACCAAAGACTAAATGAGCTACAGTGTCAGTTCAAGGCCAGGTCAGGAAAGAGAGAGACCCTCTCTAAAAATAAAAGAGGACTGGAGATATGATACACATCAGTTGTAAAACACTTATCTCACATGTATAAGGACCTAATATCAAGATACAGGGAAGAAGGAGAGAGAGAGAGAGAGACATGGAGAGACAAAGAGAGATAGAGAGACAGAGGTGGGGGAGAGGGAGAGATACTACTTGAAACACTGTTTCTTCAAAACCACAAATCTAATAAATTCTCAAAGACAGTCTACAAAATAAGCATAAAGCCTCTGTTTGGTACTTAGGTCTTTTATGATCTGTCACCATCTAAAATTCTAACTTAGCTTTCATGACAACCCTCACTTCACTTAAGCTGAAGTTACTTTTCTCTCCAAACCCATTGACTCCTGCCAACAAGGCTTCCACAGAAGATATTTCTCCTGGTTCCAATACCGTTTCTTCTTGTCTCCGCTTCTTTCTAAACACAAGCTCATTCCAAGACCAGTAAGAATTCTTTCTACTCAAATTTTTGATGACTGCAATTCAAACCAAATTCTCCATCCTGAGTCATCTCAGAGCATTAATAGTATATGTGTGTGAGGTGATTTAGGAAAACGAGTTTATTGGGCATACTGCAAGAACAACAACCTAGGCAGTAAGAATAGTGCTTCCCATAGCTTACCTAAGAACAATTTCAATGTGTCTTGTTTCTTCTACCAAATTCTAAAATGCCTTTCTAAATTCCCATCCAAAGTTAAATATAGACTCACTCACAGAAGACACTCAATACAATGTGATTACAATACAGTCTATAGGGAGGTATGAAAAGGGCTAAATGATTTCTCCAGGACTATAAAGGCCATTTGTATCTCAGCTAGACTTGTCTCAGATCATTTATTAAGACTTTCTCCTAAAACAAAACAAAATAAACAAATAAAAAACTTTTATCACGAGGACTTGGGATATAGTTCAGTGGTAGAGCATTTAACAGCATGTGCAGAGCCAGGAGTTCAGTCCGCAGTATAGAAAAATGCTGGTGAATGATGACAGATATAAAGAAATTCTGCTAGGAACAAACAAACCAAGGGGAATGTGCTGACACTTGAATTAGCTTACCAGGGAGCAGAAAGCAGGTAGAATGTTTGGAAAACATCTTCTGATTGGGGCTGGGTATACAGCTCAGATACTGGAATGTTTGTCTAACCTGCACAAAGGTAAGTGTATCCAGTACCACATAATATTAACCTGGCGATGCATGCGAGTAATTCCAGCATGCAGGAAGTTGAGATCAGAATTTCAAGGTTAATGGGAGTGTCCTTTGGGTATATGCCCAGGAGTGGTATAGCTGGTCTTGAGGTAGGTCGATTGCCAATTGCCTGAGGAATGACCATATTGATTTCCATAATGGCTGTACAAGTCTGCATTCCCACCAGCAGTGAAGGAATATTCCCCTTGCTCCACATCCTCACCAGCATGAGCTGTCATTTGTGTTATTGATCTTAGCCATACTGACAGGTGTAAGATAGACTCTCAGGACACTTGCTCAACTATATTCATAGTGGGTGGCTTTATTCATAAAAGCCAGAAATTGGGAACAACCTAGGTGCCATCAACTAAAGAACGGATAAAGAAATTGTGTTACATTTACACAATGGAGTATTACTCAGTTAATTTTTGAAATGATGTCATAAAATTTTCAGGCAAATGGATGGAGCTAGAAAAGAAATATCTTGAGCTAGGTAACCCCAAACCAGAAAGAACAACATGGAATGTCTTGCTTATATGTTTGAATATTAGCTACTAAATAAAGAACAATTATGTACTATCCACAGACTCAGAGAGACCATGCAATAAGGAAGGTCCTGGTGGGAACATAGGATCTCTCTGAAAATTGAAGGTGGGTTGTGGAAGGGTAAGAATTGAAACAGGAGGCATTAGATTAGGGGGAAAAGATGGAGAGAGAAAATAGAGAGAGAGAGACAACTAGAACTGGGGGATATTTAGACTGTGATCTGGAGACCTAGTATAGTACATACTCCCTACAAAAGTGACCCTAATGAGGACTCCTGGTAACTGGATATAGGGAGCCTGAACCGGCCATCTTCTGTAACAGCAAGGCCTCCAGTGATGGGACACCAACCAAGCCACAAAGCCCTCTACCTATATAACCTATCCTGTCTGCAGGATCTGCTGGGCCAAGGAAGGGAATCCATGCCTGACACTGCAGGACTGGCCAGTAACCAGAGACTTGGTGATGATTCCTAATGATATTCTGCTATGCTCATAGATCAGCGCCTAGCCCAATCATCATCAGAGAGGCTTCCTCCAAGCAGCTGATAGGAGCAGATGCAAAAGACCATGGTCAAACATTGGACGGAGCTTGGGGAACCTTGCAGAAGATGGGGAGGATGGATTTCTGGGATCAGGGGGCTTGAGGACACCAGGAGAACACACCCCACAGAATCAACTGGCCAGGACTTTTAAGGGGATCACAGAGGCTGAAGCGGCAGATTGGAGCCTGCATGCTTCTGCATAGGCCCCTTATCTTAAGGCTGTCTGACTTGGTTTTCTTGTTGAACTCCTTACAAGTTTGAGTATGTGTCTTGGGGAAAGGGGAGTATCTAATCTGCCCTTGGGACCCTTTTCTACTGCTGGGCTCCCTCATCCAGCCCTGATGTAGAGATTAGTGCCTGGCCTAGTTTCTTCTTGTTATGCCCTGTTCAAATGGTAACCCTGGGAAGCCTGCTCTTTTCTGAGAGGAAACAGGGAGGAGGACATGGTGGAGGAGGAGGGAAGATGGAGAGCTGGGAGAAATGGAAGGAGGGGAACATGGGGTAGGGATGTATTATACAAGAGAAGAAAAATGAATTTAGTAAAAAGAAGTTCAATGCCATCTTTGAATGCATAGTGAACTTGAAACTAGTAGGTGTTACCTGGCACCCCACTTCAAAATAAACTAATAAAATTGCTGTGTCTACTCTGGGAAAAGCGAATCATAAACTCTGTGTATGGTCACATTTTTAATGATATTTTGCCCCCAGAAAATTAAATCCAAGCTCATATATCTTAAACCCAAATCTGTGAGTGTAGTCACTAAATACAAAACTGCCAAAGTTCACAAATGCACAGAAACTCATATTTATAATGAAGCAGATAGTTCTGTGGTGTTGAAAGCACACACTCTGAACAAATAAATCTGGGAAATGCTATTCTCACACCATCATATTAAAAAAAACAGTAATAAATCATCTCCACAGCATCCCTTCCAGGTCACATGTGAAGAAGAAAATAAAATGTCTTGATAAACAGAAGGGATGCAGAGAGAGCTTAAAATCATAGAAGTTGGCAGAAAACACACATTGCAACTATGTAAATTGTTCTGAGAGATGATTGTTTTATCAAGTTGACAGTTCATATGAATGACCAGCAGAATACTTGAAAGTAGTATCCACATTTTTTTAATTTGTTCATTTTACTTATATGAGCACTCTATCAGCACGTACACTTGCATGCCAGAAGAGGGCATCTGACCCAATTGTAGATAGTGTGAGCACCATGTGGTTGCTGGGAATTGAACTCAGGACCTTTGAAAGAGCAGTAGGTGCTCTTAACCGCTGAGCCACATTTCCAACCTGGAATCCACATTTGTAAAAGCCATCACAATCAATTCCAGAGAGGACATCGATTGGAAGAGGACGAAACTCTTAGAGAGCAAGAAAATATGCTGAGAAAATGTCCAATGACTGACCTGCCTTCAACACACACCAAAAATAGATAAACCCAATGTGTAAAATGACTAATGGCAGAATGTGAATTTGATCTGTTTAATTATTTCAAATGTTTTTACAGTAAATCTTATATAAAACAGCAAAAGGGGGCTAGAAAAACAGCTCAGTGGTGAAGAAACCTATGACTCTTGTAGAGAACATGAATTCAGTTCCAAACACCAAAGTCAGGTGGTTCACAACCACTTGTAGCTCCAGCTCCAGGTATCCAACACCATCTTCTGTCATGCCTGGGGAGTCTGCACTCATGTGTGCATACACACACACACACACACACACACACACACACACACACACACACAATTTAAAAATAAAATAAACATTTAAAGAAAAACACTGAAAAGCAGATTTGCTACGTCCCCTGCATAAATGATGCTCTATCTTTCGATGCTGACCTATCAATGATGTCACCACCTCTAGAAACCTCACTGTCAATTTCCTCCCCTCGCTCCCCATTCTCCTTCGTGGCCTCAATTGGGCTCTTTCTTTAGTTTTCAGATGAGTACGTTTCCTGAGGTTGTTAGGTGAAGTCCACACGTTGAACCCAGGCCCAGCACCCACTTCTTTCTCTAGTCACAAAGCACAATTCATTATCTTTTTTTTTAAATTTTCATTCCTCTAACTTTCTAGCATGCACATGCACACATGTGTACCTGTACACACACACACACACAAATAGAGACAACCCTTCTGGGAACACGGCATACAATTTCAGCCCAAGAACACAGAATTAATCTCACAGATTTTGCCTTGGGGGATACACTAAAATGAAAAGAAGTATTTGTGGTGCTTTGTTTTTGTATTTTCTTTTTCTGTTGACTAAACAATATCAACATCTTTACAGGAATATTTCTAATGATCTTCTGGAACATCTTCCACTATGTCTTATGGCCCTGGAAACAGGAGTCCTCTTTATAAGAGAAAACATCTATATCATATATGTCTAAACAGCTATGATCATCCATGCAAGAACACATGCCACTACGTGACCAAGTATAAAAATTCTGTCCATTTTAGTATTCATAGCAATGTGATACAGATTCCTTTTTTGTATTTTTTAAGTTCATAGTAGGTATTACTACAGTCTTTGGCAAGAGTGATTTTTAAAACCTACTGAGTTTTGGAAATTCTATTCCAAATGCTACTGTCCAGCTGACTAAAAAATGGGTGAAATTTCATAATCTACATGTTTTCCTTTTTGATAGGAGCAGAGAGATTACACTGGGATGATGTCACACAAGGGTTTGCAACAGGGATTCCCTTTAAATGGGTAGTTTGGCCATCATCTAGATTCTCAAAATATAGGACTGCCAGCTAAGCGGACATTGAGACTAGCCTGGTTTGAGTTGCTCGTCAAAAATGACCATTCCTAGTTTCATCCAACAAGAAACCTTAACACAACTGCATTTAAAAGAGAAGTGGTTTTGCAAAACTTTAACCCATAGCTCAGAGGCAGAGTTGACATTCTCAGAGATAGTGTCTGTGGTGATTAGAGGTAAAGGAAGTCATCTGTCCTTTCTTTCCTTACAGACCCACCAAGAGAGATCAGCTTGGAAGTAGACAGCAGTCCTCTCTATACACCAAATCTTTTGGTGCCTTGACCTTGGATTTCCTAGCCTCCGTAACTATAAGAAGTAAATTTCTGTTATTTACAAATTATCCGGGCCGGGGAATTTGTTATAGCAGCAAGAATGTACTATGACAGTTATCTTGGAGAAATGACACATATTCTGTCATTCACTTGGATTCACTCTACGTGTCTGTTACCAACTCGAGTGTGCATCTCTTACCACTCTGGAATCACTTTACATCTTGCAGAGTTCCAAGGAACACTCTGGTTGAAACTGGAGAAATTTAAACTCACAACCACAGCCCGATCGTCTCTCCATGTAGAGCCTCTGGTCCCCTCACACATGCAAACACACACACGGAGTTTACTAAAGTCAAAAAAGGGAATCCTGGGGCAGATAAGTCATGTTAGTGATAAAAATATTTCAGTATAGTGATAGATAGATACCACCGTTGTCCTGTGAAGTGAGTTTAGTCAGTAGTGGAAATTTAAGAGCCATTGCTTTAGATGAAGCGGGTTTATGACATATCATGGTAAGACAATCCCAAGAAGCATTTTTTAGTAAGACACACCAAATTTTTCCCTGAATGTCTCTGCCTGACTTGGTGCATCTAGCTCATCATTGTGTACTATTCTAGTACACAAAGAATAGCAAGTCCTAATTCTTCATCACTGCAGTGAAAGGCAATGAGTGTGTGATACGGAATCTGTTGTAGATCTGAAGACATTGTGTAAGACAGAAGAAAGAATGTGACAGCCAGAATGGAATATTGGCTGCTGGCCATGTTATTCCTGCGGCCTGAATGTGTTCCACATCCCAAATCATATGTTAAAAATTAATTGTCAGCATGACAGTATTAAGAGGTATGACCTTTAGTGGGTGATTAAGACACAAGGGCAGAGCTGCCATGAATGAGATTAATGATTTTGTGGAAGAGTTGGAAAGAAGCTTTTTGTCCTTTTTGTCCTTATACCTTCTATTGCATGATACGCAGCAACAGGAGTCCATCACCCTGGAACAGGCAGCAGTCCTCACTAGACATCAGATGTGCTCATACCTCGACCTTGAACTCCTAGCCTCCTTAATCATGAGAAGCAAACTTTTCTTATTTATCAATTACCAAGTCTAAGGAATTCTGTTATAGTATCAGCACTGAACAAAGAATGTCTGATGGAAATCATTTCACATATAGAAGCATCCATTTCTAACTGCTCACATGAACTTACCTTAAACATTAAATAATATTCTGAAAATTGTGTAATAACCTATAATTAGGTAAATCTTTTTCCAAATATCTTAATTGGTTGGTGCTAACAGTGGCTTTTCATAATTTCACAAGATTACTGGCACATTTGACTTATAAAATAAAAATAGCTTAAGAGAAATATCAAATAAATGTTATGTACATTTCTCCCTATAGCACAAAATTGCCAAGACAGTGTCCTGTGGGAGCAGAAAGGAGGCAGTATATCAGAGAAACTGACACCTGTTTAAGAGGGGAAAGCAAGCTTAAGAGTTACAATATAATATTCTAAGAAATTAGAGGCCATGGCTATGCCCAATATTTAACTTGTTCCCTTTCTAAAGTAGAACAAGAAACAATACGTTAAAATGTGGGGCACTAGTAACTGCAAATCATTACGCTAGCTACATCACCAAGGTAAAAGGAATACTGAAATCCATTGTAACCAAAATTCAACTTGTTATGTTTGCGCCTCGCTAAAGTGAGGACATTTTCCAAAGACAGGAGCACACATTTTATTTAGTAAAGCAAAGATTTGAACATAAAAGTAAAAATCAACAAAGAAGCAATGTAAGCAGCCAAGACAAATGTGCTTATTCAAGTTTTTATAAGAAGGGAACAGAGAGGAAATTAGTGGCTAAGCATACTCACGACTTCCTCGGTGCTTTTTCTGCTGTTCAAAATTCTTTGAGCTTATTCATTTTTAAGATGTTTTCTTTCCAGTTCAAAAAGTTATGACAAATGCTAATTTTATGACTTAATTCACAAGAGTTAAGCTCCCTTTTTAATGTCAGACAGAACTGCATGTGTAAACAGTAAAATCGCATAATTTACATGCGAAATATAAACTATTTAATCAGCACTTTGTAAACAAAAACTCTAACGCACAAAAAAAAAAAAAGAGCAATAAATGTTCTTTTCTCACCAAAATCATCGGATTCATTCTTTGACCCTTTCAAAATGGTTCCTTAAAATTATACGAACAAATATATACATCAAACAGATACTGAGACTCTCAAAGGTCATTTTTTGCCTTATATAGTAATAAAACATTCAAGGCAACTGTCAGAAAATAGCTAGCACAGCACCGCATTGGGCTGACACCGAAGAAGTTGTTGATGTTATAGTTTCTTTCGAATCAAAAGAAATGTTAATAATAGCTTAGTTTGAGCTCCAGTGATCTTGAGTTCCCACCCTATGAACTGAATCAATTTATTTTAGCAAAACACAAAGAAGAAACTGATGTCCTAGAAATATGTTGGAATTCAGAACAGCCATCATTTCTTAGGAGATGAAAGAGAACAGTGTCCCTGACCCCTAAAGATGTGTTCGCTATAAAACACACATCCTTTATTTCCTCTCCCCTTCTCTCATCATTGATTATAATAAGGATCTTCCCTGAAAAAAAATAAGAAACTTAGAGACCCTCCAACATACCTGCTGGAACATATGGCATGGGTAAAGCATAGAAGTGGGGCCTAAGCATAGAGGTGGGACCAAAGCATAGGGGTGGGGCCAAAGCATAAGGGAGGGGCCTAAGCATAGGGGTGGGGCCAGAGCCTGGTTCCAATGTGGCCGAAAACATCCAAATGAAACACAAAACCCACTAGCACAATACATAAATGATGTCTGTCCTCTCAATCTGTTGTATATTCTAGGTGGATAGTCAAGTCTTTTGATGTGACACAACTGCTTTCAAAAATTATCCAGAAAGTCAGTAAGAAATTGTAGAAGATGCAGCCACAGTGAGAACATAGCCGGATGGAGAGAGCATGATGCTCAGTTTCATAGACTGCAGCAACAAAACCTTGTTTCTTAATAGTGGAGCAGCTGGTGGTAGAGTGAGCCCAAAGTAAAATTAGTAAAGGGATGGAAGGAGTAAAGGTTTAAGTAGCTGTCTGTGTGGCTGGAGGGGCCAATGAGGCAAGTGGGATCTCCTGGCACTTGTGGGGGAAATCAGGAGTGGGAGGGTGAAGCTAGAGCTCTTAGTCTGCGATGCAATCAAATAATTTACAAAACCATGGACTCTTGTGTGCCTCCTGAGCTTAAGGTATAGGTACAGATTACATCAAAACACAGTCTTCTGGACTAAAAAGTCATACTGGACCAAGCACTGTGATTAAGTTTGGAAAGACAGTTATGATGTAGAATCAATGTACACATGGAAGGTGACCCTTGAGATCAGAATAGGCAAGTCTTGACCTAGGGCTATGGCCCAGCTTGTAGAGTGTCTGCCTAGCAGGCACAAAGCCCTGGGTTCCATCTGCAGCACCACCCAAAATTAAGCATGTTTGGCTACGGTGTTGGGATAATCCAAGTACTCAGGAAGTGGAGGCAAGAGAATCATATATTCAAGGTCATCCTCAGCTGCATAAAGAGATAGAGACCAGCCCAGACGACATTAGATCCAACATGCAAACAACCAAACAAGAAGAGTCTCTTCAGTCTCCTCCAGTCACATGAGAGCAAACTTCATTTGAAACAAAACTGATTAAAACAAAATGAACTTACTCTCTGTAGATAGTTTCTGTCAATCCTAAGAGGAGCATCTGCTAGACCCGCAGAATCACACAGCATGCCAGTGTCTTCCTTTTATTTATCTAACGTGGGCTAAAATTGAGTTCTATTTTTCTCATTAGCAATTCTCTCTTTTATAAGCCCAAATTTCAGCTCATAAAATTTATGCAGGAAACTGTCATCAAAAAGCTCCGGTTTTATCAAAATTCAGAATAATGTAAATCAAACCTACTGTTCTTTTCCAGTCAACAATCTGCTATATTTCTATCAGTAAGCACATTAGTTCATCTGAAGTTAGTCTGTTGTTTTTTTCCAGGCCATTAGATTCCCATTTAGCATTGTTTTTCTTGCCAAACAAAATAGAAATATTGAATAATATAGCATCAAATCAAAAAGTTCAGAGCACTATAACCGTGGCATGAACACATTAATTATAAACTATAGAATTAGCAATAGACATATATGGGGAAAAGCTACTCATTTAAACCATCATTATACAATTACTTTTAATTCCACTTCTATAATGTGACAAAAAATTATTTCCAGGCATAGCCAATCACTCCATATGCATGTCTTACCACCATGGCTTACAGGATAATGAAACCGAATGCTGCCAGAATAAGACACAAGTAGATAAAAATGTTTGTTCTTCTCCCTAATATCTATTTAAAAATCATATGGATGCTTATCAAATAATTGATTCGTAGTGAATCTGTTAGCCATAGGCACAGACCTTTCACATAGAAATGTCTTCTGCAAGATGAGTTTAAGGGGATGCCTTGACCTAACACTATAGAAAGCTGGAGATCAAATGGAGCCTGGAGACATGTCCATAGAGACCAGAGAGGACAAAGACCCTGAAACTATATAGGGAAAGATGCTTGCTTTTTGTGCATATGCCTTTAAAGGGAGAGGAGAAAAATCAGGATGAGACACAGAGATTCCAATGAACTCTAAATTCTAAAGATACTAAGAGTGCCCATTCTAACTCAAACTCTTCATTCTATGTATAAGAAAAATGAGACCTGCTTAAAGTTCTAAAGTCACTAAGAGTCACAAAATCTTACTAGGCCCTGTTTCATGTGACACGGGTATGTGGGATGTTATCTAAAAGCTCATTCTCCACCCACATTCACATCTACCCTGAGAACATCAGATCCACTAGGAATCTGGGGAAACTGAATACTCCATGATGCGCACGCCAGAAACTTCCACTGGGAAGTCTTTAAATGGAGACTTTAAGAATGAGAAGGAACGGCCTTCAGTGGTTGGCCTTGTTATTCTAGACTGAGCTTCTTCTGAGGAGAACAGACAGACTTTACAATCTAACTGTGAGAACATAAGAAGTGGTATGCATTGTTCCCAAATGCAGAACATTTCTTCTTTCCACCAAGACAAGTTTTAAACACAAATGTCACAAGAAGCTTGTAGCAGGAAGTTAGTTTCCTGAATCTGTTGCCATCATCAGTCAGTTTGGTGACATGGACATGGAAATGACTCTGCAGCCAGGCTCTTTGAGTTCGAATCCAGCCTGCTTCACTTTCCAGGGATGGGAGCTTATACAGGGTTCTTAGTCTCCTGTTCTTGTTCCTAACACAATGAGGACATTAGCAGTTCTTGTCTTAGTTTCAGTTTCCCCCAAATAAAATATGAGAATATCTTTAAGTTTTCTTGCTAGATAGTGCCTCTGGCAGAAATGAAAAATCACGAGAGTGAGACAGCTACACAAAAGTAAGTTACAAACACTGCTTCTACAAGCCCAGGACGGAAGTTTGAATCAGCTGAGGCCTCTGAGATGACCTTATATCTAAAGAATGTGGCTGGAGAATGTACTCAACAGCTCTTTTCACCCATGCTTGAGGGTTACCCAGAGATGCTAAATCCCCTTAGATTTGTGCTAGGCTGACAGCAGATCTAGTGACTTCCTGCTGCTTTGGAGAGGGCCTGGGAGAGAAAGCAGACTGATGCACAGTAGGCTTGAAGTAAGTTCCTCAGCACGAATCTGCACTCACATAAGACTGTCTGCCAGAACAAGAATACTCCCACCATGCATCCGCTGTGATGTTTTTGCATAGCTACATGGTATGAAGCTTCCATGGAATGAACCATCCGAGACCATGAACCAACAGAAAGTTTCCCTGCTTGAGACTGTGCTCCTGGGCACTTTCTCAGTGACAATAAAACTAACATATAGGTTATGACAACAGCCCAAGGTAAATGAGCCAGGTCCTTCGTGATCACAGAAGAGACTGTGGGGCATCTCCCACGCATGTGCTGGCTTCAACAGCTGTTGTTTATTTCCAATTGCAAACTCAGGGAAATGGTTCAGGTTACGTAGAAAAGACACAGAGGGGTAGCCATGATGCTCTGCAAGGCACTGCGCCTATTGGGTTCTAAAGTGGAAATAGACTTTAGTAGATACACTTGGGCTGTTTTAGAAATCTTCCGATGCTTGTTGAACTCTGCTAATTGTTACATCATCATTATGGCAGACACTGGGGCCGTGGGACTTGGGTGTTTTATAATATGATGTAGATTAATGTTATGTCTTCAATTCGACCACTTGTGATTCATTACTTTTGAAATATTGTTCTCCCCAGGAATTTTTCTTTTAAAAATACAAATGCCACTAAATCCAACACCAATGTGTTATTACTCATTGACAAGCCTCTGTTTTTCTTCATTAATCTAGTTAGAAGGAAGGCACTAAGGAAATGAGCACGTGGAAGGCAGAGGAACGGGGTTGTCTGGAGTGCTACGGGCAAGGACAAGACAGAAAGAGTCATTTTTCTTTGGGATCAGGATCATCATCAGTGAGTCCAGCACTGCACAGAGGGAAGGAGACTGGAACAGGGACAGGGTCAAAGGACATGAGAAACCATTAAGAACTAACTCTACTGATTTAGGTCTTTGGACTGGGTCCTTAATCATGGTATGAAGTATGCCCTAGTTTTGTATTTTTTTTTTAATCGATGGGTTATGACTCCCTATGAAAATCACATTACAGAATGCAGGGCTCATGAAAAACTTGGCAACACTGAAAGGTTTCTGAATATATGATGATCAAAATGAATTAAAAATCAAACACCCGATACGTGCGGCGTTTGGGGCAGTGTTTACCTCCGCTGCATCACACAATGTCATCACAGCCTTCATCTGAACACAAAGTATACATGCTTTGCCTGGGACAGCCCTTCATTTCATGCCATGCAGTGTAAGCTCTGCCTGCAACACCACAGCTCAGATTTGATACTGTTGTAAATTATGAATTTCAGTGCTTTCACTTGCACACAGAGTTTTCCATTCTTGCAGAAATGAAATGGCTTAATTCCAGAAAACAAAATTTTAATATATTCTTAAAGCATCCCTCGGCATATATCAAATTAGTGTGTATCTTTGAGCTGTGTTTTGTTAAGATGTTGTTTTAAAAAATGATTTTGGAGTTGCCAACTTGAGTTTCAAATGAAATTGTACAGTGAATTTTGATTTAGGATTAGAACAGAATTTCAAACAATTTTATGAAATGATCCTAAACATACTCCTGCCATTTTGTTCCACATACTTATGCAAAACGGTGTACTCAACATTGACAATTACAAAGTCAAAAATCAAAAAAATCAAAGGCTGGAGCATGCCAACCTGAGTTCAGATGCCCGGAAGCCCACATAAACGCCTGGTAAGTATGTTGACCTACCTGTAATTCCAGCCTCGGAAGACAGAGATAGGGGATCCCAGAGCAAACCAGTAAGAAAAGTAACCATATCAACAAGCTCTGGGTTTGACTGAGAGTCCTTGACTCAGTGAATAAGGTCAAGAAAAGATCAAGAAGGATTCCCAATATCAACCTCGTGTCTCTGCAGTGTACCCAAACAGATATGCACATGCATGCACACTCAACATGCATATGTCCAAACACATGCCAAAAACAGCATACACGTGTATAACACACACACATAAAACAGAAGAATAAAAAAATATTAATAAGCTTCATAAACTATTGAAGATACTCTGTGCCCCACAAGATAAAATATTCAACCACTATTTAGTTTTGTATAAACTAAATGGGCACGCTCATCTCATTTGCATGCAACTTTGCTTCCAGCTTTGACAAATTTGTAAAGTACATGTATCTCAAAGAATTGTTTTACAACAAGTTTATTATCTTTACCAGTAAATGTCTCATTTGTTTACCTGTTTTCTATCACTATCTACCCAGAGTCGTGTAAAATTTCTCAGGGAAATGTGATGATACTGGAAGTCAAGAAACCCTGACGTGGTAAGAAAAAAAAAAAAAACATTAAAAAACAGGCTAAATCATGTTTTGCAGAATAGCAACAACCATAGACGGTTTACATTTTATTTTGGTTTGGCTTAACATTTATTAATTATAGACATAGATAGATAGATAGATAGATAGATAGATAGATAGATAGATAGATAGACAGACAGACATATATGGAATTTAGTGTGCGAGCTAGAAACCTTCATGCGCATGCACTGATCAGCATGACCTTTCCCACTTCTCTGCTCTCCTCCTCTGCAACCTCCAGTAATCATTGTTTCACATTCCAGATCACTGTCACTAGAGTTTGCTAAGGAACCTGAACTATCCTCTTGGTTGGGAGTGATACTGAATTCCTAATATTGTTATCTAATCTAAAATTTTATCATGAAGATAAATCTTGATCTAATAATGTTAATAAAGGTAAAAGGCCTGTAATTTATGAGCAGACCCCTGCCCATCCCTTAGCTTGGACAGAAGATGATTGTCTCTGACAGATCATTTTTTTCAGAGAACTAATAGTTGGATTCCCTGCCTAATAAACTGGTACCCTGAGCATCAAATCTTCATCTCCTCTATTAAGTGAAACTATTCCCTCTGCCCTCCTACCACATTCTTTCATTAGGCAAGCACCTTAGGTCAGAGTTTCTTTTACCAATTATAGGCCTCATCAATTCCCCAATCTCAGTTTTAAAAGCTCTAATAGAAATTTAAGTTCCCTACAACTAACAAGCAATTCCACCAGAAAAAGACTGAGGGAGGGAAGAGGGACTCATGAATTAAAGGAAAACACATGGGCTTATCTGCACAGTGCTACTCTGAACCCAGCTCTGTGAGAGGCAGTGGGGATACAAGGTGGTTTCCACCTCCAAGGGTCTCCTAGTCAAGCCAATAAGTATCTCTGATGTGCACAGAGACAGAAGAAGAGAGAGTGACCCTGAGAAGCCAAGCCAAGTACCAATGAGATGGTACTAGAGTATCTGCTAGTCATACACAGATGAAGGAAAATGCTGTGTCTCCAATGCCAGGTCCATTCCTCTAGGAGGAAGGGGGAAAACAGAAACACCCTAAACCCAGTAAAAGCCATAAAGATGAAATCGTATGTTTCTTGGACAATTGATCTTCATTGACTACCTGACTGGATTCATGATTACTATGGAAACACAGGTCTGCATGTGTGTTTACAGCAGTGTTTCCAAAAAGCAGACTAATCCTAAATGTGAGCAGCATGTGGCCCATGGTGCCATGGACTGAGGTAAAGATCTGGAAACAGAGCTGAGCATCTGCTTTTGTCTCTCTTTGCTTCGCCATTGTGAGCCAAAGTAAATACTTCTGTCCTTCAGGTTCTTTTGTCAGGTATTAGTCTCCAAGATGAGAAAAGTAACTACTGCTCACTAGCAAGGTGTTAGTGGAAGCTCCTCTGAGCCCTTGACGGACACAGGAAGCTCTCAAAGGAGATGTGTCCAACCTCAGAGTGGAGCAAGGTCACAATCCCTAGACAGGAAGAAATTAGCTTGACATGTTTGAGGGACAGAAATTGGGCAGCATGATGAACGAAGAGGAGAGAGAAAGAAGGCGAGCTTGGGATCCAGGTTCTCTGAGCCTTGGGTCAGCAATTCACATGTGGTCATGACTAGATGCCATTGAGAGACTTTCTCTTCTTGCTACTGTGAAGAGAACAGATTTTAGACGATCAATAAAAGAGGAAGAGAGGCCATTTCGGAGGTCCTAGTTCTAGTTTGGGTAAGAATATGGAAACACAAACCAGGTGACTTAGGGTGGCAGCTTGAACCGGCACTGTGGAGATGATGAAAATCCATAAGACTCAAGCTGTATTTTGGCAGTGAACTAACAAGAGATATTAAGAATTTAGTGTCTAATATAAAGGAAAGAGAAATACAGATTTTCAGTGTTAGCCTGAGTATTACTATAAATGACACCAACTTACACCAAAATGAGGAGGCTCATTGAGGAGGAAATGCTAGACTTTTCTGACTCCATTAAATTTGGTCCTAATTACAAAGTCAACTGTTATGCATGTCATGGATCTATGGCTACAAAGAAAAAGAAGAATCCCAATGACATATACATTTGTGGGTCACAGAGAAGAGGTGGTTTTGAAGCTATTTCGGGGAGATCCCGGAAAGGATTATTCCAGCTGTACTTGCAGGCATCTGCAGTGTGCAACACAGATACTAATCCTGCACTGGAATAAATGGGATGCCTGTCCTTCGGGAGCTCATAAAAGGGTGTGTAGATGCATGCAAAGAGGTAAGGCGCATTGAAGAAGGAAGGAAGAGCTACAAGAAGGAATGAAGCAAAGTGGAGTGGAGACATAATTCCAACTGAGCAGTTTATATCTTACAAGATGTGGTATTTCAGGCAACTTTTAAATAATGTGTGGCTATTAGTAGGCGAATGAAGGCAGAATGTAGGTCCCCAATGTGCTCAGTAGCAGAGGAAGGAACAGGTACAAAGAACTCCATATACTACAGTTCCCAGCAGTAAAGGAACTTACAATCTTTTAAAGAGACATGCATATGCACATAAAATATCTAGCCAAAGAAATCAAGAGAAGGGTTCCTGTAAAATTGAGATTATGACAATTGATAACATAAAGACACATTAGAGAAGTATAACTATTAAATAAACCAATAAAATAGTGATGTGACATAAACCAACTTACAGGGGCAAAGATTTGTTTGGGCTTATGGCTTCAGGGTGTGTGGTCCACGGTTGGTGGCCCTGTGCACCTGAAGAGGCTGTATGGTGGCTTGGCACCTGTTTTAGGAGCATCTTTTCTTTTTGTGGTGGACAGAAAGCCAGGAGACAGGAAAGGGGTGATGATAAGATCCCTCTGAGGACTTGTCTCCAGGGTCCTACAAGTATCTCCCTCCATCACTATGTTTTGGGGGTAAGGGAACCAAGTTATGAACACTTGAGCCTATGGAGATAATTTCATTCATGAACTATACCATGGATGATTATATAGATAGATGCTAGAGAGTAAAAATTAAGAGTCTCCTTTTATACTAGAGGAAAACCAGGCTGCTGTATCTGATGATTCTCAAGGTAAAATAGAAAACTAGTACTACGGACTGTTCATAGTCTGTAGCACTTTTCATATTGCATAATATTCACTGGACTCAATTTGATATCAGCAAAGAAATCCAAAGCTACTGTGGTTTTAGAATAAACATAAAATACAAACTTTGGGTCTTCTAAAGTATTAGCTGATTTCTGGGTATGGTGCCATACACCTATAATCCCAAGATATAAAGGCAAAAGGATCAGGAGTTCAAGTCATCCTCAACTTCAGGAACTACAAGGCCAGCATTGCTAAAAGATAACAATGAAAATTAACTTTATTAGCATTTACTATTATATGCAAACCATTGCCGAGTAATATATAGGGCCTACAAATGACAGATTTTCCACAGACCAAGTACCTAAATATTTATATTTCGAAGCAACATAGTTCTAACTGAATATGAAATTTATTATTTTAAAGGTATATTCACATGCATCTATGTAAATATGCACATACATTACTTTATATTGCAAGAATACTAGGCTATTTATTGACTCAAAGTCTTTTGGCCAAAATACTCTTTACTGAAAGAACCACAGTATCAAAAATTGTCTAAGATTCAATGTGATATATTTGATGGGAACTGGCATGATTAAAAACCACATAATTTCATAATCAAATCCATTTCTGAAGCTCCAGAAATTTAAAGGACAAATAACCCAGTAGAAATATGAACAGGAGAAACACAAGAGCATAAAAACACATAAGCAGGAACTCACTACATTGCCAGTGGTATCAGGAGGAGGGAAGTGACCCAAATCCCTCCTGTTTCTGTTTTCCCAGAAGAGATGGGAATGGGTTTGAATTTCTAGAGGGCAAGAGCCATCTGGTACAATAGATAATGACACTGCTACCCTCCAAGAACTGTTCCTGCTTGCTGGGGCTGGCCTTAAGCATTGATAACAGACAGTGTTTAAAACTAAGATGATAATATCCAATGTTGAAGTCACCGTGGGGGGTTACTTTATGTCTTGATTTTGTAGCCTTCCATCTTGTGTGTCATTCTCTTGTGAGAGAGGATTGTATATGCACAGATATATTTGTCAGGGGCAGCTTCTCTTGAATTCATCCCTCACCGTGCACTGCAATTATTTCTCACTTTCTCTCCAGATTGTGTAATTTCAAGGCGATCAGAGAGAAACCCGCCATCTGGATGTCATAGGAAGATAACTAGCTTCTAAGGCGTGCCTTAAGCCCCTGAACCGATGGAACCGTGGTGGAGTTGGCTGCCACACAGGCAATCAGGGCAGCTGAGAAGACACCTACCTTCAGGCTCTTCCTCACCCTCCTCTTCACCACAATGTTCCTTCTGCTCTGCCAGAGGCTCAGGAAGGGGAGTGGGCCACTTCCCTCGAAAGGCAAGTTGTTCAGAGTTGGACACGTCTAATAATCAGGAGCTTCTTCTACTTTTGATCTCTGTTGAAACTTACTTCCGCCTGGTTTTAATCAGTCTATCTTTGTCCCACCGCTCAGAACTCTACAGGAATATGATCCCTTCACACTCAACGTCTGTGTATTTGAAGGCAGCAGAACTTCGATTACAACTACTTTGTAATAATTACGGAAAAAACACACCTTACTTTGTTCCCTATGGCAACCTTTATAACTTTTTGGATTTTTTTTTAAACAAAAGTGGCTTATTGATTTTTGTCTTCTCAATACCCTGTTTTTCATTTCAAAACAGTGAAATAATTTATTTTGGAACTGTTATAGACTTTGAAAATTTTCAAATATAGGGCATTACTCATTCCTGCAAATGATTTTCTTTATTATCAGCGCATTATGTTACTATAGTGCTATTGTCGCAATTAGAGAGTCCATGTTGACACATTATTATTATTAAAGTTCATCCTGTACTCAGGTTTTCTTAATTTTTATCTGGACCCCATCTAGATAGTATATCAGGCTCCTCTTCATTCAGAATTTCTCATACCTTTTGAAAGACTTTATTTTATTGGTTTATTTATTCGTATCAGCGTATCTCTAAGTGTATGCTCATGTTCACACGTGTGGAGGCCAAAGGGGATGTCCAGGTGTCTATGACGCTCTGCCTACACTTTCAGAGGCAGGGTCTCTTCCTGACTCTGGAACTCACATTTGCTTGACGATGTGGGAAACCAGCGAACCCCAGTGATCTCCTTGCCTCTGTCTCCCTCAGAGGCAGGATTACATGCATCTACAAGGAGTCCTGGCTTGTTCTGTGGATGCCAGAATCCAGACTCCAGGCCTCGAGATGATAGAGCAAGAGCTATTAACCACTGAGCCATTTGTCCAGCCCTTCATACCAGCCTTATTTCTGATGGCTTTGATACTGAGGGTTAGATTTGTCAAACATTTTGTAGAATATGCCTACATATATATTTTTATGATAAGACTACATATGGTGAAGGAAAACCATAGAGGGAAAGTGTCCTTGGCATCACATCACGTGAGCAATAAATAGTATCTCCGTTCCCTCCCTCTGCTGGTGATGACCTGGATCCCTTGGTTAGATAATGTCTGTCATGTGGTTGCCCTGTAAACTTACCCTTTCCTTCTCCATCCCTTTCCTGCCTCTTCTCTTTGAAAGGATATAAGTTTTGCATAGCCTATATTTAAAGACTGGATGTCTAAGCTCTGTATCCTCTGGAAGGGAAGATCCACATATATTATTCGGAATTCATTTGCGTGGGCTGCATGCGGATATTTGCCTTTATCGCTGTATCTTTACATATCACGTCATTTATTATAGATTTGTGAACATTATTCTATACTTTGGGTGATAATCCAGGACAACTGTATTTTGTAGGGGAAATCATTTCCTATTGGGCTACTGGGAGGCGTTTTGGGCACTTGTATCTCCAAAATAACTATACATTGGGAGGATTTTGTTTTGTTTTTATTAACTTTATTTGTTCAAATAATTTTTCACTTTCAGGTACTATGGGTGCTCTGTCTAGTTCTATCTTGTATGTTGCTCCCTCATCTCTGAAATTAACCATTTCTACCAGATATTGTGTGTGTGTGTGTGTACATGTTTACAGGTGTGTTTGCCTGTGTATACATGTGTAGAGTCTAGATGCTGACATCCATTGTCTTCCTCTATAGCTCTCTGACGTATTTTTCGAGAAAGAGTCTCTCACCAAGCCTCCAGCTCACCATTTTGAATATAATGGCTGGCTATGAACCTTTGATATCCATCTGTCCCTGGCCTCTAGCACCAGGATTACAGACATGCGCTGCCAAGCCTAGATTTCATATGGGGGTTAGGGTTCCAAACTCACTTCCTCATGCCTGTACAGCAAGCATTTTTACACACTGTGCTACCTCTCCAGCCCCTAACTATGTCTTTTACTGGACTTAGTTTATTGATGAATAATATTCCACTGCATTGCATAAACGTAATAAGTGTATTTACTCACTGTCCTGTCAGAGGAATATGATTACTTCTAATGTTACTGACATTATGAAGACAGCTGCCATAAACTTCACAAGCAGGATTTTATTAGACTCAAAAGTGCTTATGGCAGCAATCACTCAGTCATCATTCTATAGCTGTGTTTCTCGACGTAAGTACTACGTAACTACCCAACTGTCTTCTAATATGTCTGCACCATTTTCGCATTTCCGCTAGCAAAGGATGAGGCTTCCCGTTGCTCTGTCTCCTCTCCATCAACTGATATTGTTAGTTTCTTGGACTTCAGTCCCATTCATAAGGACCATAATGGTATCACATCGCTCTTGAACTTGAAATTTCCTGGTTAAAATTATATTTAGCATTTCTATGTTTATTTCCCGTCTTCATATCTTCTTTAATAATATGTTTCTTCATAGATTTAGCCCATTATTTTAAGAAATCAGATTGACTTTTATTGTTTGAATAGTAAGAGTTCTTTCTGTAAGTATTTCAAGTAGAAGAGTTTTATAGGATACATTATCAAAGGGGGGAAAGCACTTTACTTCTTATGAGAGAAGTTGATGGTAATGACAGGGGGTTTTGCAGATAGATGCTCATTACCAAGTTGACAGAATTACTCTGTAGTCACAATTTGATACGGGCTTTTATCATAAATGACTCCTGAATGTTGTCCAGTGCTTCTTACTAATGTGATCATACAAATGCTTTTCCCTTGGCTTGCTGACACAATGATTTTTTTCTTCTAAAATATGCTATCCTTATCTTTATAAAGTAGAATATGCATATCACTCCCTTTGTTTCTACTATATAAGTGAAATATGCATTAATTTCCAATACCCAAATTTTCACTTTGTGCTTGCTCTTCACAAAAGCCCAAATCTATTTTCTCTCATGAATTATTCTTCATTTAGATAGCCTCTTTTCTCTACTTAGAGAGTTGATATTTTACCACTCAATAAATGGAGTTACTGTTGCTCTCATTAAATTTAGTTACATATCAACCAATAAATATTTATAGCATGTCATCTACATACTAGTCTAACTTAACTGCTGTGGGTTGAGCAATGAACCAAGTAGGTAATGACCTTACTCATGTGAACCTTGCATTCTGATCAGGGTGATACAACATGAATAAATCAAAAGCTTTATTTAAAAAATCTCTTAATAAATGCTATGAAAATATACAAAAAGGAAATATTGATACTTTGGATATGAAGATACCAATTCATTGAACCTGATGAAGTGAAGCTTTCACAGTGACAGGGACTTTTGAAGAGTAAGAAATCAGTTTATTGGCATTTTCTTTTGAATCCTGAAACGCAGCATGCTTGCCCTTCAGAGCTTTGCATTATTAACCACTCAGCCGAGCAAGGCCAAGGACAAAGTTCTATTGCTGCATGACCTTTGAACTGTGTACAGCCCAACTAAGCAGGCAATTTATTTCCCATAATTCCCTCCTGTTGTGGGATAAGGCTGGCCATAGAAGAAACGTATGTAGATTAGAAGTCAAGTCTAGAACAGCAGTCCTGCTTCAACACCTAAATATCAATCCTGAGTCTGCCGTTGGCCTCTTCTGCATGCAGTGCCTGTCAGGACGCAGCTTGCTCGGCTTGTCCTTTCTTCTGGCGGAATCAGGAGGGTTGGAAGGGTAGTGACTCCGCAGGACCCAGACCATGTTCACAACTCCCAATTTGTCTTTGCTCTCTCAGTTCACATCTATCTTTTTGTCCTGACTTCCTCTCATGTTATCCGTCCCCACAATGCTGTAAGATCAAATCCCCACACAAATCTGGTCACCTGTATCATTTCTAGGATTCCCAGCCTCTATAATAGACCCCTGATTGGTACAGGGATACAACTCAGTCTTCAACTTCTGTCAAACTCCTTTCTTCCAAATGTTTCTGTCTTACCCTGGAGGAGACAGTAATTCAGCTAGCGAGGAATTCATTTGAAATTAGGATTTGTACCACTTTTCTGCATATGTGCTCTGGGTATATCACTAGGAGCTTTGTAAATACCTACCTACAAAATCAAAACTATCACATCTATTGCTTTCCTTGGGCCTGGAAGTCTTGAAAATGCATTATAAGAAAAACAGATGAGGTTAATTTGGCATGATTCCTGGTGATTACAATCCCTATTTCTAGGAACTGACAAGTTACCTGTTTAATAGTTCCTCCCTGAATTTTGTAGGAAATTACTGTCAGGCTCACTACCCAGTAATTTTCAGGATTCATCCTTTTCCTTCTTTGAAAAAAAAAATGGCACCTAGCTGGCTCCCTACGATTCTTCAGATTACTGCCAGCACCTCTCTAATCACAGCTATAAATTCTTTCTGTACCCCAAGGATGTAATTTGTCTGACCCAGGAGAGTTGTATTAATTCAAAGCAGTTTGATGTGTTCTTACTGCTCCCTGTCAAGCCTGTTACCAGCTGTGAGCTAAGGTCTATTACCCACTCACTCTGACCAGGAAAAATCCAAGTATGTGCAGCCCCTGAGGAAGCAGTGCTGTGATTCCAATACTGGCGTGTATGCATGGAATTCCCCAAGGTCTTCCCAGCATGCAGTCTTCTCCATTATATGGAGGTGGGTCTGAGAGTCTGAATTTCTAAGAAGTTCCCACAAGTTGCTGTGTGGTTGTTTTGCTTGGATCACTCACAGAGTTGAGAGGAAAGCCTGAGAAGCAGGTGCATGCTCCCTTACACTGTCTTTTGGGAACTGAGAGATTCCATAAGTTAAGAGTAGTCTAGGGGGCGGGTGGTGGTGGCACACACCTTTAATCTCAGTACACAGGAGGCAGAGGCAGGCAGATCTCTGTGAGTTCAAGACCAGCCTGGTCTACAGAATGAGTTCCAGGACAGCCAAAGTTACAACAGAGAAACCCTTTCTCAAAAAACAAAAACAAATAAACAAAGAGTAGCTTAAGTGGGTGGGTGGATGCAAGGAACTGAGGCTGTGGTCAGGAACCACGTTTGATACAGTGCTTTAGAGACCTCACAAGTAGAGATCCAAATTGTCAGGTTTTGTGTGATTCATTATGATTTTCTTTTTCCGAATATCTAACCTGTATCTGATCCTGTAAGGTAAACAAAGCTTTCTATGACTATGGACTTTTCCATGTGGCAAACAGACCCTAATGAATGACGTCATATTCTCCTCACTCCCTGCTAATTCTTGCCAACTCTATGCCTTATATTTATACTTGCTTTCAATCAGCAGAATATAGCAAAAGTAAAATCAGTCCTGTGATTGAATTAGAACAAACTGGAGGAGAGGGAGAAGGGGAGACACAGACAGGCAGGCAGGCCAATTCTCCTTTGCCTTGTGAACTTCCTCTGGAGATAGTCATATGTATGGGAACTAGGGTATCCTATAGGAGCCAAACTTAACCTTAGAATACCAAGACTCTGAATTCTGTCAGCAAGCCATCAGGCCAGCCAAGTTAATACACAAAGGATCCTGAGCTCCAGCTGATACTTAGATGCAATCTTATACCACCCTGACCAAAGTATCCAGGTAAGCTGTGTCCAGACTGCATCCAACAGAAAAGGCAAGATAATGAACATATATCATTTATCCCATCCAGATAATGGAACTTTGTTACAGACAATAGAAAATCATTTACCTCCTCAAGACATATGGATATCCAGAAACCTTGTGTACTAACACAGGACAAAAAGGGTACCACGTCCCGAGACTGATATTGTCATCACAGAACAGAAAGTTCTTTCTACACCAGCCTTCAAGTTCCTTCTCTTTCTTGTAGTCCTCTTTCTTGTAGTCTGCCTTAAAGAGCTTTAGGACCCTCAAGGCAAATCTTTAGGGAAAGACTTTGGAAATGGCCTCCCAGCAAAACTGATTACATGTCAGTATGCAGTGCTTATGTGTCAGTTAGCTGCGACAAAATACCCAAGATAATTAATCTTAAAATAAGAAAAGTTTATTTGGGAGTTTCAGAGTTTCAGTCCATGATTCACCCAGTTGCTTTAGTGCCTGTGGCAAGAGAGCATCTCATGGCGGGGCATTTGGGAGACAAAGCCTTCACTATAGGTGTCAGAAGTAAGAAAAGGGAAGAGAAAATGTCCTAAGAGATCCTCCAAAAGCAAAGAAGACCACCCAGTAGGCCTACCTCCGGATAGTGCCAAGCTGAGGGTCAGCATCAATCCGTAAGCCTTGCTCACGCAGAAGCAGATCACAGCACCAACCTATGAGCTCACACAAGCACACAGCCCATTGTGACTACTACATGGTCTCAGACACATATGAAGCCAGATCTCACCGCCACGTCAGATATGCTTCAAGCAGATTATATAAACTCAGTCTCAGTGTCCTCATTTGAAGAAAACGGTACGTAGTGATTCGCACAGGTTTATTAAGAAATTTTGAGGAGATGATAAATCATCCCTCGTTCAGGTGATCAAAACGCACTCACATTTTTTCCCCATTTTCCTGTTTTAGTCTTTGCTTATTATTGAATCATCAGCCTCAAAGACATATAAACTTCCTAATCCGTCTTCTTTTCCTTCCCTAGACACAGCTAGTGTAATAATTTCAGTTGTCTGAAATCACACTGGTTACAAGTAGAAAGGAAATTAATCATTTCTTCTGAGACGCGTTGCTTATCTTTAGGTGCATCTTGTGATTTATTATATTTTGAGCAAGCAACATACACAGAAGTTTATAGTTCAGGTTAAAACATTTCAAGGCTATCTGACACAGGCAGAACTCTGCCACCTCTCTACCTCGTTCTTAGAAAAACACCATTAGAAAATGCCTCCTACCGAGCACAATTGAGAGAGCCATGGCACAGATTGCCGACAACAGCAGTGACTCACCAGGACAGATTGCCCATTCAGGATGTCTTAGAGGTTGAAAAGATCCTAAGAATTAAAGAAGGAAGGTGAGTCCAATGAAAAAGAGTTTCTGATGGCTGACAAGGTGAGTGTCTGTCTCCCCACCACTGCTTTGTGGGGAGATATTAGGCAGGATTCCACATGGCTTGCTGTCCCAGGGTGTATGAAGCTTGTGTCTATTTTCTTGGGTCCATAGCTGTTATTCATTACTATTTCCTGACTTCTTTATCATGGAAAATTTTGTGCAGGTAACACACAATTTAATGTTGGGGATGAGGCTGATTCCTGTGGAGAGATGTCAAAGGGTATAAATTCATAAAATCATACTTGCCTACCCCTATGAGAGTAATAGCCAATCCCACAGTTAGGAGGGAAACTGAGATGTCAGCTGTCGTATTTTGTATCAACAGGAAAGGTAACTTTCTCTGTGCACAAGTGAGTGAGTGGGGGCCTTGGCTTTAGGTGACACTACTCCGAGCCCTTTCAACTGAGGCACTAACAGAGTCACTGTCTAAAGTTCCCAGCATTCCGACAGAACTCAAGGGTTTTGTTTTCCTGAGACAATTTTATAAAATGCCAGTTAACACTTAAACTCATAATAATGAGTTGAATGGTATTTTGTGGGCTTCCCTGGACTCTAAATATTAGTAATGATATTTTAATGGGATAAGGCCCCAAGGTAGCCACTTAAAAACAGATTTCTAGGATGCAGACTGCACATAATTTGAGGTCTACATAAAAATCTATGACGTTTACAACCATCAAGAGTGCAAGCAAGCTGGAGACAAGGCTCAGAGAGTGAAAGTGCTGGCTGCCAAACTTGATCACCTGGGTTCTACGCCTGAGACCAACATGCTAGGAAGAGAGAAGCAAGTTCCGCAAATTCCCTTTAACCCCCACATGCTCACCATGGCATGCATGCGCGCACGCACACATACACACAAACACACACACTGACACACACATGCACACTAACACACACACATACACACTGACACACACATGCATGCACTAACACACACACAGACACACACATGTACACTAACACACACACACATACACACTGACACACACATGCACACTAACACACACACAGACACACACATGCACACTAACACACACACACACTGACACACACACATACACACACACAAACACACGCACACTGACACACACATGCACACTAACATACACACACACTGACACACGCACACATACACACACTGACACACACATGCACACTGACACACATACACACACACAAACACATGCACTGACACACACATGCACACTGACACACACACATACACACACAAAAACACACATACTGACACACACACATAAACACATACACACACACACTGACACACACATGCACACTAACATACACACATATACACACACACACTGACACACACACACATACACACACACAAACACACACATACACACACCCATACACACACACACCCATACACACACACATATACCCATGCTCACACACACACAGACTCACACAAACAGACACATATATACATATACATGCACACACACAAATGCAACTTTAAAAAATATAACAAAAACAAGGAAAGAAAGCTATGAGGAAGACATTGGCATGTAAGGGGAAAGGCTTGCTATCCTGTCAGAAAGAAGGTCCTCACATCCTTTCTACATCTTTAAACCATTGTCGTTCTTCGCTCACTTGAATCAACACAGAAGCACTGAGTTGGTCAATACAGCGGCAGTGCCTTCCAGCTGTCTTTCTGCATTCCATGTTCATAGAACAAAAAAAAAAAAAGTAGTGATGAGATATTGGTTCTTCCCCCCATCTAGGAGACCAGAAGTCTGAATACAGCTTTTGAAGAACAGCAAGCAATGGGCTGGAGAGGTCGTTCAGTGGGTAAAGTACTTGTCATTGAGAACCTGAGTTCAAATTCCAAGAACCATTGTAAAGGTGAGTGCGGTAGACTCCTTAGGGGCTCACTGGCCAGCTACACGGCAGGGAAGAAGAGAGAGATGCTGTCTCCAACAGGGTGGAAGGCAAAGGCCCCAGCAGCGAAAGCTGTCTCCTCACCTCCACATCCTCATGTGATACGTGTGCACCCACACCAGCACACACATACACATGCATGCACACATGTACCATATACATATCAAAAAAGAAAAAAGAGCAGCAAGTGAGACTTTTAATTGTAATGAAATACAAATAAATAAGGGGAGTGATGGAAGGAAAGAAAAAGTCAGAAAGGTTGAAAAAAAAAAAACCCCAAAAGAAGACAGTTAAGAGCATGCAGTCGATGAGGGTCGAAATTGCAAGAAGCACAAAGGGAGACTAAAGGCATAAAAGGCAAACCTTCAAGGAAGTGGAACCAGAGAGAACGCCCACAGCAGGTCTGAGAAGAGATGTCTAAAACCCACAGTGCTCTTCAGAGGAAAGAGCTCGTATTTATTAAATAAATACTGTTTTTTTCATATTCACGACCACAAAAGAACAGGACACATTCTGACAACTCAGTGACAGCTCGAAAAAGTTCAGGCTCAATTTAGAGAGGAATACATCCTTTTTTTTTTTTTAAAGGAACATTATTTTCACAGTTTATTAATGTCACTTCCATAAAGCGAAGTACCTGTACCTTCACATATGATAAAAAATCAACTAACGCTCCCCATCTCTGACCTTCAAGGAAATCCCAGGTGAGTGGTAATGAGGCTTGCAGCTGAAGTTGAATATCAGAGGAAATCAAGAGACAGGATGGGAATGAATTTCAGGGAAGGAATAGGCAAGACTTAACCAAAGTAGAGAACAATGGGAGAACAGCAGAGCAAAGAAAGCAGAGTCACACTCAACTCCACACAAGCTGAGAACACGCACATTTAGCGCATAGAACGTATTAATAAACTCCAGGAAAGGAATTTTCAATTTAACGTAAAATTTGATTCTGTCTAGACTAAGAATGATCTTAATGTACTTCTCATAAAGGTGTCAGAAGCCACATGATTGTTTCTTTGGGGGTTATGAATATAAAATTAATGAGAATATAGAGAATATCTATGGGCTCATTTATCTTAGGACCGCGGAGGTTTGGAGAAATCAATCTCATCAGGCTGAATCTGTGAGCTGCGAGGGACAGAGCGCTGCACAGCGGGCAGTGTCGCTGCTCTGCCTCTTGGCATGCATATGAGACAGATGTGAAACGTGGCAGATTACAAACAAGACAGTGGTGAGTTAAATGGCAGTATAAACACAGTTGTTAGGTAAGTGGGGTGTGGGGTGTATTCTTCACACCACAGAGCACGGAAGGGAAGAGTCTTCTTCCAAAGTCAAGTTCTCTTCACTGCTGAGTCTCTTCTAGGGTTGGGCCCCATTCCCAAGGGCAGAGTGCATCCCTACTCCACCCAAGGGCTGTCCTGCTGGAAACAGACCTTCATTCCTTATAGGCAGAACCTGGGGGTGGGGGTGGGGGACAACTTTCAGTCTCTCTAGGGAAGAACCTCATAATGGCAGGGCTGGTCAATATGGGATGGGTCTACCTTACGGAGTGGTGACTCTGCTGCACCAAAGGTATCCAGAGCATACATTGGCTCAAATAAACTGTAAATATGAGGTGTATTTTCCTTTAAGGTATACCTATTATCATCGTGCTCAAATATTGACTAGGTCTGGAAGATGGCTCAGTTGGTAGTGTTTGTCTTGAAAGCTTGAGAACCTGATTTCAATCCTCAGAACCCACATGGAAAAGCCAGGCATGGTTGACTGAGCTCCTACTCTCAGAGCTACTAGCTAGCATGTAACATCTCCTCGGTGAGTACCATGTCAGTAAGAAACCCTGTCTTAAAAAGAAAAAAAAGAAAAGAAAAACACAGAACAAAACAAAACAAACAAACAAACAAACAAAAACAGTGGATGGCATCTGAGACCTGAGGAAAGATACCTCAGGTTGACCTCTGACCTATGTCCACACACACACATATACATACATGTACACCCACATATACATGTGCCTTCTAACACGAACACGTATACAATCAAAAATGACTGTCACTGAAAAATAAAACCCCACAAAAATGGATGTTCCCCGTGTAGATAAACACTTAACAATAAGACTACTGTTATTGTTCTTTAAAGAATTACCACATAAACGCCATCACTTCACTTGCTGGTCCCAACTTCTGCTAGAATGACCCATTCCCTCTTTTTGTCTTGCTAGTCTTTCCTAAAGCCAGTATTTTCAGTTCCACTGAATATCTTCCGTATTGGTGGTGCTTAGAGAGAATGTCATAGCACCATGCATCAACAGCGTTCATTGACCTGTCTTCCTTCCCTCCCTTTGCTCAGATTTTAGTTCTTAGCTTTATTTTTATGTATCCCTTGTGCAAGACTAATGTTTTTAAATACTACATTCTGCTACGCTGGGATTATGATAAACAGAAGTGTAGAATCCTCTGTGTACTCTGCAGAACATTAAAACGACAGAACTGTGTGTTAGGAAGAAGACAGGGTATAATAATGCTTTGTGAGCTACATTACCTGCTTCTCTCAGTCATCCTCACCTCGTTCTTACCAGTCATTGGGTGGGCTCAGCCTCTAATGTGCAAGACCCAGAGAGCCAAACTGACAGGGTAGGACAGGGCATAACTAGAGAATGGCTCAGGATAGGTAGAGGTGCATCATGGGTATGAAAAGAGTGACAGCTCGCTTTACAGTGTTTTTATTTTTAAATGACAAAATGTGATTGCACAGATGTTTAAACTACAATACGATCTTTCGACACAGAAAGACAAATGTGGTCTCACTTGCATGTTGAGTCCAAGAAAGCAGAACTCTTACAAATAATTAGTTGGGGGTGGCTATCAGAGGCTAGGGAGAAAGGAAATGGGGAGACATTGATCTGAATGATGACTGTAATGAGATGTATAACATCACACATTTAAATGTAAAAAAAAAAAATACAGTACACAAAGTTTCCCACTATGTAAAATTTTGCCTTATTTTTCTATTGCATGATCAAGGCAGCTTATAAAAGTAAACATTTATTTGGGCTCAAAGTTCCTGAGGATTAGAGCCCATGATCATCAGGGTAGGGAGCACAGCAGCAGGTGGGCCTGGCACTGGAGCAGTAGCTGACTTCTCACATCTTGAGACACGAGCAGGAAGCAAAGAGACCACACTGGGTTGGCATGGACTTTTGAAACCTCAAAACTCACCCCCAGTGACACACTTCCCACAAGGCCACGCCTACTAACGCTTCCCAAACAGTTCTGCCAACTGGGGGTCAAGTATTCAAACACATGAGCTTATGAAGGCCATTCTCATTCCAAACACCACAATTTTTAAATCTTAAAATAATCATAGATGTCAGGGTATTCAAGTGAGTCTAAGTGTATTATGAATACATGGACCAAATTCACTGAAGCAGATAGGGAAAGGTGTTAACCTAAGTGACCTTGAAACTGAATAAAGACTGTAAGACTGAAGGCTAAAGAAGACGTGCATAAGCACTGTTCTCTAAGTGGCACAGTTGTGCTCACAGGAGAACAAGAGAACTTATTCTGACACAGCTATAATCATATACTAAAGCTGAACAATTATACAACAAGGTAACACACGGTAGGAACTGCCCACCAAGATTCTCATTGTTGGAGTGGGACTTTGAAGCAAAGTAAGGGGAGGGACTAGAAGGACTCACAGATGAAGCTAGAGTCATCAGGCAGAATTCAGTAGATCACAATGCAGGTAAAGGTTCAAAGGGATAGAAATATGTGTGTGTATGCTTGCAGGCAAGTTTGTGCATGCGACTTTTGTCAACTTAACACTGATAGTTCAACAAGAACAAACATCTAATGTTCATTCCCATACCCTTCTGCCATAGAAGGAACCTGGGCTCTGAAGGAATGGCCGGCCCTAGAATTGCAACAAGAAATCTACAAGATCATTCTAGCCTAGGACATCTACACGTGGCAGAAAATGAGAAAATTCTAAGAAATAAAACCAAAACCCCAGGGAATAGATTGATGTGAATGTGAACGATGCAGGAACTAAGTACAAGAGCTTTCCTCTGGTAATTTAAATGACAAAGTAGCATTGGAGTAGGACATGCAGATAAATTAGTATTCATGAGTCCATACTGATGAAAGTGATGAGTAACAAATCAGGGAGAAGAGACATACTCCAAGTAAAGAAAACATAAAGGTTGTGATGGAGAGGGGGGTTGTAATTTTGAAGTAAAAAATCCTAGCAAGTAGAACCGAGGCAGGAGACCCAAGGTGTACTTTGCAAATGATAAACCATGCCCAGAGCATCCATCCTCCATAGGAGGGGGGAAATATCTCACTTTACCTGGTTTCTTTCTCCTTCCCCCTGAAAACACATAGCTCCTATGCACTCATGAAAGTATCTCAGTCAATGCCAAACTGGGGGACGGTCTACAAAACTGTCTAAGCCGTCATCCTCAAAACTACCAAGGTCAACTGAAAACGAGTGAGAAAATGTCATGCTTAAGAGACACCTAAGAAGCAATGACAAATAAATGTCACGTGGCACCCTGAATGAGATTCTCAGAAAGAGAAACGGCCAGGTAAAAATTCAGGAAGTAAGAACAAATTATAAGCTTCAGTCGGTGACGTATTAATATCACATCACTATAGGTGTTGTTTAAAACACAGAGAATGTTCTGAGATAGGTAGAAGTTCTCTGTCCTCTCTTCCATGTTGCTTTAGATCTTAACCAAACTCTAAACCCAAAATCTAACAGTAAAAAACCATTCAGATAAATGCCAGGTTTAGAATGCCACAAGAGATCTCACTGCTGTGGTTTGAATGTGCCTCCCTTCCACCCCCAAAAACGTGTGGGAAATTTAATTCTTGCAAAAGAGGTGGGCTCTCCTGTTATACGTCATCCTCTACTAGGGAACGCTGAATTTGTATTAAAAACTAGAGAAAGCCAGGGTGTGGTGGCTTGAGCTAAAGGAGGATGATCGGCCTTGGCTGCACAGCAAGCTAGATCCTAGCCTCAGCTGTACAGAGAAGCCCTGAGAAAGGAGTAAAGGAGGAGGAAGGAAGGTAGAAGGAAAGAAAAGAGGAAAGGAGAGAGAGAAAGAGAGAAGGATCAAGATTAGAAAAACTAAAGAACTTTCAATAAATTCATTTTCAAAACCATCGAGCTTATACAGGGAAAAGAAATACAAACTGGGGCAAAAATGACACAATGACTTTGGATATTAAACTACTATATTTATTTGTTATCTGACTATTGAGCTCTATGTGGTGCAGGACAGAATTTTGTTTTAGACTAAAATACATTGTTTTCCCCTCATGTTAAAAGCAAACTGTGTTCTCAGTTAAAAATTCTGAGAAGATGAAGTGGGAGTCTAGCATCCTAAATGGATGCCAGTTAATGGGTCACACTTCATCCCACTCAGCCTCAGCAGCGAACACAAACTCTATCACGATGCTTGAGAAAACTGCCCACACTTGAGATTGCTAACATTAAGGAATAGCAGTGACAATGGCCCACATTTCTGTAAAATTTACAAGTTGCTTTCATGTACAGAGTGCTTTGACTCTGGGCTTCATAGCTAGGATCTAATGTATCGTGATGCTGGACAAATGAAATAGAGACTGAATATTGAAGAGATCTGATCAATATCAGAGGAGAGAAGACCTGGCTTGCTAGCTTTATCACAAAAGCCTCATTTCGAAGCACTGAAGATTTCATTTGAGAAATTTACCATTACATGCTTTTAAAGGCCTGTTAAATCATGTTGTCTCTAAGGCTTCGGTTTCATGTCATTTGATTTCAGCTGTTCGGCAAATATTCTTCTCTTCAGGCAATTTGCCAAGAGGAAGAAATGGCTTCATGCTGCAGGGTCAGAAATTAAAAGAGCAGCAGTTAAAATGGCTTCTACTATAACATCCACACACCATCCACTGCCTGGGATTCAGGAAAGATTTTCCAAAAAGGTGCAAAGGGGGCAGTCATCAAGAGCAGATAAATTGGGGAAAGGTTAGAGTTGGAAAAGACTAAGACTTGGTCACTAGCTTCACAGGTTCAAATCAGCTTCTATTATGCCCTGGGGACTCTTGATTTCTTCAAGATCTATTTTGTTTTCACATTGTGTGTGTGTGTGTGTGTGTGTGTGTGTGTGTGTGTGTGTGTGCCTGTGTCTGTGTCTGTGTGTGCCTGTGTCTGTGTGTGTGTGTGTGAGTGTGTGTGTGTGTGTGTGTGTGTCTGTGTCTGTTTCTGTGTGTGTGTCTGTGTCTGTGTCTGTGTGTCTGTGTCTGTGTGTGTGTCTGTGTCTGTGTGTGTGTCTGTGTGTGTGTGTGTCTGTGTGTCTGTGTGTGTGTGTGTCTGTGTGTGTCTGTGTGTGTGTGTGTGTGTGTGTGTGTCTGTGTGTGTGTGTGTCTGTGTGTGTGTCTGTGTGTGTGTGTATGTGTGTGTCTGTGTCTGTGTGTGTCTGTGTGTGTGTGTTGCCCACTACCTTGCATGTATGAGAGTCAGAGGACAACATAGAGGAGTCAGTTCTCTCTTTCCACCTTGTAGGATTTTAGAATACCTCACAATCCCATATATTTTTAAATTTTATATGCGATACTTTTTTTCTAAATGGAGTTGTAGAACATGGAGAAATCAAGCTGGTACTGACACAGAAGTTTCATCTGTACTGAGTAGCTATCATAGAAGGTGCTATATGTGCTACAGGGGGAGAAAGGTAATCATTAGTCTCACTCAACTGTGAACTCTGTAAGCTGCAATAACAATCACCCAGGCAAGATATGTCTACTGGTACAACAGTAGCCGTAATGTTGCAGGAGTGACCAATCAGTCTCTAGTTGGATTAAGACCCACTCCACAATACGGAACTTATTCCTAGCACTGTTAACAAGCCAAAGAACCCGAGGCCAGGTCTTAAGACCCATTCCACAAGATAGAACTTATTCCTCGCACTATTTTTTGTTTGTTTGTTTGTTTTTTGTTTTTGTTTTCTTGGTTTTTTGTTTGCTTGTTTGTTTTATTTTGTTTTTTTGTTTTTCAAGACAGGATTTCTCTGATGTAACTCTGGCTGTCCTGGAACTCTCTCTGTAGACCAGGCTGGCCTCAAACTCACAGAGATCTGCCTTTCTCTGCCTCCTGAGTGCTGAGCTTAAAGGCATGTGCCGCCACCACCCAGCTCCTAGCACTATTAACAAGCCAAAGAACCTGAGGCCAGGTCTTAGGGAGTGTCTGCTGCTATCATTCTGTTAGATGAGTATAGTGCTAAACTGTAAACTTACTCTTAAAGGATTACTATTTTAACCATAGATAATCATATCTCTCAACTCTCATCAAAGAATCTGCTTCTTGCAGCAGATGGCAATTGACAGAGGGACCCACAATTAGTCACTAAACAAAGAACGGGACTGGAGAATGCACATCTTAAATGAGATATCTATGTCACACTCCCTCCTCCAGAAGATGGGGAAGAAAGATTGTGAGAAACAGATGCAGTGAATGACTACAGAGGAGCTGTAGTTTGTGGACACAACAGGGTAATCACACAGATGAACTGGCAACAGCTGAAATTACATACGCAAGACTTGCACAAGAACATGAGGTCAGGATGTATTATACGGGAAGAAAAATAAATAAAAAAGAAAATTATTATTATTATAAAAATAGTATAATACACAACACATACTTTTCAATTAAATTCTCAGTGAGTATTAATAGCAGAGTGCTTACTGCAACCATTTGTTTTGCTGAGTCATTTAGTATTTTGTCATGAATGTTTTCTCTTGACGTTACTATTTTGTTGAAAATGCCTTTGGCTTCTACATGATTCTCCATCATAGTTGTATATGATCATTTAGCTAATCATTGCCCTAAGGTCTTCTTTTAGCTTATGGAAACTGTTTTAAGGTGAGGTCAAACAGGGACATTGCTTCTGAGATGAAAAGCATCATCATGGACTCAGAAAGCCTAACACATCTGTGCGTGTGTGCAGAAACATGAGGATGGCATGTGTTTTCTGAATTACTGAAGTTACCGAAGAAGGAAAATCTCTGTACCTCTAAACACAGCAATCCTTGAAAACAAGCACAGTAATGACTCCAAGCTGTACATAAAAGTTTGATGCAGAAACAATACCAAACCAAATTCAAAAATAGTTTTGAGGAGTTCAAAACTGGCAACCAAAAGTCTGTGATACTGTAGACATGGCTACTGAGCTTCGGTCTAAAATAGGATTGAGCCACACAACTCAGTCTATTGCCCACCTTCTGCCGTGACCAGATAGGTGACTGTAACCGTTTCAAGATGCCCTGAAGGAACGAGTAAACAGCAATATGTCACAGAATCTGGGTTGCACAAGTAGCATCATGTTTATTTATTTATTCTCAAAGATTAATGATACAAAATTAAGCCAGGTGGCCTAAGTTTAATTGTCGGGACCCGCATAGTGAAAAGTGAGAACTGACGTTTGCAAGTTGTCCTCTGGCATCCACATGCACACAAAAAGCATACATATACAATAAATAAAACCATAAACTCATCTAGACTATAATTACCCTTAGCAGCATAGAATAATTAAACAGGCACATGTTGGTCAAAAGACCATCAGGCTCCAAATTGCTGGAAGACAGACAATTTTTTTTATATTTCTTCTTTTTTTTCCTTCTCTTGTATAATACATCCCAATCCCCATCCTCCCCTCCCTCTACTCCTCCCTGCTCCCCTCCACAGATCCATCACCACCTGATTCCTCTTAGAAAAGAGCAGTCCTCCTGAGGTTACCACTCAGACAGGGCATAACAAGAAGAACAAGGCTCAGCTTGAACTCCTTACATTAAAGCTGAAGCAACCCTGCAGAGGGAAAGAGGTCCTAAGGTCAGGGCAGGTAAAAGAGTCAGAGAACCCCCATTCCAACTTGTAGGAATTCTACAAGAACACCAAACCAGACAACCATAAGATAAATCTGCCACTTCGACTCAGTGAGCCCCTAAGAATACTGGTCAGTTGACCCTATGGAGCTTGTTCTCCTGTTCCTCAACCCCTCTGGTGCCCCCAATCTCTCCTTCCCTTCTTCCATGAGGTTCCCCAAGATCTTCCTGATATTTGGCGGCAGCTGATGGGAGTGGATACAGGCAATGTTCTTAAATTCTACTCGGCCCTCTGTGTAGAGCAACACCACAGCAGAGAGTCAGAAGATGCTACTATGAACATAGGCCATATTTCAATTCAGTAATCAGAAAACAGAACAAATCAAGGCAAAAATAAATGGCAAACTGTTCCAGTAGTTCAGGCTTAGACCCTGCAAGAAAGAAAATATTTCTGTGAGGACTTTTCTCAGAGCCTCAAAGTCCTAATCAAAGAATGGAGGGGGGCTGGGGAGATACCCACTACTGTAATCACCTGTGCACAGCACACTGATTCCAGAGATGAGGCAGAGGAGAAAGGTCAAGCAAGAAGGCACAAAGCTGAGCATGCCCCATTTGCTAGAGGACTAACAAACAGCTTTAAATGGATGATGCAAACAGTCGGTATAGAAAAATGCCAATTGCACTTCTAAACACCGATCAGGAACCACAGAAGGTGATAAAGATGTACTTAAAATCATAAATGCATAGTAAGAAATTGAATATAACATAGCCAATTCTTTTATGAAAAACTGTTAAAGCCTCATTCAAAATATTTAAAGAGCTGAAATATTTAAAGAGAGATTCTACATGATCATGAATTGAGAAATTAATATCTTATAGTAATGAGTTCTATACTCAATTTGATGTGTCAAATCAATATAATTAAAGTCAAAGAAACAATGAGCTGCCTTTGGTTAATGGTGTTAACAGATAATATCTGTATACTTATGCACGTATCTATGTATCTGTCGTCTTATTTAAGGTTTCTATTGCTGTAATAAACAGTATGACCAAAAACAACTTGGGGAGAAAATGGTTAGTTCAGGTTACAACTCTCAAGTCACAATTTGCCACTGAAGGAATACGGGAAGTCAGGGCAGGAACTCTAGGTAGGAGTCCGGAGACAAAGAATGATATGGAAGCCATAAAAGAACGCTGCTTACTGGCTTTCCTCGTGGCCTATCCAGACTTTCTCATACAGCTCAGGACTACCTGCCTGGGAGGGGCGTGACACACAGTGAGCTCCCACATCAAAAATTAATCAGGAAAATGTGTTATAGCCTTGCCTATAGCCCTATTTTATGGATGTATTTTCTCAGTTGAGGTTCCCTCTTCTTAGATAACTCAAGCATGTGTCAAGTTGACAAAAACTGACAATTAGCCAGGACACTGCCTGTATACTCGATGTGATCTAAATATATCTATTAGAGGAACAAATGATCCAATAGCCGTGATGCACTGAAATGGACTAAAGTACAACCAACCAACACAACACATCTGAAGACAAGAAACCTAGGACGGATCTTGCCAGACTTAACAGGAGTGAAATTTTTAAGTTATAAAGATTAAGGATATCAAGCTCTGGCTAAGGACGGTGTTGACTGGAGATAGACAAGGCAAACAGAAAAATGTATGTCAGACCAAGAATCAAATACACAAGGGTTTGATTTATATAGACTTGAACTGAAGGTCAGTTGGATAAGAACAGACTTGTCAGCAAAAGGCATTGTGACACAATGGGGAAAAATATCACATTAGATACCGACCAATATTACACACACACACACACACACACACACACACACACACACTCACAGAGCACAATCCTCTGTAAGTTAAATAACTAAAGCTGAAAGTTAAAAACATCAAGTTAAAATATATATATTAGAAAAATACACAAGAACAATTTAAATATAACAAGACCAAATCATAAAACAAAATGTTAATGTTCTTGATTATATCAAAATTACAAAACCTTGTCAAAAATACCATATAAAAAGTAACAATTCAGACTACAAACTAGAAGATAGTAGTTGTCCTATGTTAAAAGATTATCATAAAATACGTAAAGCACACGGGCAAATCAATAAAAAAAATACGCAAATTTTTCTCATGAGACAAAAAATAGCACCTTTTCACAGAACACGTGATGAAAATGTCTCAGAAATTTAGAGGATATAATTTGGAAAATGGCTGGCATTATATAACAAGGTATAAATATATATGCTAGCTGTAAGCAAACAAGTCAGCTCAGACATACACCGGCACACGTCAAAAAGCATTCACAAGAGTATCCATTCATCTTTCTCTGTAATGGTGACATTTTATCCAAGAGTAAATTGGTAGTAAATTACGCCAATTTTATTTTGTATAACTTATATCTCAACGAGGGTAAATAATCCACAATTATGTGCAAAAGACACAGATGAGTCTCTGCATAGAACAAAGAGTGAAAAACGCAAGGTACAGAAGGACACAAGCGTAATGACGGCATGAGGCATGAACAAACAAAAGAATGTGATTGGTTAAAGTTGGAAAATTGAAGACACAGCTATGAAGAAAAAGCAAAGGAAGGATGATCCAGAAACAGCCTTTCCCTCCAAGGAATCACAGGGTGGGATGAGCATGAGCTGGGCACTCATGGAACATCCAGCCACGGCTTCTCTGTCTTCTCTTAAATGGCAGCTGTGAGAGATGCTGCCACTTTTTATCCAGCATCCTTTACTCATATGTTATAAATAGTGCCTGCCCTTGGTTTTTTGCTTTAGATAAAAAGAATGATAGCGTCATCTACTCTGAGTACCCTTGAGCTGATAAACTTTTAAGTCTGGGTCTTCAGTTTATAAAATAGATAATAACAATGTCTATGACGGGCGGTGGTGGCGCACACCTTTAATCTCAGCACTCAGGAGGCAGAGGCCGGTGGATCTCTGTGAGTTCAAGGCCAGCCTGGTCTACAGAGTGAGTTCCAGGACAGCTGAGTTACAACAGAGAAACCCTGTCTCAAAAACAACAACAACAACAACAAAAGCAAAAAACAAAAACCAACCAAATAAACAAAAAAAACAGTGTCTACAAGGCTGATTAAAAATATGGCAGTGCTTAGAACAGGCATACATAGTTCCTTGTGACAGTTAACTGATCATGTTTAAGATTAAATTCATGTCTGATGTGAATGTAGCCATCAATGTAGGCAAACAATCTAAAGACTCTCTTCCCACCCCAATTCTTCCTTTTTTCCCACAAACAATAAAATATAAATCAATTGATAAAATCTGACTTTACTCAGTTACTTCTTAAAGTTTACATGCCTGATGTTCTCATCATAATTTTCCTGTCTAAAACTCTGAGAGTTTCTGACTTTATTTAGTGTGCCTCTGAAAGTGTGCTTCTGGCAGCTCACCTGCCAACTTAGGAGAGCGTTTGAAGCTTTACCAGAGGACTGGTTCCCAGTATCCACACAATGGCTAACAGCCATCTGTAACTCCAGTCCTGTGGAATCTGGCACCCTCTTTTGGCCTCCACAAGCACTGCATGCATGTGGTGCACAGACACATATGCAGGCAAAACACCCATATACATACAATAAAAATAAATCTGTTGGGGAAGTTTATTTTTAGTTATGTTTGAAATTGTCTTGTACACTTTTGGGTGAGAGGCTATCCTAGGACTGGAGCAGTCTGTATTGTTTGCAGGTGTTGGATTTCTGTCGGGGTTGTTTAATTGCTTATGATCTGCACGTGCTATCAGTAGAACACCTAAGGAGTTCTGAACCAATGGAAACACCTGGGCTGAGACGCTGGAGGTTCCACTGTCCAGGTTGGCTCTCGTCAGGATAGTGATTCCCTTTGTTGAGGTCTGGCAGAATTTCAACGTATGAAAATGCCTGCTTGTCTTCCTTGCTGACTCACCACAGCAGCTCACTACTACCTAAATCTTTTAAAAAGAAAATGATATCTGAGGGATGGATTATAATGCTTCTAATTTTATAACCATTCCTCCTAAAATAAAATCCTTCACCACTGAGCTAGGTTATCATAAACAATCAGATTAGGAATGCGCTCAGTGGCAGGGCGTGTGCTTAACACACGCAAGACTCCAACTCTGGAGGTGGGGGACTAAGTAAACAACTTCTTGATACCATTAGTCTACCATGACTGGAAGATCAGAGAAGCAGAGCACTGTCTGATGTTCTCCCCACCATCTTGATCTGCGTGACAATGTCATCTGTATATGTTTATGAGATGCTTGTAACTGTAAAATGAATGAATTAGCAAGGAATAAGCAGAATCAGAGAGTTCTTATTTAAGTAGATGAAGAATGTTGGCCTCTCATTTGTTCAAAGACAACAGTGCCACAGAAATGACCAAATTCAATGCAAAAAGGGATCTCTCTGTAAATGGAGTTACGGACTCAGCTGTCAGACTGTTAAATCTTAAATCTTGAGGCAGAAAATGTCTCTAGCGGGTGTGTTAAGCATGCAAATAGAAGGAATGAAGACGGGGTCAGGAGTCAGTGAAAACTGCTAAAGAGAGTGCTAAGCAGGAAGGTCGAGGGAAGTCTGCCTCCAGGAAAACCTGCCTGGAGGAGCCTCCCATCCACTCAGACACAGGCCAGAGCCAGCCATAGCTTTTCGTATTCAGCCTGGAAAAAAACAAAATCTAACAGGTCTCATTCTAAAGGCCTGAATAATTATTACGGAAACTAAACTGATGATGATGAAGGCAGCACCTCTCTGTTTTGAGTTCTCAGTCTGTTTTTGATTTGTTTCAAACTGCCAATGGGAAATTTTGTCATTTTCTTATTTAAGGATTTTCTCTGCTGGTCCAGTGTCTTTCTGCTTTAAGCAAAGCCAGTTGCTTTCTGGGCCGCCGAGCAACTTAGATTTTCTTTTCAATTTATTCTATTTGTCCCCGGTACTCCTCATATTTCTTCCTTTTTCGATTTCTGTTCTCATTTTAATGAAGGTATTCCCCGAAGTGACTTCCTTGTGTGTACATTAGAGATACACTTTCCCAAACTTTCAATATATAAAAATAAATTCACCTGGGACTGAGGTGGTGGCTCAGTGGATAAAGTGCTTGCTGAGCAAACATGAAGCCTGGAGTTGGGATCCCCAGAGTCTGTGTAAAAAGCCAGGTAGGTACCACAGCCTGCAAGCTCACTCGTAATCCTAGCACTCAAGGAGTCAGAAGATAAGAAGAGAAAACAGCAATTCTTCAAAATTCTACAACCCGAAGATATCCAGCTTTAATACTGCCACATATTATTTCCATATTTCCTCTGTCCTGTGTTTTCAGTAACTGGCCTGTGACATCTGCAAGTTTGCTCACCGCGTGTTTAAAGTCAATATCACAACAAAAGCATTCCTCATCTCATCAATGCCCTTTGCATATTTTACTTAATGAATTAATCATCTCTTGCCCTACTATGAAGAACCTAGCAGATTTCCAGTATTTTCCATATTCTAATGGTGACTAAATGATGAGATGAAAATATCCGTGCATAAATCTGTGCCTCTGATTGTGTTCATAGCTCAGATTTCCTTAACTGAAATCCTGAGTCTTAGAGAGGTCCAATAAACAAAAACTGTAGAAAAGCCATTCCGAATGCAATCATTAGGAAGCACTATAATTCAAGTCAAAGGTGGATAGTCTCTGGCTTATGCAAAGAATTGCAGCATGTTTTTTAATAGGCTGGACAACAGCTCCCTCCCATTGCCTTATAAACCAGTAAGAGGCTATATGCCTTTTAGGTTGAAAGAACATGCTCTTGGGAACCGCTCATCTCTGTTCTCCCAAAAATGAGTTGAAATTTGCACCAAATAAACACAACCACACATTGGACTCCTTTTGTGGACAGTGTATCTCTACCAGAGCAGCAGAGCAGCAGAGGCTGAGCTCAGTAGGAAGATCAGGGCTTGCTTTCAGGGCTTTTCAAAAGATTATCCCCACAATCTCGCTCCCTCTCTCATCCCAACAATTCCGAGATGACATCAAAGGAAGGTAATTGTTTAGATCTGATCAAATAAAGAGTGAATTAATAGACCTAAAAATAAATCATGTTTTTCAAGAATATTAGAGAATTAGAATTTTCTTGTGATTAACCTTTTTTTTTTTTTTTTTTTTTTTCTTTTTCAGGTTTCTGGAGGAAAAACAACCTAATGATATCTGTAGATTTCTCCGTATTTTAGTTCTAAAGGCAAAGCATCAAGTAGCCTTGTGTGACCAGTTAGTTCCTAAACCTGGAAACACCAAAGAACAATGGTAATGCGGCATTAACAGACGGGGTGTAGTTAAATGCTTGAGTATTAATCAATTCATGATCAATTAAATGCTTGAGTGGCAATCCCGATCTTCCTTTACAACATAGGCCACAGGGGAAAAATATCGTCCACTGCTTATTCCATGTTCAGTCAAGAATCTTGTTTCTTAAACGCGGAAACATCTCAACAGGTTCCTGGAGTCCCTTCAAGGTACTGAAGTCAGGTTGTTGTGGACCATGATGTCAACTCATTGAGCCTGCTGAGGCTGGTGACGTCATCTCATCGAGCCTGCCGAGGCTGGTGACATCATCTCATCGAGCCTGCTGAGGCTGGTGGCGTCATCTCATCGAGCCTGCTGAGGCTGGTGGCATCATCTCATCGAGCCTGCCGAGGCTAGTGACATCATCTCATCGAGCCTGCCGAGGCTGGGGTTTGCGGCCCCCAGCTTCTAGCCTTGGAACTCTTTTCCCCATTATCAGTTGCCTTTTAGAAAACACTGATGTTTTGTAACCAGTTCTGACTGTCCTCCCTATGCAAACAGTAAAGCTAAATAATGAGATGGACAGAAGGCAAGCACCAACTGATACCCAAACCCGGAAAGACAAAAACCACATTTTCACCCACATAAGGACCTTAGCTTGCGAACTGGGGTCTTGGTCCTTCTTTTTCACCATAGGCCACATGGGGAAAATGGAAGTTATGTGGCTAAAGTCTTAAGAACTAGAAAAATGACCAAAGAGGGTACAGAGAGATGCTGAGTAGGGAGGGACACCTGAAAAGTTAGCACATCCTTGAGAGGAGCAGAGAGGGGGGAAGAGATGGAAAGGGGAGGAAAAATCACCCAAATAAATTTTGTTTGAAAATGCCATAATGATATCTGATATGTTGCATGCTAATTAAAACAAAGTGTCTTATACAATCAGATGGGGTTTTGAGACAGCTATAAGCTAATGAGCAGTTCATTATAATTTCAAGAATATATTCATGAAAGAATCAAATGGCAGATGCCCAATAAATACTTTTAATCAGCTGAATTTGAATAAAGATCGATAATAAATCACTTTAGCTCTTATTTCTTATTATGTAAGAATAATGTTTCCACAAAGACTCTCCTTTACATTTTCCATAAAAGGGAAAAAAAAAAAGAACTTGTCTTTTGCTGTTGTTGTTGCTGTCCTATATTTGAATTTGACTGCACAGAATCCTACACGGTGACTTTCTGCAATCTAATGCAGAAATTGAAGTAAGAAATATGTCTGGTCAGTTGACTCCCCGGAGCTTGTTCTTCTGGTGTCCTCTACACCTCTGGTCCTCCTTATCTCTCCTCCCCCTCTTCTGTAGGGTTCCCCAAGTCTGCAGGATGTTTGGCCCTGGGCCTCTGCATATGCTCCTATCAACTGCTGGAAGGGACCTCTCTGATGAGGACTGGGCTAAGCACCAATCTAAGAGCAGAGTATGAGATCATTAGAAATCATCTCTAGGTTATCCAGTCTCTAATTCCTGGTCCGCCCTGCAATTTCAGAGAGGAGTTTTCTCCATTGGCATGGGTTTGGCCCCTTCACTGTCCCAGAGAATCCTGCAGGGAGGATAGGCCATACGTTAGAGGTTTTGTGGCTGAGATGGTGCCCCAGTCCAACAAATAGAAGACTTACCTGGCCACAGTCGGTAGACTATTCAGGCTCTCTGTCCCTGATTACTAGAGGTCCTTGCTAGGGTCTCCCTCGTAGATTTCTGTGAATTTCCACTACAATAGGTCTCCCAATCACCCATAATTGTCTCTCCATATATTCTCTCCCTCCATCACTCTCCCCTTCCTGGTTCCCTCCACTCCCAGTCCAGTCCTCCAGTAGCCCACCTGCACCAACCAGGGAGATCCCTGTGTCCCCACTGGGGCCCTTTTTACTGCACAGTCTCTCTGGGTCTTTGGATTGCAGCCCCTTTATCCAGCACTCTTAATGGCTCACAAAGACTGAAGCCACAGACACAGAATCTGCAAACTCCCCTTGTAGAGGAACACTTGGGAAAAGTTTTTGTTTTGTTTTTTTAACGCAAATGGCATTTGGATTAGGTTTATGTTCCCACCCTAGCTGTAGTATAGTTGTTTACAAGTTGGATTTGGAATTCTTGATGCAGGTGGCTGTAATTTGGTTAGGTGCCGTCATTCTGGCACCTGTAGCTTGTTTCTCGGATTGGGTACCACATGGATTTATGGGAACTTTTGGCTTAGGTTATAAAAAATCAGAACCCCCTAGAGTCAGTGTGGGCTCTGGTTGGTTGTTTGTTGGTTGGGTTGCTGTTGTTAGTTAGTGTGATAATTCCTAAAAGAACAGAGGTTGGAGAGATTGAGTTTATAGACCATGAGCTGAGACACTAGTCTGACTCAGCTATTCCTCTTCAAGCTTAGGACAGCCTAAAAAGAGGCTGTGAAGATTTCTACCTTTCTCTTTCTATATCAAGACCGTTTGTAAATGTAAATGTAGTGAAGATTTCTTTCTATCTTTCCTCTCTCCTCCCCTAAAATAGAGGGTAAAAGATTGTAGTGCACTGCTACATCTTCTAAATATATCTTATGGCTGTCTAGCTTCATACTCTTGCAATATTCCTGCAGGCTGGAGTTGGGAGGGAGGGTCTCTGACCCTTTTACCTGCCCCTTTGCTCCTGCTGGGTTGCCTAATCCACCCTTGATGTTGGGAGTAGTGACCAGCTTTGTTCCTTCTTGTTCTGCCATGCTCTATTTGAGCAGTAACCCTGGGAGGATTGTTCTTTTCTGGGGAGAAGAGGAGCAGATTGGTTGGTGGGTGGGGGTGGGGATGTAGATCTGAGGAAGAGGGGTCATTGTAGGGGGAGCTGGGAGGTGGAGAGGGAGGAGAGGCGGTGTCTGGATGTATTGTATGAGAAGAAAAATAAAAATTAAAAAGAATTCTTAAAAAAATTTAAAAATTAAAAAAAAAAAAGAAATATGTCTGTGGTTTCTCAGAGGATTCCAGCAAAACTTGAAGAAAAAAAAGTACAAAAAGAGAGAGAGAGTAATGCCAATTCTGTTAAACACTGTAAAACAGAAATATAAGAGAAAACCTCACCTCTCCATATGAAATGAGTTAAACACTGCCATTAGCACTCAATGGAGATACCGTCTTAAGTGTCTGGACTCCCCATAAAACAAAATACATGTTTTCTCACCCTGACCTCTGGGGTCCACATTACTGGGCAGCTGCTGTTGACCTTCACTCTCCCTACCTTGTGCTCTTTGCCTTCTGTACCCTCGTTCTGAAATATTTCCCCACAAAGCTAGAGTTTAATCCTTTACCATCTTCAAGATTTTGCCTAAATGCCATTCTCAGAATAAGATGTGTCTTGACCATTCCACACAAATTGGCAACTGTGCCCCCACTCCACCCCACCCCTGTGGCACCCCTGGCTCCCTTACTGTGCTCTGAGCCTTCCTTTTTCCTGAAGTATTTTGGTATCATCTTCTAGAACTTACTGAACTATCTGTACATCATGATTTTTCTCTCCCTTATCATAATATAGACACTAAAAGGCTAAGACATTGTGTTTTGTTCACCATATTGTCCCATATGCTGACAACAGTCTCTGGCTGACAATACCCAGTTGATATTTTTCCAAACAAATGACTGAAAGATGATATTTTTATATATGAAGAGAAACCACAAACTATTCACTAAAGATACCAAAAGTCATCTCACAAATATATATCACTGCTAAATATCCATCTAAATAAATTCCGATGGCTGTGTTAGTTATGTTTTCATTGCTGTAACCAAATGCCTAAGCAAAATTCTCAAGAGAGCAAAAAAAAAATATATTTCTTTTAATCATAGTTTCAGAAAGTTCAATGTATCAGGACTGGGGAGGCTTGGCAGGGCAGCTTGGCTCACAGCTGCTGGGCCACAGGAAGGAGAATGCCTGCTCTTCTGGGCTAGGGGAGACTGTAGACAAGCTGTAGCATTTTTTCTCCTCTTATGCGATTGAGACACCCAGCCTATGAGACAATGCTGCCAACACTCAGCAAGGGTCTTTCTCCCCCTGCTAATTCTTTCACAACATTATCAAGAGGAATACTTTACTACAACAGGCACCCGTCAAATGAAGCACATCCTTGATCAACTTGAAACCCCAAACAGCCTTTCTTAAACCGTTGACAGTACATTCACAATCACCCAAACGCTCACATCCGTCTCAATTCCAAATGCACTCGCTCATCACAAAGAATCCTTATCAACTTAACACTTCACTCCCTGTCCTAAAGTCAGAGCACTAAGTATGCTCCAAGACTCATAGCTCTCTACCATGGCATAAAATAGACATTCAAAATCCACAGCGGAGAAATGGGAGGCAGCAGGGACAGGTCTAACCAAAGACAGATCAAACTAGCAGAGTAAACATCACATACTGTAATTCCACGTTCGGTGTCTTGGATAAGCGTCGACGTGATAAAACTTACAAAGGGCTCACACAGGCAGTCATAAGCTCACATCCTTGCTCAGTGCAGCCTACACGTTTTCATGCCTAGGCTGGCTCTGTTAACTGTCCGTACTTTCCTCGGCAAGTCGTCTGTACTCTTGGCACCACTAGCTTCATGGCGTCTCTACTGCATCTTCGGCTTCACACTCACAGCTTCAAACATCACCCTTTCTAGGGCTGCCTGCAAGGATTCTGATTATGCCACGCATTATCCACCCCCAGATGCAGATTCTCCTTTGAAATCTAGGAGAAAACATTCATCACTGCATAACTCTTATACCCCGTATGCCTTCAAGCATCGCATGCATGACATCAAGGACGTTTCTGCTAGCGGCAGCAGTAGCCAAGCCTACATGGACCATGGCTATCACGGCTTCTGAATGCTTCGGTGGCTGAACACAGGCAAACATTCATAGTGGCCGTTTCAAATGGAAAACAATTTAAAAGCTTTGGCAAATATAGGGACCTGATCTTGAGAATTTCTCACTAACTAGTACAGTGATGTGAATATACCTATTACTGCTGAACTGCAAACCAAAAAAATGGTCAAAATTGAAATATAAACATTATATATGTATTTGGCCACAAAGAGTAAATCCACCATCAATAGACAGATAGACAGATAGATAGATAGATAGATAGATAGATAGATAGATAGATATATCAGTGATGCTGTCAATTCTCATCTCGTGGAATGAAATATTTCGCATTAGTTTGCTGTGTGTCCCCGCAGTTTAGAATGTGCCTTCATTCTCATGGTGCCTGATTTTATACTGCATAAACCCACTTTGATCCACCTATATTTTTATTCATAGATTCGGGATATAAATATTTCACTGTCATAAAGAAGAAAAGTCCGCTGGGATCAGCATTTCAGTTGTGGAATCACCACTAATACAGACAATAAACCCAGTTCCTTACATCTCAGCTCACTCCTGCTGAATCCTCGCGCAGCACAAAGAGCTCTCCAGGATGCCCATATGGTTGTGTCAACATCCAACTGACTAACCAATAGACCGGTTACATGTAAAGCTGCCACCAATCTCCACCGTGATACCAAAGCCAGTAAGGAAATTCCCCAACCCCAACCCTGGTCATTATCATACATATTTTATATCTGGCCTCTGATGTTCTTACTCTAAAGAAAAATACCTATACATAAATTGTCACTCAACAATAACACATTGGCATAACAGTGTTTTTCCTTGATTTATCTGTGCTGCATGCCCAAAGAAGCAGTCTCTTTGCTGACAACTTAAAATTTAAAATGAGGACATGCTTATTGGGTTCCATTTCTGTTTTCTTCTTGTAACCATCTTCGTGCTGAAGCTAATAAACTCATTGCTTTCTCCTCTGACATTCCTCAACTTGCCTCTTCGGTAGACATTTTTTTGGTGAGCAGTTCTGGATCCTCAAGTGACTCTCCTTTGATTGTGCAAAATTCAGCCTTTGGGATCAGATAGTTACTGTGTTCTCTGATTCTGGAGGCTGGGCTGTAGATGTTGGTCAATCTTCTCAGGGTCCCAAGTCTCCTAGAAGTTTGGTTGAAACTGAGGTTCATGCAAGCTATTTCCTCTATCAGAAACAAGAGTCAAGTTGCATAACCAAGAGCAGATACCACTTTTCATCTTCTTTACAGACCATCTGAGTCTAGCTTACAGAAAGATTGTTTCCACCTATTAGAGGGACTACTTTCTGCTTCTTTTGCAAGCCAGGCCTCAGACGAAGGCAAGGGTATTTATAATAAATAAATCTTTAAAAATTTTAATTTCAAAACTTCTCTATTTTGGCTACTTGGAGGTTAAGGCTGCAATGGGAGAGTAGAGATTTTTAGGTACCAGAAAGATGAGGTACCACCAGTCAGGTGCACAAAGTCAGGTGGGGTTTTTCAAGGAAAGCTTGGTCTTGGATGAACAATTTTCTGTAATTTGAATGTGACTAAGGCAGTGTTGTAACTTGGTCAAGTGTGTTTGTGAGATTTTCACTCGAAGTATCAGCTTTGGGTCAGTTTTGCTATTTTCCATGGCTTGTAAACCCAAATATCTTCGATGTGAATGGGTCACTGAAGTGTTGGGTAATCTGCATTTTTGTGTCACTTCTGGCTGAGTGCGGGTCAGTGAGGCACTATAGTTTTTGTTTCAGTTGCTTTACTCCATTTTGTAGACTGAGTTGCTTCTCTCTTTGTTCTCGTAATGCAAATCAGCCTTCGACTGTGACCAACATTTTCTTAGTCTGACCTCAATAAAAACATGAGAGCCAACCTTACTTGAAAGAAAAGCAAGGAGTTGTTGTTATTCCCAGCGTGAAAGGATGCTTTAGAGAAACACATTCCTAAGGAGAAAATATCAGACATCTAGAAACAAAGACATGCACTCAGCGAGAAGGTGCACTCCACCCAAAGACTAGACATCTGTTGCCTCATTGTCCCCACTTTCTCTCTCACACAAAAGCACTTTGTGTCCTAAAACCTTCTGGATGGAGATCTGAGATTCATAGTCTATGTCTTCTTCAGTGCTGGATTGGAACAAATCTGTTTCCTGGCCTCAACTTCCAGTAACATCTGGACTAAACATCTGCCAGGGTCGCTTCCGTACCCACCTGTGCTACTGCAGTCCCCTGCTGTCTAAGAATTAGGAATCCACACTGTCACCACTGTAGCCCGCCTTTGGCTATTGGTCAGGGAAGCATGACATTCTTTGGGGACCTAGCTGAGAAGCTGTGGCTTCCTTCCCTGCCCCTCCATTTCATTATTTGTTTATGTTCTTCAACTTCATCAGCACAATCCCTGAATATCCCACAAAGTGCTCCTTTGAGAACTGGAAAGTGTTGTCTGTCATAAACTGAAATGTCTATTGATGAGAACAAACCAGGCTCTTTCAGATCTTGACTCTGTCACCTGTGGTTGTCTTCTCCAAAGTTCTGAAACCACTCAAATGGCAACATGGTCTTTGACAAGTCTCTACAATTCTGCCACAAGTTGATGTGCTTCTGGGCTCTGACTCTCTTCTGCTCGTCCATCTACACCAATACATTGCCTTGGTGGCAATCTCTACTCATAACACGCATTCACTTCTCTCAGAAGGAGAGAAGGTTTTTAAACCAGGAGCAAAGACAGCAACTAGGACATTGGAACAATCAGGACAGTCAGCTTTGTTTCCATGGTTACGGTGGGATAGGAAGACATGAGGGGTGGGGGATAAGAAAGGAAAGGAGCTTGTTACTCTCCTCTGGATCTGACTTGTCTTTTTTGGCTGAGAGTTGTGGGATTTTAACACAGCTAACCTACAAATAACTACACTCCCTTTGCTGAGAAAGTTTCACAAACAATATCATCAGCCATGTTTACAGTCAAAACATGTCTTGTCCTTGTTTTGGTCAAAAGAAGGGACAGTCAGTACAATAAGAATAATGGTAAATACAGGAAGTTCCCTCCAGCCTTCTAAACTTTTTTCATAATACTCCTTTCTTATTAGTTATCTTGTACAATGCAACTTAACAATCTCATTTATGGAAAAAAAAATATTTAGATAAAAATAATTACCTAAACATTTTGACTTTAATAACCAATGATCCAAGAAAAAAAAAAGGCTACAACTAGATTGAAGATTCTACCAAGATTTGATTGATTGGAACTTCTTGATCATAGGAAGAGAGAGTGCTACCGATACAGAATCAAAATTACTTCAAACTACCTTTAGGCCTCTTAGTATCTATACATTGCTCACTTTTGCACTCACCTAATATGCTTCTAACTATGAGGTCAAATATTTGGAATGTGTTTTTAACAGAGTACTGGCTTCTACCAACCAAGAAGCTAAGAATGCCATAAGATAGCATCTAAGACCTATAACAGAGATCACCCCATTTTGCTGTAACTCACCTACCTGTTCTCTGCAATATATTGATAAATCATTCATTTATGATTTTTTTTCTGTGTCTATAAAATGTTCTATGTCTTCAGTATTGGAACATGTTGTTTAAAGCAACCTGAATGCATGTCCCTGATCCATGGTTATGCACATTAGGTTAGGCTCAGACTAAACTATTATATGACTTTGAAGGGAAAGCTGTAGAGGAATATTTAATCTTTTAATCCTGCTCTAGGAAGGGATTACCTTCAGAGGCCTGTGTGATCCAGTTGGAATACAGAAAGAATATTAGTCAGACTAATCCTGTCCTCTAACTCAGAAGCAAGTGGTGACACAGGCCTTTAATCCAAATTCTCAGGACATAAAAGGAGCCGTCAGTGAAGAGAGAAGCAAGAAATAGAACCAGAGTGTGGAAGCAGAGTCCAAAGAGAGAAGCAAGGTAGAAGTAGAGGAAGAAGCCAACAAGAGCTCAGAGAGAGAAGTGGAGAGTTCAGCTCAGAAGAAGCCCGAAAGAGCAGAGCCAGTCTAGAATAAGCAGAAAGAAAGCAGAATCAAAAGAGGATGGTTTATGATTTACAGATCAGAGTTCACAACACAGATCAAATTGGAAAGAGGTAGTTCAGAAGATAGAGTGAGCTCAGACAGCTGTAAGTCTCAGAGGCTGAAACATTCTAGATTTAGGTTTGCAGATTAGATTGTACAGAGCCTAAAGCCTTCTAGGTCCAGGCTTGCATCTTGAAGATTAGATTTTATGGAGGCTGAAGCCTTCTAGGACTAGGCCTAAGATTAGATTGTACGGAGGCTGAAACCCTCTAGTACCAGTTAGTGAATTGCAAAGAATAAACTGCCTTTTGCCATGAACCCACAAGAATAATAAATAAAATCAATGCATACATCTACGGTTACAGAAAGCTGTGTTTTGCATTGACAACTTAATCTTTTTAACTTAGACACAGGTTATACTCTCTGAAAACCATGGTTTTAAAAACCAGAATTCACATGTATGTAGCTAATGCTAAGGCATTTTTGTGTATATATCTTAGCTCTATCTCTTAGTGTATACATTGTTTTTTTAACTAGCGCCAACTTGCTTCATTCTAATTTGTGACATAACTGAAGCATCCAGATGCACATGTGCAGAGGTCTCCGAGAACTCCTCAGGCTGCACAGCTGACACTGTAGACTTCCATCACTCCTACAGCTGACTTGAAAGTCTGCCAACTACTTAGTTGACCACCTTGTCTTTCTATAATTCCCTTCCAAAGTAACTAAAATGTGTCATAAATTAAAACAAAAGGGCTTTTAAAAACCCCAAAGAGTCTTTTCCCCAAACTCTACCTCATCAAGCAGGCTCAGATAATGCATTTTGCTCTATTTCAAAGGTTATGCCCTGAAGTCAGTAACTAATTAATAAACAATCTTCACCAAAAAGCCTTTACTATGACCTCCTGATAGTTTTACATGACTATATTAAAGCTCTTTATGAAATAAATCTGCAGCCAGGCGATGGTGGTGCACACCTTTAATCCTTGCACTGAGAGAAGCAGAGTCAGGCAGACCTCTGTGAGTTCAAAGCCTGCCTGGTCTACAGAGTGAGTTCCAAGACAGTCAAAGTTACGACAGAGAAACCCTATCTCAAAAAAAACAAAAAACAAAAAACAACAACAACAACAGAAAAACTAAAATTAAAATGAATTTATAAAAATGCATTTATAAAAAAAATTGCCTCTCTGGAAGCTTTTATAGTAAGGGGAGACTCTGAGTTAAACTGGATAACTTTCACCCTTGGCCATTTTATCCCTGTCAGGCCTTTACCTATGCTTTCTTTGCTTTTGCAAATGCTGGCATCTAGGCCTAAGTTCTATTACTTTAATTATTTTTTCATGTCTCATCAAAGAGTCATGCACTTAAAAATACAAAATTAGAGTTGCTTAGCTCCCTACATCATTTGGTATAATAAAGGAAATAACCAAAAACCTAAGTCTCTAAGGGAAAAGAGAGTTTAAAAGCCAGCAAATGAAAACACTTAATGGACAGCACCACATCTCTGTGTTTATGTGTGTACATGTGTACACTGTAAAGAATACAGGCGTGCAACATGTATTTGTATGTTGTCTTCATGGTATGAAACTGATTAACAGATGAACACTCATAAATTAAGTAAAATGAATCAAAAAGTGTCTCAAAGTTCATGCTACACTCAATAAAGTGACATTAATTAGATGTCTATGTTATTTCTAAATAACTTAAGATTTTCAAGTAATTACTGTATAAGCCTAAACTGCATAAATAGGGTCTGGAGGATTGCTCAGTGGTAAAGAAAAATGGGTGTTCTTGCAAAGGACCTGGGTCAGGTCTCAGAATCCACAGTGCAGCTCACAACCATCTGTAACTCCAAGGAGATCTGATCCCCTCTTCTGGCCTGCAGACACCAGGAATGCATATGGTGCACATACATACAAGGAGGCAGAGCACACATATGCATAAAATAAAAATAAATAAATCCCCAAATTTACAAATACCCAAGCATATTATTTGATATCATTAAAAGGCAATGAATTTTTTTAGTCTATTTCTATACCCAAGGGTTATGTTATAACCCTTTTATTATATTTATTATATTTTACATTTTATAAATTTTATATTATATTTTTATATTTTATTATATAAAAAATGTGTGTTTCTGGAAATTATAAATGTGTGTAGTTCTGTAGGGTGCTGTTTTGCAGCTGCTGTGGATTGACATACAATAACTAAAAAGAAAAGGAAAAACTGTATAGATGACAAAAGCAAGTTATGTTATATAAAGAAAGTTCTAAGTATGAAAATCATTTTTGGTAAAGATATTTTTAAAAAAGGAATGCTTGAGAGAGAAAGATATCTGTTGACAATATGTAAAAAGCAACAAAACTACAGGCCCAAACTGAAGATTTAAACAAGGTGAAAAATGTCTGAGCAGGTTGCAATTGCAAAAAGGTTTAGAAAATACAAATTTTTGTTTAAAAGCAACTTTTTGTGTGAGCAAGCTAGGTACCAAAAGAGAATTTTCCATGGATTAAGCTTCTTTGTCAAACACACATCCTCACAGCTAAAATACCGTGTGAAAGCAATATGCTTTTCTTTAGAATTTTGGTTTGCTCTTAATGGAAAATGGGAAAAGATATTATTTATTATTTAGGTTACTGGCCTAAGAAACAAAGATCCTGGGTTCTAACAAGATAAATTTTTGGCAATTTGTACAGTCGTTTACTACCTAAGAAGAGTAAACCTTTTTAACTCTGGAAGTGCTAAGTTTTATGAGCACTGTTTGAAGAACGAAAAACAATTGCTTTTCATACTACTGAGATCCAAAGCAAACATTTAGTTTGAGTAGTTTATCTAGTAAAAGGTACAGGGTTTTAGTGGTCTTCACATAACAGGGAGAGCACAGGTACCTCTCTGCATTCCCCATCAATTCTGTATATTTCCATAATTTTAATTGTTCAAAATAGCATCCCTTTGTGCAACCACTATGTTCAATCTGCATTTGTCTTAATTTTAACTTTGAATGTAAAACTGAGATGCAATGTGAAAAGGTTGCTCATTAAATAACATGACCACCTACATTTGACTTTATATAGTCTATTTTCACTTTCAGATGGATCACCAAGTTCATGCTACAGCACGTGTTTTAAACCTCTTGGTGTCTTGTTGAGGTTATAATATAATTACAACATTTCCCCCTTCCCTTTCCTCCCTCCAACCTTCCCATACACGCATCTCACTCTCCTTCAAATTCATGGCCTCTTTTTTTTTTTCATTAGTTGTTCTTAAATGCATATAAACCTCTTGGTATTTTTAATAAACTTCTCAAAATCAGATTCTATAATTAAGGATTTTTCAATCTACATTTAACCTTGGTATTTTCACAGAATCCATGGATATTAAAAATACATATTAGACATAATTTTATAAGTGTATCATTTATACGTGTTTCATGTTTATATGAGACTACTTATAACCTGCCTTGGCATTTTAGCTCTCACTTGAATTATTTGGCTATTATTTGATGGAATTATTATATTCTATAGAAATAACCGAATTCTTTTTCAGTTGGGAATAGTCATCAATAAGTTCTTTAACCAAGGCTAGGTAATGTTTTATTCAGCTCGACTGTCTTACTCTTAGGACAATCTCGAAACTTTTGCAAACAGCAAGAACCCTACGGTCTTGTGTCTTCAAGAAGGTTCACAAAAGAAGAGAAGGGTCTCTGACAAGTACCAAGTTCTGCAAACACAAATCACAGCTCTGGGCTGTGTAAGGATCTCAAGAGCTCTAAGGAGAGGCTGGTGGATTGATCAAACCTCTAACAAAAAGTGTCAGGATATGAGTTAGTCATGTGAGACAAAGTAAGTTGATTTTTTTTAAAGGGAAGAGTTATGAGTTTCTATCAAGTGTTGTTTCCAATTTGTCTTTGAAGGTAAAATTTTGATGTGACACCCAACAGTAAGGATAGGACTTTCTACTCTTCGTCACTAACATTCCTTGAGGGAGACATTTATGCAAAATAGACCTAACTCACACGTGGTCCTAAACTGCCACCTGTCCTATTTGAGCACTCTGCCAAACACCCTTGCAATGCTCCTGTAGTTCCTCAACTCCAGTATTCTTTGCTATCTTCAAGACAGGGAGGTTTGGATTTTCAAACTGTTCTTTTTCTGGTCATCATCAGTCTTCGTTCTAATTTTGCTTTGTTGACTTGTGTTTTATACATCCTAATACTTCAAAGCTGTAAGAGAAATTATAATTGTGGTAGCCTGATGCTTAGATATGATACAGGAATTTACAACACACATATGACTGGGGCTTCTGATTAGACCATTTGCAGCTGCATATGGTGTAACCCTAGCTTCTTCCTTAAAGTGGGACACGACCAACTAGGAATGAGCCTGCCCATCAATGTCAGACTTTTGTTCTTAACTCTGGAAACCATTAGTCAAAAAACAATACTTGCCATACAAAGCTTTTTGTCAAGGCAGGAAAAAAATGAGAAAGTATTTTAAATGTCATCAGAATGAGGTCACAAAATTCTTCAGAATGGAAGAAAGACAAGAGACTGTAGTCACCTAAGCCATTCTGACCTAATACAGGTTTCTGAGGACTCCCTGACATTATAAAGAGAAGGGATTACAACCCCAGTAAGCAGGGAATATTAATAATACTCTGTAAGTTCAGAGCAGATTCATTCTGCACTTGACAAATTATTAATTTTCTCTCAGTCTAGTCATGGCGTTCTACACACATTATCTTACAGGAGTGGCTAGAGCTGTCGCAGAAGGATCTGAGAATGGAGTGCAGTGTTGCTGAAGGTGCTTCCTCTGCTTCCACTTATACATGCCTGGGATGCTAAGGAGGACCCATACTGTGGCGGCATGGGCAGTGGTTGTCACAGACTCAGACCAGCATGACACAGGCAGGGAAGGGTGCTGAAGGCAAGCAGGCAGCACTGACACAGGTGACATCAGCAGAGAGCTGGTGCCTGCCCAGAAGAAAAGCACTGATGTTCAGGTGCACATCTGTCCCTGACCGCTAAGCACCAAACGGTCCACCCTCCAGCTACACAGACAAGCTAACTAGGGGAGACTTGATCAGGAAATCACTGAAAAGTTAGGTGTGATTAACTACAGTGTGATCCAGAAAAGGATGCAATAGTTATTACATCTCACTAAATTATCACAATCATACCATCTAAAAATTAATCCCTGGATTAGAATTCATGGAAAGAATTTGACAAGTTATTTGCATAATTTGGAGCACCCATAGTCTTATGTCACCTAGAAAACAAAATCAACTGAATGGCTATTATTTTAAATCTTATTAGTTTATATAGGAATTCACCTGGCCATCTAATATTAATATTTTGAATGTTACTTTTCCAGTTAACTTTAATCGATCGGCCTCTATTCCATGAGAATTAGGGCTTATCTGTGTGTTTGCTCACCAATAGAGCCCTGAAGAAAAATTCAGTAGCAGCACATAGTAGTCTCAAATATCATCTACCAAAGGATTAAAAAATTGGATAAATGAATACTCAATTAGAAGTCATTTCCCAGGGCTGGAGAGATGACTCACTGATTAGGAGTGCTGATTGCTCTTTCAGAGGTCCTGAGTTCAATTCCTAGCAACCACACGTGATTCACAACCATCTATAATGGCATCAGATGCCCTCTTCTGGCATGCAGGTGCACATGCAGATAGAGTACTCATATAAATAAAATATATAAATCCTTTAAAAAAAAAGTAATTTCCCAGTCCTAATTCCTAGGTTCAATTAAAAAAAAAGTTAGAAAGAACCTACTAGGCACACAAGGCACTATAGGAAATCTATGCAAGTAGGACAAAAAATATTTCTCTAATCCCTGTTCTCAATCAGAAGAAAACCTAGTGAGAGATAGACATCTGTCACACACTTCCATTCTGGACTCTACATTCCAAGAACAACAGCCCCTTTGGAAGTACGGTACCTATCACTATGCATAGCCCCCCACATCTGGGGTATTAAAGACAGTGAACAGCCAGTTTGGGGTGTTAGGCAGGTGCTTCAGCTACATTGTGCTAGAAGCCACGTTCCGCTCTAGGCTGTAGTTCTCAAATAGAGACACCACCTGTCTCTGCCTCCAAACACTACCACACTGGTGCCATGATCAAATTTCTTGTTTTTGTCTTATTTTCCCTCTTTGAAAGTTAGAAGGTACTATTATGCATTTATTATTATTATTTTTTATGCATGAGTATTCCATCAGTTCTACTAAGTTCTGTTTACTTTCATCTTTGCAAACACTCCGGTCGAGTTCCCTCCCTAATATGTGGTAGCAAGCATGAACATGTCCTATTTATGTTCAGAAGCAAATGGGCCACATAGAGAGAAACCTACAAAAAACTCTATTGATTTTTTGGTGCCTTTCCCATGATTATTATTTTTTAACAAAAAAGGGTACAGTTTGGAATAACTCTTCTAGAATACATGGGATTGCGCTGCTTGTTCAGTTACACCGATTTAGCACACTATACCTGCAGAAGCCTATACATTCCATCTAAATTGTAGAACACTCTTCTGGAACATCATTCCAGCCAGGAATGGGGGCTCCCAACTCCTCCTCACATGCCAAAAATAGAAATGAGAAGATTCTACTGTAGTCAGTATCAAATGAACGTGAGTAACAAACACGTGGCGACACAGGTGTTTATGTCCAACGCTCTGCCGTCAGTTCTCCCTCCATGTCTGTGAGCTCAGTACTAAAGAGCTGAAAGTTTAAAACTAACCTCTTTGTAGAGATCGCTCATCTCTCACTCCATCCCAGCGCTCTATAACGTTTCCCGAACCCAACAGAGAGAGTCAGAACACGCTGCTCCTGTCCCCAGCCAATGAGAAGTAAAAATAACACTGTATTAGAAGTGTGTTACCTTTTACGCACAGGAGGCATGTCAGGATAGAAACTGCTATCTCATTCTGGGCGTTCTTCCAGCAGCTCCTCCTGTCCTTCCTCACCATTAATCGGATAAAAAGAAAGGAGGCGTGTCAATGTTGTTTTTACTATTATTATTCTTCAGGAAGACCCTCTCCATATCACGGAGAACCAAAACAATCTCTGGGTGAGCTCAGAGTTCAGTTGGCCTGTAGAAGTCGTAAGGGTTAACGCAGTGAAGCAGCGTAGCAGGGTTTCTCTATAGCAGTGTTTCTCCCCCTTTCATTGCTGTTTTACTAAAGCAACGTAACGTGGTGGTGTTTCATGTTACTCAATTGAGCTGAGCTCTATGCCTTCCCACTGGCAATAAACATATAAAGAAATAATATCACATAAAAGAAGTTGGAAAAGCTTTCTAGTGACGCAGATTATAGATCCAAACTAATAAAAAAACTTCATGTTAAAAAAAAAAAACATTGTTCCACCCACAAAAACAAGGAATACTAAATCAGAGGAATATACCAGTATCTTCTATACTGCAGAACATAACTGGAGCACTCCACTTTTTAGCTCTCCTTTCATTTTGCACATTTCGTCTTTTGGGTGGTATTTATACACTGAATTGGAGCACTAGGACCCAGTAGAACATAGTGGTTAGGTGTTGAAGAACGCTCTGCTCTGTATCATCACACTGGCCCCACATTAGTGTTGCCTCTGAGAGACTGAAATAGTCACATAAAACACCGCTGTGTTTCCCTATGTGTGGACAGCTTACAGAATGCTCTGCCTTGCTTTTTGAGGAGGTGCTGGTAAAGGGCAGCAGGCAGAGAATGCCTCACAGTCTCTGCCCTAGGGGGCATCTTCCCATTGTGTGCAGAAGACAGGGGATGCCAGAGTTTGGACCGTAAGTGCTCTGCAGTGAGTCCTGGTGCTTGTTCCCCAGGATGTTTCTATTGGGAGGTGGAGGGTATTTTGGGAGTAGGGGCTCAGTAGAAGGACTTTAGAACACTGGAGCAAAGGGGACTGTGGCCACTCTCATCTCTCTCTTTTGTTGCCTGAACATGAGGTAGATAGCTTTGTTAAGCCACCTTCCTCTGCCACAATGTACTTACTATTTTGCCACAGGCCCAAAGGTAACAACAAGGCCAACTAACCATGGACTGTGTTATCCCAAACTGTAAGCCAAAACTTTTTTTGAATTTATTTTATTACCTTAGTATTTGTTCCCCTGATAGAAACTTAATAACATAGAAGAGGATGGGACAAAGGTGAATTGTGGTCCTTCCTCTTCAAAGAAGACACCGAAGGTTTGGTACAATACTTCCATTAAAAAAAACAATGTTGATGTGGGGCTGGAAAGGACAGGGGCAGAAAGGGTGCCCTGGATAGTCGTATGTTGAGTGGGCTAAACTAGAGTTATCTGAAAGGAGAGAACCTCAACTGAGAAAATGCTTCCATAAAATCCATCTGTAGGACATTTTCTTAACTAGTGACGGATTGGGGAAGGCCCAGGCCATTGTGAGTAGGTGCCATCCCTGGGCTGATAGTCCTGCTTCTATAAGAAAGCAGGCTGTGAAATTCAGAGAAAGCAAGCCTGTGAGCAGCACCCCTCCCCACCATGGCCTCTGCATCAGCTCTTGCCTCCATGTTCCTGCCCTGGTTAAGTTCCTGCCCTGACTTCCTTTAGTGATGGACTAAGTATAAGCCAAATAAACTATTTCCTCCCCAACTAGCTTTTGGTCATGGTGTTTCATCATAACAATCAGTAGTAACCCCAAGACAAAGGGTTTTTTACCATCCACATCCCCAGTTTCTTGTTCAATTTCCTAGATTGTTTCTAGGAAACAATTCAAAGCATGAAACAATTAGCGAATGTATTATTAACAGAAATCATAAAACCTAAATCCATTTTTTCTTGAGACAGCAAAAATTAACTGAAAGCTAAGATAAAAACAAAAACAAGAGCATAAATGGACACTGTCTAGCTGAGCCACCTCCTTCCTTTTTAGCCAAATAATTCGATATTTTCCCAAAAATTATTTTATATACTTATTCCATGAAGATTGGAAGAGCTATTACTGGTGATTTAAGTTTTCTCTGGCTGACCTAAAAATCATACACAGGGACTCAGAAGCTACCTGAAACAGTTCTTAATGGCCGAACCACAGACAAGGTGAGTGAACAAGAGATTCATAAAGTAGTGTTAGCTTATGATTCTTATGATGATACACCGGAGTCCATACTGATATAACTGATTGAGTAAATGTGAAAGAGAATAGTAACCCGTGTCGATGTCTCACCTAAAAGAGGGGAGAGCAGCCCCTATACCCTTATTCATGAGCTGTGTATGGTGACTCCCTTCCAAAGGATCCAGTGTGGAAAGGGGGAAAGGGATGATGTAAGACAGCAATGGGACACCTGACCAACAGCACCCAGCAGGTGATCAGCTTAAGCCTAAAGGGCAAAATCAAGTGCATAATATTCCCTCTTGATAAGTGATGGAAAAAGCATTTTAATCTTGAGGTCTCCCCTACCTCACACAACCACATAAACCCAGCAGAATGAGATGAAAGCCTCACACTCCAGCCAGGCGTTCTGCGGTATACCTCACTCGTATTCCTCATTGCTGCTGAGGTCAGACAAAGCCAGGACGGTCCATGAAACCGTCACAGGCAAATGGAGACTCCAGAGACGTGACACCTCAAATCCAAGGTAAAATTGGTGGAATCGCAGAAAGAAAAAATGAAATTAGATAAAAACGAAAGAAACCTCAGCGAAGTGTGAGCTGTAGTTAACAATACAGTTAATGATGGGTGCTGGTTTGTTAATCGTAACTAATGTACCTTTATGAGATTTTATTATCTGGGAAAATCAGGTGTGGGCTGCATGAGAATTGTATTGCCCTGATGTGTCTATTAATCCCAGATTGCTCTAAAATAAAAGTAGCTTTTCAAAAAAGCCATACAAATATAACTCCATGATGCTACCATTTTCCAGTTTAACAAAACGGTTACCTTTCAGGTAACTCCTTAAACTGGTGAACACACTCAGTCTGGCGCCCCAGCGGTGAAACAGAGGAATCCAGTTGTTGATACTTAAGTTACATATATGAGACATAACAAATGCTGGATGAATTCCAAACACATCTTTCTATGCACTAGCTGCATTCACTGAGTATTTTATTCATTGTTAGGAAGTGTGTTTCAAAAATTATGATGCCCTACCTTAAAAGTTCAATTAAATACTGCTGCAGAAAGATACCATTTTCTCCCAGAGATGATTATGAAGTTTATCTTTGCTTTTATAAATCACTTGCTGTGTACTCAAACAAGATGACTTTTCCTTTTATAGTAGATCCTGTCTACCCACTGTGTAAAGAAAATAAAGGGCAGCTTTATTATGAAGTCACATTGCTAAATCTGTGTTACCACCACCGTTTCTCTGGCAACAAACTGATGTCAAGAAAGTAATCAGCTGGCTGCAGGACAGAGAAGAAAGAAACGCCTTCTCCTATGCTACCCAGCCCACCCTCCCTGGAAATGCCTCAGCCCTTAAACACAGCAGTGAGTCTTCAGGAACAGAATGCTCACCGGAGGGAGACAGTACCACTAACCACCCTTGGCATTGCAGCATTCAGATAAAGAAGTATTTCTCAGAATAAATTAACTAGTCGCAGATACAAGTTGCTGCTTTGCATTTCATAGGAAATTATTTCATTAATAAAGCCTGGTGACATTCTTTTTTGAATGTGCTTTCATACTAGCCATGCCTGCATGTTAAATAAGCTTTCATAGGAAAAGTTATTCATGGGAGGAGGAAAAAGGAACCACTTAGCCATTCCTTTCAGGCAACAGGATTAATATCCCACTGTGAAAAAGAAATAGGAAGAGTCTATGGTGTCTAACTTCTTCAGAAAAAATCACAGGTTAAACAAATACAAATGTAGCTATGCATAATATATACATGTATACATATATATGTGTATATATACATACATATATATATGAGATATATAGGTATAATTGTAGTTGTTTATAAGGCTGTTGTTCACTTTGCATTCATTCATTTAACAAGATAGCTGGTCATTCTGATCTCTGTGTGTGTGTACGTGTGTCTGTGAATGTGCACATGCATGTGTGTGTCAGAAATGATGGCAGACCATTATTTCCTTACATAAATCTTAAATGTCTGGTAGTTTTTTGCTCTTTACAGGACATGTGAATGTTCAGAGTAAACCACCACTCATCAAGAACTGCCCAAGTCCCCAGTGCTGTTGTGAACAGACACATGAAGGAGAGCGATGCTTTCTGAATGAGTGCAGAACCTACAGTGGATGAAGCAATGGGTCAAACAGTGTCCTCCCAACATTCGTGTCTGTCCAGAGCTCAGAAAGTGACCTTATTTGAAAATAAAGTCTCTCCAGGCTCGTAAAGTCAGAAAAAGGGTATACTGCTTGAAGGTGACCCATAGACCGTTTATGGTCATCCTTATAATAAGGGGAAATAGACACAGGGGAAGAATATCAATTGAAAGTGGAGGCAGAAATCTAAAACTCTAAAAGCCATGAATTGAAAGGACTATGAATGACCACAAGAATCCAGAGATCCAGGAAAGAGGCAAGAAAGCCCCTCCTCCAAAGCCTCTGAGAGAGCAAGGCCCTGAAAACACCTTGACTTCAGCTTTCTGGGGACCTGGCTCAGTTCCCATCCGGCACCCGCATGACAGCTCACAACCACATATTCCTCTAGCTCCAGTGGATCTTACACGGTCTTCTGCCGCTGCAGGCTCTGGACATTCAGGTGGTGCGCATATACAAGTGCTGGCAAATACATATACATAAAAAAATAAATTTTAAAATAGAATGGATTTAAGTGAAATAAAACTCTAAAAAATACTGCATCCCAGCCCATGTATGAATCAAAACAGATGCCACGGATGAAAAATTCTGAGGGACATACAGCTAAGATGGGGCTGGAAGAAAATCGGATTTGGTTCTTTTCTCTGCTGTTCAGAACCCCAGCCCCAACACCTCACGTCTCATTCATTCATTTAACCGGGTGGTTGACGATTCTGACTACAGGATAAAAGTTTTTCAGTGAGGTTTCCAGCCATGGCTAAAAAGCAATAAAACTAAAGATGTATGAAATGAAATTATCAGTCACAGGCCTGATGAGGTTCCAAGCTGCATCGTTCAGCTCTTTGCGATCTCCCAGCACCCTCTCCGTTACCCAGCTTACAACGCTGAACTCTGTAAGCACAGGGATGGTTTCCTTATTTCTGAACATGCTGCTGCCCCAGACTCTGCCCAGACTCCTTCACCCTTCCCACTGATCTAATCCGTCTCTTTTCCAAAGGATGCTTCTGAGTAACTGGTAGCCTGGAATGATACCTCAGTCAAACAAGCCCCGGGAAAGGAGTGGATGCCGACTGTTTAAAAGCTTGCAAAGCTCACCCACCCACATCAGCCATGGAGCCAGAGCTAAGCTCACTGAGCGTTGCCCAGAGAGTCAGCATTCAAAAAGAACAAGTGGGTTTTCAGTAACATTAATATTTCTCAGCTCTCTCCCGTTAACCTATCAAGTACTAGGTTTTAATATATCCAGCCTAACCAAATAGAAGTGTCTCACCCAACTTCATGACTAGCATGACATAAATAGGAAACCAGAGTAACAACAGAGACACCAGGAAATTGGGACTTCTTAGATAAATGTGTGGGTGAATTTGGGGCTTCCTTTCCCTAGAATTAGCAAAATAATCAGCAAGCTTTCCAGAAATGGAGAACGAAAAGGACAGGGGTCAGGCAGGGTGGGGGAGCAGTAGAGGCTTAAACAACAAGAAACAAGAGAGGAAGCAAAATAAAGAAATATATATATATATATATGAAATGCAAGCCTAATCAGGTTATACACAAAAAGACGGTAAGAAACCAGCTCCTGCTGCACATCTGGAAACATGGGAGGGCAGCGTCGTACAGGTGCAGCTCCTGCTGCTCCGTCCATTCTAGTCTGCACCCCCACCTATTATCATCCCCTCTCTCAAAGGGACTCAGACTTCACCACTCCTTCACTGAGAAGTGAGTGCGTTCCAGCTTTTTATACTATTATCACATTTTTCCAGAGGGAAATTTCCATGACTTTTTATTTCAGAAACTTTGTGTTTCTTAAAGAAGAATAAAGGAGGAGGGGAGAAGGGGGTTGGGGAGGAGGAAGGGGAGGAGAAGCGAAATGCAAAGTAAACAGGCACGCTTGGGCGTATATCTCTATTTCCAAACACATCAATATTTAAACAGAATTATAATTTCTGTAACAATCAAATTTGAATAAAGATAATTGTCTGTTTCAAAATCTTTATTATCAAGCGTCCATTGGCAAAATAGAAAAAAAATCATAGGCTTAGATTATGGAGTACATGCTTAACATGCTCAAGGCCCTGGGTTCAATTCCCAGCAACAAAAAAGTTAGTAAATTCAACCTTAACAATCAAAAATACTTTCCTGGTTAGGGAGTAACTTCAAGCATGTAGCCATGAGCATATGACCTTTTTATACATTCCTTTTTTACCAATATACATGAGTGGTACCAAATATAGAATTTATCATGCTGTTTTCATACATGGATATAATATACTTCGACCGTATTCAACCCCCTCCTCCCATGAATCTCTCTCCTTCCTTTCTCCACCAACCACTGGTCTCTCCCCTCCTCTCCCAGATATTCTTGCTTCTTACATTCATGTTATGTTCTAAAACCTGGATTCCACATATGCTGGAAAATACATTTGTCTTTCTGGATCTGGATCTGTCTTACTTTGCTTACTAGGATGATCTCCTGTTTCATCCGTTTCCTTGCAAGTGACATCATTTCCCTCTTTTTTACAGATGAACAAAACTCTGAACTACATAATATTGTATGTAATATGCATTACATGTTCCTTACACACTAATGTGGTCATGAACATCATCACTGATTCTACTTGGCTCCTGTGGGTGGGAGCACAACAAACATGAATGTGCAGGTCTCTCTGTGATGTGATGATCTGGATTCCTTTGACTATATCCCCAACTACTGGTATAGCAGATCACAGGATCATATGGCAGCTCGATTTTCAGGTTGTTTTTTCGTTTTGTTTTTGGGGTTTTTTTGTTTGTTTGTTTGTTTGGTTGGTTTTTTGGGGTTTTTTTTGTTTGTTTGTTTTGAGAAACTTCCATATTGATTTCTATGGCTGCGTAATTTACAATCCCACCAGCAGTATATACATTTGTGAGTGCTGTGCAGGCTGCTTGGACTCTGACCTGCCACAAGGCTGTGGCTCTGTAACTCACTGCCCTCCTGGATCAGAGTTTCCTTCCCTTACTTTCTTCCACATCCCTTAAGATTTAAAACTTAAGTCTTCCTATGTTCTTCTTATCCATAGTGAGCCCCCTGGTAATCAGTTCCTTTAGGAGGTATTGGTCCATTCGTATGCAAAAGCCCAGAAGACAAGAACTTTACCATTTTAGCTTATTACCAAATGCCCAGTGTTTAAAACAGCACTCAGTCCTGTGGGCTCAGGAGCCTTTGTTGGGCAGTGAAGGATGTTGTTCCCTGTAGCATCCTGCTAGGGCTTCTCTGCAGTGTTCACCAGACCAGGAAATGCAACCAGATGTTAAGACCGTTCTATTCCCAGTCTCCCTGGAAGTGCTCTGGGGTGGATGAAAGAATCAAGGATTGAGGGGGAAAGTACATACTGTCGAAAGCAACAGACACCCTTAGAAGTTTGAGTAAAGGAGTAATTTCCAGAGCAAGAGTCTACAAGGACCACACCTGGAGCTGAGATCTTTCTGTCCTGTCCTTGATGAATGACCTTCAGAAATTGTGCTGACTTGTCAGAGCCCCCAGCTGAGAACACAGCACAGAGTCTGGCTCCCATTTGAGTCACCAAGCAACAGGCAAGAAACAGCACACAAAGCAAGAGGGTTTACAATGGCAACTAGGAGATTCAAAAGGAGACTTAGTGGATGATAAAACCAGAATTCCAAAGGAAGGCTTTTACCTTATCCAATCGACAGATACCCAGCAGTAAGAGGAATAGCACTAGTATGATTTTAGGCTGAAATTATACATTCATTCCTTCATTCTCTTGCTAGGTACATCTGAGACCACAGTAAGTCGGCAAAACAAAAACTTAGATAGGTATATGGTAAAGGCTGTTTTGAAGCTCTTTTTAAATCCCAGTGCCAACAAAGGTCCATCATTGGGAATGTGAGCACACAGATGAGCAAGCAATGCACACGTGTGTACATACACACAGGGCTCATAGCCGGTGTCTGATTGCGGTCCCTGGCTGATGGCCCAAGATGTGTTGTGGTGAATGCATCGACAAATACTCTTATCCCAAAGTGAATCAAAATCTAACCAAGTCTCAGACTTCACATCTTGCAAAGGAAAATTTACCTGCATTACATTCTTGCTATCCTCCTCTCATGCCTAGCCTGCATCATTTCATTTATATCTCAGCCCACGCCCCCTCCCCCATGCCCAGCCCACACCCCCTCCCCCATGCCCAGCCCATGCCACCTCCCCCATGCCCAGCCCATGCCACCTCCTCCAGCACAGCATTTTCCTGAACGGAGTAAATTATAGCACCTGGTTCAGGTTCTGGTCCTACAATTCGACATCAAAAAGCTCATTTCCAGGTGAAGCTTCTGACTTCAAATAAAAAATAATGTAGACCTCAATTAGGTTAAATTGGAATACATTTTGCCTCGTATTAGGGCCATGTGAATTTAATTGATTTTGAGCAAGTTGATAGAAGTAGAAAATAGGTTGGATTCGAAGACTGGACTGTTCCTGTTTCAGTTGTCAAATTCATTATCTGACCCTGCTGTGACCGGACTCACAAAAAAAACAGGCATGCTGTCTTGAAATGAAGTCTACAGGCTGCCCAAATATTCTCTCTTTTGGCAACTTTACGCATATGCAATTGATTGGTTTACTTTTGTATGATCATACAACACATAAATGAAGTATTGTATTATTTACTTTCTTACTTGGCTTTTTGAGCTCCTAATGTTGAATTCTTGGCTCTAGAAGCTGAAGAAAATAAGGTGTTTCCCAGAGGCAGCATCCTTTTGTTCTGATTCTGAGGTTTGGGGTCTTATAAAACTAGTGTGGGAGATGTGATGGATTTTAAGAAGATCTTTTCTCCTACTTTCTATTACAACTTCATACTGGTTATAGTTGGTTAAGGATTTAATCTACACTCTGAACTTTATTAGCAATCTGTCTGAATTACTTCCCTAATCTGCAGGCTTGCTTCTCTCTGGTGAGTTGTTACTACTGGCTTCTATTGTTGTTCGTTTGTTGTTTGTTTTAGTTTACATGTTTTTAATAACAACACTGTAAAAGTCGGCAGTGAAGGTGTAGTCTGCGTTGCATTATCTTGAGCCTATATTCTCTTGAGTGAATTACTTACTTGACTTAGATGCTATTTTCCCCTAAAGCAGTTAGATTTACAGTTTAGACAGTTTTCTATTTTCATATATTATGTTAAAATATGCACAGCCTTAATTAAAAGTGACCCTACAAGGTGACCATACTTTTTCTGGAGGACAATATTTTTCTTTGTTATTTAGAATAATGTAAACAACTTAATAAGCATGATAAAAATACAAATTTTCTGCATTAGTGTTCATTTCTTGATTTTTGTTAATATACAATATAGTATATATATTAATATGTTATATATTATATTATTATATATTATACATAATATAATGCATAATGTATAATATACATTATATATTCATATATAAAATTTATATATATATATATATAATATACTAGTATATTATGTATACTATATAGTATATTATATATTAGTACATAATATAATATAAACTAGTATATAAGTACTATTATATAAAATAACTAATATAATAGTCTATATTATATTATATACTGTATAATATATATAATAATTATACTATATAATACTTGTATTATATAGTATACTATATATAGTATAATATATATCATATGAATATTATATATACAATATTTTATTGTAATTTTCAGGTTTCCACCAACTATGTAGCTCTAGTTTAGTCTGGTTTTACTATTTATTCTGTGACTATCCAATTATAGCTACATATGAATATTTTTTGATGTATTCAACAATCTTGCTAATAAGCAGAATGACACAGATTTCAATTTATTTCTTAGACACAAGTTAAAAACAACAACAAAATCACTCCTGGAATTTTGGGGAGAACACAGCCTGGCAGGTAGTGAGTCCTCGGCAGCCTGGCTCTCCTGCTTAACCAGGTATTGTTGCTACAATGCCATGTTAGGTCAGAATACACTCCATAAGTCACTGTTGTACAAAAGAGAAATGAAGGCAGGAGGAAGCCTTAGCTTCTAACCTTCAGCTAGAAGGAACAAGCACTCTGTGAGTGAAAGTCAGATTTTGCTCTGTGTCCCACAAAACCAAGATTAAGAACCAGTAGGAAGAAGCTTTGCCAAGAATAAATTCTCCTATGTACAGAAGAATTTCAAGAGCCTGGCAGGAGGGAGCTCCCTGCCAGTGGAGACCCAGCAGAAGCTGGATAGCCACCTGCTGAGAAGATTGGAAAGGTGAGTTCTCAACTGGCTGGCTGGTTTGACCAGAAAAATTCAACATTCCTTACAAACGGCACAATGAAGAACAATTTTTAAAAAATCTAAGGCCCTCTGCACACTTATTTTATGACACTGAGCACGTTCATGTGCATTATCGCCGTAATGCCTCAGGAGTAAGTTTATTACAAGCACCTCATTTCTTAAGCGTGTGTCATATGCCCTGTAGAGGGAGTTACAGGGAGTTTTAAGAAGCCATATGTTAGAGCTGAGAAAAGAACCTGGATCTTTATACAAGTTTTTTTAAATAATTTTTTATGTATAATATATTCTGATTAAAGTTTCCACCCTTCAAATCCTTTGAGATCCTTCCCACTCTTCCACCCACCCAAATACACACCCATTCTTTTTCTCTCTTAGTAGAATACAGTCATTCAAAAAATAATAATAAAATAAAACACAGTAAAAACAAACAAACAAGAGTAGGACCAAAAAAAAAGGAGGAGGAGGAAAGAAGGAAGAGAAGGAGGAGGAGGAAGAAAAGGAAGAAGGAGGAGGAGGAGGAGAAGCCAAAGAAAAAGCACCAGAAACACATATAGACTCAGAGGCACACATGTTCACACACACACACACACACACACACACACAGAAATTCCATAAAAATACACAACCAGAAAAAATGATGTTCATGCAAAGGACCTATAGTAATTTTAAAAAGGCTGTGACAAAGCATTATGATACAAAGAACCTCCAAAAATGCCATTTTGGTTCATTTTTTGTTGGCTGTCTACTGCCAGGCATGGTGCCTGCCCTTCAGAGCTGTGTGTATACATAGTGAGACTGTGTTGGAGAAAAGTAATTTTAATTGTTTTTATTTTTTTTTCTTTGAAAAAAAAAAACAACAGTGTAGAACTAGGGAAGAAAAATAGCCTTAATTTTTATTATATAAATTGAAAATTATCCAAAATGGAAATCTTTGAACGTGGGGTTACTGTTCTTGACAAAATATGGAGGACATTCTTTAAAGTCACCTTTGTCTTAGTGCCAGAGAATTTAAAAATAGGAAATACAGCAAAGGGAAGAAATCTGTGGCCATTTTGTGTAATTACACTGCAGCCCTGGGTTGCTGTGCTTGTTCTTTTTGATGAATTGACATACATGTCAGACTTTTCTCGAACCGTGTTCCCTTTGACATATTTTAAAGGGCAGGCTATTTGCATTTTATGAATGTAATATGTTATTTTCTTTCTTTTAACCTCTAGAGGCCTCTTGCTTTTAAAATGAAGCTGGTTACCCAAATCACTAACTTGTCATCACTGGGAAATAAAGATACCAGAGAAGAGCAACCTCGCTCGACGTTAAGTCAGGAGTTTTGAATATTTCAGTTAAATGCATGATGTAAGATTTTGCTCTGATTTTATGTGGTTGGTTTTAATCTGCCAGCCTAGTGTTGTCTTTGTTCAAGTCCCGTGTGGATACTGAAATAGGGTGTACCGATTGTGTGCCAAGCTGTGTTCAGTGTGTCACTATCTCATAATGCAGTCTCTGAAGTGGGAAACTTACAGTCCAGCAGGACTCTAGAAGATAGGCCTGGAGGCCAATGTCCACACTGCAGAGAAGCCTGTAGTGAATGGTTACTGTAGCAAGAATGACGAGTGCTCTGATGCCCCCCACTTAAAGTTCCCATCCACCCAGCATGCTTAGGGTGGCTTGGGGGAGGACTTCTCATGGGCTGGACTTTCAAGTATTGGTTGAACATTGGAGACAGAGCTGTGATGGAAGGAAGAAGGCACCGAAGAGAGAACACGGTGTGAGCAAGAGGGGCTACATTTGGGACAATCAGCTACTCTTATTCAGCTGTAGTGTAGGACACAGAAAAACAGTACAAAGTGTCCAGTGGGAAGTCTCTGATTCATACCATGCTCAGGACAGGGGTCTCGGCAGCCTTTATCTCTCTGGCTTTAACAGGTGCTCCTCTCACATGTTTACCTGTGCGTCTTCTAAATCTTATCTTTTATTTTGAACATGCTCCCCACTTATTTGAAAGGGCCCAACTGTCATTCAGTGTAAACGAAACCTACCTGAAAGTGGATGTTAAGATTCCACGTTGAGCACAGGCACAAGAAAACATCGCCACGTCTTACTTTTCCGAAACTGAGAGCTAAAATCTGAGCGCATAAATCTTCCTATGCTTCCTTTGGTTTAGTCATGCTTGTAAATTATTTGAATTCACAAGGGAATAAGGCTTGTATATCTTCAAGAAACAAGTCCTTTTTGTTTTAAGTAGCCTTATACTTCTGGACAAAAACTGGCAGCATTGACTCCTGCCTTGTGTCCTTTACATTTACCCCTAGAGATGATACTTGTCTTCAAACTCTGAGTCCTGATAATTATTGAGCTCTGTCCCTTTTCCTAATTTTTTCCTAATACTAAATATTTTCTTAGACATAAAACATGGGGTGTGAGTGTGGGGGGCAGAGACATTCTGTGTCCATAGATTGAAAGAAATCACGTTGTTAAAATGTCCTTCCTACTCAAAGTGATCTACAATTCCTTACAACTCATCCTAATAACAAGGACAATTTTTACAGAATAGAAAGAGCAATGAATATCTAAGAGTTACAGAAAAATGTGTGTGCTATGAGCAACACTGAAAGGACTCAGCATGTGTGTGTGTGTGTGTGTGTAAAACAATAACTTAAAAAGAGGTTATGAATTTGAGATGGAGTGGAGAGACATGGGAGAGTTAGAGTGGGGGATGTGGGGGGTGAAAATGAGATAAATATAGTACCTATGCATAAAATTTTTTAAAAACTGATATATGTACAATCAGAGGGAAAAAATCAAACAGCCAGAACTATCTAAACCATAGCAAAAAGATTAAAGAAGAGAGCATTAGATTACCTGCTTCAAAATATGTTGCAAAACTACAGTCATCAAAACAGTGTGGTTTGGCATAAAAACACACATGCAGAACAATGGAACGGAAAAGAGAGCCTATAAGTAAAACTGGGCCTTTATAGTCAGCTCAAATGTGGAAAAGGTGTTAAGACCATGCACTTGGTAAAGGATAGTTTTTTAAATAAGTGGTTCCAGAAAAATTGAATATCTCAACACAGAATAATGAAACTAGATAAAGAAATCATGAAGAACAGTTCAGTACACTGGCATTAGTGAAAGCAAGATCCCCAAACACAGGAAATAAAAGAAAAATTGAGAAACAACAAATTAACAAGCTCCTTAACAGCAAAGTAAATAAGCTACAGAATTAAGAGACACCCACAGAAAACCTTGCTAATGCTACATCTTCGCGAAGAGTCAATATCCTGAATAGACAAAGAAATGAAATGACTTAATATCAAAATAAAAACCCAATTAAAACTGGTAATAAGCCTAAATAGACATTTCTCTAAGAAAAACATACAAATGATTAACAGCTATATGAAAAAACTTAGAATGCTTGATATCAGCTATACCCAGCTGGGAACCCTGAAAGCTACAACAATGACTCACCTGGCAAGACTCACCCACGGATGTAATAGTGACGTAAACATCATGGGGGTGACTGATCACCCTCTGATTGAATATAATTCCCAATGCACAACTTAAAATCCATACCATTATCAGGCTAAGAACCTACTGCAGGGAACCTACTCCTATTAGTCTGCTAAGTAGACATAGTATTAAACTTAATTCTAATGACTTGTCCTACCCATAGATTAGAGCATCTTCCAGTCCTTATCTGAGGAGCTTCTCTTTGCAGCAAATGGCAGTTAGCAAAGTCTTCAGCCACGAAAGTCTGATAAAATGCTGTCATTTGCAGCAACGTGGGTAGAACTGGGCATCACCATAGTAAGTGAAATAAGCCAAGCTCAGAAAAACAAGTACTACATGATTTCACTCCTATACCGAGTCCATACAGTTTGAGTCATAGACGTTGAGAGTAGAATGGTGGTTGCCAGGAACCAGGGACAATAGCGAGGAGGGCGGGATGGGGAAAAGTTGGCAGGGTATACTATCTCATAGTCAAATACAAGAAAGTTTCAGTACTCTTATGTAGCGAGGAACAATGGTTATATGGTTATTGTGGGTACATTTTAAATTACATGCACCAAAGAACGATAAAAAAACAAACAAACAAAGGTGAAAACCAATTAAAATCTTTCCTACTCAAGTCTTGTGAAATTGCACAGAGACTGAAGAGCCATGCTGCCCTGATCCTTGGTTGTTGAATCTTCCCCAGGGAAGCTTTTCAGCTGTTACTTCTCAGTGGAAACTCGCAGCTAGCTAAGCATGTCTCTATTCACTCTGGCCAGAGCTCTCCAGCATCAAGCATACAGGGGGAATGAATGACCCAGCAAGTTCTTTAAAAATAGCCAAGATTAGGTACAATAACCATTTCATTTCGAAAAGCCCTGGAAGCTTATCGCTCTTGTTCAGATAGCTTTCAGTTGCCGATCATGAGATTGGAGCAGCTTGTCTTCTCTGGTGCTTCCGCTGCCCTGCCCTCCCAGGGTCTTCCTCCCTACTACTGTATCCAAGGTCTTTGTGGGGAGCACAGTTCAGGCCCTGGCATCCTGCCTTCCAGGTCTGTCACCTATTGTTTGGCAAAGACAGGAGTTTTCAGCTTCATTTGTTTGTCTCTCCTCAGCAAGGACTTGTTCTCTAAAACCATCCTTTGTGGGAAGCATCTCCCAGCCAGCCCTGTGCTGTTAGCATAGGAGTCTTTAAGCTGCTCTTGCATGTAGTCAAAGTGCTACTTGCTCTGAATATTAGCAAGGTAATTTTGTTTTATCTGCTCTACATGAAGCCTAGTCTTCAAGACCAACCATTCCATTTAATAAAGTCACTCACAAACTAGAAGGTCCTAATGTTAATTGGGAAAAAAGCCAACAATAATTCGTCAAAATCTACTAAAAAAAGATTCAATAATATCCCCCATTCACAGAAAGAAATATCCTATCACTCACGAGAGCTACTGAGAACTCCACACATCCACACTCATCAGAGGCATATAGAGTTAAAGGAAACTGCAAAAAAAAAAAATGCTTAAACTTCTCTACAGCATGAAGGTATAGAAAAATCGAATGCCAAAAATATAGTTCCCAAAGAGGAGAGTCAGCTCCCCAGGACACTGACATAAAGTGAGAGCATTTGTGCCTTACGACACTGTGACTTTTCTATCCCCTCCCACTCATAGTTCAACAAACCAATCAGACTGCACACAGACACATGATGATCCATTCATGCAATCGTTACAAACTGGCCTCTCCCTATAGACTAGATTCTATGCTGAACACTAGACAGATATTGGTGAAAAGTCCCAACACACGTCCTACCAACACAGAGATAACACAAGGTTGTGAATAAGCATAAGCATAAGGTTAAATAGGTAGAGGGCCCTGGACAGAACCCCAAAGTGTTCCAAACATGAAGGGCTGTTAAGAGAGTGAGTCTGGGAAGAAGACAAAGCAAAGAGGGAGAAGAGAAAGGAGGTCTGCTTCCACCTCAGAATCCCACACTTCAGATAGATTAAAAAGCATTCAGGATCCTGAGTCCACAAGAAATTAAAAGTCCTTCAATGGCAAATCAAAATGAACAACAAATCAATAAGAGATAGGACAAATGTCAAAACCAGGAAATCACAGCTTGAGTGAATCTGGTCTGGGTACAGGAAGACACATGCCTGGGACCGGTGTCATGTATGACAGGTGACTTGAAGCCTGCTCTGAACTGTAATATTCAAAAGGGAAGTATACAGAGCAGATTAGAAATGTCCGCCCACCCACTAAGGAGAAAGATAAGAAAAGCTCTGAGCTGGAAACAATATTGATGGCCTCTCAAAAAGAATTGTTTTTATAATCATTCTTTTACATAAGTCAGGGGTTTGCAGGCAGCTTTAATACAAACAGAACTGCGGGAGGAGTCAGCGATATCTGTGGAAACAAGCTTAAATCCTGTCTGGAGGAAAAGATCTCCAGGTCCCTTAAGAACTACTTTTAAGATTAACCAGAAATGTACTCAAACTTTCTAAAAATGAATATAAACTCAAGATAACAGTTTGTTGGAAGAATCAACAACAACTAAAAAACCCTGTAAAACATTTACACTTCAGGTATCAGATCTAACAAACAAAAAACAAATATCCACAAGATGCCTACAGAAGTAACAACTAAAACTGAATATGGAGAAGAGACAAGACATAATGAAAATTATTTGATAGACTTGAAGAGGAAATTAAATGGAAAGGCGCTAGACATCTTGTGTTGACTCTCTCAGATCCACTCCATTCACCCTTCCCACCCCCCAAAGGCTGTTCTCTATGGACAGCCAGACTAGGCATGTCCTGGACCCTTCTGACCTTCTGACAAGGTTTGGCCAAAATGGAGGACAGACAAGAGACCAGTGGGAAGAGAGGGATCTGGGTGTTTACATTCAAGACTCCTTCCAGTGAGGTTCAGAGCAGGATGTGCCTGTGATGAAGTTCATGCCTGGACAGTTACCCTGTTCTGTGCACCCTCCACTGACTTCCCATCCACTGCACCTTCTATCACTGCTACTTCTGAGTCTCCACCCTCTTTCTGTGGACAGCCCTCAGCAAAGCCAGAAAGGGACAGAACACTACAGAGAAATGGCGGTTCTACTGACAGCACAATTCTCAGTCGTAACCACAGCAGCCAGAGAACTGCGGGACAACATCTTCCAAATGCTTCTGAGAGGTGGAATTGTGTGACACTGTGCCATTTGATGGCAAACATCATAAGCAGCAGTTTAAAAAAAAAAACAGAAACAAGAGGATTCTCTAAGAGTAGACACTCTCTGCAATAAATGCACATGAGAATAGTAAAATTGCATGAAATATCAGAGTAACAAAATTTAGTCACGTATCTGACAGCAACAGCAACACATTATTATCAATATGATTTCTTCATGCTATTAACAAACACTGAGAGCATATACTCTTAAGAGGGATACTATTTTAAATAATACAGTCAAAACTGGAATAGCTAAGAATAAGTCTAATGAAGGATATAACAACCTTTAGAGGAATAAATGACAGATCTACTGTGATATGCTGCAGAAGAGGATGCATTATGTTCATGGAAACAAAGATTATAATAGACAACACTCAATGTCAGATCTACCCAAACTGACATATAGCATCATTCAAATCACATAACAATACAGGGGTATAAGCAAGCAAAGAGATATGTATTTTCTCTTATATAGCACATGCATGTATGCATGATATTTCATATTCAAAAATTAAAATTTAAGAAGAATTCAGTATCAAGAAAGTCAACAAAATAATTTTTAAAGAAAGAGTTTAAACACTTTGACATCGGTGATCAACTAAATTTAAAAACAAAAATACTCAAAATATAGTCTTTTGTTTTTCTCAATGACCTTGACGACAATATTTCTCTGGGGCTGTAGAGATGGAATCCAGACTACACAGAAATAGGAACTATGGGGCAGACTGAACGCCTCTGCCTCTGCGCTTGGTTCTCTCCTATGGAAGAGGAACAGGGTAGCCAGAGGAGAGTAGGGAGGGAAAGGGAGTTGTATTCTTTTGAATAGGTGAAAATGTTGAAGACGCTTACTGGCAAAAAGGAATGGGGGAGAGGAAAGAGGAAGACATGGGAGATGAGGAAAGTGGCCATCAGATGCCCTTCAGGCTGCAGGAGGAAATGGAACTGAGAACAGATCTACAGATTTTATTTCAGCCCGAAAGGAGAGAGAAGAGCACCAATGAGAAGCGTGGGAGAAGTGGAACGGGTGGTGAGTTATTAAGGGGACCATTTCTAGGTTTATTTTGGCAGTGAACAACTGGAAGTTCCCAAGGATGTACTGCACACTCACACCAGTTTGCTCTACCCAACTATGAGGCTGGTGAATCAAACACCAAGTCCAAGACACTTGGATAGGCAGAATTCTGCCAATACTCCGTGTAAGTATTTACTAGCAGACATAGGTTCCACTGTTTGCTGATTTTATGCAGCAGACAGAATCTTCAGGTCTAGGCCAGACAGGGCTTTGCACTAGCTGCTCTGCTCTGTTTGGCTCCACAAACAGTCATCAGGAAGACAGCCATGGAGGGGATGAGTGGGGTGTGAAGCTGTAAGTCTGTGCAGCTCAGAGAACCACAGAGCAAGGAAATCGGGAATCATCTGCTTTGGCATATTAAAACATTAATCTCCCCACAGGGGGGCAACTTCAGTCATTTCTTTGCAAATGCCTTCTACAAGGATTCATTAGGGTGAAGAGAGAACCTCCGCTATCCATTAATTCCAGGAGCATGTACACACAGATTCCCTCGTGCTTTCAGTGAATGATGATGTGGCTGAAAACTCAAATTCTTCTTATGTTTCCAGAAAGCTCTTTTTCCCTCTTCCCAAGATTAAGCATCTGTGTTGAAGGATCTGCAAATACATCTCACCAGTGAGCTCAGCAAACAGATCTGCCGTGGTCATGCAATGCTAGTTCACAACAACCTTCCATTACAAGATGGAGGACGCTTCATAGGATGGAATTGGCCCTTGCTTCTCTCAATGAAGACTTGCCACCTGAGGTGCGCTTGCTTTTCCCAAAGACATTGTTCTTGCACTGTAGCTGAACTCCCATGATATCCGTACTATAAGTAACCATGGTACAAATAAACCTTAGCAGCATTGGTGCCATCTGGGGTAAACAAAGCCTTCTTAAAAATAAAATGTATTTCGTGCTCAACACGTATCTTCTAAGACAGCAGGAGAGGAAAGCAAACCAGCATATACAGTGTCTGTTCTGCATTTAGCTACCAGTATCTACAGACAGCTTTAGCCAGTGGATTTTATGGAAGTTAACATTTATTTCTACTTATGTGGAATGCCCTGAGTAGAGAATTCAGCAATGGGTCAAGTTTTTAAGCATGCCCAATGCTCATAAAGTGACCGTGTAAACGAAGCAGATTGGATCCCAAAGCTCTCGTGAACAGTGCTGCAGATGTTTTCTTCAACTGTGTGTGTGTGTGTGTTTTTTTTTTTAGGCCATGAAACAAAATTTGGTCTAGAATGTTCAAAGGGCATGATTAAAGGTTTCCAACTGTTGGGCAATTTCATGCTCATAATCACCACGGAATCTCCAGATACCAGGTTATATACGCAATGCAGTGGATCTGTTCAGACTGAAGCATTTCCACAACTGGAAGAAGAGAAAAATCCTAAGAATGAGTATGGTTTTTCGCCAGAATCCCTCACGGATTGATTGAAAGATCATGTTGTCACTTCACAGACAAAAGGCAAAGTCTTCCTTGGCTCTTCAGCCCTGTTGGGGGCAAGGCCTGAGGGTGCCAACCGTGGAAGTTCACCTGAGAAGGCTGAACTTCGAACTCAGAACTTGGTACTCACTTCTGCTGCTGGGCGGATTGCTCCAGGTTTTAAGGAATTTTCTCAGAAGCCTTGATCTATCAGTCCTTCGTGTGTGCCTAGAGTTTTGGTCACACAACTGTGTGGAGAAGAATCAGTGTGCAACTTGTGTGTTCCCATTAATATACACTTCGTCCTCTATGTATCTCAACTTCCTATTGCTCTTTTTCACGACTAAGACAAAGGTGATGAAGAAGCAACACCCCTCCCCCTAATCACTCATCCTCACTGGGACAAGAGTTGGCCTTACCACTGCTATACAAATACCTTGCAAGTCTTTGCCAAAGTTCACAGTGAGTGTGATGAGAATTTCACTGATCCACCTTGCACAGGCTCTGGCGCTGGAGCAACAAGAGTCCTACAGGAAAACAGAGCACACTAAAAGCAATGTGTTTAGCAGGTGCCTGATGACTCGTGGCAGACCCTGCACAAGTACTATGGCCTCTTCCCATTCCCATCATTCTTTCTCTCTCCAGCTCCTGTAAACCCACACACATGATGGAGTATCTGCATACACACATGTACTGACGTTTCCAATGCCAGATTCTCCCTGAAATAGTAAAAATTTACTATGAGGCCAAGTTTGTCTAGATCTCCATCAGCTGTGTGATGTTTCTTGGGTAAAATAATCCTACTATGTCCATATTGTTCATTCACTTAATAAATAAATAAATAAATAAATAAAAAGGGGAAAGAGAAAAACCAACCGAGTGCCAGCTTTCCCTGGATTCTCTTCTCCCTGCTCGCTAGAGGAGCTGGTCCCACCATGATAAACTGAATTCCCTTGCAGCAGAAGCCAGACAGAGTCTGCCTATACCGACACTATCACAACAAAAGGAGACATAACCATACAGAATCCAGAGGCAAGCTGCACGATGCCCTATGAGCCGGTACCGTTACTCGGATGCTCTCTCCACTCGCAGCCTTTACATATAACTCTACACATTTCTTGGCGCAGCCAAGGAGTCTGCTCCATCTCCTTAACTCTAAATAGTGAGGACACTTTTAAAATGTGAACTTACAAATGCACTTGTAATAGTAAAATATTTTATATCAACTTTAGGTACCAGAATTTTATTTAACATTCTATCGCTACAACGTAGAAAATAGTGTCTAATATATCTTTATACAATACCACATTCACTCACATACTAATAGAAAACATTAAACACAAGTTAAAGAAGCTCTAGGATTCACTACTTATTGAAGGCACTGATGCACAAACAGTGTGTATTTTATGCCTTTTGTTGTCTTTATACCTTGTGGCTTCTTGCAAGACTAGTAGTGCCACAAAGATGCGGCTTAAAATCCAACTGAAAGGACTCTGAATTGATGTCTACTATTTCTTTGTAGTTTTATGCACAGATAATCCTTTGATCTTCCTCCATTTTCAAGTATAACACTACTATTTGGTTAGATAGATTTTTGTTCAAAGAGAGGGGAGGGGTGCATGTGGGCATCAACGCAGACATATAAAAATCAGAGGACTACAGCCACAGCCTATTGTGCATTTCTAACATGAGCTCCAGGGATTGAACTCGAGTGGTCAGGTTTGGTAGAAAGCACTCTCATCAGCCAAGCCATCTCCACCCAGTCTTAAGCTCAAGCAGATGTAGACTACCTTCAAACAGAAGTGCAGTCAGAAAAGCTAGCATTGGAGTACATGTTGCTTGCCTTTTGTTGAAATTTGTTTCATATAAAAATACACATAAATGTATAATTTAAGAAACCATACATTTGTTTGTATACATTTGTAATTTATTTGGTTTCCTCTAGTTTGAAGTATATGTTGCTTGCCTTTGATTGAAATTTGTTTTATATAAAAATACACATAAATGTATAATTTAAGAAATTATATGTTTGGTTATATTTGTAATCCATTTGGTTTCCTCCAGTTTGGAGACTCAAGTTCAAATGCCTAGGAGGGCCAGGCAAGTACCAAACACAAAGGAAATGAGTCAAATATACGACAATACAGTAGCAAATGAATAGACATTCCATACAAAGACAGTTAAATTCAATGTTTTACAAAATTTTTGTTATCATGAGTTAACTAAAGATGTAAGTTCAACTTTAAAAAGCATATAGTGCTTTCATAATTTATTCTAGATACTCTCAGTAAATCTTACACAAAATGTAGCAATTTTATTTACGATACCTATGGAGACAAGTGATTGTAGCTGTAATTCAAAATTTTAGTCAATGGTGAGTTAAAATAAATACATTTTCCTACTGAATATACTCAGCCACATACCACTTTAATGCAGAATGACCTGACATTGTTACAGCATTAAAGCTGTAGTTGAGGGGCCGGAGGGACAGCAAAGCAGCTAAGAGAACTCACTGCTCTTACAGAAGACCTGAGTTCAGCACAACCACCTGAGCCTTGGCTCTAGGGGATCTGACACCACCTTGTGGCCTCCACTAACACCTGCACACGCATGCACATACACAGAGACACACAAATAAAATATAAAAGAAATAAAAAGTAAAGTTGTGATTGAGCCCTAAATGCTGAGTCTAAGTACAAGAAATAATAGACTAATAATTATATTAATGGCTGTCAATACTAATCTTGGACTTTGACTGTATATTTTCTAAGACGTTGTTAGAGATGATATAACTTGATTCTTAATAGAAAATCAGTGAAGTGGTTATGATATCTACATAATAGGTAAAATAATGAACCAAGTAGTTTAGGTCTGGGTGTCCCGCAAAGGCCCATGTGATAAAGGCTTGGTCCTCAGCCTGGTACAATTCAAAGCTATAGTAACTTTAAGAAGTGGAGCCTATTGGGAGCTCCACTGTATGTCACTGGGGCCATGTATTAAAAAGAGAATCTGTGACACCAATCTCTTCCTCTTTCATTTCCTGGCTGTCATGAGGTAGGTATCGTCTTCTAACTAACACTCCTGTCATAATGTGCTGACTAGCCACAAACCCAAGAAGCAACGAGACCAAGTGACCGCAGACAGAAGCTCTCAAAAACTCTAAAGCCAAACAAACTTTTCCTCTGTAATTTGATTACCTCAATTATTTTGCTAGAGTAGAAGCAGCTAACACAGAGACTCAAACAATGATTTCACCAAAGTCGTCAGAGTCTAGATGCAGACAGAACAAAAGTTCAGTTCGCATCATTTTAATAAATGCAAGAGTGCTGAGTCCAACAAAGCTGTCTCTAACGCTGGGATGTGTGGCATCAGAACCAAAAACATGTGTGTCCAAGCAACCTGTCATCTGGTTAGGAGTAGCCCAGGGTGCTCCTCTGCATTAGGCCTCACCTCAAAGCCCATACAGACTGCCTGTGGAAACCTTGGAACATTAAGTAATTACTGAAATAATGGCCCCTTCTTATGCATCGTCCTGGGAATCTAGGGAAGGTTTCTGAATGCCCTGGCATATTTTTCTCCCCAGAGGGAAAAAAATCATCTAGCACACTGGCTATTACTCATGCTATAAATTTCGTTGTAATGGTATGCTAGTGTTAGTTAAGTTCCAAAATATGTTCTTGATGTTATTATTGAACTGCTGGGAAAACTTGGTGTCTTTTTTTTATTTCCTGTGTGGTTTTACCACAAGACATCTCAATTCATTTTTAAATACACGGGAATAAATTATGAATAAATCAGTGTAAGTACATAAATAAAAATACCCAGTTTCTGACAGCAGAGGACAAGGCCAGATGCTGTAACCTCTCTAGAGTGATTATTATTCAGAGGATGTTCACATGACACTATCCTGTCCCCACAGAGCTCCCTTTTCTCCTGACTATAGGAGACCATTAACAAAGTGCGACCTATGCTCACCCTCTACCTTTCAGACATGCTTGTGGAGGATGCTACCATTTGCCGAGGTCCCTGCCGGTTTTAGCACTGGGGCACCTTAGAGTCGAGTGAATTTAAGATGTTGTTCGTCAGAAAATAGAACGTAGAAGTAGACGAGAGACTCATGGTTCTGCTGAACTAAGACTGAATTTTTTCAGTAAGTTCTTATCAACTTTATTATACATAATGTTTGTGTGGATCAGTGTGCCAGAAGGAGAAAACACCATGCCAACATGGGTTATCTTTTGTTTTTTGCATGTATGTGTACGTAGTACGTATGCATATGTAGATGCGTGGGGAGGCGGCAAGGTGTGTGCGGGCATTTGTGGAGGTATCTTCCTTGTTTGCTCTCCGCCTTATATAATGAGGCAGGGTCTCTCGTTTGATCCCAAACTTTTGATTCAGCTAGTTTAGCTAGCTCGCTTGCCCCTGCGTACATGAGACCTCAGCTACAATGTGTGATCTAAAGCACTGTTGCAGTGTCTGCCTGGCAGCAAGCAAGAGGCCAAGAGGCCTCTTTTCCTCTTGCACACTCTTCTCAGCATCACACCACCAAGAGCTTCTGTCAGGGAAATTTCAACAAGTAGGGGGAAAACTCCTTCGAGGCTTTGGGAGGCTTTTCATCTCTGCTCCTGCCCTGCGCTTCAACCACACAAAGCAAACAGAAGCATGTAAAAATGAAGCATAGAAAACAGCAACTCAGTTGGAAAATTTTCACTTGTCTTCATCTGTTGCTGGATTCAGTTACCTAGCCCATGAACTACAAGGTGGATGTTAGTAGATTCTGACCCGGTGACCCACCTGTGCAGAAGCCCTTGCAGTTTTAAATAGGCAGATAAAGCTGACGTTTGTACAATGCCAATGTGCAGAGCTCAGAATAGCACTCTCCATAAACAATCCACATCACACAGAGAAGCTGCCCTGTGTCAACTGTAGGGCTGACACAGGCCTGAAGACGCCTTGTAAAATGCTAGTCTGTTGGCAACTTCCTGAGACAAGCCCAGGCAGACGTTGTCTACCAGTCGGAAGGAAAGACGCTCAATTTCAAGAAAAATGGGGATGATTCCTGTTGATAAAAGCGAAGCTTTCCCCCTTGTGTGATTTTAATGTGAAAATGGCTTCCTACACCAAGGCCGAAGGATGGGTGTTAGAATACATGGTGAGGTAGCAGCTGAGAAATACATTTTTAAAAAAATTGTGTTCATAAAAGCATTTCTGGGCAATTTTAATTTTTAAGAACTCCATAGCTAATGTAGTGACCCACATAATATGTAGTAGCCCCAGGCAAGACAGCCAACCCCATCACATGCTTGGGACAAGCCAGAGTCGAGTATCTTACAGATAATTTTGTCAGCTTTAATACAAGAAAGAAAATCTCCCCTGAGCAATATCTGTTGCATTTTATTTTGTTGATATAGAAAATTCTGTATATTTTTGGACCATATGGAAACACCACATTAGTTATGTGGTTAAGAAGTTGAACTATTATTGATATTATCCATTTAAATATTTATACTGAATGTACAGTCTTTAGGTTAAAGTAAAATAATTTTAAAACAAATATGTGCTGAACTCAAGGTTGTGGCCTAGTACGATGACAGGGAAGCCTACAGACTTTCTGTACCTCTCTCAACAGGACCCTGAGATACCATAAGTCAGACAGAAAGCAACACTAAAAACAAAGTGAAAAAAGGAAATAGACAGTTCAGAAATGGCCAATCTCATTTGATCGAAAACTAGTAGAGACTAAAGCCAAGGTCATAGGGTACACAATTTATGATTCCTTGTCAGTGTGATGAGTGGATGATTAAAAAGGGGGAACATTTAGGCAAGAAGGTTGATGTCTGCCATGTGTCCTTACACAGCACGAAAAGTCGCCAAAATCAAACCTTTGGTTTAGATAAGAAGCTGGCGGTCCTCATTAATTCCACTGACTCACTCAATAAGGTTGAATTAAAACCCCAAAGTCTATCAGGTTGCAAAATTATTCTAAAATTAATTTTGAAGAAAGATCGATGAGAGTGTCTTAAGAACATTGAGGGGGAGAGAAAAGTACTAAAAATGTTTCAAGTGTACAGGATGTAAAGATCTGAAAAGGGCTTTCCACCCTGTGTTGGTATACACAAAGGAAAGGAAAAAGAAAAAGCTAGAATAAAAGCAGTACTCTGGAGCTGAAAATCCCCTGAAGGAGAGTGGGGTGACACTCCCATGTGTGTGCACACGCAAATGAGGAGATGTTTAGTGCCACTGATAGAATCACGTCCAAGTGGCAAATAAGTGTCATATTTAAAGATTCTTGTGTGGGAAAAAATGCCTATTTTAAGAGGAATTTCAACTGATTGCTTATTTCATATTATCCACTGAAAAATGTTGGATGTCTCAGAGAAAAAGAAAAGCACTTAATAATTAGATATAAAACATTTTAAAGGAAAATCAACATAGGTAAATCAGAAACTTCTTTGTGAATTAAAATACACAGCTTTCACACACGAAAATGCCATTGTGGGAAAAACAGGATATTCAATTTAACCACAACCATATTTTCAACTTTTATACACAAAAAAGATGCAAGTAACATAATTGGCCAAAGTTCAAAATCTCCACTACAGAAAGGACAGATTGGTGAAAGGGAGACAGGGTCTCAATATACAGCCAAGCTAAACACACAAACTAGTAATGAATTGGATGTGCAAATGAAAATAAGAATTGCAAAACATCCAGACTCACTCAGTGGAACTATGATAAAGAAGCATAGCACTTAAAAGCCTAGATTATATTTTATTTTGTGTGTGCATGTGTGTTTTATGTGCATGTGTACGCACCTGTGTAGATATTCTTGCCCATGCATGCATGTGTAGAGACCAGAGGCCTCCACGTTAGTTTCTGAAATAAGGTCTCTCATTAAACCTGGAGCATTCCATTTTGGCTACACTGGCTGGCCAGGGGTCCCAGGACACACCTGTCTATGCCCTCCTCCCTTGTCATGCTGAGTTACAGATGCACATCCCCCCCCTCTAATTTTCACATGGGAGTTGGGGGTCCAAACTCATGTCTTTATCTTTCTAGCTTCTAAACATCCATAGTTTAAACTAGAATCAACTTTAGTCATACATCTATTCTACTGTTAACCAGCTATGTAATATAGCTGTTATAGGAAGTTAGTTAACTTGTCCCAAAGAACATGTTCTAACCTTCAGCAGGGAGGAGGTTTAGGAATAAATCCCCATGAATGAATAACATGTATGATGCCCTGGTTCTATATCCAGCCCTAAATAAAGAAAAATAGAGAATGAGTAATAAGACGGACACCCTCAGTAGCTATCACACAGAGTGAGTATATAAATGAGGTTTATATTATGAATGTCTTATAGAGGACCTCACTCAGCCCCTGTGGCACTGTCATAGAGCTAAGACTTGGGTCGAAGCTGGCATGGAACCCTGCATCATCCCAGGAGATGAGAATGGTAGGCGTTCAGCTGTTCCTCACTTTGGCTCTGGCCAGAACCCAGCTAAATATTAAATATTGACTGTTTCACAGAAGCAAAGGAATGTGGCTTGGTTGGTGCTTATCTGTACTGTAGCTAGAAACCTAGGGATGGATGGGTCCATTCACTGATAAGGTACCTTCCTCTTTTTCCCTGTGAGACCATACCTTGTGCAGAAGGTACCCTTGCAAGACCTTATGCTTAGACTTGAGCCCCACATGCAAATAAGGCTACCCCAATATCCTTGTCTGAGCCAATGGATCCCAACCCTGCTTGTGGCCCTATATATGTAACCTACATTGTGCATTAAAGTGGGCTCTACTTCCACCAGAAGAGAGTCCCAAGGCTTGATTCATTGCATCTCATTAGTTCAGTTCTCTACGCTGAAATTTAGATCCCCATGCATAGATCTGAGCCCATGTCTTCCTTCTTTCCCCACCGCCCCTCCTTCCTAGCTCTTCCTACCTCCCTTCGTGCCCAGCCAGTGTGAATCAGGGAAACCAAAAGGGGAGAGGCTGAAACCACCTGGGGAAACCAACAGGCCCTAGCTTCTGTTGCTAAATTCACCTTCACCTTTTGTTTAACACATTTTTAGTATCCTTAGTGCTGGTCTTCCAGTGAGACTGCAATTAAGAACAAGCCTTCTGGAAAATGATTTGGGAAGTGTGAGAGCTTTTAAAAGTTTCGTGTCCTTTATTTGATATGCTATTTCTAGCTATTGCTCCTTTGGAGGGATAACAAATTATCAAAAAGTGATCAAATAGAAAATATTTGTCACAATTTGATGACAACAAAATCATCACCAATGATCTAAAATCCAAGAAGAATTTCTGACTAATTACTAGATAATTCCCTGATCTCTCTCTCTCCCTCTTCCCCTGATCCCCGTGTGTGTGTGTGTGTGTGTGTGTGTGTGTGTGTGTGTGTGTGTGTTACAGTGTGTGTATGCGTGGTGTGTGTGTGTTTACACGTGTGAATACTGGTGCGTGCTACAAAGCGCACGTGGAGATCAGAGGGCAACCTGAAGTATCTGTCCTCACCTTCCACCATTTTGGAGGCAGGGTCATTTGGCTGATTTTCTACTGTATATGTCAGGTTAGCTGGACCATAGGCTTCTGGGGATTTAGTCTCTGCCTCCCGTCTCCCTGTAGGAGTGTTGGGATTGCAGACATTTGCACTGTGTGTCCAGCTTCTCCGTGGGCTCCGGGCATACAAACCCGGATGCTCACTGCTGTGTATCAAGCACTTTGACCTAACAAGCCATGCCTCTGTTCCAACATAACATTTTTTCAGCTTGATGTGTTTGACAGCCTGGGGAAAGTGGCCATCTTTGTTCTTCACTGCTATGAGCAGAACGTAGCCTAGCAGAGCACCTTACAGATAATAGGTGTCGATCAGGATCTAAACTGGCTTGAAGGGGAGAATTTTAAATAAATAAATTTTTTTTAAAAACCCAGAATGCACTCCCACAAATACACTACGATCATTATAAAAGAATTATAGAAAATTCTAGAAAGAAATATAAAATGCTAACAATGTCGATTTGGGTGACTTCTGTCTCTTTAGACTTCACTTTTCCATTATTTGTGTCAATAGAGGCTTACACTTATAAACAGGAAAACAATGAATGGGGGGGAAAAAAACTTAGGGAAATCAAATAGAATTCAATGTCTGGACTACTTCCTGATTCGCTGTCCTTAGTATGTAGCATTCTTCATTCTCACTGTTGCCTATAGGAAAGGAGACACGAATAACACGGATAAAGGGAGAATCAATCTTTAAACAATCCCAGGAAAGAAATCATTATGGTTTGAATCTGAATCAGTCAGGAGCTTTTTGTTTGTTTGTTTGTTTGTTTTCCCAGCCTGTAACTCCTTTTGTGAGTCTATAAAGCCACTGCATGATGAGACTTGGCTGGAAGAAGGTCATTAGGGAAGGACGGCTAATGAAAGTTACTCTTGACCCCTGGCTCCCACCATTCTGTTTTCAGAGCCCTCCCCATGTAAGGAACCCTTTATATGGATTCTGCCACCATAAACACCGCCGTGCCTTGGCTCCATAATGGACTGAGATGCTCCAAAGCCATGAGCCAAAAGAAATCTCCCTTCTATAAGATGTTTCTGTTAGGCATTGTGGTCACAGTGATGCAAATATAACTAAATATACAAAGTCGTATGAGAAAAATTAATTTCAGTAAAGAACTCACGTCTATTAAGAAAATCATACTAGCTTTTTGTTCCCTATATAATGTATACATGTATTAATAAAACATGGTAATAAACTCCCTTAGAAAGAGATTATATAAGTTCTCTAAAGTGAGTTATATGTGGTGCTAGACACACAATGGCCTGGAGATTGTATACTATCAACTTTCTGAAATCTTTCACAATTCTTTTCATTTGAAACTTCAGCTCTGTAAGATGAAAAAGATATACTTCAGTAGATCCTTGCCTTTCTCAAAGGAGATGTCCAAACAACATCCCAAACCCTCGGGTGCTCAGAGAAGGAGTGCTCAGTCCAGGAAATTTGTAAGATGCCAGGATTTCTGGTTTCGTACGTAAAGCATGATGCTTCGCTCTAGGGATCCTCTGTTACAATGTCCTTCTATGATACACATCACCTTGCCCCTACACCGTTCTATTACTAACCAGTTGTGTGATCTTAGTCAGTTAGTTAAATTTATAAAGAACTGCCTTACAGCTATGCTTCCTACGATTTGTTCTCAAACTCCAAAGAGATAGAAAGTACACGGAACTGCAGATGAAATAAAAGTGGTTCTGACTGAACCACTGTAGCATCTGGCTGTGGGGTAGACAGGAATCTATTGGTCCAGGGTACACAACTGTAGCATCTGGATGTGGGGTAGACAGGAATCTATTGGTCCAGGGTACACAACTGTAGCATCTGGATGTGGGTTCCACTGGTCCTGGATAGATAACCAAAGCATCTGGCTACAGGGTAGACAAGAATCCACTTGTCTAGGCAAATGAGTATGGAAATTTTACATAATAAGTATTTTTAATTATTGCATTTCTTAATTACCAGCTTTGGTCGATGACTATTTTCCATCAGTCTCCATTCCTATAACAGCTACATGGAGTGAACATGATTGACAGGCCAGATCATCCAGAAAGGATACAGTTGTTCCATCCTGCTGCACTTATGAATGAACTGATTAAATCTGTTATGACTCATAATTTAATCATTCACGTAAAGACAGTCAAGTCTACAACCAGGTTAACCAAGAAGAAATAGCTGCATAATTGCCAAAAATTATAAATGCTACATGTCTGGTCCAGTGTGCTTGCTGTTTCCACCATAACACAGAGAGCATTCTGGGATATGTAAGCATCACCATTGCAATTTGCCCATCCTTTCTAACTTTCTTTATGCTGTTTTGTTGGTAGTGCTGGGTTTTGCTTGTTTGATTTGTTTGTTATTTTAAGGAAGGGCTTTGCTATCTATCCCAGGATGGACTCCAACTCAGTATCCTCAAATCTCTGTTTCCTTGGTGACGAAATTAGAGACATATACCACTCTGCCCAACTTACTTGGTTTTGTTTCTTATTTTTTGTTTGTTTACTTGTTGTCTTGACAAGGTAGAGCAGGGAGGGTGGCCCCGGTCAGCATACTAGTCTGTGACTTCTAGGGGAAAAGTCAGGGTATATTGTGGAAGGCTTAGGATTTAAATGTGCATGTTTAATGGGCAACACAATGTCTATTTTAGAATAACTATATGCTTTTATTTTTATCATGTTCATTTAATTTTCCATTTCCTTCTCGCATACCCAGTCATAAGCAAAATTCTGGCACATTCAATTCAATTAATTCCAAAGAGTTCTTCATGTAAGCAGAGCTCTCATAAAAACAGAGTGTGCTAAATATTACAATCAAATCTTTAAAGTATTTCAAATAACACATCTCCAAAATACAATTCTAAGTTTTATGTGATTGTGGACTTTAACTTAATTAACTCACCCGCGATATAAATAAACAGTTTAAAAGAAAAGCTTTAAAAATGAGTTCAATGAAGATGACCCATCGCAGCTAGGAGCTGCACACTGCCACCTAGTGCTGAGTGACTGTAATGTCATACGTCCATGAACAGCAACCAGAAGGGGCCAATGCTGTATTTTTAAAGCAACTTTACCAGAAGATAATTTGAAAACATATTTTACCTCAGGATTTCAACAAGAAAAAAAAGGCTATTGGAAATATATGAAGACATACGTGCCATTAAAAGTAAACTGTCTCATTAAGACATGTTCAAGAAGATTAATAAATATAAAAATTTATAGATCTTATAAGACGGGAAACAGTTTTAAGGTGGTATTTGTATCTTTGGTGCTTGTAATTGAATCCAGGACTTTTTGCATGCGAGGAAAGTGCTCTACCACTGAGCTAACTCACCAGCTATGGTTTTTATTTATTTATTTATTTTTTGTTGGTTTGTTTGTCTTGAGACAAGGTCCCCTGTTATCCCACTGACATTTTTACACTGTGCTTGACCTAGCAAAATGTCTTATTGTGAGGGCTAGAGAAATGGCTCAGTGGTTAAGAACAATCAGGAGGCCAAGAGTTCAGATCCCAGCGCCGACGTGACAAGCTGATTATCCTATGCAAGCCTGTAACCTCAGCTCCAAAGATAGCAGAGACAGCAGGGGCTTGCTGGCTTGAGCCTAGCCCAGAAAACAGCCTTAGGTTCAAGAGACACCCTTCCTCAAAGGGTCAGAGATAATAGAGGGTAGCAGACACCCACTTCTGACCTCCACGAGCAGAAGTGAGTGCACCTACACAAACATACACACATATACTTGAATAAATCTTACAAAATACTTTTAAATAATAAAATTTTGTAAAATATTAAAAATGTTTTTTTAAATATTTATCTGAGAGACAACATCTAGAGAGTCTGTCCTATGAAGGTGTTCAGAATGGAATTGGGTTTTGTGAAATAATTATTAGTGATGTTTAAACTTCTTGCAGACAGCTGCAGTCTCTGCTCAAGCATACAGGTTAGAACCTCGGGTTAAGATGCCACTGATCGGTTGAGTGACTTTATTTGTGTACTGATAAGCTAGTCAAGGGAGCTCACCCCCAGGCTTTTGTCTGGTAAAGCAAAGCCCAACAAAAATTAAGCAAGAACTGGGCTGAAAGTACTAAGAACAGGATTGCTGTGATGACTTCCACAGCCGGTGAGGACATGTGCTTAGCCTTACATTCTAGAATGGCAGTCTTCCTGCCTCAGCCTCCCCAATTCTGGGACCACGGACCTGTGCTGCCATGCCTATTTAAGACCACCAACTGTAATTTTAAGAGCTTCTACTTAGTTAGCCAGTTAGCTATTCCATTTTGTGGTGCTGGGGATTGCCCAAGGTCTTCCTCAAGCTAGGCAACTGCGTTACCACTGACCTACATTTTCAGCTCAGAATGGTCTCAGAGAGTAGGATGGGTGTTTGGTTTTCAATGCTGCTGCTGTTTGGCTTTTTGTTTTTTGTTTTTCATTCATGTGCTGGATAGTTTTAGGTCAATTTGATGTGTGCTGGAATTATCTGAAAGGAGGGAACCTCAAATGAGAAAAATGTCTCCATAAGATCCAGCTGTAAGGCACTTTCTTGATTAGTATCAATGGGTGAGGGCCCAGCCCATTGTGGGTGGTGCTATCCCTGGTTTGGTGCTCCAGGGTTCTATAAGAGCAGGCTGAGTATACCATGGGCAACAAACCAGTAAGCAGCTCTGCTCCATGGCTTCTGCATCAGCTTCTGCCTCCAGGTTCCTGCCCTGAGTCTCCATCCTGACTTCCTTTTATACTGAACAGTGATACAGAAATGTAATCCAAATAAACCCTTTCCGCCCCAACTTGCTTTTTGGTTATGGTACTTTATCAAAGCAATAGAAACCTTAACTAAGAAAATTAATTTGTCACAGTTCAAAGGCCTTGTGCTACTGTCTTTAATGAGGTTCCCCTGGGGAAGAAGATAGGAGTGCCACAGCACCTTAGATAAAAGACCAAAGTCCTTCGGCAGCCACAGACTGCTCGGTTTGTGATTTAGTCAGAATCCAGAAGGTGCCACAGCATTTCTTTGTTTTATGTGTATGCATGTGAGGCTGAGTGAGTTTTATGTGCACCATGTGTGGCAGCTGCCAGGGGAGGCTGTAAGAGGGTGTCCAAACCCCTGGAACAGGAGTTATAAGCCCTTGTGGGCTGACTAGTAGTGCAGGTGCTGGGAACCAAACCCAGGTCCTCCGTAAAATGCTGAGCCATCTCTCCGGCCTTGCCATAAACATCTTAAAACATTTATTGACGAATGAGGCAGTGAGTGAAATGCAGAAAGAGAATGAACTGAGATGTGTTGACTCCAACGACGCCTATGCCTGCGACCCTGGAAGCTTCCTTGTAAGTTTCCCACTATCCAAATACTTTTTAGATATATACCACCTCTAAAGTTTTGAAACACAGACTGCATGAGTCTTGCATGCAAAAATTCAATCATAGCTTTATCGTTCGGATTTATCCATAAACAAATGTTTATGCCGAAATTATTTATTGAACAGCACTTCCTTAACCATGAATATTAAAGCACATGTGAAATGAGCGTCTTCTAAGGGGCTCTCTGGGAGAGATTTCTAATACAACAAACAAAAAAGAAAAAAGTAACAATATGGTATTTGGAGTAAGTACCTTTGAAAGAATAAGATACAAAGTACAGACAATAAATGTTTTGAACATGTAGTCATTATTCAAATTTAAAAGGCTATATGAATGGCAGGCATTTATTCCATGCAGATTAGGGAACATACAATACTTGTTTATCTACCCATTAGCACCTCCGAGCGAAAAAAACCACACATGGCAGATATTCAGTAAGCATTTCCCTCACTAATTACAATGTCCCGCTGTTTGGACTTTGCATTTTCAGATCCTGGATGCTTACCTAGAAACTGGTGTCTACTTGGTTGCTAAGAGATAAGATGGGTTGGCAGCTGTTTCTGTCTTTCACAGAGTCGCCTTCTAGGATTTTGCCTGAGGATAGTGGAAGTTAAGTGGGCACTGGCCTGACTTGTATGAGAAGGCAGCGCAAGGTTTCAGAAGAGAAATCGGGAACTTTGAATTCGCACAATTTAGAGCAAATGGCTAGCTTCTCTAGAGCTTAATGTCACTTTCTATTTCAGAAAACTAAAATACAATTGCATTGTCTTCGAATCGAAGTTGACTGATGGATCTACAATATTAAAGCCAGATAGTATTTTGGCAAAAGAACCGTATAAGATATAAAGTCATCCAGTCAATCTGCATCCTCAAAGTGGAGCTGAGGCCAATATTCTAAGAGTGTTTTCTTCCCAGAACTTTGATGATTCTTTAAGTGTTTTGAGAGTCAAGACTCAATTCAGTCTATCAGGATGTTCTGACACTGTGTCAGAGTAAAAAACAAAGCCCTGTTCCAAACATCCTATTGGTTATTGTTCATCAAAAGTAAGTACCCGTTTACCTCATCAGTGAGAATTCTATAATTCAGAATGTTAGAATTCAATCAAAGTTTCCCAGTGACACAGAGCCTCTAGCCTCTCCTCACAGTCGCATTCCATAACCTTTCAAGGACAACCTTTTAAGTCAGAGTTGAGAGAAACTCACAGAAAAAGCATTCTTTTTTGTATTTTTTTCTTTTAGTGAAAATAGATTCTTTTCATACATTATATTCTGATTACAGTTTTTCCTTCCCAACTCTTCCGAGATCCACCCCCCACTTCCCCTCTCATCTGAATCTACACCCCCTGTAGCCTCTCTTTAGAAAACAGGCATCCAGAGAATAGTAATAGAACAAAATAGAATGAAACACAAGCAAGAAAAAGAGGAGGAGGAGGGGGAGGAGGAGGAGAAGGGGAAGAAGGAGAAGGAGGAGGAGGAGGAGGAGGAGGAGGAGGAGGAGGAGGAGGAGGAGGAGGAGGAGAAGAAGAAGAAGAAGAAGAAGAAGAAGAAGAAGAAGAAGAAGAAGAAGAAGAAGAAGAAGAAGAAGAAAGAAGAAGAAGAAAGCCAAAGGAAAAGCACAAGAAACACACACAACACAGAGACACACAGTCACACACACACACACACACACACACACACACACACAGGAATCCTATAAAAAGCATCCTTTACAGAAGTGTTTTAACTCACTGCAACTCCAACAGGTTCGAATTTAAGACCATGTGCTGAGTGAACACAAAGATACAGATCATTAACTGTGATTTCATGTCAGTGCTTCCCTGAAGAATACCCCAAAGAGCTTGAGATAATGTATTTCCCCCACCGGTGGGTGAGCTGACAGTGCCCACTTGCCCAAGCCTCTCAGAATTCTGCCTCTAACATCATCAGCCATTCACTCTGTTGATGACTCTCAGAACCAAGTCAGATTGATACCATTCTGATTCCAAAACCCATTAAGAAAATTCCTGCGCAAGCAAGGTCCTCTAAACATAAACACCTATTAAAGGGGCCACCTAGTGCCCATCATTAGAGAGATGAATTTATCACCGTCTTCTGCACTTCCAGGTATTTTATAGAGCTACACCTTTATAAACAAGTTCTTTCACACTGAGGGGGAAAGTAAGCAAAATGTAACAACCAAGTAATGACCTCAAATGGCATTTAAGAAAGAGGGAGGAGGTCAGATTCTAGGGGAAAGAAAAACATAAAGTAAGATACACCGTAAAACACAAACGTGCTAGGGTGCCCCGCAGGGTTTCCCCGCTAAGTTGATGCTGCAGCAACATGGCCAACATGAGCATCCTCACCCTGAAGAAAACACGGTCCCCAAACAGTAACTGCTGCTCTCTCCCATCTGGGTTTTTCCAGTAAGTTTTGTGCGGCAGCAACTATCCCATCAATATGCACATCCTCACCTTATAAAGCTCTGTTCCCAAACAGAATCACTGGATGTCCTCAGGGGCAGAAACCACCGCACCAGAGGGAAGCTAAATCAAAGGCTCACCGGCGAGGAGAGGGGCAAACGCAGGTGTTTATGGCTCTGGCATCACCTCAGGACTGACTGCAAACCTGAAAGTCCACAGGAGAAGCAAGCTCTGGACTTTCTCTGGCTCCTAGCCCTGTCAGAGGGGCCGGATGAGCGCAAGGAGGCTGCAGTGCAGATCTCAAACTCCAAATGATCCTTTCACCGGCCCCTCCACCCCCTCTTACTCTGAGGCCCTGATTTTCTAACTCCTGGACTCCTCTTTAGAGTAAGGTAGAAAATGAAGGTAGCCAAGGGGAAACAGGCCTGGCTCCTTTTTTTTTTTTTTTTTTTTTTGGCCAGGAGTTACTGAAGGTGGGGTTAGAGATGGCCATAGAGAGGGGGCTCTGGAGTGAACTGTGACCCCAGCATCTCCCCCCCCAACACACACACACATCTAAGGACCAGGAGTACTTCCTCTGAAGCAGGCAACAGCCTGTGTTTGGGACTAGGGGTTGAAAAGGAGCCGCCACACACTCCCAGCCGCTGCTGCATATTTTAAGGAGGGCTCAGGTGGACACTGCCCGTGGGTAGGTCAGCTGGACCGGAGATCAGAGTCACCTGGAGTGGGGGGAGGGGGGCTATGTGTGTGTGTCTGTGTGACTCTGTGTGTGTGGTGTGTACACGCGTGCGTGGCGGGCCAGGAGAGCTCCACCAGACAGTAATCGGGGTCACAAGGGTACCCCCCCAGCAGTCACCCCTTGGGTGGCGAGGCAGAAGGGGCGATCACCGCTGCAAGCTGGGAAACTTGATCAGAAACGCACAAGCTGTCTCTCTGGCAGGACGTGCCCCCCCCCCAACACACACACACCCGGAGCTCTCCTATGAGCCCCACCACCTCCAGATTCACCCATCCTCACCCGCCACACCCCACAAAAATTCCCTCCCCCGGAGCCCCGGGATCCCTGGCAGGATGTTACCTCTCGCATTGGCTGAGTGGGGGGCGACAGCAGCGGCAGACACTTTTCGGAGCTGACTTTCCTGCGTTCTCCAGCGAGAGCGTGTGCGCCCAAGCAGAAGCTGTAACCTGCTATTTATAGCGGCGAGCTCAGCACCCGGGGCTGGGAACCCGGAGGATGCGAGCGCGCAGGGCGCGGGCCGTGGCTCCCGGCTCCCCGCTCCCGGCTCCCGGCTGGCAGCTCGCGCTCCGCCCGCCGCGCGCGCCCGCCCGGGAGAAGTTGCTCCTCGCCCGCGGCTCACACGCCCCCTGGCACTGTCGCCACGTCCCCACCCCCAAAGCCCTGCCTCTCTTCCTCCTTGTTGTAAGCTCACTCCCTCCGAGCGGTCTCCTCCCAATGTCACCAACCAGCCACCTAAGGGGAGCGGCGACAGTCTCGCAACTGGCGCCTCTCGCCTGCCCTCGCCCTGCCCGCCACAGATGGAGTTGGTGGCCCGACCGCACAGCTCTAAATGACCAGGACACTCTGTTTCTGTTTACTGACACCCGCCACTCAGACTCTCTGCGCTGTCTTTGGGGACAGCTACCCACCCTAGCGTCTGGGATCACAGGAGTAACCAGGGCAGCAGAAGCGGCTGCAAGGGTGGTTGGTTGCAGGGCAGGGGGCGTTTAATATGAATGAAGGTGCTTCAGACCGGGCCCCACTAAATGTCCCCAGGTAGAGGGATGGTCATTGGAGGAATGTAACGTGGTGCCCCACGTTCTGGAGATTTCTGTGTCACGGTCCTGAACACTGTCTTTCTTCCTTGCCACTGTTTCTCCCTTGACCCAGGCAGAGTAGAACGGGGGCAGAGGGGCAGCCCACAGCCAGTCCTCCCCCACTTGCAGAGAGTGGCGACTGCTCCCAACCAACCTAACTCATGCCTTTGACAGCCTGGTTGCATGGAGACAAATCCGCCCTCGGTGTGTTTGGGGTGTCAGGAAATCGGGTGTGTAATCACGCAGTCTGGAAAGAGATTAAAACTCCCCCACTTCCTTGCCAACAAGCCCATTGGGTGAGGGGTAGCCTGGATAGTCCGGGCTGAGGGGGTGGGGCAAATGGCTCTCTCGGTCTGTGCCTTACAGGTGCCACCTGGCGGTTTTCTTGGAGCGGTTTTGACCATTCTGCTCAGAGGTAATCCTGTCCAGTGCTTACCCACAAAGGCGCACTACGCCTTTTTCTTCCTTGCAACCCTTTAAACTGGCATTTAAAATAGAGTACAAACGCTTGTACACAAGTGTGACATTTCTCAGACAAAGAGCCTGGAATCTTAAAGTCAGTGAAATCAATTTGGGTTAACGCAGTGCTTAACGGTATTACAAAATGGGAAGCTGTCTGCCCCCAGCTGCCACCCTGCTGTCACTGCCTGAATCTGGACATCCGTTTACTTCCCAAGTGTTTGCTGCTGGATAATAACTTTATTGATGAGGACAGGGACTTGGATGCTTTCAGTCTTTTCTTTTTTTGGGGGGAAGGGGGTCTCTTCGTTGATTGGTTGGTTGGTTGATAGGTTGATTTAGTTAGTTTGGCTGGGTGGGGTGGGGTGGTTGGTTAGTTGGTTAGTTTAGTTGGTTTGGTTGGGTTGGTTAGTTTACTTGGTTGGTTTGATTGGTTGGTTGGTTGGTTGGTTGGTTCATTGGTTTGGTTGGTTCATTTTTTGGTTGGTTTGGTTGGTTTGGTTAGTTTGGTTGCTTGGTTTGGTTGTTGGTTGGTTTGGTTGGTTGGTTTGATTGGTTGGGGTGGTTGGTTTGGTTTGGTTTGGTTGGTTGCTTGATTGGTTTAGTTTGGTTTTCAAATATTTTGTTTGGCCTCTACACTACCAGAGCTTGGAGCAGTATTCAACATACTAGTTTCAACAATGTTTAAAGAATGACTCATAAACACTATGGGCCAGTAGCTGCGTTGGCGCCTTCTCACCCTAGACCCCATAGCATTTCTTCTCTTTTCAGCCATCACAGGTAAACCGAAGGGAGAAAAAAAGTGGGATGCTGAGGATCAACTAGTCCATCAGCTGGTCAGGTTGTGAGTCACTCTGTGAGGAGCTGGCTATGCACCTGTCACACATCTGGTTGCAAGCAATGGATAAGTCGTGTTCATGCAGTCTGCAGGAAAGATGGGATGGGTCTGCCGCTGGTAACAAACAATTGATCCCATAAAATATACACAGAATGGAAGACTATGAACACTGGGGCTCCAGAACTTCTCCACCATGCTTTTCTCTGAAGAGCAAAGCTGTAACTGCGAGAAGATGGCACTCTTAGAAAAAAGATGCCATGAAGGCCATCATAGAAGTGTCAGAACAGCACATCATCCCTCTAAAATAGAGTTGTCAGGCAGAGCTACTGCCTGGACATAAACAGTCAAAGTGAGATGCCCCTCCCCACAAGCCCCAGTGTAATTAAAATTCAGATGCAGGTCATTCTGACCAAGCTCTTTCTCAATGCTTCTGAGAAGAATGTGGCATATCTATGTATATCAGCTAGGAAGCTTCAAATGGGGGTGGGGCATTCTATCCGATCTGCATGCCACGTCACATTTTAAAGGATTCTATTAGCCTGCTCTTTACCTTTTTTTGGTTATTTGGTGGCATTTTCGCTTTATAAGCCTGGAAGATTCCGATGCTTCTGTGGTTTATTAAACTCATTCAGCCTCTGTTTTTACAAGCCTTGAACTTTTAGCCACTTGTGCTCCTGTAATGTAACTCCATTTGCCAGGGAAGGACAGACTGTTTTCTCATTTCCTTTTAAAAAATCTTTGTAGGGCCAAAAGTTAAAGGTGATTCTCAGGAGTTAGCATGTTGTCTAAAGCAATAAAATCAAGCCAGGGGCAGTGAGACTAGTGTCACACCTCCTTTGCAATGAGGTAGCTTGCACACCTTCCATACATATATTCACTATCTTTTAAGAGGACATCTGTGGGCATCTATAACATCTATAACAATCCTTCGCTATCAAAACATCTCCTAGAATATGGGCTTTGTCTTTAACTGTAATCGACTATTCATGGTAATGATACTCGACAAAGAAAGTCTGGTTTTGTCCCCAAATTTTTTTATTTATTGAAAATAGATTCTTTTCTCATACAGTGAATCCTGATTATAATTTCCCCTCCCTCCACTCCTCCTTGCTCCTCCCCACCTCCTCAGCCCTCCAAATCCACTCTCTTTCTATCTCTCATTAGAAAAGAACAGGCTTCTTCTAAGAGACAACAACCAAATATGACAAAACATAAGATGAAGCAAAAACTTTCATATCAAACTTGAAGACAGCAACCCAGTGGAAGGAAAAGAGTCCCAAGAGCAGGCACAAGAGTCAGAAACCCGCTCCTTCTCACAGTCAGGAGTCCCATAAAAATACTAAAATAATAGCTATAATATATATGCAGAGGACCTGGTGAAGACCCTGAGCTTGCTGCTTCAGTCTCTGTGAGCTCATATGCACTTTGTTTATTTGATGTGGAGTTTTTGTTCTTCTGGTGTCCTCCATCCCGCCTAGCTCTTACAATCTTTCTGCCTCCTTTTCTGCAGAATCCCTAAGCTTGAAAGGGAGAGATTTGATGGAGACCTCCAATTTAGACTCTTTGTGTAATGTCTGGCTGTGGCTTTCTACATCTGTTCCCATCTACTGCCAGAGCAAGCCTCTCTGATGACTACTGGAGAAGGCACTGATCTATGAGTATAGCAGACTATCATTAAGAGTCATTTTATTGATACTTTTTTAAAGACCAGGAGTGTTTAGTTTTACCCTAGGTCTCTGGACTATCTAGTCTCTGGTTCTTGTTTCCCAAGCAGTGTGGGGTATGGGTTCTTTCTTGTGGAGTTCCTTCTTGAGGCCTCAAGTCAAATCAGACTTTGGTTGGCTGCTCCTACACGTTCTGTGTCACCTTTGCCCTAGCATATTTTGCATGCAGGACAGATTGTAGGTCAAAGGTTTTGTGACTGTGTTAGTTAGTGTCCAAGTTTCTCTTTTGTTAGCATGCAGAGAGCTTTCCTGTATCAATGAGACTAGAACATAGTCCACATACGTGCGGACATCACACAGGCTACCAGTCTTCCCATTAGCATCCACCCAGCCATCATACTGCACTAGATTTCCACACCACCCCAATATATACCATATTTATCTTTCTGGATTTAGATTACCTCACTCAGAATGATTTTTTTTTCTAGTTCCATCCATTTGCCTGCAAATTTCGTATTTTTTTTTTTAACAATTGAGTAATTCTCCATTGTGTAAATGTGCCACATTTTCTTCATCCATTCTTCTGCTGAGGGGCATCTAGATTGTTTTCAGTTTCTGGCTATTATGATAAACTCACAGTAAACATGGTTGAGCAAGTGTCCATGTGGTAGGATGGAGTATCCTTTGGGTATATATTCAATGGTGGTTTAGCTGGGTCTTGCTTTAGATTGAGTTCCAACGTTCAGAGGAACTGCCATATTGATTTCCATAGTGGCTGCACAAGTTTTCACTCCCACCAGCAATGGAGGAGTGTTCCCTTTGCTCCACATCCTCACAGCACAGGCTAGCACTTGTGTAATTGATCTTAGCCATTCTGACAGGTGAGATGGACTCTCAATGTAGTTTTGATTTGCATTTCCATGATGACTAAGGATACTGAACACTTAAGTGTTCCTCAGCCATTTGAAATTCTTTATTGGGAATTCTGTTTAGATCTGCTTCCCATTTTTAAAATTGGATTGCTTAGGTTTTTTTTAATGTTCAATTTCTTCACACACACACATACACACACACACACACACACACACACACACGCACGCACGCAAGCGCACACGCAAGCGCACACGCGCACACACACACACACACATTGGTATTGTGTCTTCATCCTATATGGAGTTGGCTAAAAAGAAAAGTCTTTTCCCACTCCATAGACTGCTGTTTTGACCTACTGATGATATCCTTAGCCTTATAGAAGCTTTTCAGTTTTATGAGTTTCAGTTTGATGTTGTTGATCTTAATGCCTGTACTTTTGGTGTTCTGTTCAGAAAGTCATCTCCTGTGCAAATGTGTTCAAGGCTATCCCCCACTTTATCTTCTATCAGACTCAGTGCATCTGGTTTTATGTTGAGATCTTTGATCCACTTGGACTTGAGTGTTCTGCAGGGTGGTAAATTAGATCTATTTGCACTCCACTGCAGCCCTGCCGCATTCTTCCCTTCATCTATTTTTCCACAGAGACTTTCCCTGCCTTCCGGTGTACATAGCTGCATGGTTACTTACAACTCTTGAAATGTATGACTTATGGGCCAGTTGCAGATTCATACTGAAGAACCATGGCGGACTCCATCACCAAACTCTAACCTAGTCAGCTATAGCCAAGGAGACTATGTAGCCACGTTACCATGCCAGACGGTGACTGTCGCGCAACCAGATGGATGTGAGCGGTGGACTGGATTCGAGGAAAGTTGGGAACTGTTTTTTCCAGGTCTATAAAGAATTGTGTGGGAGTTTTGAAGGGAACTGCATTCAATCTGTAGACTGCTTTTGGAAGGTGGTCATTTTTACTATGTTGATCCTACCTATGTCTGAGCATGGGAGATCTTTCCATCTTCTGAGATCTTCTTCAACGTCTTTCTTCAAAGGCTTGAAGCTTTCATCATACGAGTCTCTCACTTGCTTGGTTATAGTTACCCCACAACATTTTATATTACTTTGGGTATTGTGAAAAGTGAATTACCCAATGAAGGGAGAATCGGGGTTGCCCCACTGCTGTTACCCCCTCTTCTTTCTAGTTTCTAGACCACCACCACAACAGAAAATACAGCATGGGATAGGAAGCCTAAGGAGTGCCGGGGTCCCTGTGTACAAGTGCATCTGTTTGTCTGAGCATGGAGTGAGACAGGATGCTCCTTACTGTTGTTGATGGCTTAGGGGCTTGTCCGAAGGAGAAATACCATTCTGTGATCTCCTGCTGTGGGATGGGGTAAGCCCAAAGAAGGAACCACTTTTACAAATAGTTTAGTTTCTTTCTCCATGGCAAATTAGATAAGAATTTTGTTTTTTTTTAACTAAGCAAGTGTGATATAATTTTACATTTATTGAAGATAAACATTCTGCTCTTGTTTTATATAATATTTTTCAAGAATCCCATGTAAATTACCTATTTGAAATTCAATCGTATTTCAGATACAATTGGATGGTAGATATTAACGTTCTTATGGTCATAAACACATTTGAAGAGATCCGTAGACTCATTCTCCAAAGGGGAAAAAAACAACTGAACCCTCCCTGAGCGTGTATACACACACAGACAGTGCGATTATATGGCGTTGTTTATTTGAGATCTAGAATTTCAGGCTCTGCATTGATTTTTATCTTCTCTCAATCATCCCCACTTGAAAAAAAAAAAAAAAAAGAAACAATGACTCCATGAACAAAGCCTTCCAAATACCAACAGGTGTATGTCTAACTATACAGAGCTCCCCCTGCACACGCTACTCTGAGCGGTAAGCAGAATAAGAAGGCCGAGCTCTCAGGAAGACAAAGGGCTGTGTGGAGGACTGCTGTCTGTGTTTTCTAGGGCTCCTGCAAGAAAATACAGAAACTGAATGGCTTAAAAAAATGGAAGTGTATTTTTTCACAGTTCTAGATGCTGGAACTCCAAGCTCAAGGAATCTGAAGCTCTGACTTCTTTGGCATCTCCCCTTTGCTTGTAGACGCCACTTCTCTGAGAATCTTTCATGGGTCTCCATGCCTAAATTTCCTCTTCTCAAAGGACACCAATCATATTAAGTAAAGGTCCTCCTTTTAACCCAGTAACCTCATTGAAGGCCATATTTTCAAATAGTCTTAGCTACTGGGAATCTGGGGGGAACACAGTTTACCCATAATCAGTATACACAGCATCAAACTCGAGAGTCAGGGATATAATATAAATCCTGCTTTATGTGATGAAAACCCAGGAGTTAAAGTTCTGTTCCCAGTTTTCTCATCGATATTTTGAAAATTTCAGTCTTCAAGGAGATTCTGGAACATGGAACTGTGTGCAAAGTAAAAATATGCATGCTGGTTTACTTACCTAAATCCTCCAGGCTAAGGATCCCCGACTTCTTAATGTCGCCTAAGTGATAAGGAGAGCTTGAGGCTCCTAAGGGGTACTGAGAGGCTTGAGCTTCAGTTATAAGAGAAAGCCACTGTGGTTGGAAACCCCAAGAGGATACTTAAGAGAGACCATTATGTTATGTACCAATAAAAGGTGTAACTCAGGTGGGCATGGTGGCGCACGTCTTTAATACCAGCCCCTGGAGGCAGAGGCAGGAAAATCTCTGAATGCAAAGCTACCCTGGTCTACAGAAAGTTCCAGGACAGCCAGGACTACCTAGAGAAACCTTGTCCAAAGAAAACCTTTAAAATAAAAAGTGTGGCTAGTGGCTTGTCTGCTGGTGTCAGCAGTGACCTCAGAATGGCCTATGGCTACTTTAGAGCCACAAAGCACTTGTTTAAAGAACATATGTGATGTCAGCTCTTTAGAAAATCACAGAAGATATTATCACTAGTCAGGGATGTTCCTGATGTCACAATGTCTCAGAAATCTTCCCAGAAATGCTCCTGAAACTATCCCAGAGATGAGTGGGCAGAGTCAACTTAAAGTGGGCAAATTGTAAACCAGTATAGACTTGGCTTACATTTTTCAGTAGAACAAAGAAAACCAAATTAAGTTTTATGAGTACCAGTTGGGTTTTATAACAAGGTAATTTCATGGAAGAAAAAGGATTTTTTCTTTAAACCCAAGGTTTAAAGACTCTGCTGGTGTACTCTACACACCATGTACCTGTTATCCTCCCAAGGAACACCCAGGCATCTCTGCCTGGGATCCATGAATCCAGATTAAGAACATTTGCCCAAGGGGATCTGTTTTTGTAAATCCAGTTATAAGAAGGGTTTTTATTTAAATAACACACAAATATATGTGTATATAGAAACCTCTATTGATGAATTATTTGAAGTTATGCTTAATTTATTTATTTATTCTTTGAAATTTTTATGTATTTACACAATGTATCTTGATCATATCCTTTCCCCACCCCAGATCCTCCCAACACATCTCCCTCCCAACTTCATGTCTTCTATTTTCTTATAACTCACCGAGACCAATTAGTGCTGTCCATAGCTCATGAATATGGAGTCAGTCACTGGAGCATGGGCAATCCACCAGTACCCATCCTCCAAAGAAAAATGACCCTCCCTCCCTTAGTAGCCCCCTATAGTCACTCCTTTCTCCATACTGAAATTTTAACTAGCTCAGTCTTTTACAGGTTACCACAGTCACTGTGAGCTCATGTGAGCAACAGGCATGTCACGTCCAAAGAACGCCATGAACTTGTATTTTCTTAAAGAATACAATGTCTATAAATTATAGTACAATAACGTGGCATGATTATATTCAGTAAATTCCAGAAAATGCTCATAAATGAGAAAATTGTAGGCAATCAGGGGGCAGAGATAACTCCATTAAAAAGATTGGGGTCTTCAGAAGGAACAATATTTCACTGCTGAACTTCAACAAGTATAGAGTTTTTATTTTCTCACAAAAGTCATGAAAAGGGAAAACATCTAAATTAAATGTTATTCTTCATGTTTCCACTTCACCTGCTCTTTACTACCTAATTAAGTCACTGGTGGCATAAAATTGAGGATAAACATATATCAGACATATTTCAAGAAATGTTTATAGCAATCAGGGAGATCGATGGGGGCAGCGAGTTCTTTACAAAAGTATGTTGCTTTTGAACACTCTATTGCATTTTATATGTAAATATATCCTTTTTCAGAGTATCCTTATTTTCAGAAATTTCTATATATCTAATAATCTTGTCAAATTACCATCCCTGATCGATATTCCCGGAACCATCCGTCTCTGCTTGGAGGATCACGGCTATCTCCTAGTGGCTTGGCTTCCGGCACAGAGAAGATATGACGAGAGTAGGTGAAAACAGCTGAGGCTACCACCGTCTTCATTTAAGCTCGTCTCACTTGAAACTCCTCCCCAGCAGAACTCCACGGATTCATCAAAACAAACATTATCCCCAGTATCAGACGAGTTAGAGCCTCACTCACGTTCTCTCATTCATGGCCCGCCTGATCGTAGGTAAATGCTTTCCAGTGGTGGAGTGTCTGATTCCTTTGTCGGTAAAATGGGGCTGGTTCTGTCTACCTCAGAGATTGGCATTGATAACCAAACCCCTGAGACTCTGTAAGGCATTGCACTGTTTTTCTGCTCAGCAATACTTTTGCTGAGACTGAAAACGATGGACATGTAAGGAGCAAGATCCTTTCCCAGTGGAGCCTTCCGGTTTATCTGTTCTACGTTAGCTGCTTCACCATTACCTTGTATTTGTCACGGAAGCACTGGCCGGCGCCTGTGAAAGGTGACACGGCTTTGCAGACATCAACTGAAGTTGGTGCTACAGGAAAGGAGGCTTTCCCAGAGTCTATAGTGAAAATTCTCTGCGAAAACCTCTTCTAATGCCTACTTTTTCTTTACAGTTCTTTTTCCAACATCTTTCAATCACTCCTAGCAAATACTCACATAGGTACTACTAGCAAACATGGCTTGTGCTCAGTGATGGGAAGAAAAGGATGAAGAAGGAAAAACTTTACTTTCATCATTTAGTAGGCTTGGAGTTGATTTTCCTGAATGTTCTAGGATCTATTTTCTGTTCTATTTACTCTAACATAAATATTTACTGAGTATCTAGGACAACACAAGGTATGAGGATCTAGGAACACAGGGATAAGCACATAATTTAATTGAGAGATCAAGGCAAGTATGCAAGTAGGTTCAAAGCCAAGTGAGATACTATGTATCAATAAAGCAATCTAAAGAACTATAAAACTCAAGAGGCAGGAGAAACCAAGTCTAATTGGAAGGATCCAAAATAATCTTCATGGAGTGGCTGGTATTTGATACATTAAGGATTTCAAGGAACACAAGCGTCTGGTACTCCAGAACAGTTCTGAATGACGTCTACCCAGTAACAATCTCATCCTTGCAGTGGGATTTGTACATTGTGTTCTCTGAGACTATTAGTCACCATCTGTGTTTGCCTTAGTTTACCAAGGTGACGCCTTCACTGGGTCACAGGTTCCTCTTGGTAATACAAATCCTATTTAATTTAATTTATGTGAAGACACAAAGGGGCTAGTGAACTCCCATTTTTCTGGGGTGTTGGGAGCAATGCAGGGGGACAGCAGTCAGAAGTGGAGCTTCAGAAGTACAGTTCACTAGTTAGCAAAGACTATAATGAGTCTACCTCAGTTTGACAAAGTCATGAGGGATTGTCTGCTGAATGCCCTTTGTCAATGCTGGGCCTTATCATGCTTGTTGCTACCGTGGTCTCCTTGTCTCTCTTGTAGTGTGAAAGTTCTATTGGGGTCTCTAATCCCTCACTGGGCAGCGTTACTAGGACACATAACAATGGTGAATATTTTACCTCGAGCAGTGCCACTTGAGCAAGACAATGCCACTCAGTTAAACTAGTGATTCAATTAAAACTCCAGAAAGAATAACTAAAAGTCATGTGTAGTTAGAAACAGTAGGCTTTTTCATATGTAGTTACAGGATTAAAATAGGATGTTTTGTCAGCTGCCTTAGAATCAGTACCTTAGGAAAACATTATTAACCTAAGGAATAACATGAAAGTAAGAAAACATATTTTTGCTAGGGACTTGTTTGGTCATTGTTAGGAAAGCTAGAACAAAGAAAACTTAATTGCTAGAGCCCATGAGTTTCACTTATGAAAACTAGATCCATGATCAAGAAATAACAAATGAGTTTCAGTGTCCATTGTTAGGCTTGATCTTCCTCGATGACAAATAAGATTGATTCTTTCCTGGTTTCTATGATCAAAAGTTTGCCGATGAGTTTGGGGTATACCTTGGGGATGTAGAGCTGTGTACTAGATTCTCCTTTTACCCAAGAAAAGCAAAAAGACCCCTGACTTAAATTTTTCTAGTTATAACAAACTTGCTTTGCTGTGTTAACTAAGTAAGAATTGCATTAGGTTAGGACACCGGTGTGTACTAGTTTCCTAGCAACTGCAAGACTGCAATACCTGCCGTATAATAGAAGCTGGCTGTGAAATTACTTGGCTTACCTAAACTCTGTCAAACTATAATAGAAAAACTATGGCTTCTAGGATAGGTGTACTGTGGGGAAAAAGTATATGGGGAACTAGGTATTCAGGTGTGGGTTTTAAGATGACTTGTTTTTAAAAAGTATGGAACTTTGTAATCACTGAAATGTAAAACCTGTAGTCATTACGTGAAGTTTAAGTTTATGATTAAGATGTGATTGTAATGTGATCTTTCCCCATGAGGGGCTTTGTCTAAAAATATATATAAGATATATGGAAAATAGACAGACAGTAGAAGAGAGAAGTAGAGGAGAGAGAAAAGCCTGAATAAAGAGAGAAGTCTGATCCCAGCTATAAGAGGTGTGGTTTTATTCATATTATTTCACCAACTCTGCCTCTCCTGCCTTGGTCATTGAACTCCCAGGGCTGGACTAGGGACTTTTAATTATTTTTTACTGAATTAGATCTGGTTTGAGCCTTTTGCCAACACTGTTTCGGACCACCTGCCTGGGTGAGGCTTGCTAAACCAAAGGGCACCACCTGAGGCAAGTTTTCCTGAGGACTTCTGCATTTTCCACAAGATAGGCAGATATTTTTGGACCCTCACATCACACATCTACTCAGACAGCTTTGTCCACTGGCACTCTCTAATATGCTATGTCATTCCAAGTGTAGACTGTGAGAAGTTCCTTGTTTAGAGTTCTTTAAAATGGGTCTCACGGTTCCTAACGATTGTCACCTGCTAATCAACTTCTGAAGGCAAACAAGGGCGATCACATTCGCTCTCTTGACATTTCTCTTTCTCATTTTCTGACCTTTCTCTCAGCTTCCTACTTCATTGTTCTATTCCCTACACCTCTCCTAGACCACAACCTTCTCTTCCTATGGTAGCAGTGAGAAAGCTTCCCTTTCTCACACATGTGAAACCAGAGCAACTACAGAGAATTTGAGTTGCCTCAGGGAGAAAAATTCATCCAAATTGTTTAAAAAAACATTACCCTGTCTTATATAATAGGTAAATAAGTACATGCAGTGTGTAACCACTAACTTACTGAAGATTTCAAGCTTCAGAATAACTGTGTATGTGCACTGGTGTGCTCATTCCAGCCTTATATTCCAGAAAATAGAAAGGAACAGATTTTTTATTTGCAAACAGAATGTAAACTTATTAGAGAGAATTGCCGTGGTATTCTCTACAGTAAAAGCTGAGAAATCATTACAGATAACTCAGAAATATCCTTTTAAAATGCAGTACTTAGATGCAAATAGAACCATTTGAAACATAAGAAAAAAGTGAAATAAATTCATCGATATGAAAAGACAAGCATTTCATTCAGTGTGAGATAAAGTAGCAGTTTACAGGACAGAGTTTCTGTTTCGTGATTGCTCTAATGGTAGCAAATGGATGACTCAATTTATACTAAAAAGTAAAAGTAGAAGATACTTGAGATTGCCAGTGTTTTCTGGTTTTGAACCACCTTGACTATTGTTTACAACCTTGGATAGATGGGGTTTACACTGGTCAGAATAGAAATTGGGGAGCACCATCTATTTCCAAATTGTGAGCATTTTATCAAGTTTTCCTAACAGAGGCTTAACTTGAATCATGTGCCAGTTTTTAAAGATACTTTGGTGTGTTTGTAGTGGCAAAAACAAGGTAAATACAATCCTACAGTGAGACGTCCATAGCATAATGGGAAAGAACGGAGTTCTCTATGATGATCAAGTATTGGCTTCATTATGGGTCTCATTTCTTATTAGATCTCTAGAGATGATTACATCTCCTCCAGGTAGACTTTGAAGTGGATGTAAGTCCAGTGGGTTCTGGAAAACCTGGATTTGGCTAGACACCAAAAGCTGCAAGGATTCCAAGATACGCCCTGAATTCTGTAGTCAGACCAAGCAGCATCCATTCCCACCCAGTTCTGTCCCACAACCACATCTCAGGCAGTTCAGAACAATCCAGTAAAATGGACTGGCTAGCCCAAATAGCAAACAATTATTTCTCACAGTTGAGAAGACTTGACAGTCCAAGATCAAAGCACCATCGATAGCATGCCCAGGAAGGGCCCAGTTTCTGGTTTAGAAAATATTACCTTCTATCTACAGCACTATGTGGCCTCAGCAGAGTAATCATTTCTTCAATCTCTCATAAGGACAGAAATCCTATCTATGCATAAGGGATCCACCATTGAGATTATACTTCCCAGTCAAAGACCCCATTAACGTTTCACCATGAGAGTACCAAACAGAAGCAAATATTCAATTCATAACACTCTCTGTATCAGTTAGTTAGCTATGACTACAATACCTAAGAGAACAAGTTAAAGGGGGAAACTTTATTTTGCTCACCATTTCAGGGAGTTCAGTCCGTGGTTGCTTTGTCCAGGCCCTAAGGCAGAACATCACAGTGATAGGCACCTATTGAAGAGGAACTTCTTCACCTGATGGGTAAGGATTCTAGATGAAGAAGGTAGGAATAGGGTTGAGACACTGTCAAGGGCGTTCTCCATGCCTCCCAAAGTTTCCAGAACATCTCAAAATGGTGTCATTGGGTGAAGACCTGGGCTTTAACACATGAGTCTGTAGAGAACATTTAATATACAAGCCATTAACACTGCTCATTGTAGTTGTACGTTACTGCGGTAGCTCACCAAAGAAGACAAGGAGGCATTTTCATATGTGGAAACTCTGCCAGACCTCAGCAGAGGGAACCACCATCCTGGCCAGCACCTAAATGGACAGTAGAACCCCGAGCTCTCAGCTCAGGTGATTTTACTGATTCAGAACTCCTCAGGTATTCTACTGATAGGATATGCAGATCATTACAATTAAACAACCCCCACAGAAATCCAACATCTGCTAACAATACAGAATGCCAAGACCTAGGCTAGCCCCTCCTCCAAAAGTGCATAAAACATTTTCAAACATAACTAAAAATAAACTTCCTCTTTATTTACCCTTTTCGGTATAAAAAAACTGCTTTGCCTTTACAACACAATTTAACACTATACTAGCAAAACTATTTAAAAGAGGAACGATTATGAGGCCTCTTATGCACATCACCAAATGATATCAAATATCTATCAAGCTTTTCACAATGCCTTTGAACAGCAGAAAAGCATTATCAATGTCCAATTATCTGGAATTCACTCACGATTTTCTGGGCTCCTCCAAAGGGCTTGGATCTGGTTCTGCCCTCTGCAGCACACACAGCTTGTCCTCCCGGCTCTGGCTGGCTCACACCACTGCTGCTGCTGTTCTTGGTGGTCATCTCACAGTACTGGCATCTCAAAAACGGCTGGGGTTCCTTACAGCAACTAGGCTGCACTTTCACCAGTAGCCTCTCCTGGGCTCTCCTCATGGTGCCAAGCCTCAGTTTCTTTACATGACCTCTTCGATCTGGGCCTTCAACTACTACTGAGGCGGCACCTTCACCAATGGCCTCTCCTGTCCTTTCACAGTGCCAAGCTTCAGCTGTTCTCCAAAGACCCCTTCATGCCTTCAAAACCAGCACCAGCTGGGTGACTTTTGCAGTACCAAGTTTGGCTGCCAGCATGAGATACAACCTCGGCCAGTTCTGGAAAACAGCTCCTGTGTGCTAACCCTGAGGAAACACTTCCCAGGTTTTAAGATAGAGTCTGGTTTGCTGGGAAAATAATTGGTCACTTTGTCTGCAGTAAGGGTTCCCTCACGGTGTGGAGTTCTCATCACCACAGCAGATGTGTCTTATCAGGACTGCTTGTAGATCGGTTTACAGGGGGAAAAACTGCCCAGTTTAACTAAGTGGCTTTTTGGCTGCAGATTCCTCAACAGGGGGTCCTGGTCTGATAGAAAAAATATCTGGCAAAGTCTTGGCAGTTTGGCATTCTTTTTCACCACTGCTACAGGGAAACATATGACCTCTTCCATAGATCTCAAACAACACCTTGAGCTTCACACACATACAATGCAGCTATCAGAAAACACAGTTCATGAAACAGTATGCTACCACCAGCAGCAGAAGGGAGTGGAGGCTCCACGATCAGGAAAAGCAGTAAGAACCTTGCTTTTTCCTGCTCCTAGCTGAATTCTTTATCTCTAAGGGCCTCCATTCTGTGGCTCTCACCTCAGAGCTTTTCCCCTTATTTAATTATTAATTTCACAGCCTTTTCTCCTCATAAAAGCTTATTTTGTTTCTCTCTCTGCTCTTCTTTCGAGAGCCTTCAATTGATACCTTAATCTCTATCCTCTGGTAGCTTCTTTGAGCTTATTTTATTGGACTCTGAGGTCTGAGTTTCTTTCTTTCTTGTCTTCATGTTGCATTAGCTGGCATGATGTCATGCCCCATGTTGGTATGCCATTTGTAACTGTTAGACTGCTGGGGTCTCAGCAAAGAAGACAAGGAGGTATCTTCATATGTGGAAACTCTGCCAGACCTCAGCAGAGGGAACCACCATCCTGGCCAGCACCTAACTGGACAGTAGAATGCCAAGCTCTCAGCTCAGGTGTTTTTACTGATTCAGAACTCCTTAGGTATTCTATTGATAGCACGTGCAGATCATTACCAATTAAACAACCCCTACCAGAAATCCAACTCCTGCAAACAACAGAGAGCAGCAGGCCTAGGCTAGCCCCCTCCCCGAAAAGTGCATAAAACATTCTCAAACATAACTAAAAATAAACTTCCTCAACAACCCATCTTGGTTACTCCTATTTAAAATACCTTATACCTTGAGGAAAGGTTTAAACTGTTTTCTGTTCTTTGTCTGCCTGCTCTTCCTCGACTGGGTCCCTTCCTGTGCTCACTCCATGTCACTGTAGTATACAGTGCGGTTTCAGGAGCTTCGTTGGCTGCGGTTCATTTGGTTTCTCCTCTGAGTAAATAAAATAGCAATAAGAGTCTGGAGAAGACAGCTAAGGAGTTGGAACCAGAAGATGCTTGGCTGTGAGGTCTGTCCAAACGGAAGGAAGGAAGTGGGTTGGATATAAACTCTGTACTCCCTAAAATAAAATGGGATGCAAGCTCCCACTCTGACTTGCACATTTAAAGTAAAGGTGGTAGCTATAATGAGCAGTGGTACACTGGGTGAACAATTGAATACCAAGATCTCTACCATTTGGTCTACCTCATAGATCCCTATTCTGCAGAGAAGCCGCTTTCATTAACATTACTGGGGTTGCAGTCACCTGCTGCAGGACAGCTATGAGTGGAGAGATGAAGAAAAGCTGCAGCTCTGGCACCCGTGACCACTGTTTCACTAATTTCTGAATCATTGGTCATTAATACTTCTCAGCAGATTTCATCATCTACGCTTCTATTTAGAGGGTCCCCCTTTCCTCTTACCACTAACCGAATAATATCTATTTGCCTTAGTCCAAATTGCAATTCAAGCCATCAGGCTGACTAAGATCATTAAAATCTCTCCTGTAGAGAAGAAAATCTCTTACAGCAGCCTAACTGATAGGTTACTGCCCCACACATAGATAGGCTAGCCTTAGATCAGGTGTCTACCCTTGTCCAGGGGCTGTACAGGGCAGCCGGGCATTGCTTCTGAGAGTGGGGAGTTGGAAGCTGGGGTTTCAACGTAAGGGGAATGCTGAGAACCAAGCTAGTAGGGGCCCTTGCTAAAACAGCACACCTTCAGCTCCCTAAGATAAAAGCCATAGGTGAATGCACACACTCACGCAGTGAGATGCTTTTGCTAAGGGTCGTGGAATCTAAGAGAGAGAGTCAAGTACTTAGAACTACAGACAGTATTTAGAGATGGGGTTAAGCCAATACTGCACACAAAAGTCGAGTCTCTCATTGTTTAGGTCAAACTCCTAATGTGTTATTTGTTGTTGAGCTTTGTCTTTTGAAAGTAAGAAAAATACTGCCTCCTTTTTGTCAGGCTCTTTATAATAAAGCATGCGGTTGTGGCTTTTACTGCTGCAGAAAAGGAAAGCATACTACGTGAAACAGTAAACCACAGCTTGATTGTCTCTTGACAATCTATATTCCAGAGAGGCTGAAGTTTATTTATGTAAGTATTGATGAAAGGCTAAATTTTTATTATACACAAACCAATTTAAGATGTTCTTAAAATGAACAAAGAAGATAAGTCCTCTCTACTTGCTCAATTGCATAGTTTCCAGCAATTTCTGAATGCTATGTTTAAATTCCCTTGGTGCATAATTGTTCTTACATTACCTATAGGCAGAATTTCTTTTTCCCTTAGGAATCTCAGGTATATAATTAATGTTGAAATTTGACTGGCTTTTATCTGTCAGATAATACTCTCAGTCAAAAATGGCTGACTGCTGAATAGACTTAAAATCAATATTGCAAGGACCTAATTTTTCAAGCCCCTGGTTCCTGGACACTGCACTATTTCTTGCAGCTGAGCCCTTTGATTTTTCTGCAGCCTTGGCCTCTGATCAGTTCCAAAGGCTCTTGATGTGGAGGGTGTGAGAACAGTATAGGAGAAGACAGGGTCTTCAAAGTCACTTACTGTTCACCTGTTCCAAAGCCTGTGGCTAGTTTGAGATACAAGTTGAGAAACACCCTCCTGAAAATCAGCTGAAAATCATGGGCAGGTCACTGAACGTACTTGGATTTATCTTTCTTTGATCTCGATGAGCTTTATCAAGACATTCATGATATGCCTCACTTTTCCCCTAGACCTTGTAATTCTAGAATTATCAGAACAATAGGGCAACATAATATTCAAGGATCATTGGGATTGCCAAAGTTCCTTTGAGTAAATCAAGGGTTAGCAAACTACAACCTGGAGGCCAAATCTAGCCAGCAGCCTATTTTATATAAGTCTTGCAAGCAAAGACATGTTTTTACTTAGTAAAGTCATTTAAACAGGGGAGAAAAAGAATATGCAACAGAGACTATTTGTGACCCACAATGCTTAAAGTGTGTACTTGGCTCTTTAAAGGAGAATTTGCCAGTTCCCAGATTTGTCATCCAAAACCAGAGATATGAAGCAGCCTGTGGCTCAGGGTCGCTTGTGCCAGCCAATAGGAAACAGATTCTATGGGCTCTTCTTGGACTATTAGAAAATGAGTATTTTCCAACTTGATAGCTGTATATTGGGCAACATAATCTGGGCTTACTGGCTTCAGAAAACAAGCCACAGCATCAGTGAGACTCACTCTCTCTAACAACCCTGTGATACTGTAACCATGACCCATCTATTTTCTCAGTGCTCAAAGAGAAGAGCTCAATGAGGGTCTAAGAACTGAATGATGAGGGAAGCAATTAGGAGGGACATTAGCAATTGGCACCCTTGCCTTGCAACTGTCTGACAGTAACGCTCAGCCCACAGTCCCAGCAAGTATATGGCATTGATCTGGTCTCACTATTTTGGAAGAACCTTGAGCACAGAGGTTTCTATTTACCTTTCTAGACCTTTCAGTCCTTGGACCCAGAAGCAGTAGAGAGAGAGATGCTGAAGAGCGTGCCTATCCCAAACAGGAGTATGGAAACTGTAAACTAACTGCGTATTGTACTGTGAGTCAATGTCAGACCATCCCCCATTTATACTTCCTGAACTCAGAAAGTAGTGGACCACAGCTGGGTCTTCTGGAATTAGTAACAGCGAGAGCTTGTGTAAATGATGCCCTGGGATTTGAGTGGTTCATTGGCTATTAGCCTTCTTAAGAGGGAGAATAGGAAGAAGCCACACAGTACATGATTACAGCACGCCTATATAAAGTACTTTCTTCAGTTCCTAGTCTTCTTTCCACTATGAGCTGTGAGTCTATGGGCCAGTAAAGGGGTTATAACTCATAATTACAGGTCCTCAGATTACCTAAAGTTTTCATATTGCTTTAATTTTACTTCATTAAGAGAACAGGCTACAGAGCATCTCTCTCAGTCCTGGGAATGAACCTTTTAATCACTGGACTCTGCCAATGTTCCCTGTCAATCAAATCGTGCTGATCATTGCTCAAGTTCTACTGCCTATGATAATCATGTCTTCCTTCCCTCTGTCACTGGCCCTATCTCCTGGGACATCGCCTCCGAAGGTAAATCACAATCCTTTCCAGCTGCAGAAAATAGTCACTCTAGATCTTTGCAGCTTATTTCTTGGCTAAAGAAGATGCTTACTGAAGAAGCCTCCCCTGGTTCCTGAGTTAAGGTATAGTGAGATGTGGACAAGTGATTTGCACGTGATCAAGATGCCCAAGTACTTCTTTATCTTTACATCCATTTCTCCGCGTGATCCCAAGAAATCACTGGCAGCATAGCTCTAGCATCAACTAACACTGCAGCCACATTTCTATCAAACACTTTGAGCTGTTCAAGTGAGCATATTGAACCCAGAATCTCTGGCAAGTACACTCAACACAAATTACTCAACCCAAACTAAAATTATGTCTCTCCCTCCATGGCTTAGAGCTGTTGGAATCTGTTCTCACACATATTCCAGGTTTCTGACATAGCAAATGAGCAAATTCTTGTGACTGCTTCTGTTGGGTAAACCTTTTCCCTCCAGTTCCTACTTTCTGTTTGCGACAATGCCAGGATGCTGGGATCAGATTCCATTTACTGACTAGAAGGGCCAGGGGGCAGGTAGAAGATTCTCTTCCTAGTGTTGGTGTTTGGGGGTCAACTGGACTGGATTAAGGAACTTAAATAATGATTAGATTATCGTTCAGGGATTCTAGAAGTGTCTCTGGAGAAGATCCTGGGTGAATCTGTGAACTGAGTACAGAAGTCCACCTTCTGTGAAAGCCCCATTTGATTAGCTGGCACCTGGGAGGGAACAGAAAGGCATAGGAGACATTTATCTCCTTTCCTGAAGCTCTGCAGCTGTGGGACCTCAGGACCTACAGCAAACTCTCAGACACAGGACCTATACCTTATCCCTCAGACTGGAAGCTACATCTGCTGAGGTCTTCAGGTTTGCATTGAACATCCCAATGTCTCTGCCTTGAGGACAGTCTGCCATGGCATTTATTAGCTTCCATAATTATGAGCTAGTTTCTTTAATAAAGGCCTCTCTGTCTGTCTGCCATCTATTTATGCACCATCACCACAAACTACCCATTACACCTGTTGATTGTCTCTGGAAGATTCTAAGCAACACTTCATTTCGAACTTGACTGGACTTGGAGTCACCTAGGAGTCATCCCCTTCTGTAATTCTGTGTGCCTTGGAAGGAATCTGTAGAAAAGTCTATCTGCGGAGGGAAGATCTACCCTGAACATGATAAGTCCCATCCCAGGTTAGGGCCTGGACTGACTACATTTTATTAATGGAGAGAGTGATCTGAGTCCCGCTACTCTTTTCTCTCTGCTTCACGAGTATGGAAATTCACCTCACACCCCTCACTGCCATGCCTTCTCACCATGATAGACTGTATCTTCTCTTAAACTGTGAGCCAAAATAAAAGTTTCTTCCCTTAGGTAGTAGTTCGCTGCTACTGGGCAACTTAGCAAGGAAGACAAGGAGGCATATTCATAGGTGCAATCCTTTTCTGACTTCATCAGAGGGAACCACTATACTGGCCAGTGGCATACTGGACATTGGAACCCTGAGCATCTGAGCTCAGGTGTTTTTATTGATTCACAACTCCTCAAGTGTTCTTCTGATAGAACATGAAGATCATGACCAATCAAACATCCCGCACATAAATAAAACACCTGCAGACAATACGAAACTCGAAGACCTAGACAGCTCCTCTCCCAACAGTGCACAAAACAGTTATTTTATACATAACTAAAAATAAGCTCCCACAACACCTTAAGTTTCTTCTTGTCAGATATTTGCTATTTGATGTAGCAGTATGCTATAATCTTTTACCCTCAATTTAGGGAAGGAAAAAGGAAAGACAGAAATTTTCCCTGCTTTTACAAGAGGCCTTAATACGGAAAGAGAAAAAGGTAGAAATCTTCACAGCCTTTTTTTAGGCTGTCCTAAGCGCAAATCTCTCCAACCTTTGCTCTCCCACTAACAACAGCAACCTAACCAACCAACAAACCACCAACCAACTCCCACCCCAACTCTTGGTGCTTCAGACCTTTTATGCCCTAAGCCAAAAGTTCTCATAAACCCATGTGGCATGCAATCCCAAAGACAAGCTACAGGTGTCAGAATGACTGGACCCAACCAAATTATAGCCACCTGCATCAAGCATTCCAATTCCAACTCGTAAACAACTCTACCACAGCTGGGATGGGAACACAAACTTCTAGTGACTAGACAGTTAAACCAAAAAGCAATATGAAGCATCACATTGTACTTCTGCATTTTAGTCCTGTCAGTTCTGTAAACAGGAGGCTAACCTGGCTATCTAACCATGCTTTATGCAAAGAACTTCATATTACAGTTTATCTTTTTCCCCTATTTAAATTCTTTGATCAGACTGGAAAAAAAATCCCACTCCAAATACACACCACGCACACACACACACACACACACACGCACACACACACACACACCCCTACATTTCCAATTTTTCCAAATAAATAGCATTACTTAGATGGGAAAGCTTATCTTTTGATAGGCTTTCTATTCTAAACAACCCCAGGTAAGGATTTACATTAACACAGAACCACAGGTATCATAGTCCATTTTATGATGCCAACAGGACCTTATTTGCCTTCAGTTCAAGCTACTGGGCCAATCTCAGTCAGAATCTCATTTCTTCAAGAGCCTGTGGCTTGCAATTTCCAGAGCCAGCAACTACTCTATTAGGATTTAATAAAGAACAAAACAGACCTTCACTTATGTCAACAGAATGAAATTTGTTTTGTAGCATATTAAATGGCTTCTGAAACTATTTTATAAACTAAAGACTGACCTTCCAGGAAAAAGTTAAAAAAGTCAAGACAAAGGAAGGGACCACCCGGGATGCTGTCGCCATGATGGGATGTGCTTGCTATGATGCACCACAGCCTGGAGCCATGAGCTGAAACAAACCCCCTCTCCTGCTTAAGCTTTTATCACATCAACAGGACATTTGAAGACATGAATCACTAGGGAAATTCATATCAAAATGGCAATGAGACACACCTTATTCTTATTAATACAGCAAAATACTACCACAAAAGAAGAAGTAATTATAATGATGAAGCTGACTGGCAAATAAAAAACCATGAGTCTCAATTTAATGGAAAGGGAGACAGTGGTGGGAGAAAGGAAGGACTGGAGGGATGAATATGGTCCAGTACATGATATACTTTATTGAAAATGCCACTATAAAACCCATAAATATGTAACGTGAGTCCATAAAATTTGAAAGGCAAAAGGGAAAAGACAGCATGAGCACAGCTGGTGGCTGAGGCTCGAAGCACCTGTGCTTTGATCTGCTTCTGCAGAAACCTGTGCGCCATGCTCTGTTAACTTTCGCTCATTTTGTTAACGTCTCTGTTAACTTCCACTAATTTTTCAATTGGGCTATAACATGCATAACACAAAATCCACCGTCTTTATCATGTTAAGGATGCAGTCCACGGTACTGAGTGCAGTTACGGTGCCGTATTAACTACTGTCACCATCTATCTCCACAGCACGCTCATCTTATAGACTGAAACTCGGAACACATTAAACACCACTTCCCGTCCTCCTCTCCCCAATTCTATTTCCTGTCTCTTGTGATTGTGACTATTCTAAGTTTCTCATATGCTTCAGATGATGCAATATTTGTCCTTTTGTGATGGGCTTATTTCATTTAGCTCAGTGAATTCAAAACTCTTGGTGTTGTAACATATGTCAGAATCCATTATGTTTGAGGCTGGACAATATTCAATTGTGCATATGCTACACATCTTACCCATTCGTTCGTCCTCCATCACTTGGATGTTTCTGTTTTAGCTATTGAGAATGATGTTGTTATGAACACTGGAGTGTGAACATCTCTTCTGGCTCTTGCTTTCAATTGTATTGCATCTGAATCCAAAATGGTTACATGATATGGTGACCATTTTAATTTTTTGAGATATCGCCAAACTGTTCTCTATAGTACTGTGTCACTGTGTGTTCTGACCAATAGTGCACACAGGCTCTGACTTTACAATGGCTTCTTTTCTGCTTCTTGTGGTAGTTGCCATATTAATGAGAGTGAGGTGCTATTGTGTTGTCATTTTGATCTGAATTTCCCCAGCAGAATATGTCTTTATTTCCTGTTGCTGTGTTAAGCTACCCTGACAAAGGCATCTTGAGGGAGAAAGGGCTTATTTTTCTATCACAGTTCCAGATTACAAGTCATCATCGACAGTAGATAACAGTGGCAGAAATTGGTCACATTGCATCCATAATAAGGAACAGAGAGCAAAGAAATGCACACATGTCAATGCCCAGATCACGCTCTCTACTTCTATACAGTTGAGATCCCCTTTCTAGGGAATGGTGTGACCCGTTCATACAGTATATCTTGATCATATTCTTTTCCCAGAACTTCTCCACATCTCTACCTACACAACTTCATGTTTTTAATCTCTCTTAACAAAACAAAAGAAAAACAAATCTCTGTCTCTGTCTGTCTGTCTGTCTGTATGTCTCTCTCTCTCTCTCTCTCTCTCTCTCTCTCTCTCTCTCTCACACACACACACACACACACACACACCTGAAGTCTGTTGTGTGTTGGCCAATAATTCCTGGGCACGAGACTTTCCCTAGAGTGTGGTTGATAGGCCCACTGGAAGAATGACATTCTATCTCCTACTAGCTAGTGAACAGCAATTAATACTCATCAACTCATATCTGGAATGGAAATAATGTCTCTAATATCCCTTTTGAAACAGGCAATGCTCAAAACAGTATTTTTTCCTGATTTAAGTATTTCCTCTTGTTCCCACGAGACTATTAATTGTACTGATCAGCTATTTTCAATCAATCCTATTTACCATAATTGAGTTATCCTTTTCTTTCTAACATCCATGACTCTGGAGGCTTTCTGTTGAATTCATAATTTTTCTGAAAAATCTAGTACAATTACATAGCATCGCTCTACATGTAATTATTTAAAACATTTTTTTTCTATCGTGGAATTACTTTACCCTTAGTACATGAATTTTTACATTGGCCATGACAGGGTTTAAAGGAAGCTCAAAGAATACAGTAGAATTGTAAAACAGCATTGAATCTTCTTCTTAGTGCATCACAGAATTTAATTCTTGATCTAGGCACACTTGAGACCACGTTAAAATCTGCATGCATCTAGAGGTCTGCTTTAATTCTATGGGAGAGTTTTGGTTGGTTGAACTGTTACTTTTGCCACCAATAAAATGTGCATTTTATTCTAAAACAACCATGACTTTACTTTTTTTTTTTTTTTTTATAAGATTCAGTCTCCAGCATGTAATTCTAAGGTTTCTATCTTTGATGGGTTAGGAAATTGGTTTTGTGTAAATGTGTCTGACACATTTGTTTCTAAAAATAAGTTTTGGATTGCTCCCAGGTTAGCCTTCTGAAATTACATAACTTTCACAAGTTATTAATATCACTCAGAATTTATCTTTCCATACTGTTTTTGAAATTAACACATTGTCTTTCCCACTAACACCATCATCCCTAAGCCACCCTCTTTTCTCCTTTTAAAGGGATCCTGACTAGGAGAAGCGTTAATTGACTCTGTCTTCTGGATAGCCGTAACAGGAAGTTTGGGTACCTCAAATAACCCCACTCTCTGCACCATCCTCTGACCTTTAAAAGCAATCATTTCTACTTGTTTAGAATTTCTTTTTAATATCTTGGCCATACTGTTTTCCAAAGGACATCTCCATGACAGTTTCTACATTCCCAAATGCTTAGACACTGGTCTGTACATGGCTAACAGGCACGCCACAGCAGGCAAAAATCCATGGCTTTGGTGTTCTGCAGCTTTTTCTCATGATTGATGCACTATTGCAGCTGGGTTGGTTATGCCACCATTGACATCGGCTGTTTTGAGCAGCCATGGTGAATCCTAGCAACTGAACTTGCCTTCCTGAGACTTGAAGCTTCTTAGCCTACAAAGATGTGTGACAATTTAAGGATTCTGTGAGCTTCAATATAATTTTTAGGTCCATAATTCTATATGGCACAGAAATTTGGAGAGAGAATATAGTGAAGTATTCAGTGAAGTATTTAACAAAATATTTTCTTGCCCAGTTTTAATTATTTCCTTTTCTTTACAAAAAAAAAGTATCTGAGGATATAGCCCAGTTAGTAGAGTGCTTACTAAACATGCACAGAGCTCTAGATTTGTACTGCAGAAGTGAGGTGTAGTTCTATACACCTGTAATCCTAGTACTTGGGAGGTGGAGGCAGGAGGATCAGAAGTTCAAAGTCATCCTAAGCTACATTCAAAGTTTGAGGCCAGCATGAGATACATAAGAATCTGTCTCAAGGTAAGAAAATAAGTAAGATATTTCAAAATAAATTAACAACACCCCTATTCCCAAGGCTCACGGATAATTATGGAAGAAGAAGCAGAAAGATTTGAAGAGCCAGAGGTGGCGGATGGCTGCAATGAAACAGCATTTTCTTTCAACACACAGGGGCAGTTGCACACACTCACAGTAGTTATGAGGAGCTGTTAATGACTGATAGCTGCTGGGACAGGGAGAGTCAGTTTTCTGTAAGGTTTGACCTTTGGTTGGTTGACCACACACCACCAGATAACCACACACCAAAGAGTATATGAGCAGTGTAAACTGGAGTTGATGCAGACAAATAGCACCAAGGATGTTTGATAAAACCTCAAGGAATCATATTATTTTATATTTATCTAAAATTATATACAATTGATACAAAAGTATGTTGAGAATATACATACATATACACATATACATGTGTATATCTATATGCTATGTCACTTGGGCTGGCAATGCTCCCCACAAGAGCCATAGACTATTTTAAAAAAAAACCAAGTACCAGGAATAAGAAAACTTTGTTTATGGTGTTAGTCATGGTAGACCAAGAAACTCCAAAAGCAATAAAGGCTATTACTGTTGCCCTTGGTTACCTCTTAGGAGCTGAAGGGAAGCTCTTGGGGCTGAAGACATCACATGGTTTGGACACAGGACTCAGAATATTCAAGCTGAATCTAATCTAAAAGCCTCTTTCCTATGGTATAGCTTTTATAGGAGCAGAAAGTCTATAGAAGCTTTACCACCAAGATAAAGAAGCAACCAAGAGTCCTATCCACCTGCGATGCCTATGAATATAACAATGGCCATGATGTCAGGACAGCCCTGACAATGCAACAGTGGCATTCATATGTTGACCATAACCAAGAGCTGTCTAATTGGACTTCTTAAGTCCCATTAGATAAAGGGGAAATTGTGTTTGGTATTAGAAAACTAGCCAACTTCCTGGGACTAGTGAAGTCATAGATTTTTGAAAAGAACCTACTATTGTCAATTTACTAGACCCAGAACAATTCCTCACTGTATTCTAAAACGTATTCTTATACCTACAGGTATGTGCAGTTTTGTCCTTTATCATAGAAGCTTCTATTCTTAGCAAGTGGAGATTACAGAAAAATGGAACTAGTCATAATGGATAAATCAACAGATTGTGGTGATCTCAGACCCAATAGATACATCTTGAACACATCTATTGCATGTAAGGCTCAGAAAGCATCACAGAAGATGGGCGTGGAAAGATTGCAAAAGCCAGTCAGTCACCAGAGTCTGACGTGAGATTATGTCTCCAAGAAATGACATGGAAGCAACACTCATGATATCTCAACAAAATGGCTGCCTAAACAAGACCTGAACAATGACACTACCAATAGGCATGGAAACACAGAAGGGAATCTTCTGCATTACGTGTAAATATGCACTATGTTATGTGTAAATCTCATGGGATCCCACACCTAGACAAAGAAATACAGCAACTAATGACTGCTGAAAGGAGGGAAATTAGACTCTCCCAAGGTTGAGCTCCCAACTGGTTATGTAATGCAATGTGGTCAGCTCTGAAATTATATACACAAAAGTCACACTCAACAGACTCAGGTTGTATTTGTATGTTTATGCATAAATATATATGTAATGCTAATAAAGCAAAAGAGGATATAAATTTGAAAGGGGGTAAGGGGTGTGGGAGGGGTGGGAGGGAGGAGAGGAAACAGGGAAGTGATGCTATTATGATTTATTTTTTAAATTTTTAATTAAAAAATGAAGACAAATAGATGGTGGGTAAGGAAGGAGAGATGGATCTAGCAGGAATTAGGGACAAAGACACAAACGTGATCAAAATACAATGTATGATACTCTCAAAGAATTAAAAGTATTTTTTAAAGTTAAGTTGAAGCGGGTGCAGAGATTATGCATGAATTTAGTATTATATATGGACAGTTGGATCAGCCAATATCATTATGCTTATAAAGTTGATTTAATATCAAGTAGATCTTGGCCCAATTTTTTTTATATTTAAACATTAATCTAGGTGAAGCCTCAAGGCTCTAGTTATTTTACATCTAAAAGTCAGGTCTTGAATGATTTCTCAGTTCAAAGCTTAGATCCTATCCATGGAAAGACAAGAAAAACTCTCACATAATTTGGTGCCTGTAGTTGTCTAGTGACTGGACATATAATTGTGTGGTGTGTGTGTGTGTCTGTGTGTATACATCTGTGCCTGTATGTGTGTGTGCATGTGCATCCATGTGTGCGTGTCTATGAGTGTGCATGTGCATGTGTGTATGTCTGTGTCTATGTGTGCATGTGTGTTTGTGTCTGTGTGTATACATGTGTGCCTGTATGTATGTGTACATGTGCATGTGTGTATGTGTCTGTGAGTGTGTGTGTGTACATGTATGTATGTCTATGTCTGTGTTTGTGTGTGCATGTGCATGTGTGTTTGTGTCTGTGTGCATGTATGCATGTGTGTGTGTGTGTGTGCAAGTTGCTTTATTAGAAACAAGAATGCTCTAAGGACAGGTACAGTCAAACTCTCCTGAGCGGAAGCATTACCAAAGACTATTGACTGACCAGACGTGGGTGACACCAGTCATCCCTGATAGCTGAAAGCAACCAGTGCTCTCTTAGCTCTTTACCTAAAGTAAATGAGGTGCCTCATGAATGCCATGATAAAAGGTCAAAATGTTTCAATCCCATCTCAGAAGAAACATCTCTCAAAGACTCCTTGCTCTGTACCTTTGCTAAACAAAGCAACTCCAGGGTCGGCAGCAAGTTTTAATTATACGACAAAGGCTTCCCTGATGGTCTTTGGCCTTGAGACATTAAATAGCCTGTCCACAATCAAGACACAAAAACAGCAGAAATGTCAGCTTAAATGTCACATGGGAATTCACTTAATAGTACACAAATGAAAAAAAGATGAATTGTATGTCTTATATAAATAATAACTATTTTTGAATATCTAAGTTTTCTTTGCTTTCTCATTTGTGTATCTGAAGACAAGTGAGGGCACTTTTTGTTGAACTATTGAAAACTGATAGAGAATTTGGGTGTGATTTATTTTTTATTTGAAACATTTTTTATAATAAGGTTTAAAAAATAGAAAAAGAAAATCACTGCAGACGGAGCCGCAGTTTACACAGGTGGTCAGCATGGGGTTTTTATTACACTAATCGGATGTATTTTAATGAGGGAAAACAAAAGATTTCTACTCAGTGAGACAAAGTCAGTGTCATAGTTTCACTTCTATTACTGTTATAAAATACCCTGACAAGAAGCAACTTTTGAGACAGAGGTATTTGTTCTAGCTTAAAATTCCAGTATATGAAGCACCACTGTGGTACCCCCAGTCAATCTAGGAATTTCAAATAGATAGCCACACAAAAATCCAGAGTCAGGAACAGAGAGAAATCAATGCATACATGCATGATTGCTAATGCTCAACTCAATGTCTATACTCTTATATGATCTTAGAACCCCTTCCTGGGGAATGCCACTGCCCACAGTAGGCTGGGTCATCCCCTGGCACTTAAATTAATTAACACAATCCCCCATAGACATATCCACAGACCAGCCCAATGTAGACAATCCCTCACTGAAACTCTCTTCCATGTGATTCTAATTAGTGACTAAATGTTAGAATAAATTTAACAATATGCAAGAGTACAGTCCACCAGTAAATTATTCTACGGTAATTAAAAGAATTGTTTTCAGCTATAAAAGTATTGATAAGCATTAAGAGAATTCAGGAGGCCATTTGAAATCAAAATACCAAGACATATTTATTGTTTATACTTTGACTTATTATTGCAGATTTAAGTGGTTCTAAGTATGGCATCTAGAGGCAAATCTAACTATTAAGACTTTGAGCAAACCAACTACTTTGTGCTTTTGTTTTGCATCAATACAATGGTCGTGATAATAGATCTAATGCACAAGGCCATTTGCTGCCTCCAGTGAAGCTCCAAGGGTGGACATGACTGGAACAGCAAGGAAATGAAGAAAAGACAGACAAATGGCCATGTGGACAGAAAGCCGGGATCACATGGGCTAGGATCTTAGTGGAGAAACTCCAGAACCCCAGAAGCTCAGTGTATTTATTATACAGGGTTGAACAGTGTTGTAGTTACTTTTCTATTGATTTGAAGAGACACCATGACCAAGGCAACCTATAAAGGAACCATTTCACCGGGGGCTTCCTTGCAGTTTCAGAGGGTGAGGATCAAAATAGCATATTAAGACGATAGCCACGAAGCAGAGAAAGAGCTAACTGGGAATGATGTGGGCTTTCGAAACCTTGACGTCCACCCACAGTGACACATCTCCTCCACACCTCCTAATCCCTCCTAAACAGTTCACCAACTCGAGGCCAAGCATTCAAATGTATGAGCCTACAGAGGCCACTTAAATTCAAACCACCACAAACAGAGAAGCCAGGGTTATGTATACAGCTGAAAGAAAGTCAGGGTTGTTACATACAGATAAACAAGGAGGCAGGGTATGCAGCTAGATCAAGAAGACAGGTATAGCTAATCTATATAGGAACATCCTCTGCAGGGGAACACTCTCCAGGCAGTACACATCTGGAGGAAGAAAGCTAAGGTAAACATTTGCTGCACACACTGTGAGCGTCCACACATGGACCAGAGGAAGGCGTCACCATTTCCCTCTGACCCTCACTCTGGCAGAGGAGTGGTACAGAGAGAATAAAGAATACTTTGCCATTTCCTTCTGGGTCTGCGGCTAGGGTCCTTGACAAGGCTATGACCATGTCAACAGCACACATTCACTTGGGACTTCACACACGCATGGCTTCCTGTTCCCCACAGTTGTTCATGGGACTAAATGAACTAAGTAATGTAAAATGTTTAGGAAAAACAAATTGGTACATAGTAAGAATACAATGCATGGTAGCCATAACTATTATTATAAGGTTTCTCCTCCATGTGTTTCTTATATGAATAATTTATTAAACTTTAGGAGGGTCCTCAACTTAAAAACAAACTTATGAAACTTTTGGACATCTTGGAAAGTATGAACAAAATTTAGAAATGAATATAATCATTTTTAATCATTTATAATCACTATTACATTATCAAATATAACCATCATATATCTACAAGAACAGTTTAAAAGTCATGTCTAATCATGAGACCCCTAAAACCCTCAAAAGAGATAAGAGACTAGGAGACATAGATATATAGAATAGATGAAAATAAATTTAACAACTATGTGAAATATTTCCACGCTAAAATTTGTGAACATTGATAAAGATAATTTCTAAATTATTGTAAAGGTATTCCATGTACATTGCTAACTGGAGTGCTTGACAGAATCAGTACTTATTAACATTCCACCAGGCTAGGTTTTGTAGATTTGAAGTGAAGGCAGAGTAGGAATTCGCCAAGTGATGTTATAGCACATGAAGCACTACAAAAGTCTTAAGATGCCCAAACTAATTTTCAAAAGAAGAACACAATGGGAAGACTCAACTCCAGTATCAAAACCAAATACAAAACTAGAGTTAATAAGATATTGTGACGCCAGGATACAGGCAGACATTCGTTTGTAGAGACTGAGAGAAAATTCATTTGACTTTCAGCAATGATGCTTAGACAACTGGACGTCCACACTAGAGAAAAAGAACTTAAACTTTAAAAAAGCAATTAAAAGATTATTTTCCATTGCTTTAACAAACGATCTGACACTGGGCAAAAAAAGCATTTCTTTGGTTCACAGCTGTAGAGACCTGAAAACATGGCACAAACTTCTAGAAACGCAGTACCTAGATGTAGAACTCTCAGCTCCTCTCCAGCACCATGGCCGCCTGTGTGCCGCCATCATCCCTGCTATGATGGAAATGGAGTAACATCCCAACTGTAAGCCAGTCCCAATGAAATGTTTTCCTTGTAAGAGTTGCTGTGGTCATGGTGTCTCTTCACAGCAATAGAAACCCTAAGACATCCACGCATGTACCCTTCAGTTTACATACTACACCCAAACCCATAGCATGTCCTTACCTTACAGCACACAACAGAACTAACACAAAATTGATCCCATATTTAAAGAGCCATGACAATAGTACTTTTGGAAGATAACATAGAAAATATTTGAGAATTTTGATTAGGTTAAGATTTCTTAAGTACTGTACTAACATTGATTTATAAAAAGTAGTTGAATTTTTCTAAATCTAATGTAATCTATACTTAAAAATATATCATTAATAAAGTAAAAACATAAACCACAGACAAGAAGAAAAATTAAGAAACTGTACATCAGTTTATAAAATATATCCAGAATATATAAAGGACCTTTATAATTCAGTAGCAAAAAAAATCTTAATTGACATTTTTTTAAAACATAGACAAAAGATTTCAATAAACATTAGACCAAAAATAATGTCTCAATGGCTGATGATCCCATGAGAAGATGTTCAGGACAATTCACTAGTAGGAAATGCAAATTAAAACCACAATGATATGCCTTTTTGACAACTAGAATGACTATAACAAGAAAGGTAATCATTGATGTTGGTCAGGTTGTAAATAATAAGAAGGTAACATGATGTTAGTACCTTGTTAGTTTAGCAGATCTCATAAAGTTAAATGTGAACTTAATATACAACCCAGAAATTCTATTGTTTGCTGTTTATCTAAGAAAACATAAAACACATATCACACAAAGATTTGGACATTAGTGTTATTAGCCATTTTATTCATAAAATAGCTAATTTCTTTTCAAACAACCAAAATGTCAGTCAACCAAAAATATGTGTAGAGAATATATAAATTGCCTCTCTAATGGAATACCATTTAGCACCCAACAGGAATGAGCCACAGATACCTAATACACCTATTCTGGGTCTTAGCATTCACTTGTTATGTGACATTTAGTCTTTAAACTCAAACACTCCACTCAATGAAAGAAGTCAGACACAAAATTGCGTTTGTGAAATGTTCAGAAAAATCAATGGAAAGATGTGAGACCAGCTATTGTTCAAGGCAGGCTGTGTGAGCCGGAGGTAGAGAAGGGCAGGAGATGAACACGAAAGACATTATTAGAGTGACAATAATATTCTAACACTGATTGTGATGATGATTTCACAAGTTACTAAATTACATAAAAAATGTTGCTTTGTATATTTTAAATAGGTGAATTATATGCTTTGTAAAATGCTCCTCAACAAAGTTGTGTTAAAAGTATTCAGGACCCAGCAAGACAGCTCATAGACAATGGTGCTTGAGCTCAATCCCTAACACCCAGACGGTAGGAGAGGACAGACTCCCACAGCTGTCCTCTGACCTACACATACACACACAAACACAGAGGGAGAGAGAGAGAGAGAGAGAGAAAGAGAGATGCATATGCACATAACTAATTAATTGTTTCTTTAAAAATACACCTGTTCTCTTCTAATGTCAGGAATTTGGAAGTTACCACTCTATCCTGTAACAAGTAAACAATGTAATGTACTGCAAAGCAATAACTCTTCTGGAATCCAGCAAGGAAGCGGGGACATACAGCAAACCAAGCCTCCAAAATTGAAGAGACAGTCACGTAAACACAACGAGACAAAAATTACCGATGCAGGACACTCACAGGTAGAAACTGACACACCACCACTGCCAAAGGAAGAAGTCTTAAACTGTGACTGATGAATTGCTACAGGTTCAATGTTAGTGACTTTAAGATGTAAAAGTCAAGAAGGGCTCTCAAGAGTCTAGTCTTCTATTTGAAATAAGGGACTGTCTGAATTCATATCACTAGTCATTCTTTGCCTTCCAAGGAAGGGGAAAAGTATGAGAAACCGTTGCGGGGTTCACAGCACACTAACATACTGAATAAACACAGTGGGGTAGAATGAAGCCTCTTATGATGTTTCTCCTCCCTACACCAGACACCATATCACAAAAGTTCTGTTAGTAATAATTCTCCCTCCTGGTACAGTATGTCTAGTTATCAAAAATTATTAAAAATATATATGAAATACATATACATATACATATATATATATAAAATCTTCCTCGAAATTTTGTTACTTTATTTTTCCTTAGTGATGAATAGCATTCCCTTTTATATAAGTACCAGATTTTCATTATCTACCCATCAGTTGATGGACAGATAGGTTGATCCCATTCACTTGTAATTAATACAAATTGAACAAATAAACAGATGGGTAAACAGGCAGACCAATGGGACAGAGGAACAGGTGAGTGATATAAGCAAAAAATAGAAGTATTTCAACAAAGAACCAAAAAGAAACACTAGAGATCAAAAACATAGTTTTGGAAACCAACAGTGACTTTGTTGGGCTCACCAGAAGACTGAACAGGACTGAAGAAAGAGTGCTTCATATTATTACATGTTAGGCTGTCAGTTTTGGTTGTTATCTCTTAGAACTTGTTCTGTTCTAGTGAGAGACAGAAAATGAGTGGATTTTGGGGGGTTGGGTGAGGAGGAACTGGAAGGAGTGGAGGGAGGGGAAACTATAAGCAGGATGTATTGGATGAAGAAAGAATCTAATTCCAATAAAAGGAAAAAATAACATTAAAAATTGGAAGAGAGAGATACCCAACAGATGTACATATCTCAACCTAAAAGAAATATAAAAAAACATAAAAGTGAATAAGATAACTATCAATAATAACAAGAATTATTGATTTTGTAATATCAATTAGGAAAATGTTCAGAAAACCGAAAAAAAATCTATTTACAGTTAGGAGAAATTATTTATTGTAATATTTTAAATTGTATTGTTTATATAAATCTTAGAGATGTATCTATAGCATTAGGCATGGTGGTGCGTACTGATGATTCCAGCACTGGGAGGTGGGAGCAGAAGTATTGGAGTTCAAGGTCACCCTCAGTCACAGAGCAACTTCAAGGCCAGTCTGATAAAAAACAAAACAAAAAATTGTGTTTGCCCATTCAGTCTCTGTGAGCCTCTAAGAGACCTGGTCAGTTTACTCCAAGGGGTGTGTTCTTCTGGTATCCTCAACCCCTCTGGTCTCTGTAATCCCTCAGCTCCCTCTTCCTCAGGGGTTCCCCCAAGCTCCACCCAATGTCTAGACATGGTCCCCTGCCTCTGCTCCCAACAGCTGATGGAGGAAGCCTCTCTGATGACAACTGGGGTAGGTAACAATCTATGAGCATAGGAGAATATCATTAGAATCATCTCCCAGCTATTCAGTCTCTGGTTCCTGGCCAGCCCTGCAGTGTCAGGAATGGGCTCCCTCCCTTGGCATGGGGTTCTGCCCTCCATTGCCTCATCAGATCCTCCATGTGGGATAGGTTATAGGTTGAAGGTTTAGTGGCTGGGTTGGTGTCCCAGTCCCACCACTGGAAGTCTTGCCTGATTACAGGAGATGTCTCCCACTGCTAGGGCTCCTTGCTAGGGTCACTCTTGTAGATTCCAGGGAGTTTCCACTGCACGGGGTCTCCAGATAACTCCCAAGTATCCCCCAATTCTCGTCATCTCTCCCTATATTCTCTCCCTCCATCTCCCTCTGCCCACTTGGTCCTTCCTGTTCCCACCACCATCTCCCCCCAGCCCAACTATAACACCTAAAATTTGGAGCGGGGGCTCTCTACCTCTTTTACCTTCCCTTGGGACCCTTTTCCTCCTGGTAGGCTGCTTCGTCCAGCCTTGATCCACTTGTTTTGCCCTGTTCAGCTGGTGATCCTAGGAGGCCTGCTCTTTTCTGAGGGGAAGCAGAGGTGAGGTGGGAGGGTGGATCTGAGACAGAGGGGAGATGAGGAGGTGTAGGAGGAGGGGAGGGATGGGCAGCTAGGGTCAGGATCTACTGTACAAGAGAAGAAATAAATTAAAAATAACTGGAGAGAAAATGAAAGAAATACTCGAACCAATTAGAAATGTAAATAAAAACATGTTCTTTTAAATAAAAATATATGCTACTTCATGGTGATTTTAAAAGTACATACTCTCTACTGGATTTCAAGCTCAGTGATGTGTCTCCAACTGTCATACTTGATCAGTACACTACATACTCAGAACCATCCTTAAAGCATCCCAAAATTAGTTATTTATAAGCCACTTGACTCTGAGTCTTATAGGGAAAACAGAAACCTGCATCTTTACTATTGTCTCACAACTTTAGTATTTAATCAACCCATTTTGCTACTGAAATCAGAGAAGCTGCCGTAAGTCATGTAATATAACGACATCACCGGCTGGCGCAAAGCAAAGAGCTGAACAGCAGAGGTCCATGAACAGGAAGGACTGGCCATGAATGCCAAGGTGACAGAGTGTATATCGCAGAAGTCAGAACTCCTTGAGGACACGCGGCTTGAGCAGATACTGAGGAGAACAAGACGCGACGGAAGGAGCACATGTCAAGCCACCAGTTGGAAGTACGACAACTGGGATTGTTCTAGGTTTCTCTAACTCCGTGGGTCTCATCTGCCCCCCTGCTGTGTTCTGCAGATACAGAGCAGGCTCGGCGCTGATTAGAGATTTTCTCTGAAAGAGACTGAGGACCATCGGGACCAGACATAACAAAAGTCCGCGAAAGTGCTTTGGTGGTGCCCAAGCGATATCCACAGGATAAATAGACCTAGATCTTATTTAAGTCGTTCATCTGTCATTTTTGCATCAACCCGGGGGGCATTTATAGGCTGTGCCATTCACACACTTTAACTTTTAATAATTTTGGAGGTTTGCAGTCATCATTATAATTCAGTTTTATAGTATCGTCATGGCACAAGTCATACAACACATGCTCACTATCTGCTGATCCCTGGCTGCAGCCGTGTCGCTCGCCCCAACAACCTCCTTTGCACTGCCGTTCATGTGGGTCTGCTGACAGCTTTGGTCATTGCGAGTGCATGTCTTTAACTATTTTGAATAATAATGCGATGAGAACTTACATGCTTTCTTTTTATTTGGGGTATGTGTTTTATTTATTTTTGAGCAGATATGGAAGTATGGAATTTTAGAATGTACAGTTATGTTTAACTAGAAAAGTTCAAATTGACCGTGCTGTTTTACATTCTCACCAAACATACAAAGGTTTTGCTGATTCATCACATCCTTGCCAGTATTTACTGCCTGTCTTTCTGATGCTAGCCACCCCGCTGGGTATGGAATGGGATGTCGTGTTTTCATAGCCATTCCCCTTCTGACAAAAGATGTTGAGCACTGTCCTGTGTGCTAATCACTCATTCTTGTACACTCTTGGATGAGATGTCTGCCAAATATTCCGTCCATTTTTAGTCAAGTTGCTTGACTTTTACTTGGGGAAGGCATAAGAGCTGCTTGTATATTCAGAATGCACAGCCTCTATTAGAGCTCTGACTGGCAAACATGTTCTCCCTTTCTCTGGCTTGCCTTTTCATTTTCATAATAGTGTTTCTGAAAAGCATAAATGCATCGAAATTTGATGAGGTTCAATCTATTCAATTTTTATACTATGGAAAAAATCAAGCTTTTTATTGTCATAGCTAATAAATCTTTGCTTTGCCCAAGTGCTTAATAATTTCCTCCTGTATTTTCTTTCAAAAGACTTTGAACTTCTCATCTCCATCTCTGATTCACTTTGAGTGTCTGTGCAGTAGGGAGTCAGGTCTGCATCTTCACATGTCCCAGCATTATCTTTAGAAAAGTCTTTGAACTTCTCATCTCTCTGTCTCTGATTCGCTTTGTGTGTCTGTGCACTTGGGAGTCTAGTCTATATATTTGGTCTATATTTTCACATGTCTGGGCATTATCTGTTGAAAAGAGACTGATCTTGTCCTTTATTGAATTGCTATGACTCCTTCGAAGGATATTAATTTGACGAGAAGCATTAGGATTTACTTCCAGAACCTGGGTTTTCTTGCATTTTTCTGTGTCTATCCTTAGGGTAGTACAATGCCATCCTGGTAAAATTTCAATTATAAAGTGACACCATTCAATTTTGTTACATTTTCTCGTTTTGGCCATTGTTTTTTATTCATTTATCACTGACACTTGCTATTTAAGCAAACAAACACCTTTAAAGCTTCATTAGTGAGTCATTTTTATGCTGTGTCATTCACATACCAACAGATGAAGCTGTGGCAATGTACCCTTTACCCTTTTACTTGGGAGGGAAAGCTGAAATACCTAGAGTTTAAGGTCCCCCTTAGCTTCATAGAAATTTTGAGGTTATGCTGGGCTACATGAAACTTACCTCAGAAAAGAGAAAAAGAAAACAACGTGTTTTTGAGCCACTGTGACATATTAGTAACTACGGAGATATACTAATACACACAAAGTCCTAGGTGCGAACACGATAAATTTGGTCTCATAAGAATACACTATCAGCAGTACCATGCCATTGAGAAGACAGCAGAAATTCTGTCAAGCACATGAATAAGAACTACTAAGACAGAAATATCTCCACTCATTTATTTCACCATTAATTTCTAGTCTTTGTCATAGCACAACGATGTTTTCCATATATTGTTCATGATAACATTGCAAAATAATAAACTACCCAAGAAATCTTTGTTATAATTATCAATTAATCCATCAAAACAAGTTAAAATAGCTGTGCAAACTGCTGTGACTGCCAAAAGATGCAGCAGTACCTCCCTGGTAAACACATCTCATTTATGTTTGTTTGATACATTTTCAGAAAATATGCTAAGGAAGCCACAAAAATATCTGATAAAAATTGGCATGTTTCTTTTCACTTGATAGATAATATTGAATGTTTACCACTTGCTTTTGAATTTATTACCCAGTAAATCTTTAATGGCCCTTTTTTATCTATGAATAAAGTAAAATGAACATTACAATCTCAGGAGCCCAGAAATGTACAACCACTAAAAACAGCATAGCATTTTTTTGCAATCAACACTTTCCTGGTTGCTCTTGGATAGAATCTCCATTTACAGGCAGTCCTATGAGCAGTCTGCACCATGCTGCTTCCATAATCAAAGTCATCCTGGAGTTGTGGAGAATCTTCTAGCTATTTTTCACATCGGAAAGAAATCCCCCTCATAATCCTGCACTAACATTTTTCTATGCTGAACTGCATTATTCATTGTGAAGGATGATGGGAGAGTTCCTTCTACACGGAGCTTCAAGGCAGCTCATAAAATAAGACTTTCTCAGTAAAACCTGCCATTTGATGTTCCTGAGATGGAAAGTTTAACACGGCATCAAATCACTCTTTGACTAGTTCCTACTGGCTCCCCTCCTGCTCATCGCTCAGGTGTGAGCGAGTGTGGCACACCCCTTCTCCTCTCTGAATCATCATCGCAGGTGTCATGTGTCACTGTCGTGTGTTCACATGAAAGACACTTGCAGCAGGGGACACACTTCATGAGTAACTTTAAAAAATGTTCTTAAGGTCCTTATCCAGGGTAAAGAAGAGTACTTGCTTTATGAAAGCACATGACATCGAGCTGCTGGTGTCTTTCACAGAATCTCTATGGAGTCTTCTATGGCAGTGAGATTAGGTCAGCAACAAAAGCAATCAAGCTTTACATGTCATGGAAGCACTGGGCAAAGCCTACCTGGCCCATGGGGCTGCTCAGAGAAAAGCACTGCTGTGTGTGTCTCATTGGTAGTGGAAAATCTTGTACAATCTTCAAAGAAAAAAGTTACTCGTTATCTCCACAACTCAGGTCCCACACTCTTGAGTGGACTTTGTGTGTTCTGTAACAAGAATTATAATAGCAAAACAACAACAATAACATCCATTTGCACTGCTTAAATTTACTGGTAAACTCCTTAACTTCCCAAAGTATTTCTGAGTCCATGACTAACCTAGCACTTGCTACCCTCCATTAACATTAGAGCTATTAGGAGAAATTAAATTTTTTTGGATAGCAGACCAAACAAAATGGACAAAGTCAGGCAGTAAACAATGCTAGGCTGTCCATTCTTCCTCTTTCCAAGCAAGGAGAAATACACTAGCTTAGCCAGCAACTCGGGAGCATTGAGAACACTGGTTTTTACATTTTACCCTGCACGTGAGTCACCTGAGATCTTCCAAGAGATTCAGGATCCACACATCTTGGGTAGAAACTGAACCTCTGTGCTTAACAACTTTCCAAATAATGCTGAGACCACTAGATTTTTAGCTGGAAACTGAACCCAGATCTTCTACAAGAGCAGAAAGTAGCAAATTTCAGAACTACATGGAAAAGTTCAGTGAAGTTTGCTATTAAAGAGATCATATCTGTACGCAGTAAAATATCAAGGCCAAGCCTATTTCAGTATTCTACATTCAGGTTGTTTATAATTTAAAATATCAAATAAGAGTGTGAGCTGAGAAGGAAAGAGGGGAGATATTTACAAGCCTACATATTACTTTTTCCAAGTAAAGACCTTTGAAACCACAAGTTCATTTCATTTTCATTTGTTCCCTCATACATGGGAAATATGTTGGGCTTCTACCATATGTAGACACTCTGCTAAATTCCAGGATAAAAATTATGAGTGTAATATTTATCAGTTTAAGAAACATATAAGTTCATTTAAACACTGAACTGTGAAGGAAAGGAAACTGATGAGAGAAAAGACAGGAAGCGTAGGGAAGAGTTCACAGTAAAGATCAATAATGTCTCTTACGTCTTAACTTATGCCAACTGCTGTTCTAAATGCCTCAGGTGTTCACCTTTGAAGTGGTATTCTTATTATCCCTGATGTATAGCCAAAGAACCAGTGTCAGGGAGAAATCATGCCATATAGCAAACGAATAATTGACTGATCATTATAGATGGCAGCATGATGTCCTCTCCTGACTTCCCTGATTCTATTTACCATTAGAGTCCACAAAGTAGGCGTGACTGGTGGTCAATAAGATTCCTCGTTCTCCTTTGCTTCCCGTTGGATTTACACACAGATACATGCTAATGAGACGCGGCCAGAGTGGCACGGGAAACTCCCAAGAAGAATGATGTAATAGCTATGTGCCCTTCCATATGTTTCTTTACCTGCTCCTCAGTGGGTCCTGTGCTCACTGTTGATGTGGAATCCCTACAATAGTAACAGATCCTGTATGCTGAGCACCCACCAAAGGATTCTCTCTCAGACCTGTGCAAGAACTTCCAAACACAAAATCTGAACTCCTATCCATTCCAGGGGAATAGATCCTGGTCCCAGCCTATCTGGACGAGGTATCCCAGGAGAGCAGACACATGTTATACTGTGAACTGGGTTAGAGAAGAAGGGAAAACAGGACATGTTCAGAGAGGTTAAACAACAAATTTAGGAAACTCTGTGTTGTGTAGCTGTACTGGAAAATGGAGTTCTAAGAAAACTGCTGAGAAGGGAAGAGAGAGGGGACGGATGTCACGCCTGCTCAGGGTGAAGGGAGTAATAGCAAATGAGTGTCCGTGCAGACAGTGTCCCTCGGGCTGCACCTGGAAGACGGTAACAGCTTAGACTCAAGGGTAAGGAAAAGACGTGATCAACAACACAGGAAACCACAGGGGCATGTGCTGAGGAGAGAAACTAGCCACAGACAGAAAGACAGACTAGAGGTGGAGTAGGGAGCCAGACAAGGATTAAAAAATTAAACAAAACAAAATAAGGTTGGAGAAGATGGCAGACAGAGGGATGAAAAGGTGGGCTCATAGCAAAGAGGCCTGGAAGAAATGGATGGATCTATTCACAGGCTGTGTCTGGTGTGGCCCATGTAATAGGCAGCACACCCCGCTCTGGGTCTGTCTTTCCCACACACCCTCACGTGTATGTGTGTTCAGGACGCTGGAAGATGTAGACTCTGAGATTCACCTTGCCCTCACTCCCAGGTCTACCTGTCACATCTCTGTCTTCACAGAGACATCTTCACTACCGTCCCTGCCTTCCTCCAAGGGCATCTCAACTATCCAATCATTGGTTTGCTCCCCAAGTGTCACAAACTCCAACTTTATCTCATCTAGAATCTCAAAACCAGAATCAGAGTTTAGTTCAACACAGTAACTTAAATCTCGGCGGTGACTGAAGTAAAACCAGGACGGGAATTCTCCCTGGTTTTCTTCCTTTCGTTTTTTTTAGAATATAGTGTAGGAGCTCAGAAGTATCTTGGAGATAGAGGTTGAAAATTGGTTGTCTTTAGAGAATTTACTCACCCAATAACTATCTGCAAGAATTTATTATACTAAGTGATTAATAGTCTGTTGAACAACAAAGATAACTGTCTGCAGTGCTTGAAAGTCCTTAAAGAGAAGATGCTCATTTAAAAAGCAAACAAACAAACATGCATATCATTGTGGCACATCTGTAATCCCAACGACTAGAAGGTTATAGCAGGAAGATCCTCTCAGTGTTTTTTAACTTCAGTATAATTTGGATGAAATAGGATCTATCCTGGAATGCAGCCTAAGATTTTCACACCTCAAGTAATTTTCTAAAATCCATGTCCCATTGTATTTAGACAGAAACAAACATAGAACTGTTCAGCAATGATAATGGGCATCTCTCTTTTATATACTTTCTGAATGGCGGTGTCAGAGCATACATCATAGTTCAATGTCTTGCCAAGGGGTGCTGTGAGTCTGTTTATGTAGCTCCCAGAAGCTCTGCCTTATTTAGGAAAGAACAGAATTGCAAGGTAATCAACTAGAACTGAGATTTAAAGATGGAAAAAAAGCCTGCTTCAGCTGACAGGGTTCAAAAAACCTTACTTAAGACAATCTCAGCAAATTTTGTGCTATTTATTTCTTCCTACCCTGTTTCAACACCAAACCACAGAGTTCTTTACTGCTAAGCCACAAATATTTACTACTAACCTCATGCTAAACCACATATTTTCTTTCGTACTCTGATTACAAGGATATGGGGGGAGTGGCGGCAGAGAGACACAGAGAGAATTAGGATGAAAAGCAAAACAACAGGCCAGTTCTTTGAACAGAATACCTCACCAGCCATCCAAAGGACTTCATGAGGCCAAAGCAGAATTGAAATAGATGTGCAGAAATGTGTTTCTTTTGAGTTTTTACTCATTGAAACCTAGAGAAACAAAAAGTAAAGACAGAGAATATAATAAATAATGTTTGGCTATGTTAAAAAAAAAACAAAAACAAAAGCCACTTAAAATAATTAGCACGTGTAAGACTACATTAAGGAAGTGTGTGCAAAGAGAAATGCCTCTGTGGAAACGTGGACACCGCAGAGCTCCCCAGGAGTAATGGCACACCAGGTAAACCAATGAGCCCTGCCGGGAGCTAGGAACACTGGAAACTAGAAACACGCCTCTGAGCTCTAGCCAGCAGCCCGGAGTGGTGAAAAAGCAGAGCTGTACAAGGGACCAGAGTCGTATGCCAGTTTGCGAAGGGCATGGAGGCAAGCACAAAGATGGGATTAGTGGCATAACTTGTCGAATAAAAACAAAGGCAAAATCATGACATTGGAGACTTGAGACACTCAGGATTCTCTCTGAGTCCTCAGATCCCCCTCCTACTATAGTCAATGACCTTTATTTACCCAGAAGAACCTCCTTGCTTACTTCTCTGAGCTATTACTAAGAAGAATTCTCTTCTTAAAGTTTCTCTGTGTATCCCAAAGGTCATGACACAGGCCACAGAACAAGCTGTTGGTACAGTAAGTGGCAGGCAGACGTGCCATCAGAAAGCGTCCCCCAGACCACATCTGGAAGCAATGGGGCCAGCAATCCCTGATGTGTGCGCTTGCACTCGGAACACAGGCCCTGCGTGCTGAGCATGCTGGGGCTGTTACTGGGCTGTGGGGAGAAAGAATCAAAATAAGTAAAAATGATGATTGCCAATCAGCCCTTAGGTTTAACTGCATGCTTAACCTTGCTGTCTGTGTGGATAGCTAACAGATTTCAAGGGGGAGGCTGGAAGTATAGAGTGAATGTCTGTCCAACTAATCCCGGTTTCTTATAATACAACTATTTATAAAAATATAATAGGAAGGTTTTCAAATCTTAAAATAGAAAATCTGAGGCAAATACAAAAATCAGACAGGCTACCCAGGCAGTAAGTTGAAATATATATAGATATTGTTCTAGGAATAAACACACAAAAAAAATTCAACTCACTTTAAAGAGAGAAAATTAGGTTGGCTTCAAATTATTCATAGCAAGATTAACATCAGAATACAGAGAGATATTCAACGAACTTACCAGAGAAATAATGTATAACACCAAGTGAAAGCTAGCAATTTCCAAGGCTAAGAATTTGAGCACTAAAATACTCAGGAGCTATTTATGAGAATACTACTTTGTTATAAAATACAAACAAACTTGTTATAGATGGAGGGGGTCAATGAAACAGGACAGTCTTAAAGATTAATTTACATAACCTTTAACAAACAGCACATAACATATTATTTACAATAGTAAAAGATATAATATAAAACAACCTTAAAAATCTGTGCACCAAAAAAAATGTAGTGCCAGTACTAATAAAGCAAAATTATGTTAAATGTAAGGAAAACAGAAACAAAATAAGATGTTAATTTTTCTATCATATGAGACATTAAGGAGATGAGGCTGATAATAACAGGATATATAAAGACTCTAAACAACAAGATAAATATTCAACAGCACTTAAGAATTCAATGTCCTCTTTCCAGCTGTTGAGTGAATTTATGAAACTGCACGCACTGCAGCAGAGGGGGAATGCCTTCAGACCGTGTGTTCCAGGGACGATGTGGGTCAGGCAGACATCACTGAGCAGACTTTTCCTAGCTCCTGACTTCTATTCAGTTGATAGGCAGTATCACCTAGTATCTATTCTGTCATCCACCTCCCTAATAGGATCCTTAACTTTTAGCTGAGCACATGCTTGCTCCAAATAGCAGCATTATCCAGCCTCAGGTATAACTCTTTATCAACAAGTTACTAAATTCTGGCCAATGAAATACAAGGAAAATGGCATTTTCATAGGGAAATGTCCTTTGCTTTTTCTCCTGTCCTCCTCCTCCTCCTTCTCCTCCTCCTCTTCCTCCTCCTCTTCCTCCTCCTCTTCCTCCTCCTCCTTGTCCTCCTCCTCCTCCTCATCCTCTTCCTCCTCCTCCTTGTCCTCCTCCTCCTCCTCCTCATTCTGTGGGATAGAAGCAACATGGCTGGAACTACATTAGCTGTCTTGAAGATGAAAGGATCCTAGAACAGATATCGGATATGGTAATACAACCATCTTGATAAAACTCTATTTGAAAAAACGAATGTCAGGGTTGAGGAGATGGCTGAATGTATAAGAACATTTCTTTTACAATCCTGAGGACCTGAGTTCAAATCCCCAGCACCCAAGTAAAAAGCTGGGCATGGCTGCAAGTGTTTATAATCTCACTGTTGCAGAATGGAGACATGGAGACCCATGATGCTTGCTAGCCAGCCAGCTTGGTTTAAAGAGAGCTTCTGGTTCCATGAGAGGCGCTGTCTCAAGACAATGTGGAAAGTGCTAGAGACATCTTCCTTTCACTTCTGTATGTTACCACATACTCACATGCCTGCATCATAAACACACACACACACACACACACACAGGGGTGGGGGGGTGGAAAGAGAGGGAGAGCTAATTTATACATGCATCTGTCTACTCCAGGATTTTACCCAAGAAAGAAGCATTTATTTCCATTTTGCTTAAATAGCTACTACTTATTAATTTTCCATCAAATGCAACAACACAAATTCCTCACTGATTCATGAAATATACAAATACTTTCAATTCTTTCTATCTGGATGATTCATTCATTTCTGTCCTCAAGGATTGTGGGGATATCCATGGGCTATAGTGTGTTGAAGCTGACTTGAACCCTGTGTCACCCCCAGAGGGTGGGAACGGTAGGTGTTAGTTGTTCCACACCTTAGACCTGGCTTAAACCCAGCCAAATTTAGATATGATGCCTCTCTGCTCTGAGAACTGGATACACAGTCTCAAACTCCATACACAGGCAAGACCACTTCCACACAGGATGTCCTAAGCCCATGGGAATCCTCAGGGTCATAAGTTCCGTCCCAGCCCGTGATCTTGATATACAGAGTGTACTCCCCAATAAAGCAAGATGCCCACAGAAGCGTGTCCTGGGTGGTCACTGTCAGCTCATTGACTCACAGAGGCCTGCCAAGGTCACAGCAGGATGAGGTGAAACCCACAGCCCCGAGAACCCTAGCCACGCGGAAGCCATGCCCCACGGAGCCTCTTGGCCTGGAGTGGGCCTCTGGCAGCCTGAAACTCCAGATGAGAGGCCGGTGGCAGTGGTGGGCCACGTGGAGGGAGGAGGTTCCATCATGCAGGACTACAAACGATCACCTATGGACACTCAGTAAAATGTGCATTTATAAAATGTTCTTTAAAAATGGATGAAGCCTTCCATTGCCAGGACAATTGTTCTTTGATCATTTATCTATTGGATGATCACTTCTTAATTGAAATTTAGTTGCTGAAGACAATTTAAAGCTGAACATCTTAGAAGCCCAAGCAGAAAGCTCCAGTCAGCTGTGTGTGTGGTTGTGGCTGCTGCCCCTCTCTGATCTGTTTTGTTCTTACTTAATGGGATGCACACTGCTCCCCTTCAAATTCAGGTTCTCTGGCTCCCAAAGAAGCCACAAATTAAATCATGATCTACCGCCCATCCCTTGAGAGGTGCTCCTGAGATGATGATGCAGTCCATAATGGCTCATCATTCATGAGCCAATAGCATAAGGAGGGTGGTTTACATACTGATAAATTGTACTGTTCATTTAGAAATATTGAAATTATATTAGAATTTAATGTTAGTAGAAATGGAACTGACTGTGTTTCACTCAAATTAAATGGTCTGAGTAGAGCAGTACCCTATCCAGAATCTAATTCAAAAAGGGCCAGTGTCTAAACATTAAATTGAATTGTATTTTAATAAAATTTGTCTTCGTTAGCATTCCTATAGCTGTGATGAAGCACCAGGATCAGGCAACTCGGGGAGGAAAGGGTGTATTTGGCTTGCACTTCCACATAAGTCATAACTAAAGGGAGTCAGGACAGACACTCAGACAGGGCAGGAACCTGGATGCAGGAGCCAAGGCAGAGGCCATGGAGGGGTGCTTGCTTCCCACTAGACCAGGGTGGCACCACTCATAATGGGCAGGGCCCTCCCGTATCAGTTACTAATTAAGAAAATGCCCTACAGGTTTGCCTACAGGTCTTATGTAGGCATATTAACTGAGGTTCCCTTCTCTTAAATGACTGTAACTTGTGGCAAGTGTAAGGATCCAGCACAATTGGCCTCTTGTCAGCTTGACACACAAACACCTCACTGTTCTGCCACAACCTCTCCTTTCTTGTTCATCCCCTGGGCCATAGATTAATATCAATATCACAATACGAAATGTTTTTGCAAGCTTAAAATGTCCCTCAGTCTTTAAACATTCAGACGCTTTAAGATTCATTCTCGTTAAATATTCAAAGTCTCTTTTAAAACTTAAATTTCTTTTAAAATTTAGTCTTTCAATTATGGGGAAAAAAAGAGAAGTAAAATACTTTTTACTCCAAGAGGGAAGTACCAGGGCACTGTCACAATCAGATCAAAACAAAACCAAACTTCAGCAGTATAAATCACTCAGTGCTCAATATCTGGTATTTATTCACAATCTTCTGGGCCCCTCCAAAGGGCGTGGCTCACTCCTCCGGCTCTGCCCTCTGCAGCACACACAGCTTGTCCTCCAGGCTCCAGCTGGCTCCACTCCACGGTTGCTGCTGTTCTTGGTGGTCATTCCATTATACTAGCATCCCTGCCATACAGTGCCATGTCCCAGCTGCTCTCCATGACCCCTCCATGCCTTCAAAACTACTACCACCTGCGTGACTCTAGCACTATGAAGTTCAGCTGCTAGCCCAAAGGTACAACTTTGGCCAGCTCTGGAACACAACTTCTGTGTGCTGATTCTGAGGAAGCACTTCCCAGAAGACTGCACACCTCAATCACAGCTGATTCTTCAGTCCTAATGGCCAACATCTACTGTCCCAGCAAATCAAAGGTTTTACTGTATTGTTTCTGGCATCTTGTTAATCACAGTCGATTCTTCATCTCCAGATGACCAGACACCACAGAGTCTTCACACAAAATGGCCAAGTAGAATCTTTGCTTTCCCCTGAAACTTCATAAGCAAGGGCTCTATTGTCTTTACTGCTCTCAACATTCTTATCTTCCAAGCTCCTAGAGAACAACTCGCTAAGCACTCAACACTGAATGACTTTTCTAGCCCAGAGTTCCAAAGCCCATCTACAATCCTTCCCCAAACCACACGGTCAGCTCTGTCACAACATCTGTGATCCTGATACCAATTTCTGTCTTGAGTAGAGTTAGTATTGCTACTATAAAGCACCATGACCAAAAGCAACTTGGGGAGAGAAGTTTATTTGACCTATATTTCTGCATTATAGTTGTCTCAGTTATGGTTTTTATTGCTGTGAAATAACCATGACCATGGCAACTTTTATAAAAGACATTTAATCAGGGTGGCTTACAGTCCAGCGGTTTAGCACATTATTGTCATGGCAGGAAGCATGGTGGCATGCAGGCAGACATGGTGCTGGAGAGGCAGCTGAGAATTCTATATTCTGATCCAAAGGCAGCAGGAAGAGAGAGTGAGACTTGGCCTGGCTTGAGCATCTGAAACCTCAAAGCCCAATAACACACTTCCTCCAACAAGGCCATACATCCTAATAGTGCCACTCCCTATGGACCTATGGGGGCCATTTTCATTCAAACCACAATTGTCTACCACTGAAGGAAGTCAGGACAGGAACTCATACAGGTCAGGAACCTGGAGGCAAAGGCTGTGAAGAAGTATTTCTTAACTGGCTTGCTCCTCATGGCTTGCTCAACCTGCTTTCTGGTAGAACCCAGAACCACTAGCCCAGGATGGCACCACTCACAATGGGCTGGGCCCTCCCACATCAAGAACTAATTAAGAAAATGTCCTACAGGCTCACCTACAGCCTGATCTTATGGAGGCATTTTCTTAATTGAGGTTCCCTCCTCTTAGGTCACTCTAGCTTGTGTCATGTTGACATAAAACTATCCAGCACGAAATTTTAAAAAAAAAGAAGAATTGGGAATAAACAATAGTAAATATACAATTTGAAAATGCTGCAGAATTTTGACTGAAGAAAAGCATGTAAAGGTCACTGAATCTAGTTTTTCCAAGCAAGGCCAAGAAAACCTAAAGCTTATAAGCCCAATTTATTTGATTCCAAACGCAGACTTTCGTGTAGTTCGTGTAGCGCTCTCAGTGGACACCTACCTGAAATGAGAGCAGACATCAGCCCAGTATTCACACTGAATGCATTTCTGATGTGGCTTTACAAATCACAAAAAGTGCAAATTCACACTATTTCTGCATTTGAACCTAATTACAACATTCTTCGTTCGTTGTTAGACTCAATTGTCCAATAATTAACCTTGGCATATGCCGCACGGTCTTCCTTACAATGAAATGCACAGGAATTATTGTTTAATTAGGTTCTATAATTGAAGCAAATGAAAAATGAGCCAAGGATTCTGAGAGTCAGCAAAGCTATTATTTGTTTGTGCCTTTTTGCCTAAAAATGTATCAACGTTCTCCAAAATACCATTTACGCATGTCCTTTGAAAATTAGATCTACATTTCTGAAGTATGGCTAGGCCATTTATCAAAAGATAGATAGATATTCAGAATATAAAGGCAAAAACAAAACCACAAACTCTTATGACAAGGGTCCGTTGTGAGGGATTTGAGCATGGCAGAGAGATTATCAGAACAGGGGAGTGACCAAGTTGTCTTGGGCGCACAGTGACTCAATGGTTACCTCCATTTTCCATTCTTCATATTCTGACTATCACAGAACAATCTACTGTCACCCCCATGTTTAGGTTAGGTCCCCGGTATATCTGTTCAGCTTTTTTTCCATTTAGATTTTCTTCTCAAAGACCCTGATGTCATTTTGCTCACTGTACAGGCTTCAGACACCCAGCTTGCTTTTCTACAAAGTCTCTTACTTCATGTTTGACCTTTCGGTACTGTCACGTATGTGTCTATAAGCAAAAGCACTCCCATGTTCCTATTTCCCACAGCTATCAGCTTCCTTTACAGCTGCTTAAGCCCTGCTACCAATTTGCATAAGAGTCTTAAAAAGGGCAGCTCATTCCATGAAAATGTATTTTCTTTCTTTGAGGGAGGAAAGGGTCAGTCAGTCTTTTAATGGAATGGAAATAGGTTCTTTACCAGTAAGCAACATGAAAATTTGACTGGCCAGTGAAGTGTCTGACTTTACCATTAGGCAGTGTGGCCACGTGCATTAGAGCTGGTACTTTTGGATTTAAAATAAGGCAAAATGCAATAAACAAATCAGCTTCTGAAAACCCCAGGAGGTGAGATAGCACAGAGGCTGCCCGACTGTAGTTGATAGATATTTATCTTTAAGCTTGGGTCTCTTAACCATAGAGCTTAACTGTAGTTAAGAACTTACCCTGAATGATGAGGCAGAAGGGTGACATCATGTTTGCCTCTTATGACTGAGCTGCGGGCTTGAGCACAGCCTTTGTTAAACACCTGCTTTTAAAAACAGCCATCAGTGGAGCAAAGGCTTCCATATTTCCTCAGTCTGTGGTTCATTCTAGCCTAGGTCTATAATAACAAAGTCAAGTGGTGTGTTGAAACGGCCAATTACATTGAGTCACAGTTCTATCCTGGCAATAAAAGAAGATTTGAGAGCCTGAATTTTCTACAGGAATTTATATTTTCGACACAGACTATGCAATCTTAGCCCCTGTTCTGAGGAGGTGGGCATGCTTCTACAGAGCATATTTATGGCTACTAGGCCTTCTCCTTCACTGTCCTTCCTACTCTGGACCCTGGTGCTGATGTGAATCCCACTGAGGAAGACATGAAGCAGTTGCATTCTGGGAGCTCACTAGACAAAAATCAGGGCAAGCCCTTCCTCAACTGCTCAGCAGAATATAAACTGAGAGAATATGGATTTTGTCTCTTACTCACTCAGCCCCATAGATTCTGCACCTAATTTTTGACACAAAATAGGTACTGGGAAAACAGTGAATAAAAATGAACAATTAAATGGAAGGCCTAATGGCTTCTCTGGTATTCTGGGTGGGCTCCAGCCTTTCCAAGTCCTTTTTATAACAGAATTCAAATTAGTGAGTCTTGAAGTCTTACCTGTTTCCTGGGCCATTGCTTCCTTTACTGTGATTCTGTGAAAACCACTGCTCTGGACTACAGTTCCGTGGTTGAGCCCTTCCCCTGCCCGTTCCTGTGTCAGACAAATCCTGATTTTCTTCCATCGCTTCCTTTTGACTCCATCTCACCAGAATCCTTCTGTCTACTACCAAGGACCTCTTACCTACCTCTATGGTTCTTACAAGGACAGTGTTTCTGGTGAAAGACACCGAAGTTTTCAAGCTTATATGTGTAATAAAACTATTTGAACAATTCTCTGCTAGATTTATTGTATGTCTGAAGCATTTCTTTAATGCAGCATCTACACGTCACTGAACATCACTAATGGTTGGAGCTTGGGTAGCACTCCTTCCAGTCCTTTATCTCTACAGATCTCATCACAATGCAGGGAGAGGATGGCAGACCAATTTGTAGCTATGAAAACTGATGGATGGTCAGGAACGTGAATGACAGCACAGTTAGTCTAGCTAATCTATTGAATTATCTTTTTTTTTCCTTGCTTTCAGCTTTAAAAAACAAAAACAAACAAAAGGAAGAAAACAGGGTCTCACATGTAGCCAAGACTGATGCTGAATTCATAATCCTCCTGTGCCAACCTCCTGAGTGCTTGGATTATGGCCTATGACCCTACACTCAGTGCTCCTCAGAGATGTTTTGAGGTATAGTGCTAATCCTTGGCCAAGCCAGAGTAAAACAGACTAACTAGTCATGAGCTAAGGTCCCCAGTGGACCAGAGGACAGCTTGTGCCAGTTTCTCAGTATTGTTTATATAAAGTGTAGATTGATGGCTGGCACCCGGTTTCTGTTATTCTCTTGGTCTCTGTTTTGGAGACTTATTATGAATACTGCTTTAAGACACATGACCAGAAGGTTATAAAGGACATCTACCCACTAGAACCATGGTTTCCCTCACATCAGCTCAACTTGCAAATGTACTGGTGGTTCATAATCTAAGGACACAAGCCTTGTGTGGCTGAGGGAGGATCCTGGGAGCAGGATCTGGGCCTCTCTGATACATCTTCCTTCCTTCTTTTGTGGCACCATTTTCATTCCACCTTTCTTTAGTCTGAAGTGACTGAGCCACAATGAACAGGGTCAGTCCTTCTAATCATCCAGCCCTGTTAAACCAGCTGTCGATATATGACATCCTTTTTTTTTTTTGTATTAACTCTCCTAGCATACATATTTATCATAGTGACCCAATAGAAGACCATGTGAACCAACTTGTCAAATCAACCATGATGCCTCTTGATGGAACACATGACCTCCACATGCTATGTAAGTTGTACCGTTATAAAAGGTTTTAAAGATCGGAATTAGAAGAAACTAGGGATCTTGATTACTCGACGAAGAAAACCAATGGGATATTTAGAAATATGAGTAGATTTATCACAGTTTGACTAGAAAGATTATAAAGGCTAAGAAATGCTAAGTGTCATCCGTCAGCTAGAAAACAAGGGCTGCCTACGATGTGGCTCTGTCTTAATCTAAAGGCACTGAGGATGAGCTAGGCAGGGTCTATCGGAGTATGGTGTTCTTCCCTCTCATCTAAACTTTTTCTTCTGCCCACGTCCTCAGAAATGAATGATACTGTCCATCATGGAAGTAGGCGGGTCTGTTTTGACTCCATATGCTAATGGAAATACTAGTCTTTTCTGTAAACACAGTCACAATGTTTAGCTGGGTATCTATTAATAAAGTCATATTGACATAATAATTACCACAAAGATTTCTTAGAATTTCTCTTAGTAATTGTAAAGCCTTTAAATTTTCTAAACACACATATTTCATCTATGAAATGGGGATACTTATTGGAAATTCATGAAGTTATTTGGGATTAAACAATAAAAGGCTATGCTGAGACTAATGCATACCTGATGAATTGCGTTGGTTCTTATCATATCCTGATGTCATCTCTTATGCCTTTCTGCTGCTCATGAATAAAGACAAAGTGAGTAAAAGTCGCCTATGCTTCACTGTAAATATTTCTGGGTAAACTATTAGCAGACATCATCTGGCAATGCCTCTCCTACACGAAGAAGTATAGAGCCATGGTAGGGTATACAGGGTAAGAGTCCATTTAATAAAAACCTAGTGCAGGTCACACCTGTAACTTCTGGAGGCTGAGGCAGCAAGATTGCTGCCATTTGAGGGTAACCTGAATTACAAGCCACGCGTGACTATGTAGTGAGACGCTGTTTAAAAGCAAAACAATAAAAACAGAAAAGCTAAAACACAAATGGCTCAAATAACAAGTCTACTCCCTTTCACATAACAGCCCTTGACAAGATAGCTCTTCCATTTTTAGTAAGCAGTTTCCATCCCTAGCTCCAAACGGAAAGCTCTGCCATTTCCACAGCAATTCAAGGGAAAGGGGAAAGGAGAGAGTTGTATGATGTTTAAGTCTGAGACCTGCCTGGAAATTGCATGCATTACTTCCACTTACGCATTATTAGCCAGCCCCACTCATGCGGTTACACTTTGTTGCAAGGCGGGTAGAAAACTGTGGTCTCTAATTAGGTAGTTCACACGCCCAGCTAAAAGTCTTGCTAGTTTTGGAAATCTGAAAACAACTCAGGCTGTGGCCAAGACTGCTGTAGGTTGATCTACACTAACTGACAGCAAGGCCCCATTGCTAAAGACAACACCTACACAGCTCATTGAACACGGGGAGGTTGAGCTGGTTCCTGCATAGAACTATCACCTTTGGTATAGGAAGGTACTCTGCATAGTACCAAAAGAGAAATGGAGACACCAACCTAGCCACAAACCTTTTAATCTATGACGCTCTCCTCCCTATAAGATATGCTGGAGCGATGATAGCACAAAGCTTGTGGAAGTAACCAACCAAAATCTGATTGGATTTTAGGCCCACTCCATGAGACAGAACCAATACTAACCAATATTTCTTGGGTAACTAAGAACCAGAGACTAGATAGCACAGAGAACTAGGGTAAAGCCAAATACTACCAGTCTGAAAAAAGAAAAAAAGTTGTAGTGATAAAATGACTCCTAATGATATTCTTCTATACTCATAGATCAGTACCTTATTCAGCTATTATCAGAGAAGCCTCCTCCTGCAGCAGACCGGAGCAAATATAGAGACCCACAGCCAGACACTATGCTGAGAGTCAGAGACCTCAGAACACTCAGCTCTAAATGGGATGTCTCCATCAAATCCCTCCCTTTAGAGCTCAAGGAACTATACAGAAGGGGAGGCAGAAAATGTATAAGAGCCAGAAAGGATGGAGGGCACCAAGAAAACAAGGCCCTCTAAACAAACATGAGAAAAGTTCTCAAGAGAATGAGGCAGCATGCACAGGGCTGACATGGGTCTGCACCAGGTCCTCTGCTTACATATTATGGCTTCCATTTAGTACTTCTGTGCCATTCCTGAGTGTGCAAATGAATGCTCTCTGATTCTTGTGCTTGCTCTTGGGCTCTTTTCCTTCTGCTGGTTTGTCTTTTCCAACTTCAATGTGAGTTTTTATCTTTTGTTTGTTATATTTTATCATTATCACTTAGAAGTCTGTTCTTTTCTAATGAGAGACAGGAAGGGAGTGGATCGGATGGGAGGGGAGATAGGAAGGAACTGGGAATGGTAAAGGGAGGGAAAACATTCTATTGTGTGAGAAAAGAATCAATTTTCAATAAAAAGAAAAAAAGAAATAAAAAAAAAGATTGGCAATTGACAGACATTCTTCCTACATAGATAGGCTTTCAGAGTACATAAATTTTTAGAGATGTGAATTATGTAATGTATTATTAACAAATAAATATTTCATTGAAAAGTTATAGAATTACAGTCACGCATTTGATCATGGTAGCATATTTTGTAATCCCAGCATCCTGGAGGCTGAGGTCAAAGGATCATGCATTCAACCCAGGCTTGTAAGCCCTCCACTCAAAAAGAAGAAAAAGAGTGTGCAGATCATTGTTCTAACCTAGAGTTTCTCAACATGCAGTTGTAAAAGTGCCCTTATGGTTTACCAGTTAATCATCTGGTCTTTGATCATTTCAGAGGAACAAAGAAAGAATTAAAAAGTTCATTTGCAAAAACCCCTTCAGTAATTAGAGCAAAATGACCTCTCCACTCCAGAGGAGTTGGCCTACTCTCTCACCGACCATTGCCTCCGTATGCGTACACGGGTACTCTAAGGATGCTATGACCACTCGGCACAGCTCGCAATGAGTTAACAGGGTGCACCCATCTCAGCTAACACGCTTTCACGAGTTGTGTGTTTAACATTTACATTTGTTGCTTTGGGTTTTACTATTTAATGCTTTTTATCATACTTTTGTCTAATGTCAAGTTGCTCTGCTAACAAAAGCTAACATAAAAAAAGGGTTGGCTTATCAAAGCACAATAGTGCTAATGAAAATATTAATATGAATACTGTAACTTAGGAAATAATAGCAGCATGCTTAATGGATATGAATATACTGAATCAATTGAAACAATCGCATCTTAGAATTGTGGTAATTTTGCAGAAGTTTCGATATTAAGTTTTATTGGACCTTTGTTCCACTTATGTCTGGTCCCACTGGTAGTTTCCGGTTCCTTGCTGAAATATTTTCAAGGCTTCTACTTCATTTCCAGACAGAGCACTGGGGCCACTTTACAAATGAATTTTGTCTTTTCTGAACAGTTACAGAATAATATTTCTGAGGAAGAAATTTGATAATGTTTCATACTAATGAGAGGACAGAGACAACACTGCAGAAGCATTATTCATTATTACACACTTTCTGGTGACAACAGACAGATCACAGTGTTGACAAGACGTCTCCAAAGTTAATGAAAAAATATGGTACCGGAAAGAGAACAACACATCATCAGCAACATTCTTTCTATCAAAAGTACATCTGTGAGCCGGGCAGTGGTGCCGCACACCTTTAATCCCAGCACTGGGGAGGCAGAGGCAGGCTGATCTCTGTGAGTTCGAGGTCAGCCTGGTCTACAGAGCGAGTTCCAGGACAGCCAGAGTTACAACAGAGAAACCCTGTCTCGAAAAACTAACAAAAGTACATGTGTGGGGTATCCTAAAATATCTGTGGTCTAAAATGTAGAGTTACGTTACCTCCTTCCCTGTGTTCGGATGAAGCTACCGATGCACCGTATGGATTGTGGTCTCGTTGCACTGATTGTTATTGTTACTGAAACTTTATTGAGATGAGGCCTCACCTAGCCCAAGCTACTCTCAGACTCACTAAGTAGTTAAAAATGACCTTGAACTTCTGCTCCTGCTGCTGTCATTTCCAAGTGCTGTAAGTACAGGCGTGCACCACCACACCCAGGCACTGTGGTGCGGGGAGCAAACCCAAGGCTCCTTGGACAGTGGGCAGGCACTCTACCACCTGAGCTACAAGCCCGTGCCGAATCAGTGCTCCTAATAGAGTATACCTAAAATATTGGTTATAACTGTGTATGTTTTCAGGCAAATTTAGGACATGTTAACATTAAATAACTTAGCAGCCTAGGTTTCCAATCAAATTTTTAAAATTGAGAAATTATATGAATTGATATTTATGAAGATTTCTTATAAACAGTCAACACAGATTTCATACTACAGAAGAAAGTGCCTTTTCAAAAATGTTAGAACTTTTTGAGCAGTGAGGTAGCCTTGAAATGATGTTTTAGGATTGGTACTTAAATAGCTCTCACAGCTGTGAAGCTAGGGGGGTTGCTAGTAAATTTCTGCACCTAAATATCAGTTAAACCTCCTGTTTTGTCTGTTCTTTTGTAAAAACGTGATTGGTTTGGTATTGCAGAAAATACCAAACATTTTGAATATCATCAGGTCAATTCCTTTGATGTAAAATCAAACAAACTAATCTCTGGCTGACTTAAATAAGTGCAGACTTATTAAGCAATGACAAGAATCAATGGCAGGCAGGGCAATAGGCTTGGGAATGGGCAGATTGAAACTGCAGTGGCTGAAGTTCTTCCAGAGAGTCCAGCAAGTGTGATGAGCCAGGCCCAGACCAAGTCTGACACTGGGATGGGACGGAAAGTCAGTCCTGTAATTCTCCTTTTTCCTCTGTACAAGACGCAAGTAATCTTCCTTGAATAGTAGGAGGGAAGGCCCTGATGAGAGTCCACCAAATTATAACCCAGCTGTCAAATCAAAGTGCTGTAGAGATTGGAAAAATAGAGAAATGTGATAAACATCTAACGTGCACACACTGAGGGCTTTCTTCCCACCGCTACATAAAAAGCTGGACGAGAGCCAACCTGTTCCTGCTTTGTTAAAGCAAGATGCTAGAGCCTCTTGAACAAACCGTGATCCACACACTGTGTCTGAGAGCTCAGCTTCTGTGCTGCAGGTTAATCCTCTTCACACTGGGTCTGCTGTTGACTGCACGTTTTGTATGCGATGAAGCATCTTATCATTGTCAATTCGGACACGAGACTTTAATGAAAATTTAAACGAAAGCCAGAGGTCTACAGACTTCTTTTTCCCTAAATAAAATACTCACTAGCTCTTCTACTCTGTGGATACTTATAAGTATGGCCGATAGCTTCACATTGAGAGAGTCCTGGGTGCTGTCACTAGGGGTCTGTAAAACCACTAGGTGCATATTTGATCATAATATCTAGAATTACTGATGTCTGTTTGCCAAAGTTTTGCAGGCTGAAATTTCTTCAAGAAACAAAGAACAGGAAATCTGTCCGGCTATCCAATAGCACATATTTCCCACCCTTGAGCAACATATATTTCCAGGGGAAATCAAAGTCATTTCATCTTCACACTTAGATAAAATAATTAGAAACTTGCAACTTTTATATCTTATTGTGAAGTTTGTTGTAGTAGTGCGCCTACTGTGGTGGCTCACCAAGAAACACAGGGTGGCGTTTTTTATAGATACAAACCATGCTATACCTCCAGAGAGGGAACCACTATCATGCCAAGGGACATACTAGACAGTGGAACCCTGAGCATCTCATCTCATCTTTTATTGATACCTAAGCTCCTCAAGTGTTCTATTAAAACCACGTGCAGACCATGAGGAAACAAACATCTTTTACGTAAAGCCAACACCTGCAGACAATACAAAAGGCCAAGGCCTAGAAAGCCCTTCACCCAACAATTCACAAAACAACCATTTTAAACATAACTAAAATAAACTTTTGCAACATTTTCCCCCTTTCTGTATAAGACTGTCAAAAATAATATTGCTTTGGGCGGGAGAGATGGCTCAGCGGTTAAGAGCACTGGCTGCTCTTCCAGCGGTCTCAGGTTCAATTTCCAGCACCCACATGGCAGCCAACAATTGTCTGTAACTCCAGTTCCAGGGAATCTGGTACCCTCACACAGTCATATATGAAGACAAAAACACTAATGAGCATAAAATAAATAAAAATATTTTTTTACATTACTGTATCTGTACAACACAATTTAACACTGCACCAACAAAACTATTTACACACAATTTACGCACAATGATGAGGACAGGAATGGCGGTACCCTCACGCAGCCTGTGAAAAGCAAATCCATTAGCATTGGGCACATGAAAATGTAACATAAAAATATTGCTGACTTTCCAACACAATTTTTCAAATCTTCACTCTACTTAGCCTGGAGAGATAAGATTAAAAATGTGTTTTAATCTTCTAGAAAAGACTAACCTTTTTATCTCAGTCCCTACCGTTAAAATTAAGGGAGATAGGCATCACCCAAAATGATAATGTCAAGTAGATATAATTCATCATTTCTAAAATGTTTCTAGTGTCAAAACTCATCTCTCTTTTGGCACTAGTTCCAGCAGAAGCCAGAAATGGTGATGTCAAAGCCACCATTGAACTTTTATTATCCTGCACATTCCACTTTTAATATTGCCTTCCTTTCAAATTCTTATCAAACTATTGCGAATGATCATCAATAGCATTTAGATTTTCATGAATGGAGAAATAATACATGTCCCTCACTATTTGATTGAAGAAGAAATAGAAAGGCTTAAGAATTTCATCAGTACATAACAAAGTTTTTTTCAGAGTGTAGAAATATTACCTCTGCTGAACGGAGTAAAATGTTTGTAGATAGCAAGAATCCTTTTAGGTTCTTGAACTTCTGTTAGTGCAGATGCTAGTTGAAAAGATTAATTTAAGTATATGTTATGTTCAAAAATTAAATACTGACTGGACAAGATACTGAAAAGGCAGCTGTTAAATAACTAAAGAATAGCACTTATGCACAGCTGCCCTCTGACCAGTAAATATTCCCAGGGTTCTTTAATATTCTTATCAAAATTTTGAACCAAATCTCCATGAACTAGCTTATAGATTCAGGCCAAAAAGCAATTCTCCCAAACATAACAGATATATGGGTTCCATGTTGTCATCTAATACCTTGCTTATAGGTTCTGGATATTTGCCTAAAGTACCTTAGTTAAGGCAGCAACATCAAATTCTCAGCCAGACTATATTCTCTGTTATTTCATTTTTTGTCATAAAAACTATGTGTTTTTTGAGTACCCATGAGTACCTCGATGGCACCTTTCTGTCCAGCCACCTTGAAGTGGCTATGACCAGTGACAGCAAGAGTGAGATGTGAGAGTAGGTAAATGAAAGAGCTAGGTCATCTCCTTAGAGTCAACACTGGTTGCCCTATGCTTCTCCCTTCTCATCAGCTTGGAAATTGAGATGCATAGGGCAATGTGGGAAGCCATAGACTGAGAGTTACAGACTTTCTTTTAGTTGGGGACTAATAACCAAATATTATTCACCAAATATTTATAACAAAAAGAAACCAATCACAAGACCTCAACTCAACACAAAGAAATACAGGTAACTAAGAAATGCTGAGGGTGGGAGACAAAGTCTTCCCTAGGGAAGAGCACACCAATTGGTTATCCAACACCAAATGGTCAGCTCTCAAAAGAAACATACAAGTAACATTATACAGAATGAACAGGTTCTGTTTTAAAATAATTATATTGTAACAATTAATGGGAAAGGAAGCCATGAATGTGAAAGAGAGCAAGGAAGGATATATGAGACCATTTGGAGAAATGATGCAAAATTATATTATAATATCAAAAACAAAATAAATAATCAGCTGCCCTTTAGACGGGGTTGGTATGTTTAAAGCCCCTTAGCTGGAGCCTGTAACCTGTATTCTAACTAAAATCCACAGCATCTGCTAGAGAAGATAGGTTAAATGTGTGTCAAGGTTGTAAGCCAGCATTTACTAGGAGTTTTCCCCCAGAACCGCAGCACTGGTAACACTTGGCAGTCAGTTGAAAGTGAAAACTCTGAGACAGGATTCAGTAGCTGTCAATTCCAAAACTCCAGCTGGATGGCCTGGGAACCTGTGCTTTAACAAGCCTTCTGGGTGATCCAGTACTTCTCTGAATCACAGGCTCATACTAACACTCAGTGAGGCTCACACCCTGCAGTCTTTGCCTGAAGCATAAAAGAACATCAGCAAAGAGCAAGTCTGTTAAGGGAGGGTATGACCAAGCTCTGACACAAAGATAGCTGAAGGAGAGAGGAGCCTTCTAGCTATTGGGACAGTCGATTCCAAGCTACGCTGGTGTGTCCTCTGATGATTTAAAACTCTGAAATGCTTAAAGCCTAGGAAATGAGTCTATCTGAAGTACTGTGGAGTGACCTGACCCAGAAAACACTCTCCAGTCACCTCACCATCTAAAATAGTAGCTGTTAGTGATAACTTGAATGTCTAGCGTGCAGTAAACATCTGAGAAAGTGCAAAGGAAGAAAATAAGGAACGGCTAAGAATAAAAAAAAAGAAGGCAGGGAGGAGTTGAGGACAAGTTGAGGGGACGAGACAGGAAGTGGGATGAAGACAGGGAGGAGGAATGAAGACAGCGATGAAAATAGCTAACAAAAGCAACTTAAAGGAAAAAAAAAAACATTTAATCTGGCTTACAGTTTCTGAGGATTGTTCCATTGAGCAGGGAAGGCATGGAAGCGTTATCAGGAAGCCAACTGGTCACACTGCATCTACACAGCTCACATTGTCCTTTCATTACGTCTAGGACTCCAGCTCCTGGAATAATTCCACTCACAGGTAAAGTTGTTATTCTCGCCTCAATTTACCTAATCTAGATAATTTACAGATGTGCCTGAAGGCTTGTTTAAGGCGATTCTAGATCCTGTTAAACTGGCAATCAGTGTGAACCATCACAACAGCTAAAATGAAGAAACATCAGATAATCTGTAATTAAGAGTTATTCTGTGAAATAATTTAATACCTAGATAAAACACCACTGAAAAAAAATCCCAAAACTGTCAGAAGGCAAAGGGATACTGAGGAAATTTTCTAGACAGATTGAAACCTGAGACATAAGCCAGCAAGTTCCTAGAGAAATGGAGAAACTGAAGAAATTTGAATATGCAGAAGGTTAGTACTAGTATTGTACCAATATTAAGTTTCTGAATTTTCAAAACAAGCTATTCAATTTCTTAGGAAACAAATACAACTTATTAAGTAAAAAGGGCCATAATTCCTCAATTTAAATAGTTCAGAGAAAAGTTCGCACACACAAAGGTTAAATAAGTATATGTGAGAGAGACATGGGTGAAGAGTAATTACCAAGCTCAAGGCGCAATGGTGTTCCCTGTACATATGTTACTCTTTTGACCATTTACAATTATACGACATCATCCATTGTCCTTTTCATTGGTTTGCATTGGACTCCAGATCCGGAACTTTACAGAAGATCTTTTTCCTCCATTTGATTATGTGGCACCACCATCTCCAACCTCCCAGTCAGTCAAATTTCTCTCTCCAATCACTGGAAGCACAAAATGAACACATTTAACCTATTTAAGGCCCAGACTAGTTGGATTTTTCTTTTTGATGTATTTACTCTGGGTGGGGTGCCACGGCGTGCGTGTGGAGATCAGAAGACAACTTGCAGAACCCAAGGACCAGACTCAGACTGACAGCCTTGGAGACGCACGCCTTCGCCTTCCGAACCATCTGCCTGCCTTACAATTTTTCAGACCATGGTTCCTTACATTCCTTAACACCGTCATATTCATGGCGTCATCATTCCCACTGATAAAGTGTTCCAGCTCCTCTCCTTTTTCAATTCATGGAGTTCTTTCATTAAAGGGAAACTTTTAAAATTAACTATTGGAAAATACTAAGGGTGACCATGAGAAATAATGGGTAGCTGGTATTGTAGATATCAGGCCCAAGGGTAGATCAAAAGTAACAAAAGTTTGCATCACACTAAGTCCTCACCTAAGAATTATACGTTGTTTCAAGATCTCTTATTCCCACACAAAATCTATGACACAGGCACAATTCTTTTTCTTTTTCTTTCTTTTTTTTTTGTTTTTGCTTTTGTCTTTCGAGACAGGGTTTCTCTGTTATAACTCTAGCTGTCCTGGAACTCACTCTGTAGACCAGGCTGGCCTCAAACTCACAGTGATCCGCCTGCCTCTGCCTCCCGAGTGCTGGGATTAAAGGCATGTGCCACCACCGCCTGACTACAATTATATTTCTTAGTATGGAGCAACCAAAAAAAGTGAATTTTAGTGTGCTGGATAAAGCTCTTCATATATTCTTTCAAATTCATTCTCCACCCTTCAGGCTTCCCCTTTCTGCTGATTGTCTTGGCTATTTGACATGAACGGATTCCGTCAATGGGCTTCTAGTTGGTTTCAACGAATGGGCATCATTGTACAGATTTGAAAATAAATAAGAACGGGGCTGTGGTATTAATTCCCAGAGCCTCCCTCTTGGGTTGTTGTGCACCATATGCCTCTTCTGCCAAGATCATGGCCCACGGTGGTGGCAGTCCCTACGCAGCATTCTGTGTATCCTTTGCTGGCCACTATAAGCCTAAGATAGGGAAACGGCACCATTACAAATAGCCTTTGAGTAGAGCCTTTTCCTTAATGTTTCTTTACACTATTCCCTATCCTTAAATAATCACTTTTTCAATTATCTTCAAATTAAACATCTGTAATTTGAAAGTCTACAAATCTGACCTTAAGTTTTGCAGAACTGCATTAGCAATTAACTGATCACCATTTCCAAATGTAGAGTCTTCAGGAAGAAAACATAGCTTAAGATATGGAATAGAACATTTGAACAGATATGTGTGAGGCTGAGGATATTTTTTTCTGTGCACAGTTTATGTATATGTCCCTTCTTTATATACACATTTGCCTGTGCATGTATGTGTATGTGCATGCACATTTGTGTAGAAGCCAGAAGTCAATGGGGCTGTCTTTCCCAATCTTTCTCTACCTTATTTTTTGACACAGGGTTCCTCACTGGACCAGCTCACCAATTCAGCTAGACTGGTTCCAGGGATTTTCTTCATTCCCTTTCCAAGCACTTAGGGATTATAGGCACAACCCTCCCTCACTTGGCTTTTCCTGTGAGTGCTGAGATCTGAACTCAGGTCCTCGTGTTTATACAGTGAGCACTTTACATTTCTGAAACCCTGAGGATAAGGATATTGAACCCACAACCCCAGACTCTGAATTTGCAGAATTCAGGAAACTCTCACTGAAGAAGGCCCTCTCTCCTTCCCTCTGAGGGAAACAACTTAAGGCTGAATACAAGTCTTTCAGTGGCTGACTAGGAGAAGCTGATACCTCACAAACACTGGGCTGTTGTCAAGGTCTACCTGAACCTCTGATGTCAACAAAAGGACTGAAAAATGGAAGGCCAGACCCCAAATAGAGTTTGTGCACTAATGTGATAGAGGATGTTCTGGGCTGGGAAGCTTATATGGAAGGAGAGCCAGAGTATTGCAATTTGAAGAATGACGCACAAAGCTGGATCCAGGCGAGTCAATACACAAGACTGTTCATACAGGATTCAAAATTAATGCACTCCATCATGAACATGGCAGCCAAGTTAACAGTCCCCCTAAGTTGGCCAGTTGAAGCAGGATCTAAAGATCCCCACAGCAGGGGTCAATACACTCTGATGCATCAGCCAAGTCCAGCCCACCATCTAATTTTGTAAATAAAAATCGTAGAAGCACACACCTGGTTTATTTATTTCAATGTTGTCTGAGATTTGCTTCTGACCAAAAGACTGAGCTGGTAAATTAAGATGTCTCGAGACCATATATTTCTGTTGAATCCTTTTCTGAAAACACTTGCTCACCTCTGACCTATATCACAAGATCAAAATGCTAAAATACCAGAGAGAAAGATGCATCAATGGTAAATGGAGGGTCTGAATGGACCTATTGTGTATAATTTGCTTCCCGCTAGTCATATGTCATAAAAATGCCTCCTTTACCAAGGCACTGATGAAAAGGCCACCAACATGTCAAAAATCCAGAACTGGTTCTCCTCTGTAAGCCAGAGATAACAATGCAGGGTGCTGCATGAAAATTTAGTTTTCTGATCTCAGTGGCAATAACAGAATCCCAGAGGAAGAGAGACCAGATGTTGGCACTTAACCATCAGTGATAAGGTGTGTTCAATTAAACAGCAAGCCTCTGGGAAAATGCAGCCAGACTATTTTGGCCCAAAGGGACTTGTGCAGATAGTGGATTGATCACAGGATCCCCGCAAATGAAGCAGATGGACTGCAAATGAAGGGTTTACTTTGCACGTATTAGCAGAAAGATTCTATTAGCAGAAATATTCTAGATCTGGGTATCAAATACTTAACTCGCAATTACTGGGGATCTCAGGCCCCTTCATCATACGACAGCCAGTTCACAATCCACGAGGCCTTTCTTCCTCTTTGAGAAAGGCCTGAGCCCTTGAAAGAGGGCAGTGTGCCAGCTACTATCAAAGTTTGTGTCTCACAGAAAAAAAAGAAAGGGCAGACCTTCAGAAGTTTGTAAGAGTGTAGTTCTGATCACCACTGAGAAGCCTGTCTACCAACAAGAGGGATTTATGAAGCCTTTGCCAACTCTCTAACAATTGACCCGATGGGTCAACTGGAGAGAATGAGATTGAGGTACTCATTCCACAGTTCACTCTGTGACACAGGCATGCTCCGGCCTCTTAACGCACCTGTACGGCTCTGCTCTTCACACGCTTCTCTGTCCTCAGTTCCAGGTACCCCCTTCTTACTTTAGGCATGAGTGTGTCGAGTGCACTTTGCACAGTGATTAGTATGCATTGTTTCAGCGCTCACTCTCAGTGAGATGCTCAGCTAGACAACCCTCAGTCCGGTTCATGCGTATGTCGGACAGCTGCCCGGTGTCCAGCCTTAGCTTCAGCGCTGCTCCTTGTCTATCTCAGCCTTTGGGAGGTTACTCCAGACACCACCTATTGGCTGGGAGCAGCAAAAGGAAGAAAGCCCCAAGGTATATATACATATGCATATACACACAAATACACACACACACACACACACACACACATATACATATACATAAAAGTTTCTGCTTTTATCCCTTTTGTTAACATGGCTACAGCTAAAGCAATCTCAGGATCAGCCCAGTGTCGGGGGAGGGGAAGGCAGGTCAGTGCCTGAATAAAGAACTCTGAAGAGTCACGTAAAAAGGAAATTAGATGCAAGGGTGAAGACTTGAAGCCATCATTGTAAACCAGTACATTCATTAACTAAATTTGAACTTGCCTTTATTTACCGATAGAACCCTTGTTCATTCACTTAGAGGTCATGAGGTTTTCACTTGAGTTTGCCCACAAACAAAGCAAACCTGGGAAATAAACCAGGCAAGCCAGCTTAGAGCACCCACACCGGTAGTTGTCATCTTGCCTTGGTTATGCACACAATCAACGAACAAAGACAAGCCAGAAAGGACACTTGCCTTTTCTGGGAGCAGTGAAGAAGCTCTGCCATTGGTCAGGTCTAGTCATAGAGAATGGAAAATAAAGCACAAAATGAGATGGGATCCTCATTTAGAGACAGACCCTCAGGTAAGAGAAGCAAAGGATATGAAAGAGAAATATGAAGATTCAGAGATGAGAATTGGAAACATTAAATATGAACAACATGCTGAAGCCTGGAATTTAAATGCATTGGCCTCTGGCTACATCTTGCCTCTTGTTCATTTAAAGGTACAGGCTCGTTTAGATAATGGGGGAACAAGACCATTTAGAAATGTAGTATTGCGGTTTGAACTTGCAGTGTCCATCAGAGCCTCCTGTGTTTAAGCCTGTGGTCCCAACAAATGATGCCATTTAGGAGATGCTGGAAACCTGGGCAGGTGGGGCCTTGCTGGAAAAAGTGGGTCACTGGGAGAGGCCCTGAGGTGGTAGCTTGTCCCTGGCTGCTTCTTCCTACCTCCCATAAGGCCTCTCCTCCTCTATGTGCCTCTGCCCAAGCTCATGTGGGACCCAGCATGAGCCCCCTGAGACTGGGAGCTAGAACAAGTCCTTCCTCTTTTGAGCTATACTTTTGAGATTTTCTGACAAGAGCAACATTTGAAAGTCAGTAGATGCTGGACGGTCATGGAGAGAGAGTCACTGTGGACAGTAGTCGCTGGCTCATGGTCATCCCTGCCCTGTTTCCCTTCTTGACATCCCCTCCAGTAGGCCTCATCTGGTAGGCCTTACCTCGCCTCCCCTCCATGCCTTAGCTTTCCCCTTCTAATCGCTCTGTCTTAAACCTTCATCTAACGTGCAATGGCGACTGTGTTCTAGTGTCTATTTATGTATTTCAGAAGCTGTCCTAATGGGCTGACACTCAGTTCAATTCTCTCTTTCTCTCTCTTCTCTCTCTCTTCCCTTCTCCCTCTCCCTCGCCTCTCCTTTCTCTTTCCCTCCCCCCTGCTTCTTCTCATTGGATTGGAGAGTCAGTCTAAAATGTCTAAATTACTAAATACTAAGAATCTCAGAGGCAGAACCTGGGGAAAACACAGCATACGAAGAAGATCACTGCCTACATTCACAGAACATTCTTATCTAAATAGTATTTCACATTCATTAAGGTAAATTGAGGAAAACTGTGTATGGCTCCATTGAGTGCAAGTGAAAAATGGAAGAGAACGTCTTTCCCCCACCCATTCAGGTCAAGAGTGGCAGCAAGTAGAAATAAGAGGAGGGGTGAGGAAGGATATTCCCACCCACTACACATTGTGAAATCACAGGCTGTGGTGTTGCAGAGAATGATTACACGAAGGTCCTTAAATTTCCTTTCACCATCAGGAAAGCCTACCCCTGCAAACATGAACAGGCTACAATTTTTCTCAAGTCCTTGTTAATGTTTGAGTTTTAACAGACTACCAGGCACAAGCCACAATGAAATGTCAGCACTAACAATATAATAAGATTTAAAATCCTGTAGCACGCCAATGTGATGGATAAGACTTCATACAAAGTCTCCTCCATTAAGGCATTCTACATCCTGGGTAATGGTGCATATTTTGCATTCTACAGTCAATGAAACACATAAGCAGAATATCCGCAGACAGGAAAATAGTAAAAATATTGCCGGCCATTAAGCTTTTCTAGATATAAACAACCTCCTTTATTAACAAAATAAATCCAACACTTTCGGAGCTAGGACTAAGAGAAGCTGTTCTGTGTTAGGACAGCATCTGGCTGTCACATCTTCCTCTGTCCCCTCCCCCTAATTCCCATGTTACCACCACCCTGACCTGGGGTACAAAATATTGTTCTTCATTTACTGCTGTGGCCCCAACCCCAGCACCTTAAACCATAGCTGAAATCACACAGCTAAACAGGTAAAAGGTATTCATGAAAGGGAAAGATAATTAACACAAAATGTACTCAGAAAGTAGCATTAAACTAGATACCTGGTTAACAACTGCAATATTTTAAAAATAACACAACCACGTATTTTTAATTCCTGGTCATTCTCTCAGGCATTGAATTCAGAGCTTTCATTTCTTTTGGAAAAAAAAACCAAAACAGAACTATAATACCTAGAAAACAGGGATTGTCTGAATCTGAGTAAATAAAACACATTTGTTACATGTATGGTGAGAAAACAGCCCTGAAAGCTTCGTCTCCTTTGACGACTTTCCTACACGCGCACCACCTTCATGCCCCAGTTTCCAAATGCTTCCCTTCAAACTCTGGTGACAGTTTGGAAGAGTTTTCTTTAAATTATGAAGTCAAGACATGAGTGAAGACAACTTCCTCCTAGTAGCCAAGCCTTCCACAGGAGGAAGGGAGGGCAGAGAATTCGGGGCAAGTTCTGGAAAGACCACTGCTCCTCCCTGGCCACTGAAGCTGGGCCCATTTTCTAAAGAAAATGTTGTTGGGTGTTGGGGTGGAGCGGCTAGAGTGTGAGTTCTGAGTCCCCTCAGCAGGTTGTCTCTTTGCTTGTCTCGCTGTACAGACACCTCTGAGAAACCTTGGCTCACTCACAATACAGGTTATAACCGGTTCCTTAGTGAGACTGTAGATACGATGAAGGAAGTGACTGGACAGCCCTCATTTGTCCTGGGGTTCATATAGAGAAGGTTCCACACTCTTAAGTTACAGGAGCCATCACCGAGGATGGCAGGACCGCTGGAAGGTGGTGATGCGAAGATCCCAGTTTGAAGAACGAAGTTGCCTTGGGCAAAGTGCCCAGAGATTAAATAGCTTGCCTAGCCACGCTTTACAGAATCGGCAACCTTTGGAGAACAAATGAGGAGACTCAGTGACCAAGCAAGGAGCCCCGACCTTGATCACACAGAGAAAGACCTCTATTCACCCGAGCAGGAGCTTTCTGCTGCCTTGCCATCGTGAGGGCGCCCAAGCTTCCTGTCTTGAGGAGCGCAGAAGGAAAACTTCTGACCCAATGAGAGCAGTTTCTGGAGGTGGCATGAACTTTGATTCAGCAACTGTTTTACTCCCCCAGAAAGCTGTACTATCATAGAAGATGTAAAGTGACTCTTAGCTGTCAGTGCAAGGTGTTTACTCTTGTCAATCATTAACAGCAAGGAAGGCTAGGAAGACATGGAGCTCAGAGTAAGACACAAATCTCCATTTTTTTTTTTTTTTTTTGTAAATCTTTATTTGTAACTGTTAAATTTACACCTGGAATTTAAAGAGCATGGTTTTTTAAATGCCTTGCTTGTGTTCTTCAGAAATTTTTTTTCGTTTTTTCCCCTTACAGGATAATAGATGAGTTCTTGCCATCGAGGATGGTTCTCTGAACACTGACACCCAGGATGGTCACTGAACTCTCTCATCCAGAATGATCCCTGAACATCACCACCCAGGATGGTCACTGAACACCACCCACCCAGGATAGTCACTGAACACTGTCCTATATTCCTAAACACATGCAATGGCTAAGAACTCGAGTTTGGAGCCGGACAGGACTGACTCCAACCTTAGCTACATGGTTTCACACAATGTGATCCTAGATTATATCATCACACCTGGTGCCGAAGGCCTGGGAAAATCCTGGGCAGTGGCGGCAGTGGCAGAGGCAGCAGCAAATTCAGGGTGATACATTCACCAGCAAGAAGCAAGGCAAACAGGCAAACAAGACTACTTTTCTCTTAGACCTGTTCAGTGCAGGGCCGCATTTTGGGATGTGCCATCAGCTCTGAGGAACGCTCTTCTCCTCACAATAAATCCTTTCTGGAAATGTACCCACAACCCACCCAAAAGCATGCCTGTTAAGTTGACTTCATATCAAGTTAATGGGAAAGATTACACATCACACACATACAAAGTATTTAAGAGTCTGTCTGTGTTGTACAGAAAGAGTTGATCACGGACATGGTGTTTCACACAAGCATGTCTCAGATGCTACTAAAGTTCATCCGTATGTCTACTCACTCTCAGGATTCCAGTCATGTGACGATCTGTGGAAGATGATCTGTACTTAGTGTGGCGATTTCTCAAACACAGAGATGCACCCAAGCGCTGTCATAGCTCCCCACACTCTGCCCCTCGTGGCTTGGTTGTAGTTACATTGTGAGTGTGGATCAGTGTTGTTCTTAGGCTCTGTCACAAGGGCTGGTCCTTACTGAGCAGTTTTACTGTGGGCTGCACACTGTCCTGAAAGTTCCACGTGTACTAACTTGTTGAATCCCACCACAATCTTAACAGATTGTTCTGTTGTTAGTGTGGTACAAACGAGGAAACTGAGGGAAGAAGAGATAGATTACTCGCTGAGGCTGTGGGACCAGGAATTTGAGTCAAACATTCTAGACAATATACATGCCCATAACCAACTGGTTCCCCTGCCTGAAAATGTTTCTTCTCTCCACCCTCTGACATCCTAGAATTCCCAGCCTCTGGAGCATTTCCTGCCATCTCCCGAGTGACTTTTCTGTGGAATTTTTCCCTGATCTCTTACTCTTTTTATCTTCCCCACAGCTCAGTTTGGTAGACTACAGGCAGCCAATGAACACCACATTCCCATGCAGACACCTTCCAATCACCCTCCACTGAAAGTTGTCTGTCTTGGTCTAGGCAATGTAGGTAGGCGTGTGCTCTGAGACTCCTCTGGTTACAGCTGAATTCACAGCTGCTTCCAAACAGCTGAGCCAGCTAAACAGCTCTAAACTCCCTTCCCTGTAGACTTGACTCAATAAAGCTTCCAGATGTGTCAGCTAGATCCTGAAACCACTCAGTGGAGCTGGGCATGTGGGTACTCAGATGCCTCGTGGACTGGCCTCGGGCTCCACCCTTTGGTAGACCCCTGCTGGTCTGCAGTGCAGCCCAGATGGCTCTGCTGACTTCATTTCTGTTTACAAGGCCATTGCTATGAGCATATGGACACCTGTGGTGAAACAGAGTTGCCTGGCTGACTCTGAGGAGCCAGAGATGTGCAGCTTTGCAAATCCTCTGTGCTTGGTCATTCCCTACTTATTATAATTTATAAAGGTGCCAAAGATTGAAACATGAGTGCCTCAGGACATACCACCTTGCAGCTTCAGCAGATGATGCTCCTGAGTCAGGATGTTGATTAGTGTCCAGGACCTTGTCCTTGAATTGTCTATTCCCCCATCTGTGTCGTGATCATCTATAATTATGTATTAATTAACTAATAATAATTAAAATAATGATACATTGATGAGGGACAAATCTGTACAGTCTAAACTACTTTGTATGGAGATAAAAGGTTTTCCTGAGTTACCAAAGTAGTTTTTGCTGGCAGTCTGGCTTCCAAGACATTAGCTATTGGCATAGCATTCTGAAGGGCATGATGATGTTCTGAGAGCACTCAGGGTATTGGGAGCACAACTATATTGGGAGCTTGGTTCCCAGTGTGGCAGTGTGGAGGTGGTGTGATCTCTAAGAGGCAGACTTACTGGGCAGGGAGGTGATTATGCCAAGCAGTTCTGTCCTCCTGGGTGAATGGAACTATCTTGTCCCTTGGGAGTGAGTCAGTTCATGGAAGGCATGGTCAACTACCTTGAGAGTAAGTTTTTATAAAAGAGCAAGCCTGACTCCTCCACAGTATTTCACTTCCTTGCTCATATACATATATGAGCACATATTTGCACACAGTCTTCTGCACACAGTCCGTTCCCTTTCTTTTCTCTGCTGTCAAACCACAGCTCAACGGCAAGGCCATGCTGTTTAGACTTTTCATCCTCAGAACTGTGAGCCGAATAAGCTATATTTCTTTGTGCATTTCTCAGCATCAAGGATTTTGCAACACTAACAAAAAAAAAAAAAAACAACAAATAGGCATTAACAAAATATCTTTACATTGAAAAGGGGAAGATGGTTATGGTAACATACCTGTAATCCTAGGACTCAGGAAGCTGAGGCAGGAGGAACCTGAATCCCAGGCTAGATTGGGATACAAAGACCAAATCTCAACAGAACAGCCTCCACACACCAAAGGGGAAAACAGGCGCGGGGGTTGGGGTGGTAACGAGTAGGTGTACTAGACAGGGTTCCCTAGAGGAACAGAATCAGTAAGGTGAACATACAAACATGCGGGTGTCTCAGCAGCAAGAGTGGGACCATGATGGCTGTCTCCCACTGCAGAGGTGATGACCTGGTAGTCCCTCGGTCCACAAGGCTTGAGTGCTTCAGTAGTTCCAAGAGCCAATGGTTGTTAGTCCACAATGGAAGCCTGGGAATGCTGGTTCTTGTATCAGTGAAGGAATCAGCAGGGTAAATTGGGTAGACTAGGTGGCAAGAGGGAGGGTCAGGGGAGCAAAAGGGAAAGCATCTTCCTTCTGCCATGCTCTTTTTATCTGGGCTGCTAACAGAAGGTGAGGCCCACATTTGAGGTATGTTTTCCACATCAGCTAAGGAGATCGGGGCAATATCTCAGTTGAGGTCCCCTACTCAGATAAGCCCAATTTGTGACAAATTGACTTTAAAACTAACCATCACAGGATGGGAGAAACCTTCTTGATCCTATCTTCTTGAATTTATGGGTCTTGGCTCTATGTGGAGTCAAGTTATCAAATGTGAAGGTCAAGAAAAGTTTGGCAATAGCAAAAGCTTTCTGAATGTGCAGCCACCAAAAAATCATTTAAAGTCAAGTACATGATGAGTCTGAAGTGTTTCTAGCAATGCTCACTTATGGCACATTACACACCTCCACTGCAGCCTTGGTTCTAAACTCACAAGGAGCGTACTGTGCATGCATACCATTGTGCCACGCAACCCAGTGAATGCAGCTCGAATCCCCACCACTCAGAGCTGAGACTGTGGTTTTATGAATTGTAGTGCTCTGCTCTTATAGAAACAATGTTTTAATTTCAAAGACTATTTTTCAATATTTTCATGCTATCATTCCTCAGCAAGTATCTAATTAGTAGAGTGTATTTTTAGAATGTCTGACTTTTAAAATTCCATTTGAGTTGCTGACTCTAGTTCCGTTTAAAAACAATCATTAAATAAATATTGGCTTGCAATCAGGAGAGAATTTCCAAATATTTCGGAATCTGTTTCTGTGATTTAGTACTACATATTTATGCAAAGTGGCATTCTCAGCATTGGATAACAAAATCAAAGTATCAATCCTGCTTCCCATCCTACAGGATCAAATATTCAGCCAAGATTTAATTCTTCATGCAAAAATAAAGAAGCAGATGCATCTCATGAACATGTAAGTGTGCTTTCAACTTTAATAAAAGGTAAGAATATATGTATACCAAAAAATACTCTAATGCCTTTAAATTAACAGTAAATTATTGATTTGCATGTTTGAATATTTTATATAGCTATTTGTATATTTTATATAACTATATACCTGGGGTCAGGTAACAACTCAGGTGTAAGAGTGTGAAGTGTTAGGAAGATCTGTTCTAGAGATCCATAAAAAGGAAACCTTCCATTTTCCATTGCTATCTACACTTCACATAGCCACCAAGGACACAGTCGATTTCCTCATAAACAAAGTTTACACCTATGTATATAGCTAAATTTTTATATACAAAACTGCACAAAAAAACTAATATTCATGAATTCACCTCATGCTCTAATTTTTGGAGACAAGGTAATTCCAAAGATTAATTTTATAAAATATAAGCACTAAAATATTAATTAATATTTCTATATTCTTTTAAGTGGCTTTTAATATTTACTTCAGTGTCATATTTACTATCAATAAAATTAAATGAGAAAATTAAATATCTAGGATATAATTTTGATTTAAATATCTTCAAAATGTTTACTATCATATTCTAAATTCAACTGAAAATCAAAATACTTGGAATAGTTAAACATGATTCTAAAGACAATATTTCTCATTCATATTTATAATTTGTAGTGATTACATTAAAATACTCTGAAGAAAAACAGCATATGGCCTGAGTCTTTGTCGTTTTTCTTTCTGGCTATGTAGTCCAGGCTGGCCTTAAATGTGTGACTTCTTACCTCCAACCTCCCAAGTGCTGGCATTACAGGCGTGCCCCACTACATTCGGCAACCATACTTTTTCCTTCCTTTCTTCTTCCTTTCTTTATTTACTTACTTACTTATTTTCCTTTTCTTCTTTTCTTTCTTTCTTTCTTTTTATTTCTTTCGTCCTGTCTTCCTTTCTATTGTGAAATTTCAATAAATCTCAGACCAAGAAAAATATCTGGGAGAAGAAAGAAGTATAATCTGAAAGGATCCTGGTGGTAACTGAAGCATGGAGGACTACCAACAGACAGCAGAGACAATGACGTGGAGGACCACCAACAGACAGACAGCAGAGACAATGACGTGGAGGACCACCAACAGACAGACAGCACAGACAATGACATGGAGGACCACCAACAGACAGCAGAGACAATGACGTGGAGGACCACCAACAGACAGCAGAGACAATGACGTGGAGGACCACCAACAGACAGCACAGACAATGACGTGGAGGACCACCAACAGACAGCACAGACAATGACGTGGAGGACCACCAACAGACAGCACAGACAATGACGTGGAGGACCACCAACAGACAGCAGAGACAATGACGTGGAGGACCACCAACAGACAGACAGCAGAGACAATGACGTGGAGGACCACCAACAGACAGACAGCAGAGACAATGACGTGGAGGACCACCAACAGACAGACAGCAGAGACAATGACGTGGAGGACCACCAACAGACAGACAGCAGAGACAATGACGTGGAGGACCACCAACAGACAACAGAGACAATGACGTGGAGGACCACCAACAGACAGCACAGACGGTGATAGGAGGACCAGCAACAGACAACTAATTAATTAAGTCATAGTACACATAATTGTTGGAAGTGCTGTGATGGGAGGTAGAAACCTTCTCTTAGGGCAGATGGCTATCACTCCAGACCTACTCTGGGCATTGGACAGAAGGTTCCCCAAGACAGCGATGACAGAATAGAAATATTTTGAGATGGAGAAGAGAAACAAATGAAAAGAAAAGTATGGACATGTTTCTTGAAAAGCTACAAGTTTCTTAAAAGCAGTCATCTTTAAGCCACGGTCTGTATGGTGTTGTAGTGCCACACATTCGGTGCCTACAAATGTATGTGTACATAGGATAGTGTGAAGCTACCTTGTTTTCAGAATCACCAATAGTAATCCTCTCTGTAGCTTCAAAGAACAAGTAAAAAGCAATGGGTATTCTTGGATGAGAACACTTAAAGTCAATATGGGGGCTGGGAAGAACAGTGGCTCCGCTTTCAGTTTCTCAGGAGCTAGCACTGGGTCTTCATGAATTACGTGATCCTAAGTACGTGGCTCGGTCCTTTAGGATCTCATCCCTCACATCTGTAAGATGAACATATTATAGTAAATTCACTTGAATGTCCTTTCAATTTCCAAAATCGTTCTCGATGGTATCTGGAGACCTCAAGCTGAAATAAAACAGTTCTCCATCTACTTTTGTAGTGCAAATGTCTGTATAAAACAGCCTGGTGCAGCAGGATTTATTCACTCCCTCTTGGGGTTAAAAATAGTTTGTTCCTTCAAGTGGACACTTTTCAAACATAGAATAAAAATTTAAAAGTCAGTAAGGTCTTTCCCTCAAAAAAATATCCATTTTGGGAAACTAGAATCATTTTGAAAGTCTGTCAGAAATAGTGCTGATGAAGATGTGGTTGTAAAGAAAGAAGACATCTTGCCATGACTCAGTTCACTGAAGTACTCAGTAGACCGCAGAATACAGCAGCCGAGAAGCAAATCAGGCTTGGGACACTATTATCTTAATTAAACTCTCTACTCAATTCACTTGAAATATGCAGTTTATTTAAAAAATAAGAGAATTAAAAATAAAATTCAAAGCAAGCATTGGGAAACACTGCTACTTATCCTAACTACTTGTTTCCCAGCTTGCAATACAGGTCACGTCATATAATCACAATGCCATTAAAAATATAATGAAGAACTGTCACTGGTGGTTTTATAGAGTCTGAAGATTGCTTTTCATGCACCAGGCTTTTTTGTTATTTAAACTTGGTTACTGTCATCATTTTTCTAGCTGTTGAGTTTAACCTTTGAATACCGCCAACTACACAACCCCATAGAGCACGCTAGCGAATAAATGAAGTTACCGAGCCCAGTGATCCGTAGGGTATGTCATTCCCTGGTGAGGTTTGCATGAAATGAGGCCTCTTTATTTGTCCACATGTTTTTAAGCCAGATATAAACTGCCCAATTTATAAACCATCATCTATGAATTCAACTGTATGACTCCTAACAGCAAAAGGGAAGGTGATTTAAAGGCTGGACTACACTGGGTAAGCAGAGAATTATTAGAATCATTGTCAAATCCAAGGACTGCATCATACCTCAAGGTCTTATGAATTAGTACTCCCTCTATATATCTGAAAATCAAATAAACTAGAACCTTAAAAAGAGCTTACAAAGGGCTGAGGAAACGACTCAGTAGGTAAGGTACTTGCTGCACAAGGAAGAGAATCTGAGTTTGAAGTACTATTAGCATCTGTAATCCCAGGGCTCCTCCAGTGAGATGGGAGCAGGAGACTGGAGAAGTCCTAGAAGTTCATGTCTCAGTCAGCCTGGTGTACACACTGCTGAAAAACAAAGACACTGTCCCACACAAATAAGGTGGCGGCAAGGCTGATGACAAGAGATTGTCGTCTGACCTGTGTGTGTGTGTGTGTGTGTGTGTTTTTGTGTGTCTGTGGGTGTGTGTACTTACACATGTGAACACACACCTCTTATGAACACACATTTACACATCATGTACACATACAAAGGCTTTTTTTCATTAAAAAGTAAATAAATTTCTGGGTTTGGTATAACTGAATCAGAATTCCCAGTGTGCAAAGCCTTGATTAGCTACCACAATTACTCACAGGTGATACTTGAGGAAGGTTGATCCTACTCACCTGCTCAACTCCTCTGCAACTGTACCTTAGACTCAGTTGCAGTCTTCATTAACTAAAGTTTCAAAGTTGAGTCTAGTGTTGTTTCCACAGAGGAACTGAAATCACAATCTCACAACAGGGCTGATGACATTTTACATATCAATTTGACTAGATTTGTGACTGTGAAACCGAGTTTCCAGGCATATCGGTGAAGATATTTCTGAAAGAGATGAACATTTGATTTGTCAGGTAGAATGAAGAAGATCCACCCTCCACAATCTGAGTGGATGTCACCCAACCTGCCGGGGACCACATAAAACAAACGGAGGAAGAATATGAGCTTGCTCTCTGGCCTCCTGCCTTTTAACATTTCACTCTGGTGTCTTCTGCCTTCAGGCATGGACTGAGCCACTAGCTGTCCTGCCTGTCTAGCTTTGGGATGAAACACTGGAATTTCTCAGCCTCCGTGACCAAATGGCATAATTCCTCAACATAAACATCTTTCTACAGATCTCCTGGTGTTCTGTTAGGTCTGGAGAACCTTGAATAATCCAACACCTTTATAACTGTTTGATTATAAACTCATTAACAGTCCTTAAGTGGGGCCAATAGCCAAACTGCCTTAGTAAAGCTGTGGCTTCATTCACTCCGTCTTTGTGTGAGCTGCTCTAAGCCAAGAGTCTACAGTACTTCCACTTCCCATGATCACACAGATCTTGCTTCTGCTTCAGAGGAAAACCTGGTCTAGGAAACTATCTTTCCACTTTTGCACACATACAAATACAATCATACAAGAAGTGGATGCCTGGATTCCTGCTACTGGTGTATTGGCAGTGACTTGCAGGCAAGTACTTTTGTGTTGTGACATCTTCTCCCTAGCAATATGGCAGGAGGGCATAGAGGAGGGCAGAAATCTAGTCAAAACATGTTGGCCCTGGCAGCACACACAAAACCATTAGTAAAGTAGCTAAATTTTTAGTGCTGACTGATAAAAACATTAAAAATATGGCCACATACAAAGTGACATTACACATTTTGAACACCATAAAACCCAGCTATTTGGGAATCTCTTTGAAAGAAATAACTGTGACAAACAACACAACACATGCAGCTTATGAGAAAGGGGGTTTATTTTGGCATGTAGTTTAAGAGTTCAGTCCATTGGGGCCACCATGGCAAGGAAGGCTTGGCAGAAAGACGATGAGGCAGCTAGTCATGCTGCCTCTGCAGCCAGGAAGCAGAGACCAATGGGAGCTGGTGCTCAGCTCACTTTCTCCTTTATTATGGGTCTAGAATCACAGCCTGAGGGATGGTATCATGCGTGTTTGGAATGAATCTTCCCTATCCAGCTAAACTTTTCTAAAAACATCCCATAGACACGCCGAGAGGTGTGTTGCCATGGTGATTCTAAAATGATATCTCAGGCCTTTCCGATAATCCAGAGGATGACTACTCATGTCTTAGCTGTTTCCAGCAAAGGAGCACCAACAGCTCATCATGAGCGACACCATTGGTCTGGGAGTGCAGCAATAAGCCAGACCATTCAAAGGCCCAAACCCAGCCCACCTTCCCATCTTCTTTTGGCAAGAAATAAGAAGGAAACAACCTATAATGGAATAAATATGTATATAATAAAATATCTGGCAAAGACGAGGCTGTGAGGAAAATAAATCAGGATATGCAGCTAGAGAATGACTGGAAGACTTTTATGGAACGCAGCCCCGTGTGCATCGCCATTAGCTGACATTCATTAGGATGATTTATAGACATGCATCATCTTCATTCTGATATGACTTTAACGATGCTGGCAATGCTACTTTCCATATTTATGGATGTAGCTTTAAAAAGGAAAAAGTAGTGCCTGCAGACGGCTCCAAACAGGGTTTTTTGAGTGCAGGGCCTGTCACTGTGGCTGATTTTTCTAGCCTCACAAGCTGCTCAATGCTTTGAAACAAAATGAACCACCCCTTCACGAAGTCCTGCACCTCAACTGCCCCCTGGGAGCGCTCTCCATTTATCACCCACTGACAGCGGGCCCCCTCAGGGAGACTGATATCCACGTTTTTGCATGGACTTCTCTCTGGATTCTCTGTCGAGGTTTCTCTCGTGTGCTGCAGAGGAGCATCTGCTGAGGTCCTGCTGTCACTCATGTTCAGCCAGGATGCAGCCATGCAGAGCTGTAAGCACAGCTTCAGCTTGAACGCCCACTGCTCTCCCGGGCAGCTGGACACGGCTAGAGCGCAGTGTCGCTGTGCATTTATACGGTGATTATCATCTCGTGGTGTGGCTGCCTGCTGATCAAACAATATGTCTAAATGAAACCCGGGCAAACTCACAAATCCACCACCTCGCAAAACATTTTTTGAAGAGAGAAGCAGGAAAAAAGTGAATCACAAAAAGGCGTTTAGAAATGACGGGGTGAGAGCAATGTAGAATTAACGCGCTTAAGGTGTCTTGAATAGCATCACGGTGACACTGTCCCTTGCGATGATGCTGAGACACCCAGCCTAGTATGTGGCATATTTTCTTTCTTTTCCCTTCTCCTTCCTTTAACCCAGTTAACGGGTATACAAAACCAGGTGCGAGGTACACAAATCACACCTTCATGTTCATGGCTAATTTCTTTTTTGAATATTCACTCTCTTGCTCCCTCCCCCCTGTCATCATCATATCACTGTATATTTGTTCAGCTGTCATTAAAAAATGCTGAAAGTACGTTTTGGATTCAAGGTAGTGGCAAGCGGCAGGCAGAGTCTGACAGGGCTCCAGACACTGCCCTGCCGTCTCCACTCACGGTGTCCTGGGCTCCTCGTGTAAGCGTGGAAGGGGAGATGTTCCACTGGCACCCAGTCCAGGGAAGAGAACTTTGAGGATCAGGGGCGGTTGGAAAGACTGTGAGTCGAGAGAGGAAGCAGAGTGGGATGAGCTGTTACCTGCAGCATAGAGAAGCAAGCTGGGAGGAAGTCTGGCAAAGCGACACCTCTGCTGGGCCTGCCGGTTATGCCCCTTAATGCCCACATACCTGGGGTTCCCACTCAGCCTGCGAGTTCAGCCTGTGGCATGGAGAAATGAGCCTAGAGGAGAGTGGGGAATGGAGGAGCTGGGTAGAAACCTCAGCAGGCGGGGGAGGGAGGAGTGGGCCTTCCAGGAACCATTGCTATCAGGCCGGCCAAGGATCCCACTCAGCCCACAGGTGCCCCCGGAGACCTGGAGACCCAGAGGGGGCAGGCTGTGAGGGGAGTCCAGGATGAACAAACAGAGCAGCTAACAGGACTCAAGATGGCAGTGGGGCAGTAAGAAGAATCCTCCGGCTGCTGCCCCATTGCCTCTGCTCAGGTTACCCCCCAGCTCCTTGAATACTTGTAGACCAGGAGAGCTGTGCTGGTGCCTAGTCCAGCAGGAAGAGCATTGTTGATTAAAAGTGGGTGGAAGGACGCACTGGTGGTGACATACTTGAAAGGTGAGTTGGCTGTGAGTGCAGAGGAGGGATAGTGGAGCAAGCCAAGTGGCTCGGCCGCCTGCAGGGAAGACACTAAAATGGAGACACAGTCATGTCATGTCATGGTGGTGGCACGAACGGGATAGAGGACAAGAGACCTGGGTGTCCCTGAGAGGTGCTTGGTTTGCCAGGATGCTGGGGCCACAATCTGGCCACCCTATTGTGACCTGCTGGGGTGGGGCTGCCACTCAGACAGTGGAACACACATGCTGCGAAGAGAGGCAGACCTGGGGAATGGCAGGGAGCACCGCTGGAAGACACCGGCTGGAGGTGGGGACAAGCATGGGTGTCCAGGAAGAAGGAATGGGGGATTGTGCCTCAGGCTGCCACCATACCGTACTGGCCTCTTCACTGCTCGCCAGGCCAGCACTGCAGGTCTTTTGTTCTCTCTGATGGGATGGGAGGAGGCATGTGCTCCATCGCTACCCAAGGGCGGCAGGCCCAAAATGAGGCAGCAGGACAGACAGTGATGAGGATGGAGTGTGATGCTGAAGTCTGGAGCCTGACCAGGTCCTGCCACCAAACATGCTGCCAACCCACAGGGTCACCCTGATCCCGAGCAACAACAGGCTATCTCCATTGAGGAGTGTCTCATTTCCTGGCACACAAGAGATCTGTATTCTGGTTGCTGACAGGTCCTCCTAGCCTCTTCAACACCTGCCAGGCCAGTGCTGCCACTCCCATGGTAATGGCCTTCACTTGTATTTCTCTCCTTGATGAAGTATACGGGAGTTGGGGGAGAAATGGGCTGTGGTGCTACCCACAGGCTGCAAGCACAAAGGCTGGGACAGCAGGATGGATAGTGATGAAGGTAGGGGGTTATGTAACAATCTAGAGCTTGAACAAATCCTGACCCTGAACACACTGCCAGACCTAGGGATCAGCCTGATCCTGAGCAACAGCAAGATGTCCCAGCTTAAGAATATTCCATAATCAGGGTTGAGTCTCCTCCTTTGGGGAGGGGTCTTAAAAACCTCAAAATGCATATGTGGAACAGGACAATTAGACATCTGTCTGAATTGCTGACACTTTCAGAGTTCACCAGGTGCTTGAACTGGCTTCACAAGGCACATTCTGGCAGGCTGTCTGTCACCTGCCTGATCTGAGTGCCTGTGTGAAGTCCCTGTACCTATATGACATATGCATGCCTGTGCAATATCCGGGTGTGCCTGAAGGACGTCTGAATGTTTGTGGGATGTCTGGGTGTCTGGGTGTCTGAGCAATGGCCAGGTGCCTACATGGGTCCAGGTGTCAGGAGAATGGTGGAGTGCCAACTTGACAACTGGATGTCAACGGGATGCTCTGGTCCCTGCAGGACCTCAGGGTACCTACAGGAAGTCTGGAGGCCTAGAGAATGCCTTGGTGCTTGTGGGATGTCCAGATGCCTATGCAATGTTTAGCTGCCTAGCAGATGGCCAGGTACCTGCACGATGTCCAGGTGCTCATAGGAAGACAGGGTGCCTGCTTGATGTCCAGCTGTCGCAGGTTGACTGAGTGCCTGGGTGATGCCCTGGTGTCTGTGGGATGTCCAGGTGTCTGTGGGATGTCCGGGTGCCTGTGGGAAGGTAGGATGCCTGCATGACGTCCAGGTGCCTGTGGGTTTGGACAGTGAAACCCAACTTCAGGTCAAACCTCTTCATATTTAATCTCATGCTAATATAGCCCAAGTGAATATCCATGATCAGAGCAGCCTGCTGCCTCCAAAAGCCACTGTACTGCTGTGATTTATGCTTCTGTCATGCAAGCTAGATTTGATTTTCTTTTTTCTTTCTTTTGAGGTCACAGGGGTGGGAGGGTGGACCATGAAGGAATATGAAGAGAGTCTTATCAAAAGACAATGTATGAAACTCAAGTATTGTATAAAACAATTAAAAATGCTAAAAGTAAGATATAAATAACTATTGTTTGGAGCATTGCATTTTACTGCTGGGATACAGATGTGGTGGTCAGTGTTAATTGCCAACTTGACGGCTCTAGAATCACTCAGAGGACAAGGCTGGGAATGCCTGTGAGGGGTTATCTGGATTAAGGTCAACCTCTGTTAATATCTGTGAAAGATCGTCTTCATTAGGTTAATTGATCCCCTTGGTCAGAATCCTGGACTAGAGTAGGACACTTTGCAAAGAAGTTTTTTGTACTGTGCAGTCTTCCTATGGTTACATGCCACTTGGACTTCTGGGAACAGCTTAGGAGTTCCTATTTAAGAGGATGCTATCCGTTGGAGTGAGTCAGTTGGAGAGGAGTGAGTGACAGAGGATGATGGGAAAGCATGTTATGGGACAGTTCATGGAACAGAAGATTCTAGAAGTTAGTCTAGCTCTCCAGGTTTAGACAGATAAAGACAGCCAGAAGGGGCTGTAAAGAAATCTATCTTTTCCTTTCTAACCTTTTTTTTCAAAAAGTTTCAAATTAAGAATCTGTCTCAGTAACAGCAGGGCAAGGGAAACAAGAGGCAGAGTTCTGTTAAGAGTGAAAAAGTAACAGCTACAATTGGCTCCAAACAATAAGGCTTCAGAGGCAGCTACAGTGTCAGAAATCAGATACAGCTTCAGAAAACAACTACACTGGGCTGTGTAGAATGGAGGGAGTCAGCTGGGCACTTGCATGTATTCACTGCTCTCTGCTTCCGAACTATGGATGCAATGTAACCAGTTGCTTCAAGTTTCTGCTGCCTTGACTTCCCTGCAAGGATGGACTGTACCCATTAACTGACAGCCTGAGTAAACCATTTCTCTCTTAAGTTTCTTTTTTCAGACTATCTTATTACAACAACAGGAAACAAAACTAAGAGACCACGTCCACGATTAACTCATAATTTTCTATGACCAGGACTGCAAACACTGGGATAAATTGTAGGTCTTCCAAAGCCAGTTATGCCACAGTTGCTCTACAGAATTCGGTGAACTGCAGTATTAAGGGTCATAGATTCTCACTTTTCCCACTGGCTCTCACTGCCCTTCCCTCAGCTTGAGACTTTGTTAATCTATGTTTCCACGATGCCCCTCTGAACTCTCTTCTCTTAGTTCCTCTCCTCTGAAGGCGGCCATGTCCTGTCACTCTGTTTGCTGCTTTCCCCAAGATGCCATCTTCCTCCACATCTTCAGTTTTCATAGTGTGTGTGTGTGTGTGTGTGTGTGTGTGTGTGCGCGCACACATGCGCGCACAGCATCCTTATCTCCTACTTTATGACTGGCACACAGCTCCATACATATCTATTGCCTCATTAAAAGGATAAGAACAATCATCCACTCATTTGGATTAAAATATATGTTTGAATCTTCATACTATAATTGAAATTAAATGAGCCAGGTGGTGTTGGTGCATTCTTTTAATCCCTGCGCTTGGGAGTGAGAGGCAGGTGGATCTCTGAGTTCGAGGCCAGTCTGGTCTACAGAGTGAGTTCCAGGACAGCCAGAGAAACAACAGAGAAATCCTGTCTCAAAAAAACAAAACAAAACAAAACAAAAATCCAATGCAGCGTGGATGAAAAGAAACATTTTAAGAAGCTTTCCTTAAAAAGTGCTGGGTGGTCATAGAGCTTGAAGTAGAGGACAGAGAGATAGATGGCTAGAGAGATCGCCTTTGACAAGGTCTTTTGACGTATGGTAATGACACATACGTATTTGGTGAAAATCAAAGATGCACATCAGTGCACTGCAGATACACAAGCCACAGATGATGAAAACACCACCTCTGTGCTCCATACTGGTTGCAACTCTGTATTACATTGAACTGCATGCAGCTCTGGTACAAACACTGCACATACTGTGAAAGTCAACAAACATAATTATAATGCAATAGTAATATTAATATCATGTTAATCACCATACATGCAATATTAATTATTAATATGCAAAATATCATAGTTACTTATGCCTCTAGATTACCCAATTGCTTCATTTAAAAAGAAAGTAAATTACTATTTTATTTAAAAACATGGAATAAGGAGAACATTTCTTACTTATAAAATTTTAAAGTTTTAAAGTAAAAGTTTTAAATGTGTTTTTAAAAGCCTCCCAAAGGAAGCAAACTGATAATAGAGGTTATCTTTAGTAAATAAATTAGTAAATAAATGCATTCCTGTTAGTTAATGGAAATGGAAATTATTTATATTAAAAATGTTTACTGTTTCATTTGTTTATTTATCTATTTATTCATTTTGTTCGTTGATCCAAGGTCTCTAGCCAAGGCTGGCCGTAAATGTTCTAGGTAGCTGAGGATGTCCTAGAACTTTTGTCTTTCTGCCCAAGTACCTTGATTGCAACATGTACTACCACACCCAGTCTTAGGCATTGGTTCATATTCATGGCTTCAAGCATGCTAGGAAACTACTTTAGCAACCAAGCCACATCTCCAGACTCTCTTACTCATTCATGATGGGAATGTTACTATAGACTTCTTATATATCTTTGAAGGTGACAAGTATGAAAAGTGCCAGGGAAAAGGAATGATGCATATATCTCTGTCAAAACATCTCTGAAAGAGTTCATAAAAGTAAAAAACTATAACTTCCCTATAATGTTTCCAACTAGACAAGAATAACAATGCAAGGAGGAATAAACTTCTCTAGCCATTCAAGATATTCAAGCATAAAGCCAGCTCTAAATGCCTGGAAGAAAGGACAAAAGCAAATACAACTATTTTATTGGCAATATCAGAAACTAGAAGATGCAGTTATGGAGAAAACAATAAGATAATAAATTATAAAATAAAAAAGCTGTCTCCCACCCCACACCTCTGGAATACGAGTGCTTCAGAAAACAAGTGTTTTCTGAGGAGTTCAATCACTTCAACATCAAAAACATTTGGGAGAAATCTGGGGTAAATATGAAGATGTAAACTTATACATAGCCCTTGCTATCTGTGTATATAGTGGATCTCAAAAAGGAAATATTATCCAAAGAATTCCACATCAATTTGAACTTATCCTTTTACTATGGAAGCTATTACAAGCTCATCTTATGCAAAATACTTAGCGATATGTCAAGGAAAGCACTAAAGCTAAAATAATTAGTTCCAAATATAGGCATTACCTCATTCCTTAGCTAATGAGATGAACCTACACCATATACAGAATGCACTATGCATTCCTGAGTTCCAAAATCATGGAAGAAAGTTTCCAAAATTCCTAGGCAAGTATAGCCTCTCTGTTCATCCTAGCAGGCGCTCCATGTATTCAAGTGCACCTTCTTCTACCTAACTAGTCTGTTTTTATGATCTGTGATTTAAAAATATGCAACACTAAATGGTTAATCAATGTGTCTTCCTTTTAGGAGTTTGAGATCGATAGCTTTCAAATACAGAACTTTGCGTCTTCTAGATACAATGATACTAAAACACTACACATCAAGGAGTTCCCAAGTTCCCAAAGTTCAAATTATGTTAACTAGGTGCTCAGACTCACAGATAACTTTATTGACATGTTTTTTTTTAAAGTAAATTTGAGTTTTATTAAAAGAGAAAATCTAGCTCTAAAAGAGTATATACAGGTGGGATAACAAAAGGATATGCAATGTGTAGAATGTATGCTCATTATTTACTGACACATTCGTGTGTGTGTGTGTGTGTGTGTGTGTGTGTATAATGTGTGTGTGTATATATATATATAAAATGAGATTTCTAATATATATACACATATATATATATTAGAAATCTCATTTTTTTTCTTTCCTTCATTAAAAACATGTGAAAACCTCTTAGTGGAATATAATCAAGAAGTAGCTCTGCTCTCTCCTCAATCCCTAGTCCTTTAGAAGATGCAACAGACATGTTGAGGTCAGAAATCACACTGCTCCCTCAGGCAGAGATGTGGGTATGTTTTCACTTTCTGGACTCCATTGAGCATTCTGCCATGTAGCCATGTTGTGAAAAGCTTACCAGACCTTAAAATGGATTAACTACAAATAGATGCTAATACTTTCTAAACATTACCCCAGAACAAAAGGTCAACAAATGATAGTCCTTGGGCCAAATCCAGATGGAAGCTGTTTGTACATAAAATTTCCCTGGAACATAACCATGTCCATGCATTTAAATATTGTCAATGATTATTTTTATGCTGCAATGAGTACTAGCAATAAAGTCTCTTTTATGACCAACAGCATCTAAAATGTTTACTATCTATCCCTTTACTTAAAAAGGGGAAAAGTCTGACAAGACATGGAATAAACTTCTAAAAATGCAAAGCTTTTGTTGACTGTCAAAGCTATTAAAGCTCTCTGCCTTACCCGCTGTTTCAGAGATGCCTGCTCTTCTGAGATAGATGAAATCTCCAGCCGCATGTTCTGGAGAAATAACCAAATGAAAGACATGAAAGACTCCCTCAGTGAGATGTACAAAACATTAACGAGATAAATTTTTTAGAAGAACAAAAAGACATAGGGAGGAAAACGAGGAGGAAACAGGGTAGAGACAGAGAATGAATATATACATTAGTTGAAAGGCTCAATTTTGAAAGTAATCAGTCCCTTCCAGATTGATCTATAAATGTTAAGAGAGTACCAATGAAAACCCCTCAAGATATTTTGGTAGAAATTAACAAATTGATTCTATGGAAACATTTTTTAAAAAGTTTTAACAACTTTAAAGAACAAATTTTGGAGGGTTGGCATTCTCTGATATCAAGATGTATTATAACCCCAGGTGAAGAGGAAAAACTGTTTCAGCACGAGGAGATAAATATGCCAGTGAACAGATGCAAGAAGAAGCAAGCCCAAATTCACCTGATGTATGACCAACTGCAATGAGCTGTTTATCCATATACCATAAAATGAATCTTTTAAAGACTAGCTTATTTATCTGTATACCATAAGTTTTACCTGAGTGTATGTGCCATGTGTACAGGTGCCTGCAGAAGTCAGATTCCCCCGGAATTGGATTTATGGGCAGTTATGAGCCACCATGGAGCTTAGGGCAACTCAACCTGAGTCCTCTACAAGAGATGTAGGTGCTGTTAACCACTGAGTCACCTCCCCAGCCCCTAAAGATGAACTTTAATCCCTACCTCACCTAAAACTTTGTTACAAATAGTTTATGAGATTGCATGTGAAATGTTAAATCATATTCAGAGCCTGGGAGGGGCATGAGGCTCCACCCCTCCCTGAAGGACCACTGGCAGCTGACGATAGTTTAGGGATGGAGTGGCATTTCCACTGGTGCTTTAGCTGCAGACAAGTCGCCCTTGTGCCACTAAGGAGCTTGTCACTCACTCTAAGGCAATTAACTCTTATTAAACTCAGCAGTCATGCACGGATGGAGGATGTGAAAGTAGGAGAGGAACTTGTTGAGACAGATTGCAGCTGGAGGAAGAGGAGGAGTTAGAGGGAGGAATGAGGGGTTAAAGTGACTAAAATGCCTTATATAAATGTATGACACTGCCAGACTATAAAGTCAATTTCCTAGATCATCATGTCTGTTGGGACAGACCCTCCAGTGGCCCTGTTGCTTCACATACTGGGTGTTCGCATCATGCACCACCCTAACCCTATCTGTGTGGGTATCATCTGACACTACTAACAACACCACATGGCAGAGTGCACAGATTTCTAATGTAATTAAAGCCTCAAATAAGTTAATTTGGACTTATTATCAAAAGGAAGATTCTCCTGAAGATCTCACTTAGGTGAGCACCTTCAAAAGAGGGACTGATGGGGGCCAGCAAGATGGCTCAGCAGGGAAATTCACTCAGCATCAAGTATGACAGCCTGAATTCAAGCCTTGGGACCCATAGGATAGAAGAGAATCGATTCCCACACGTTGTCCTCTGACATCTACCTGTGTCCATGGCATATGCACATGTGTGCATGTGTGTACATAAATTAACAAATAAATAGATACACACATACATACACACATACATAAATTTTAAATCACTACACATCCATTCAGTATCTAACATTTAAAAAAAACTAAATCATGTGCTGGGCATAGTAGTGCATGCCTTTAATCACACAACTGGGAGGCAGAAGCAGGATACTCTCTGTGAGTTGGAGGTTTTCCTGGTCTACATAGAGGGTTTCAGAATAGCCAGGGCTAGATTGAGAGACGCTGTCTCAGAAAAATGAAATGAAAATAAAAATCAATATTCATAGTATTGTACAAAAGAACTCTTATACATTGTTAGTGGTTGCATAAAATAGCACTGCTGAAAACTGTGCTAACATGCCTATCAACAAATGCATGTGCATATTCTCTGATCCTTAGATCCAGCTTCAAAGTATTTGATAAACAAAAATGTGTGTGCACATCATGTCAATACTTACTTTTCAGTATTGCTTGTTCAGTCAATATCTATAAACAATACACATATTCGTTAACTACTGTATGGATAAATAAACTGCATTCATATACTGTTAAAATGCTATTCAAAAACAAGCAAATAATGGTTATATATGAAGCACAGATATTTGAATAAAAGAATTCAAATACGGAGGTTTTTCTGGATGTTGCTAACTGTTCCAGTTTGCGGTCTTGTAGCTACACAAGAGAGTCTCATTTTGAAAATCTATAGAGAAATACATTTAAAATGTTTTTACTTCCCTATATGCATGCCTAGGCTTCAATAACACTGCATAAAAGTAATAAAAATAAATACATCCATCAGGAATTTGCATGTGGAAAGAGGGTTGAAGGAGAGGGGGTTGGTTCAGTATGGTTTGGGCACCCAGATAGACAAATAGATCAGTGGAACAGAATGGAGTCCATAACAGAAGCTAACGCACAGGTCACTTGATTTACACCAATAAGGCATGACTTGGAGATTGTCAGACTCCAAAGAAACAGGAGAAATTAGGTAGCAGAATCTAATGTGAAATAGGTAATAGTCAAAGGATCCAGAGAAGCAGAGCAGATGGATTCAAAGCAGACGTGATGGCCATTCACTGAAGAAAGAGCTCTACTGAAAAAATTTTTTGATAATATCTTTTTTGGAAGGTCTACCAATAGAAACACTTAAAAGCAAAAGACATTCAAAGATACAGGACCACAAAGCCCACTCTATTCTCTGGGGGAAAGGTCACTTTCATGACAATAAGTTGCCATGTTCAAAGAACAGAAAACCAATATAACGTGATCAACTTGATTGCCTTGTGCAAGAAAATAGGACGAATCTTGGAGATATGAATTAAGATCTTGCCCCACTCCTGTTCTGGTTGTCTTTTGCTGAAGGATGAAATGCTTCAATTTTTATTGCTTAAAATAAGAATGACTTTATTACCTCTCGTGATGCTATGGATAAGAAATGGTCGCTAAGCATTTTCTTCTCTATGTGTGTCAGGAAGCATACCTTAATGTTAGTCAGTTTGTGAGTGGGTTTGCATAGAGAAAGCATACTCACTTATGCATCCAGTGCCTTGGTTATGACAACCAAAACTGAGTGGACTCACACCATGTGCTGGTTGCTGTTTGCCAATCTGACACAAGCTGGAGTCACCTAGAAAGAGGGAACCTCAGTTGAGAAAATGCTCCCAGCAGATTAGCCCATTGGCCAGTTCGACGGGACATTTTCTTGATTGATAGATGATATGGGAGGCCCCAGCCCACTGAGTACAGTGCCACTCTGGGCTGTTCATTCTGGGTATGATGACAAGGCAGACTGAACAAATCTCAGGGAGCAAGCCAGTAAGCAGGATTCTTCCATAGTTTCTGTTTCAGTTCCTGCCCCCAGGTTCCCAACTTAAGCTCCTACCCTGGCTGCCCTGGATGAGAAACTGTAACCTCCTTCCTTCCAAAATTAGTTATACCTGTGTTTTATCACCACAGTAGAAACCAAACCAGAACATATTGCTAATCAGAGTGCCCACCTGGAGATTCTCCAGAATTGTGAAAACTGGACTCTTTCACAGCAGTTCATGATCCCCAGTGTTCAAAAAAATGAAATTTCAAGAGGTCCAGAGAGAAATTGCAATACTGCTTATGACCTAGCCTTGGAAATTCCAGAACATAACTATGATCCATTCTTTTGGTCAAGCAAGTCAACTGGGCAAGCCTACAATCAAGGTGAGAAGGGTGAATCAGGCTGTTGCCCACAAAGACTAGCAGGGCAGGATGAAACTGATGGAACCCATCTTAGAGATGTGCTATCAAATGCCAAGGTCCAGTCCCCGCAGGAGTTCAGTGGCCGGGTCAGGGAGGCAGCATCAGTGGATAATATGAACAAAACTACACCTCTTATAGATGGGACCAGACTTCTCTCTTGATTCAGGCTTTCTCTTATGCCTTTCCTTCTCTCCTTCTCTTCCTTACTTCCTTTCTTTTTTTCCTTTCTTTCTTCCTTTCTCCTCTCTGCTGTCTGTCTGTTTTTCCATATATCTTATATATATATTTTTAGACAAAGCCCCTCATTGAGGAAAGATCACATTACAATTCCATCTTAATCATAAACTTTAACATCACATAATGATTACAGGTTTTATATTTCAGACATTGCGAGTTCCATATTTTTAAAAACCAGGTTATCTTAAAATCCACACCTGAACACCTAATTCTCCATATATTTTCTCCCCCACAATGCATCTATATCCTATAAGCAATAGTTTTTCTATTATAGATTAACAGAGTTTAAGCAAGCCAAGTAATTTCACAGCCAGCTTCTATTGTAGCTGGCAGGTTGCTAAGAAATGAATATGAATCATGTTATTCTAATTTAACAATTTTTATTCAGCTAATACAGTAGAACAAGTTTGTCATAACTAGAAAACTTCAAGTCAGGGGTCTTTTTGCTTTTCTTAAGTAAAAGGAGAATCTTCTACATAGCTCTATGTCCTCATAGACATAGAAACCAGCAAAGAATCAAATTTACTTGTGGTCAAGGAAGTTCAAGCTTAACACTGGACACTGAAACTCATTTGTTATTTCTTGATCATGAGTCTGTCTTTCAACAGGTAAAACTCATGGGCCCTAGAAATTAAGCTTTCTTTGTTCTTGCTTTCTATCCCTAACCAAAATAAGTACCTAACAAAAATATGTTTTCTTACTTTTCTTAAGTTACTAATATTTCCTAGGTTACTGATTCCAAGGCAGCTGGCAAAACATCCCAATCTGCTCCTGTAACTATATGTGAAAAACACTTGATTTTCATAACTATATATGTTCTTTCTGGAGTTTCAGTTGAATTACTAGTTTAACTGAGTGACACTGCCTTTTGGAAAATCACTGCTGTTGTTATGGATAGTATCACAAAATCACCACTGTTGTCATGAATGGTACCACCAGAGAGATCAAAGGACTATGATGGCAAACAACAAGACAGAGTCTTCCAGTAGCAGCAGCAGAAGGGGACACTCAGAAGACAATCTCCCCAAGATTTTGCAAATTGGAGATATATCTCTATTTTGTAAAGTGTGAGCTGTGACTTCTGGGGATCCAATGCTGGCTGCAGTTCCTCTGACAATCAAATCCATTATGGACTTGTCCCACCAAGGCATCCTTCATGCCACATCATTGGCATACACGGCACCACAAGAAGAATTGCAAGGCAGACAAAGAACAAAGGTGTCATAACTTTCATATGGAATAATAGCAGTAACTGGGACTGAGTAGCTTCTACATAGCAACCAATGCCAGGGAAGGCTGATAGCTGGGCAGTAGATACCCTGTTCCTCTTCTGCTGAGCACAGGATGGCTTCAAAAAATCCAAAGTATATGGACAAAATATATGGTAGGAACACGAACACACACATACAAACACACATGCACACACACACGCGCGCATACACACACACACACACACACATACCCCACAATGAATGGCAAAGAGAAAATCCTGAATGACTTGATGAATACCTAAATTGATTAAGTTTATCTTAAAGTAACAATACTTAACATTTGTTCCACTAGACAGAATGAGCTAGAACAAGGACTTATTTCGGTGGTAGGAAAATAAAATCATACTTTAACTCCTAAATCTGTGGGAAATTAAATTCATACCTGTACAATTGCTTTAAGGTGCTCTTCTTATTGGTTTGATTATCTTAATTATTTATATACAACCATTCAAGAATGGCTCTTTCCTGCAATCTTCACATTCTTACGCTCTCACAGCAGTAAAGAACCGCAGTATTATTTGCTTCAATTCCATAGTCTTGATGACTTTTAAAATCCAATTTGTCTTAGACATAAAATATTTACTATTTTAAACACTTAGTTAATTCATATTGACTCATTCTCTTCATACTGCTCTCCTGAGGTTGTCTAGCCTATTATTCCTGAAGGAGCCCTTAATGCTATGCTTTCCCAGATTCATTATTTGTTTCTTGGGAAGCTTTTGTCCTTGAGCAAAGTTATAATATTTCTTCAGAGACAGGTAGGTAAATGTTCACTGGTATAAACCGCTAGATATAACTAAAGCAAGAAAAGACGTTTTGAAGTACAAATTAAAGTACAAAAAAAAATTAGAACTTCAGAGGGCAAAGATGAGTTTACAACTAAAGACTAATTAACAACTAATATGAATAAAACCTAAATGATTCAGCAAATGCCCGTTGCTATCAGAGGTAGACACTAAAACACTGCAGTCGTTCTACCAAGAAATCCTTGTCCGGCTGTGGTGCCTGCCTTTAATCCCAGCACTTGGGAGGCAGAGGCAGGTGGATCTCTGTGAGTTGGAGGTCAGCCTGGTCTACAGAGTGAGTTTCAGGACAGCCAGAGTTACAACTGAGAAACCCTGTCTTAAAAAAAAAAAAAAAAGAAAGAAAAGGAAGGGAGGGAGGGAGGGAGGAAGAGAAATCTTGGCTTGTTCTTCAGTTGTAGCATCCCCTGTGGTTCATTCCTTCTATACAAAACTCAAAAGTTTTGTACCTCCTGAATGTGGGAAAGATACTAATTATGCTCAAATTTAGACCTACTGTGTGTAATCTATTCTAACCATATTCTCCAACATGGAACACCAGGTCACACATATACTTCTATCAATTCAACAACAATTTTCTTCTGAATTTTTTTATCTCTTAAGTCATACAACATAAAAAAGGATCATTGCAACAAATTGTTTAGTTTTGAATTATTTGCAGCAACCTCAACCCATTGAAGCCATAACCATTAATAATATGAAAATAGGGAAATTGTACTGCATGCTTAACACAGGCAGCACACTATGACAAGCAATTTCCTTACATTTCATGGCTGTACATACACAATACTTTGAGGCAGACACTATTTCACACATGGTAAATCAAGGGTCAGAGAGCTTAAGTATGTTTTCTGGACTGCAGTCATTGATGGTTCTGACTACTGAAAACTGATCAGTGGATATTCCCCTCACACTCTTGCTCCCTCTGGTATATTTCCTACAGAAGGGTCTGTTTAAGGACCTCTAAATTGCTCAAATAGCCCTCCTCCAGTTTCTTCACAAAGCAACTGGCTCACTCGGAATAAATTCTAAATCTCTCAACCAGCAGAGAAGATACTCTGGGGTCTGGACCACTCATCTGCCTCGGGTGCTTCTTCTGCTCTGTTTCACCCTCATCTGTCACCTCATGGCCCCTGTGTTGTCTGAGTGTCACTCAGCACCTACCCTTCCAGGAAACCCTCACTGCAGACTTCCTCTGGGCTTATTCCCTTCTTATTTTCAAATATTTGTTCAAATGCTCTCTTCCTTATCATATTTGTTCATCTTTTGAGACAAGGCCTCACTTGGTACCTCGGCCTGCCCTTTACCTCGTTATGTTTCCCAGAGTAGCCTCAAACCATCATGATCCTTTTCTCCTTCACCTCCTGAGTGCTAGAATCACATATACACGCCACTACACCTGATTTCTAGTGTCCTCTTCTTAATGAGACCTTCCCTTTAAAAGTTCACACCTAACATGCATCAGTTTTTCTCTGTCACTTAGTATCCCATAACTTTTTAAATAATTACCAACTTGTTTTCCTTATTGTCAGTTTATCCTATCAAAACAAAAGTTCTCAGAGAAATAATTTTAAATATTTTAGAAAACTACTGGAAACACTGTAAGCCACCAAAATATATCTGTTGATAAGTGATAGCTTAGATTATAGGCATTCATTTAAAACAAGGATAGCTTTCCATTTATTGAAATTTTTGGTAGGTTTCATTTTAGTTAGCAAATTTCTGGGCCTCTGCGACTAGTCATGCATAGGTAATATCTAATATTTTCATCTGACGTCCAGTACCCTGGATTTTTACCTTTATCCTGTATAAGGTATCATTAACACCCACTAGATATTCCTGCAGACCCAGCCTTAAGTTCTAACATGTACCATAGCCAGATGTGGTAGTGTGCAGCTTCTCTGTGCATGTTTAATTTTAGACTTGCACCACATTCTTTATAGGAAGCTTACTCATGAGAAAAATGCTCACTGCACAAGCATGGGGACTCGAGTTCAAGTCCCAGGATCCAGGTGTAAGCCATGCATGGTGGTGCTCACTTCTAATCCTAGTTCTGGGGAGGTTGAGGCAGATTCAGAGCTCCCTGGCCAGCTGTTTAGCCAATCAGTGAGCTTCGATTTCAGTGAGAGATCCTGTCTCAAAGAATGTGGGCAGAGGTGGAGACCTAATAAGGAAGATGCCTGACATCAACCTTGGCGTAAGGGAGTGTGTGTGTGTGTGTGTATCTGTGTGTGTGTATGTGTGTGTGTGTGTGCACACACACATGCACATGTGCTCATGCACACATGCATACACAAATAAATCTTATTTGGTATGATAACACACTGGAAAACTCCAGTAATCCATCAATTGAAAAGTTAATAAGCAACATATGATGAGTCCATATAAAGGAATATCCCTCAGTATTTCAAAGGATTATTGACAAACACAATGATTGGGTAGATTTTTAAATTATTACAGTAATTTTTTAAAAATCAGACATAAAGTACTATGTATATTATAGTTGAATTTATATGATGTACTGGAATAGAAAAGTATGTAAAATAGAATAGAAAAGAATTCCTCCACCAGAATGGAAGGCACTAAACTCCCAGGTACAGTACTGTTTTATTTCATGACATATGTTTACTTACAAGTGTCTGATTGGCCAAAAATCCAGAGGAGGGCTGCTAACTAAACTTTATGCAATGTGTTACATATTAAAGTTCATTTAAAAGAAAAACGGTAACTCCAAATTGAATTCTAGTTAATAATATGTACACTGAAGTTTTTAAGGGGAATTGGAATGGTACCTCAAATTTACATCCACTGTAGAAAAGATAAATGGATTTAAGGGACATGAGGAGGTATCTGAGGGTTTTATAAATGTCAGAACTGCTGAAGGAAAGCTGCTTTCACCGTAAAAGTCTTACAACTTTATCCCATATTTTAAAGTATCATAAGAGGATGGCTTTAAACCCAGCATCTTTTACCCTTCCTCCTTGATGAGCCCTCTGGACCAGGACCCTCACTAGAGTCTGAAAGAAAACCTCAGAGTCATGGAGGTTCTGGGCTTGCATATCAAATAGCTTCTTCTTGAGGTATGTATGTATGAAGGGTGACTGGCATTTGAGCCATAGAAACCCTGGCATCCAAGTTTGAAAGAATTGAAACGTAGTTCTCTCCCAAAGGACAGGGCATGAGCAAATCTTTACACTTGGACTCAGAGTTCGGGCCTGTGTTCACAAAGTTTTATATAAACTCATGTGCATGCATATGTAGGCATAAGAAAGAGGATTATTTCGGCCCCATTACAACTTTATCTTTCTGCTCTCCTTGTAAAAAAAAAAAATCACTGAAATTTATTGCAAGGATCCTTATAAAAGCAATGAAATAATGTAAAACGATCATAAAACCAATCACTTATTTTATAGAAAATAGAAGAATAAAATCACCTTTTGTGAGATGTCAAATGCAAAGAAATTTATCACTTAAGAAAAACCAACTCTATAAGCATTTAATCTCTTCAACTTTCCGTGCCCTTGTAGAGTGCCAGTTTACGATGGCTGCTGCTCATGCTCCATGCTTATAAAAATCTCTTTTAACAATTGTCTTTATCTTTTTAATTCTATTTACTCAGCTCTATCATACATCCACATGGGCACACACACACATGCACATCCATACACATATACACACCAGCACAAAACAAATCAATCTTCATTGAAGATGTGGCTGTCGGTTGATTTCCCATCCTCTGGTGAATGGCTCACCACACATGCGTATACAGGCAGCACTAATTGGACCTAGAGAGTTATAAAAGTGGGAAGGGGAGGAGACTGGAGACGTAGCTCAGCAGTTAAGAATGCTTGTTGCTCTTGCAGAGAGGGCCTGGATTCCTTTTCCATAAACCACATGGGGGCTTACAACTAACTCCCTATAACTCCAGTTCCAGGGGATCCTATGACCTCTAATGGCCTCCCTGGGCACCAGGCATGCATGTAAGAATATTCATACATGTAGGCAAACACTCAAACACATAAAATAAAAATAAATACAAATTTTAAAAAGAAGGGGGCTACCTGAAGTTCAAAGGAGTGTGTGTTGAGTGAGAAATGGAGGTCATTAAAGGGAGAAAATGGAGTAACTATGATCATATTACATACATGTGCAAAATTCCCAAAGACTAAAAAGTACATTTGAAAAATTAAAAGGAAGGAAGGGGAGATGAAGGGAGGGAGGGAAGAAGGGAGGGAGGGAGAAAAGAAAGGAGGGCAGAAGGAAAGGAGGGAATCTGAGCAGAAAAAAATCTATTTCCTATAATTTCATATTTGAAGTCAGTAACTATTGTTTTATACTCACTAACTTCAGTCTGTGTCAAATTGTAAACAAAAGAAATCCAGAAATCACCATATATCACAAACAACGTACAACACAGGAAAACAGCAATCCACAGAAAGATTAAACACAGCATTTATTAGGGCAATCCAACTAATGCTACCCAGTCTTGATAAGGGTCAAAGGGACATCAGAGAAGTAAGAAGGCTCACAAAAGAATACTTTTCATGAATGGAAATGAGGGCTGGATGTGGTGGTGTGTGCCTTTAATACCGGCACTCAGAGGCAGAGGCTGGCAGCAAATCTTTTACTTCAAGGCCAGCTTGGTCTGCATAGTGAGCTGCAGGACAGCCATGGGTATGTAGAGAGGCCCTATCTCAAAAGCCACAGATAGATAGATGGATAGATGATAGGTAGATGATAGATAGATAGATAGATAGATAGATAGATAGATAGATAGATAGATAGACAGATTTATGGATGACAGATAGACAGACAGACAGATCGATGGGTGGAAATGAATGAAAACAGTAGACAGGAAAGTAAGGAAGACAGCATGAGCCTTCTGTCTATCTTCACTGGAAAGGAGCATGTGCTGCACCTACCAAATGTTAAGTAAGATGTGAGATGCTCAGTGAGCCCTAGCAGTCTTCAGGGCACATGAGTTTCTCAGCCACTGTACCAGACATGTCCAGCCCACATGTGCCCCAGGTTATCTGCGAGTGTGACCCAACCCAAAATCAAAACTTATTTAAAACATTGAGAGTATTTTGTAACCAAATTGGATGGCTCTTGAGCATCTACTTGGTAGATACAAGGGTGTGTCACAATGTCTGAAGTTGGTACATTCTCCGGGTGTGTATGCCATCAATCATCCCCTCCATGAAGGCCCTTGGACTCTATGGTTCTTTTCTCAGTCTCCTTGCTACCACTCTGCATACCCTGATTTTTGTGGTGTCTGGCTCAGAGGAGGAAGGCTAGAATTTGGAACAGAATGGATTAGTCTCCAAGCAATAGTTTACTTTTGCCTTTTGTGGGTGTTTGAATAGGAATGGCCCCCATAGGGTCATATATTTGAATGCCTAGTCACCAGAGAGTGGAACTTTTTGATAGGATGCAAACAATTAGGAGGTGTGGGCTTGTTAGAGGAAGTGTGTCATGGAGAGGGGGGTTCAAATGTCCCCCGTTATGGATCAGGATGTAGCTCTCAGCTATTGCTCCAATGCCTACCTGCATGCTGCCATGATCCCAGTCATGATTTTAATGGAAGAGCATCTGAAACTGTAAGCCAGCCCCCAGTTAAATGGTTCATTTTTGTTTGTTTGCTTTTATAAGAGTTACCTTAACCATGGTGTCTCTTCAAATCAAAAGAAGAGTAACTAAGATAACTTTTCTTTCTAATATTTTTTCCTTACTATGGTTCTGTCATTTCTGACTACCTGTCCAATGAGGGTTTTGCTTCAGATCACACAATTTTTGGCATGTCTGGCTTTTTATTCTCTTTTTCCTCTCTGTTCAATCTCACCCATATGTAACGGTGACTTCTAAAATTAAAGCCCAGCCTCAATCTCTTTCCCCAGTCCTGCAAATGTCCCTCTTCCCAGTTGTCTTCTAGCTACAAAAAATAACATCAAGTTAAAAGCTAGATGTATCACCTCTACCTGAAACCTCCTTCTTGAGTATTTCTACTAGTGATGCATTCAATAAAGGAATCCACAAATTAACAACTATGAAATGACTTTCGGACCCAAACCTTCCCCAACTGCCCGTGATAGTACACACTTTTTGGGTTTCATTTCTATTCTGATGCTTCCACTGCTACCTGTCAAGCTCAAGATTTTCCTGCCTTTGAATTCTTTAACTGGCAGAGAAAGCAAACACAATCAAGACCCCTGGATGGTAACCTAAGGACTTGTCTTATCATCCTGTATGTGTGGCTAGGAGATATCTAGAACCATATCAGTGTGCAAGGTAGAAGAAAGGAAAGGAGAAAAGGGGACTAACAATATGGCTCAGCAAGTAATGAATGATGCTTGCCACCAAGGCTGATGACCTGAATTCTATCCCTGGAACTCTCATGATTGAAGGAGAGAACAGACTATGAAACTTGTTCTCTCATGTGCACTGTGGCCCTTGTTCTACACACACACACACACACACACACACACACACACACACAAACACATACATACATACACACATACACACACACATACACACACGTACACACACACACACACATACACATACACAAACACATACACACACACGTACACACTCACACACACATACACACTCACACACACACTCAAACACATACATACATACACATATACACACACATACACATATGCACACACACATACACACACACATACGCACACACACACATACACACACACACATACACGTACATACTCACACACACAGATACACACACACACACACACACACACTCACACACATACACATACACACTCACACACACACACATATACATGCACACACATACACACAAGCATACTCACACACACACGGGCTGTGGAACACACACATAAAATGTCATAAAAATATAAAAAAAGAAAGAAAGGAAAGAAGTGATACAACAAAAGGAAGGTGAAAGAGGAGTGGTTAGAGCAGCACACAGTTGGCAGAGGTACGGCCTATCTTAATTCCCACAGTAGGCTGAAAGAGGTCGTAACAGATGACCTAGTGTCTCTTCTAAGAAGAAAGCTGTCTTATATACAAAAACACAAGAAGGCTTTATAATCAAATTAAAGCTCACCAAGGCCTTGATATCAACTAATGAAAGCTGTGGGGAGAGGAGGAAAGTCTATACAGCCCATAATCAGAGTCTGGAGAACTCCAAGGCAAAATAAGAAAACAAGAATGGGACACAAAATACTACGTTCAGAAAGAAAAGAACTCTGTGTTCTTTCCTTGCAGGAAAGCTAGAAAATGACAACCTGCGTCAAGAACGGCGATGACCACACATTAGAAGGTAAGGTGGGGGGCGGGTGAAGAGAGACTGGATTTAGTCACATGCACTGTGCGCATGTGTGAGGATATCTCCCTGGACTTCACTAATATATACAATTAATGCATGATAATCAAAAACAAAGTAAAATATTTGGGGGAGAGAGAAAGAAGGGGAAGAAAGAAATGCAAACAAGACCCTACAGCTTTCAAATAGTCAGCCATGAAAACTCTGGAATAGAGATGTTGTTGTTGTTCTTACAATCCCACAAAATGATAAAGCCCAGATTTTACTTAAATTTTTTTAAAAAGAGAGAAAATATTCAGACACCGAAACTGAGAACAGGGTGACAGCTGGCATCTGGGTTTCTATTCAGCATCACCTGTGACAGGGGAGGTACTCTGCTCTCCGGTGGCAGGAACATGGCAGCACACACACGGCGTCCTCCTTTGCCTGGAAATCTGATACAAGAGATGAAGTCAGAAGAAGATGCATCTGTCGGAAAGACCAGACCAAAGTTACAAAGTCAAGTGCAGGGGATTCTCTACATCACTGCTTTAGTCCAAACTCAAAGAGGCAATAATCCCATTTTAAATTCTCACAGGAACCCAAATGATTCGAGGTTTGACTTGCAGTCTCTTTCTACACTCATTTAGATTAGTAACATCATCTCAGAGATCTAAACACTCCAAAGTGAGGCCAACCTTGAAACTAGGCACCAGCCCATAATGCTTGCATTTAAGACAATCTGTACAAGTTATGGGATTTGTTGGCCGTGTGCCAATAAACTACTTCAGTGTAATTCCCCAACCCATCCAAGGGACAAGCAACACTGTGTTCTTGTAGCTGGGTCAGATGAAGCAGTAAGAGGTGAGGGTATCTGGTGAGTGTGTGTGAAGGAATATTGCGTCTGCCAATATTTGGTTCTTGAAATAGACCTTTTACCAGCAGGCCATTAGACTTTAGACTAGCAGTTCTCAACCTGTGGGTCATGACCCCTTTGGGGGATAGAATGACTCTTTCACAGGGGTCACCTAAGACCATCAGCATATTTACATTATGATTCATAAAGTAGTAAAATTACATTTATGAAGTAGCAACAAAAATACTTTTATTGTTGGGGGTCACCACAACATGAGGAACTATATTAAAGGGTTTTAGCATTAGGAAGGTTGAGAACCACTGGTCTAGACCCTTCAAACTCATTTTGATGCTATATAACCTGGGTCATTTCCTTTACCTATTTTAGTGTAAGCTTCATAGCTTGCAGTCATGTGTGTTATTACATAAAACCTGAATATAACTGCTAGTTTTGACAGGTTAATGAGGTACAGAGGTGAAAAATGCCAGTGGTCTGCGATTCTGTAAATCTGCTGGTATTTCCTGAGACCAAACTGTGGCCCTCTGAAACATGCTGGTGTCCTCTACTGAACTACCACAGCACAGCAGGAGGTGAGAGAAGAGAATGCTACTTTTCAATCGGAGTTCTTCATCTCTGCTGTCAAGACGATGCATCTGGTGGTTTGTGAGACAGAAAAATAAGTAAACAACCAAGAAATACTTCAAAAACTGATGTCAATCATCAAAATGAACCACAAAGCCCCAAGGCCATTTGAAAACTACCTGTCTTACAGAGGTTACGACAATCTTAGACAATGCATACTCCATCGTCGTGTTCAGAAAACATTTGCTTGTGCTTTGCTAACCTCTTCATTCTGATGCTCTTCTATGTGAAATTAGAAACCTTTCCCTGGATGTTTTACATTGCCATTTTCAGCTGTATTCTGCCTGGAGAGGCCCAATTGTCAGTATAAGCTAGACACCTTTCTCCTTCACAGAGGCAGTCTCACCACCTCCACCATCTCTAAATAAACTATGCTTAGGAGTTAGCCTTAATACTACAGCAACAAAGAAAACCACCAGTGCTTTGCATCTCTTTTCCTGTCTTCCTTTAGAAGCTCTCCCTCCAAAACCCACAAAGCAGTATATGTGAACCAGCAGTTGCTGTGTGTTCCAGATCAGGAGCCACTGAGCAAGCTGTTTAGCCATGTGAAAAGAAGGATTTATTAACTTCCAACACCAATGATACAAAAACTGAGCAAAGCTTGATTCTACCTTGGATCCCCTGCTTGGTAGCTGGCTTGCTTCCTTTAGTGTAACCAGCCTGGCCGATGAAGATATTTTAAAGAGACACTTGTGTCTCTCAGTTTAAGCATCAGACTATTGAAATAATGTAACCCAAAGAAATGAGAATTTCCCCCAGATACCTTATGCTGGGAAAAGGGAAAAGCACCAGTCAGAGGGGGAACTTGTCTCCTAGAGATTTCAGACAGTTCTAACAAGTCGTCAGATGAAGATGAAGTCCAGGCAATGTTGGGTCAATAGTGGGCAAGACCACACCTTGACTGGAACTGCTTAGGTCTGCCCATTCTTGGCCCTTTGTTTAAATTTTGATTTCACTTCAGGACCCTGAAGACAGACTTGAGGGTTTTCTCTAGACCTCCTTGTCCCTCTTCCCAATGTGACATTATGGAATAAGTCTCTGTTTTCTGCTTTCCACTTTAAATTTAACTCTTTTGATTGGCATATTTAGAACAGGTGGCCAGGCCTTACTTAAGGTACAGGCATGACCCCCACCATATGAGATAATACCAGCACAGAACAAATTCTCTCACTACTCTCCCACATGACTGCCCAGTCTCCCAAAACCTTACCCCTGTAGAACTTGCCTATCCTGGAATCCAATCAGTATGCAACAGAACAGGCAGAGAACACACTGAAGATCAAAGATGCTGCTTATACCAGAGTGCTTCTCACTTCCAGAGCAGTTTATTCTTAGTTTGGGAAGAATTTGAAGCCAAAGGCAGTGCTGTGGAATTACTAAAGGCACTGGCACTGGTTAAGATGGAGTCAAATCTTGACTGGCTCTGTGAACCTCTGTAATTGACTTAAGCTCAATTCTGCTGGATTGAGCATAAGAGGAGGGAAATAGTACTATCTTTATGGGGTTGTTGCAAGGATGAAATGGGTCAAAATATGGGAAACACTTAGAATTGTACCAGGTGTATAGTTAGTTTTTGTTTCATTCCTAAGCTCATACAAACAATAGAGACAGCAAGAAGAAGAGGGAGAAGGGTTTCTATAGGTGACTGTCTTGACACCAGCCAGCAGATATCAGTAACCATGTCATAGGGGACTCTTCAAATTAGATCCAAAGGACCCAAGGGCACCACTCCATTACATCACACTGGGTGGGGAAAATGTATAAAGGAAAACCTGTGCCATCCAAGGACACTATTTCCACTCATAATATAGATGATAGTGGTTATAAAGAAGACCCTGATAGTCAAGGTATGATTTTAAAGATTCAACAATTTAATGGGAAAAGCAGTACAAAAAAATTTCTATCTGAAGAGTCAATTTTTTTTAAAAAAAGTAAGTTGATAGGTGTCTATTCAACTATCAAAAAGTCTTCGATGATTTAATCTCTAAGGGATCATTATTATGAAAGGGTACTAAAAACTGAGTAAGGTGTCTTGTGCCTGTAATCTGACTTCTTATGAGATTGCTAGAAGTTGAAGGACAGCCAGAGCCACATAGTGAGTTTTCTAAGAAAAGAAAAGATTGTGATCTCTAGCATCATGTTTTAAGTGTAAATTACTGTACTTAAGAGACCTATGAAACAAAAATGCCTCTAACATGTAAGCCACACTTGACCAAGGACAGATAACTTCCTGGAATGCTGGGGGCTGTTCATGTAAGATAACAAGTCAAGTGTCTTTGTTTCTGTAAACAAGCTTGGTTGCCCCAATTGCACAGGATGACCACATGCAGGCAAGAACTATGTAGGCAGGAAGTACATCAGGATGGGTGCTTGCCTCTGATTGCAAGAAAGCAGGAAGTACATAGCTTTGTGGGGTTTGCCTTTATAAGCCCCTGACTAATGTAATTTAGGGCCATACTCTGAATATGAGTCTCTAGTGTGGACCTAGCGAGTATCCATGGTCCTGGCCAGTATTAAAAAAGCCTCTTATTTGTTAAAATTTATTAATTGTCAGACTGGTGAATCTGCAAATGAACCCAGACCTATAACAAGACAATATATAATGCAGCAAATCATTTTTTGAGGAAGTGTGATGACTGCTAATTATGCCCTACTTTTCACTCCCTAAGTCTTATTTTGAGAAGTAAAAATGTCCTGAGTTTATCAGGATTTGAATACCTGGCATATATGGAAACTATATTTCCCAGATTCCCTTGCAGCTCAAGGTGGCTATGTGGCCTATTCTCACCACTGAATGTAAATGAAAATATGTTGAGTCAACTCTGATATGCTTCTGTACATGAAAACTGCTTTCCTTCTACTTCTTCATCTCATCCCAATTTATATTTACAACACGAAACAAGTAAACCAGCTTTTTCCGTGTAGCTGAGACAAAGCAAGAAAATTGCTGGGCCAAGAATCCAAAGAAATTGAGTTCCCTGATCAGCTTGAGGGCAGAACAATGTCTACCTTCCCTGAACCCTATACCTTTCTCAAGGAAATTAAATTCTGTCTAATTTAAGCCAGAGAAATTGGGGTGGGGGTTGAAGTAGTAGCCTATTCTTCATTAAGTACCTTCATTAAGTTCTTCATATTAAATACCTTAATAAATGTAGAGAAGAGAATGGAAATTAAATTCAAGCAGCACAGTAAGCAGCACCTTACTGAGGTACTCTAGAAAGACACACAGAAATTAGACCCAAGTCTGCCTTCAAAACAGCAGAGAAATGAGCCAACTACCCAAATAATTGCATAACCACACAGTCTACACTGCTCGTCACCCAAGAGTTATGAGAAGGCAGTGTGGACTTACAGGATGAGACAGTTCTACCAAGTCAGATCAAGAAGGTTAATTGCAAAAATATGTATGGCATCCTCAATGAGAAGGATCTAGAATTAACAGATCTCAAAAGCAAAGTAAACATTTGCAGGAAAAGGGGAGATACTCTAAGAAAGAGAAATGTGTAAATAAAGCCAACAGTAGAAAAGTACATATATGGCAGTTTGTCCAGGGTGGGCTCCCAGGCCTTGGAACACATAAGCTTGAAGAAAACGTTTAAGTCCATTGTGGATAGCTCTACTTTGTTGTGATTGTAAAATACTTAATGTTAATGAAGTGCTCTCTACATGTAAACATTGTGCTTTCTATACACTTTTTCTGTTTATCCGTAAAATATTCTCATCTTATAGTACCACATTTGAGCTGAATCTAAACATGCCCTGAAACAGAAATTTTGAAGAACTAGGAAAAAAAATGGTGGCACCCTATACTTAGCTGTAGGGAGGCTAGGCCTGTGTGAGCCAGGTGTGGACAGACACACCTATAATTCCAGCATTCAGGAGGCTGAGACAGATTGAAAGTTCAAGGCCAACTTGGACTACATAGCAAGTTCCAAGCCAACCAAGCTACTCAGTGAGTGTGACCCCTTCAACATAGCAAGCAAGCAAAGGAAGAAACACAAAAGATGGGAGAAGGGGAGAGGAGGAGGGGAAGAGATAGGGTTTCAGCTAACATGCAGGTGCTGATGGATGGAAGGAAAGCTGGACCCCGGTCTATGAAGAAATTGGCAAGGAATTATGGGGTTGTGTGGAGTCCTGTGAAAGAAGACACAGAGGAACTCTGCAAGGCTTAAAATCTGAGCTTTAAAGTTAGCCAAAAAGAGCCCAGGTGATGTATTTAAACTAGGAGGTAAAAATACACAGAACTTACTAGGATGCTTCTGAAGTCTATACTGAAGACCTTCGCTTTCTTAGCCCCAAACCTGCCTCAGCAGGTTAATCAGGTTGAACCTGTGTTCTCCTCTGAAAACTAGGAAGATGAGTAGGCTCAATTCGTAAATGAGACAACATTCCCTAAGAGCAAAGTTAGCACACAGTTAGCACTATGGATAACATTCAGTAAGCATTTATTAAACACTGACTAGCACTGTTGCTGTCACTGCTCTCTGTCCTGAGCATAATAAAAAGCAAGAGCAGAGTGCATTAGTAGGCTTTCCATCACTATGACAAAATACCCAAGGCAGTTAACTTTTAAGAAGGAATGGTTTATTTCAGCTGGATTTTGGAAGCTTCAATCCATAGTTATTTGGCTTCATTGGCACTGTGATTTTTGTGTGTGTATCTGTGTGTGTATGTATATATATATATATATATGTGTGTGTGTGTGTGTGCATGTATGTGTGTGTGTATGTATATGTGTGTGTGTGTGTGTGTGTGCATGTATGTGTGTGTGTATGTATATATGTGTGTGTGTGTGTGTGTGTATGTATGTGTGCATGAGGCCAACTTAACAGGAAGGAAATCATGCCTGCCACTGGAATCCTAGCCAACTACTCAGGGCTAGTGAAGTCAAGTATCTCAGAGGAGACCCTACTATCGTAATAATTCTTAACTGCATTCTAAATATTTATCCTTTTACCTACAAATAAGTGTAGCTCCCACCCCTCAATCAAAGGAGCTTCTTACTGCAACAAATGAGACCATTCAAAAAACATGATGGATCAAAATGCTGATAGTAACTTATCACAGAGTGCCTAGCCCCAACTAATACATCTACAACACAATTCTGCACTTGAGGTTCTAGGAACACAGAAGAAGCAGAAGAAGGAGCAGGATAATTTTAAGAGTCAGAGGCCCAGGAAATCTGCTGTGAGACTGTGTCTCCTGGAAAGGACAGGGAAGCTTCACCCATGATATCTCAACTATATGGCTGCCTCAAAAAGACCAGAACAAATATAACCAATAGATATGGTAACATGGAAGGGGGAACCTCACAGAATTCTACTCCTAGTCAAATAACTAAAGTAACTAGGGACCTATCTCCTCAGAATGGTGAAGAAAAATTTGTCTGTTCTCATCAAAGCCAGGCTCAGTCTCACTCTCTCTTGCTGTTGCCTGCCAGTCCAGATGTACAACTCCCAGCTCCCTCTCCAGCACCATGTCTGCCATGTTTCCTTCCATGACAATGATAGACTAAACCTTTGAATGTAAGTCAGCTACACTTAAATGTTTTCCTTTATAAGAGTTGCCATGGTCATGGTATCTAACTAAGGCAACCTTTCAAAAAGAAACAAGAATGCTAAGTCACGTGTCTGATGGATGTTCCTGTATTGGACATGTGTGAGGGCATCAAGACACCAAAGACCCCCTTTCTACCAGGAAGTACCTGTGTTGGGCCTGTACCCCTCACTCAAAACATGGTGAAAATATTTAAATATTCCTGAACCATCATTGTCAGTAGAGCAATGATTTTTCTTAAAGCCCTGAGGAAAAACTGATGCCATAGACATGAAAGAAACATTAAAAACATCTTTTTTTAACCATTGTATAAATTTTTTAAAAAATTAGCCAAGCTCCATTAGTTCTGAGATTACAGAAAAGCTCCGTCAAGTGAGAATGAAAACCGATCACCTGATATAACCAAAGGGTTGGTGGGATGGAAAAGGAAGAGCACTGATTCCTAAAACATGATGCCTTATGGGAAGGGAAGAAAACTTGGAGCCTGGAGCAAGGTGCAGTGATGCAAACTCACAAAGTGAACTCCCTGAGAACACATCAGAGGGGACCACTGCCGGGAGGAACAGCCAGGACAAAGCCCACACTGCATTTGAAGAATCTACTGAATCTTGCCACATGCTTGCATATAAACACAACTTGAACTCTATGCTTTTAACTTGTATCACAGGAGAGAGAACAAGATCTTCTATGGTGTTGTGATGGCTCTGGAGTGATGGTGAGGAGGCGCCAAAGAGAGTCATGATACGGCTACAGAAAATCATAGGAATATGTTCTTCGTTTTCTGAACAGTCAGGTAGTAGGGGATGAAGGAAGGGATTCTCTTTCTATTGGACTCCTGGGAAGTATGTGGGGTATATATGAATGAAATGGACAAGATTTAAAATGGAGGCAGTAGATATAACAACAAGAAATTATAGGGGACATTAAAAAGAATGTCAAAATAGGATCTGAAAGGGGACTGAAATCCTTAGACTTCCAACAATTTGAGTAGCAAGATCATACTGAGTCATCAGAAAGATGCTGCTTAATGACATTTCTGACATTCATCATAGTGATGCATTATGATAAAAATATCTCTTACATTCAAAGTGGCTATTGCTCTGACCTCAGTCAGAGTTAATAATACACCTAGATGTCACCTAAGACTTAAGACTGATACCCTATTGTGTAGTCAGCCTGTTTGTTTACCATCCTTTAAGAGAACAGTCAATCTCACTGCCTTGCACTCCCTGTGTAATCAACTTCAACAACCTAAGCTATTGCATAGCTGCAAACTTAAACTACCTGCTCTTCCAGACCCCTGACCCAAGAGTAATGTTTATGTTTGTATGTATTTTGTGATAACCATTGGCTGAAAACAGCAAATATAGGTCAAAAGCAATCATATAAAATGAATTCTCACCATAAATGTGAAAAATAATATTTGGATATTGCTTGATAATGTTTATTTGCTTCTTATCTGGGTCAATTGGGGTCAGTTGGAGCCAGCAACTTAATCCCAAGTTAAACTCTGTGAAAGATTTCTGTAAAGTATCTCATTTCTTCCCCGTGTGATGCTTTCTGTGCCATTCAATAAAAGAAAAGAAAGCCCTCAGTTAAGGACAGACACACAGGGACAGACATGAGGACAAATTCACAAAACAGACAGACAGAGGACAGAAGACACAGGGAGAACAAAGTAGAGAATTCAAATGTGGGCTCAGTCTTGATGGAATGACACTGAAGGGAAATGCTTTATTGATAGCGTATCCTCAATGTGACACTGGCGCCTTAATACTAACTGAGTTCATTATTAATGCATTCAAACAGACGTTTTGGTGCCCCATGTGAGAAATCACTAATGCATTAAATCTAGACACTTTGTTGTCCCATGTGAGGGCCCTTTAATGCGCCAGTAACGTATTTTGGAGGATCCAGCATGAGAGGATAGCCTAAACCCATACGAGGCTCCTGGAGATCTCCCACCTCCTTTGCTGCAGTGGTGGGGAGGTCCTGAGGAAAGAGGGATCTGGGAGTCTCGGATTAGCTGTGCAGGTAGGCTCAGGAGCAGAGGCCTGTGCCCCGAAAGCACCCCTAGAGTGCTCACTCATATTTCCTTGTTTCTCTCTCTTTGTCAAGTCCAGTTTGATTCTACTCCAACTTCTGTCCCAAGAGAAAGCATGGCTGTCACCGAAGCATGCCAACAACACTGTCCACTGTCCCTTCTTGACAGCAGTCTGTGCACACCCAGGCAGCACGGTCTCCCCTTGGATCTTCTTTCCCGTTTCTCTGAAAAAGTGAGTTCTGAAAAGAAAATGCAAGCTTACACCACCATCCCTACCTTTGAGTCAGCTTTTAGCGGTTGGACTGAGCAGCTGTGCTGGGTGGCTTTTATTGTCAACTTGCTCACCTTAGAGCAGTGGCTCTCAACCTTCCTAATGTTGTGACCTTTAATACAGTTCCTCATGTTGTGGTGACCCCCAACCATAAAATTATTTTTGTTGCTACTTCATAACTGTAATTTTGCTATTATTATAAATTGTAATGTGGTTTTAGGAGACCCCTTTGAAAGAGTTGTTTGACCCCCACCCCCACCCCCCACCAAAGGGGTCATGACCCACAAGTTGAGAACTGCTGTTCTAGAGTCATCTGGGAAGAGGGAATCTCAATTGAAGAATTGTCTCAGATTGTCCTGTGGCAAATTCTTCAAGAGATTTTCTTGACTGATGATTGATGTGGCACCATCTGCAGGCAGATGGGGCTAGCCTGTATAATAAAGCTAGCTAAACAAACCAGAGAGCAAGAGAGTAAGCTGCCTTCCTCCTGGGGCTTTGCTCTGTTTCCAGTTTGAGTTCCTGCCTGGACTTCCTTCAGTGATGGACTGTTACCTGAAAGTGTAAGATGAAAGAAACTCTTTCCACCCAAGCTGCTTTGGGCCTGTGTTTTCACAGCAACAGGAAAGAACTAGAACAACAGCAGGATGAGATGAAAACATGCCTGTGTGTGTGTGTGCGTGCATGTGCATATGTGTGTGAGTGTGTATATGTGTAAGTGTGTATGTGTGTGTGTGAGTGTATGTATGTGTATATGTGTGTATGAGAGTGTGTGCATGTGTGCATGCATGTGTATATGTGTGTGAGCATATATATGTATGTGTGTGTGTATATCTGTGTGTGAGTGTGTGTGTTTCCAGAAGGATAATCAGAGTGAGTGAAACCTGCCCTGCATCTGGGAGGTAACAAACCACTGGGGCAGGGGGCCGTCTGGAAGAGAAGGAGAACAACTGACTCCAGTCGTAGTCTCTTTGCTTCATTCTGCTGCTCTGTGTGCAGCCCTGTTCCATCAGGCACTTCCCATTGTGATGGCTTACGCCTTTGAGACCATTAGGCAAAGTGAGTATTTCCTTCTTTAAGTCGTTCTATCAGGTATTTTGATGCAGTAATTTTGGAGGGGGGGGCAGAGGGAACTCTTAACAGAAATGAGATCTTACTGTGACCACACATCACAACATGGCTCTGAAGGCTTTGAAACTGGTTTGTGTGCAGGATGTGGAAGAGTTTGGAGAAGGGTGTGTGAGAGAGCCGGGGACAGTGTAAGCAGAGTTTAACGGGCAGCTATGATGAGTGCTCAGAAGACCAAAGGGTTCATAAAAAGGCAGACAGTACAGGCTATGCACATAAGGTTCCACGCAGGAAGGGGGATTCTACTGTGCAGCAGACTACAGCAAACCTATATTAAATCCCATCAATGAATTTACAGACATGTTATATATGACTTCGATTGAGATTAAATTTTAAAGTAGTGTACTGATCATTTTAACAGAAGAAATCTTAAGGCTCTGGCATGATACTGATGACTACTTTTAAACAGGTTTATAGTGAAAACTGGGAGCAAAAGGAGAGGTGGGAAGATTTGGAAACAAACACATTTAAAGCTAAAGACAAGCTGAGCATGACTGCTAAAGAAATCGATGTCATTAAAAGGAAACCAATTGCTTTGCACCTTGATAAGAGCAGGTACCTTATGAGGAGTTCAGAACTGGCCAGACCCTGTCTGTCACAGGTTCAAGGTTATAGTGGTTTAAACTCATGTGAAAGACTCTGCTTTGATAAGAAATTCCAAGATACCCTGTGTAAACAAGGAAATTAAAGAAGTGTTTTCCCTAGGTTCAACCAGCATGCACCCAGGGACCACTACAGCCATGATAAAGGGGAGCCTAAGTAACTACTGCCTGAACTGATGGCATACCATGATATCTGTTGTTATCTGATATCAACTTGTTACCTACTTTCAACCACACACACAAAAAAATGCAACCATTATGGGATCATAAAGGCTGCTCTCTAGATTTAGCAGGTGTGAAAGGCCACCAAATATGCAGCAGGCTCTCCTTAGTAATCAGCCTTAAGGAACTGATCTCACTGAGGAGAAAACAAACCACTGTAACAAAATCACCATCAAACTGAATAAGACATAGGAATGCATTTAAGATCAATTCTGCCAACCGCCAATGATCATAGAAAAGAAGATGGCAAAAAATAACATACAGTAAGACCTAAAGTTAAACTTTAATTAGTGCTAAAGGGAAAAAGTAATTGGATAAAGTAAAGGGAGCGAGTAAGGAAAGGAGACAAAGAGCGGGCTAAAATGGAGAAGAAAAAAATGGAACCAATGATGAAAGGGAAAGAATGTTAGAAAATATAAAAACTCTTTTTTTTTTTCTGAGACAGGGTTTCTCTGTTGTAGCCCTGGCTGTCCTGGAACTCAGTCTGTAGACCACGCTGGCCTCAAACTCAGAGATCCCCCTGCCTCTGCCTCCCGAGTACTGGGATCAAAGGCGTGCGTCACCACTTCCCAGCAATATACAAACTCTTATTGACAAGTCTCCAGTTTCCCCACTCCTACTATGTAACCCAATTGATTCATAGTTCCTCAGTTTCCCATTTAAACTTACTATTTCTCTCATTTTTTCTTTGGAAGGGTCTGTCTTTTGTTACCCTGTGTGATAGTTAACCTTGACGGGTAATTTGTCAGGATTTAGAATCAACACTGAAACAGTGTTTCTAGATTAGTTTAATTGAAATGAAAGATCCACCCTAAATGTAGGTGCACCCTTCTCTGGGCTGCAGGCCAGGTGTGAACTGAAAAAGTGAAAGTGACCGGCTGCCTCCAGCTCCTGGTGCCACACCTTCCCTGCCAAGATGGACCACATCCCCTGGAACAAATAAGCCAAAATAAAGCCTTCCTTCATTAAGGTGCTATCGTGAAGTGCTTTTGTTGCAGCTACAAGGCAAGCAACTGATACCCTGGAAGAGCCACTGCTTTTTGAAAAATACTAATGAGAAAACAGAATACATCTCAGTTTTTCTTTGGATAACGATGTTAACTCTCCAAGTTCTGAAAAGCTTATTGATGGTTGGTGTTTTGATGTTTAAGTAGTTTGAGCATGGCCTATGAAGAAATAATGAAGTAGATACATATTTGTTTTGATTAATTAAAATCACATTTTTAAACAGATTAAAATCCAAGATAGCATCAGACAGTGGTGGTACACACCTTTAATCTCAGTACTCTTGAGAGGCATGTGAATCTCTGAGTTCAAGGCCAGCCTGAGCTACAGAGTGAGTTCCAGGACAGCCAGGGCTACACAAAGAAACTCTGTCTTGGAACACCCCCTTCCAAAAAAACCAAGATAGCAAGACATCAAAATATAAAGCATAGATAGATAGATAGATAGATAGATAGATAGACAGACAGACAGATACTCCCTTGAACACCATGCTGTTGAAGTAGACAGTATTAATAATCTAGGAAATTCAGGAACTCTCCCGAGAAGCCAAACAAATCTCACACAAAAATGAACCCAAGAAACACTAGGCCTCTTAGAGCCTTGAACTAGAAAGCTGTCATTTAGAATTTAGGAAATGAATGAATTACAAATATTGTCAAAAGGAGAACTGATCCCTACATTTATAAGAAGTAAAGATTCTATGGTTTTCTCTTCTTGCTTCTGAAATGACTTAATATGCTCAGCCCTTTACTACATGTGCGACAGCGTTATGATTAAATCAGTGTTTAATTATGTTCCCCAAACACCTTTGTTGTACTAACAGCCCCTAATGAGACTATGAGTTGAATATATTAAATTTAAAACCATTATGTTGAAAACGGAACAAAAAGATCATCGGTTATTATGCTAATGTGGTGATCTTCCAGACAGGAGCTAATTGCAGGACCAGCCTTCATTACAGAACAAGCATTAGGCCATGACTTAATGGCTGCCTCTTCCCATGCTCCAAGGTTACAGAGCAAATTCTACATTGTTCCTGGGCAAAGGTAATGGGGAAAAATCAGGAAGGTTCATATGGTAGAAAGAGTTCCAATTTCTGGATTAAAATGACCAGGATGTCAACTGCTCAAGGAAAGTGAAGACCTCAGCCAAACTGCTTGGCAACCACTAGGTTGCTTGATAACACAGTGGGTTCGTTTTGTGCCTTTATTTGCACTCTCAGGAGAATCCTGAAACACAGCCCTGTGTAGACATCTTAATTTGTTTCTGAAATAAAATGTGGGCTAATTTTTTTCCAAACAAATCATATAGAGTAATTCAAGTTAAGGTCGTTCCTGATTTTTGTGACTATGCTCCATGCAGAAGATCTAAATTGTTAAGTAGACTATATGCGAGCAAAAGAAGAATTTTAAGCCTGTGCGTTCCAACTTGTGTTAAGTTTCATAATCCTATCGATTTGCTTTGCTCAGGAGGACATTTTACTGTACACAGAAACAAGCTAGGAAGTGTCCTACAAATCAAACACTGTGTTTCACTTACGAGCAGCCCCTGGGGGTTTGAGCAATAATGACTTCTCCTTTGACCACCCTATTAACTGGAAAGGAAATGGATGAGTTTATAAACATTTATTCCTGTGTGTATCATTGCACACTGATATAAAACTTTAAAAGATGAGTAGCTACAGCACTTCTCTATAATAAGTAAATATTAGACTCAGGGCTCTTATTACCATGGCCTGAGGTAGACACACTATGGTCTGATCACACACGCTCTTGGTCATGAAAGCCTTTGCCATCCTTAGTTAATAACCATCTACCCTCCCCTCCAGGTATCGTGGGTGCTATGAAAACCTGGTCTTCTGAAGAAGATGTTCTACTTCAAGTAGCTTCTTCACGGTAATACAAATGTTACAAGAGTAGGAACTTTTAGCCACTTATCTTGAAGAAGCCTTGGCACTAGGCCCAGAGACCATCTGGACATGACTAATCTTATTTAAAAAAAATAGAATAAGTTTATCATGATAAGAATATAATTTATTCAAGACATCAGTTTCCTAAGAGTAAATATAACACTTAGCAATCCTCTCCTTTCACGCCCCTCTCGTTCTGAGTAGAGTGTGTTCAAGTTGGTATTTCTACTGTTTCTCAGGAAGCACAGATAAAGAGAGAGATGGATAGTACAGTAACAATCCCCGACTTGAGGAGTGTGTGACTGTGTGATTGTCAGACCCTCCAGCACCCCAAGCGGTGGAAATTAACAGTCTTCTGGGTCACATAGTCCTGATGTCTCTGAAGAGTTTATTATTTGGAAGTCAGAATAAAGAGAATAGGAAAATATTCCCATTTGTTTGTTGTTGCTGTTTATAGATTTCGATAACTTTGGTTTTGGAGTCTTAAGGAGGGACGATTTAGAGTTGTATAATATGTACATTTTGTTAGATCGTGCTGTAGTCTGCCCAAGAGTGGCGGTGCATGCCTGTGCTTTCAGCACCTGGGAGGCCTGAGTGTAAGGACGTGCTGGGCTACATAGGGAGAGCTTGTCTCAAAATTTAAGATACAGTCACATTTACACACATGTACATTGACTTGCTAGACATTTCATTTCATTATGTCATGGAAGACTGTCGGTATTGGAGGTGGGGGTCACAGAGTAGAACCAAACTCAGTCAGCTAATGGAACAGGTCAGATGAAGTTAGTCGTGAGGTACTTTAAGAAATCCTAAATGGACGATCAAGTTGGAAATGGAGATGGAAAGCCAGGCCAGCTGTCAGGAATGAAGCATGCAGTTGCCACAGATCAAGATCACTCAGTGTGTGTAGGGCAAGGAAGTATAAGAAACGAGCTGACAGAAAAGGCATAACTAGAACCAGACTGGTTAGGCCAGCTCTTCACAGGCTTCTAGACTAAAAACCATTTCCACAAGGTGGAACAAGCTCAGGACATATAAACTGTAGTTGTAGTTCATCACTGTGTGGGCTCAGCAAGGAAGAGAGGGAGGCATTTTCACAGGTGCAAGCCCTGCCAGACCTCAGCAGAGGGAACCACCATCGTGGCCAGTGCCATACTGGACAGTGGAACCCTGAGGATCTCAGCTCAGGTGTTTTTATTGATTTAGAACTTCTCAGGTTTTCTACTGATACCATGTGCAGATCATAAGCAATTAAACAACCCCCATATAAATCTAACACCTGCAGACAGTACAAAATGCCAAGACCTAGAAAGTCCCTCACCCACAATGCACACAACAATTTTTTGTATATAGCTAAAAATAAAGTTCCACAACAATAAACAAATTAGCTCATCATGTCTAAAAAATGCTAAATGGAGTCATGGGGTTAGAGGTGAAGTCCAAAACCAGATGAACATACCCTCTCATTTCCTAATCCTTCTGCTACTCTCAGAGACCTGCCTGAGAATCACTGAGACAGTTGCAGCAACTGGAGTAGGTAATGGATGTGTGTGAAGCTCCTTGAATGTTTGTTTTAGCAGGTTTCCACAGCGCTTTTCCTTTGGATGGATATTGTTGAGCGATGCTATGAGTGGCCATTTCCTCTCCTTACTTAACTTCTCCCAGACGTTTTCAGGAATACATTCTTACAGTCTCCACACTCGGAGTGCAGTACAAAACCGACATCTATGAATTTTCATGAACACTCAAGAGGATTTGCAAACAAACAAGTCTTTCCCACAGGCAATTAGACACCTTTGGGGATGGCAGTTCTGCATGACTCTCAGCATGAAGCTCACATCTGCTATTTTTTTTGAAAGTCAACAACTAAAATGAATTTCCTACTCTCCACAACAAAGCCATTCTAAATGGCTGCTGTATGCCAGCAATTTCATGGAGGTTGTGCTCATGACATTGGCTGCCAGCTTAAAAGCTGATGAGGGAATTCTAGCAATAAAGGTGTAGCTAACACATAAACTCAAAGAGAATGAAACTACCATATTACTTGACAAATAACAGGCCCAGAGAAATAATTTCTTGTTCAACTTTAAGACATCAAATATAAATGGTGAAAGAGGAGCCTTTAAAATAAAAGCCCCCCTCTGACATACAATAAATAACTTAGCTACTGCCCTAAAAAAATAAGTAGAAATGTCTACCTCTCATAATATTTATCCAAGAAATAAAAGTTTATATTCTTTCTGGTTTTTTTTTTTTATCTCAATGAAATGTAAGTTATCATGGACTCAGTGCAATAAAAGATAAACCAAGATGAAAATTGAGATAGCAGCAAAAAACAGAGAAATATTTAAGAACCATAGTAAAATACAGAAAAATTAAAACGTTCATTATAAGTTGTAAAGGACACAGTTAAAACAGAAAAAATATTAACAGCAACCTAGCAAAGTCCTCGAAGAAGTGGGAGAGATGATGTAAAGGGAAACTTGGCACATGAAAAGTAAACAAAGGAACCAATGGAGATTTACTAGAAAGAAAAAAAAGCAATGAATATCAATACACTGTTAAACTCCGTATAAACATATAAGTGCTTAAATTCTAATATGATGAAATGATGTCATACAGGCAATAGATTACAAAGATCCACCTCATCTCAATGAACCAGAATGATTCCAGCACGAGTCTTCAGAAGCTGGGCACCAAAGAGTTATGCTGGTTGTTTTATCACCACACAAGATAATAAGACCAAATTGCTTTAAATGTGAAACTGTCAGAAACAAAATTACTTCAGAGTTTTAAGAGAAAAATTAAAAGTAAGAACCAGAATCTGGAATTACAAAAGTATGATGCTGAACAGACAACACTGGTTGTCAGCTGATGGCTGCTAGGGAATGGATGGTCAGTTTTCCTTAGGACTGTGATCCCTGGTAGGTCGACTGTGATCCAGTGGAGGGCCCCACACCATGCATACATGGGCAGCACGGATTGGATTCTGTGGATTATAAGAAAAGAAGAAAAAGGACTTGAAGTTGGGCAGGGGTTGGGAGTAGGGGTGAATCTGGGTGGAGTTATGGAGAGGAGTGTGGTTGAGTATAATCAAAATACATTCTGTGTATGTACAAAATTCTCAAAAAAATTAATAAAATGCCACATTAAAATAGATTTTTAAAAAAGCGAGGTGGTGGTGGTGCACCACACCTCTAATCCCAGCACTTGGGAGGCAGAGGCAGGTGGATCTTGGTGAGTTCAAGGCCAGCCTGGTCTACAGAATGAGTTCCAGGATATCCAGAGTAACAACAGAGAAACCATGTCTCGAGAAAACCAAAAAGAAAAAATATAAAATAAAGAAATATTAATACTAACAAAATGGTACATTAGAGATTAAGGTTAAACAATGAGCTAGAACAAAACGCAGCAGCTGAAATGGGACTGTACTTTTCTCTCTCCGTGAAGTGGGAAGGCAGATTCCACTTGAGGACTCAGCCTCTATCTGGGAGCTTTATCATCTCTGAGAGTGCCATTCTCATGGATATGGTAGAGGAGGGTGAGCAATCACATCTGTATTCTAGGCCATGGCCACTGGAAAACAGAGCGTGGGCAAAGTCTGCAGTTTACTTACAGAAAATTGGTAAGGAGATTGTAGACGTAGCTTTGCTCACAGTCTAATGAATAAAATTTAGTCAGATGCTTTCACATACTGTGGTGGGTTGAATAAGAATGGTCTCCATAGGTTCATACATTTAAATATATATTGTCATCGAGAGTGGCACTTCTTGGGATTAGGAGGCATGGCCTTGATGGAGTGGGTGTGGCCCAGTCAGAAGGAGTGTGTCACTGAGGATGGACTTTGAGGTTTCAGAAGACCAGGCCAGGCCCACTGCCTCTTCTTCCTGCTGCGTGTGGATCTGGATGTAGAACTCTCAGTTCCTCCAGCACTGTGTCTGTTTGCATGCCACCATGCTTCCCACCATGATAACAATAGACTAAACCTCTGAACTATAAAGCAAGCTCCAATTAAACGCTTCCCTTTTATAAGAGTTGCTGTAGTCATGTTGTCTCTTCACAGCAATAGAACATTGACTAAGACACACACCTACAGTAAAATTTGAGTGTACGTGTGACCAATTCAAACTCATTTTGTGATTGTGTGTATGGGCAAAAAGCCTATTTCAAAGAAAAGAAAGCTAGAAGGTGACAGACACTGGAGTTCACAGACACATAAAATTATACAATTAAAAGAAAAATCAGGAGCTGGGGGAGATGGATTAATGAGTAAAGGTGCTTGCTCTTCAAGAATGAGGACCTGAGTTCAAACCCCAGCACCCACATAAAAAGCCAGGCATGGACATGTGAGCATCTGTAATCCCAGCACTGAAGGGAAGGGGAAAAAGTTAGGAGGTGTGCTGCGGCTTGCTGGCCATCAGCGAGGCTCCAGGTTCATTGAGAGATTCTGTTCAAGGGAATAAAGAGGAGGTGGATAGAGCAAAACACAACATCATCTTCTAGACTCTGGGTGTGTGCATGTGAGCAAGTACTTGTACATACATGTGTATACACCACACACGTTCACACATCAAGAAACAACAAAGATCAAATCTGATGCTTGAAGAAAAACATAAAGATGAAATCTATAACCAAATAAGAAATAACAGTCCCAATGTGTAACCCTAAATAATGTTAAGGGATCTATATAAAGCTAGCATAGGAAAACATGCTCAGTCAGTTTATGTAGCATTTGAAAATCTCTAATCTATCTAGTTAGAATGCAACTTTATTTAAAACATTTTTAATTAAATTAACTCCTATCGAAGTTAAAACAACTTACAACTATACCACTTTGAACATTCCCAATATCATCTGATGTTAAGATTTTTAGATTTAAGTCAATACGAAGGAGAAAGGAAAAATGGGAAGCAGGGTGGGGGGAATTCCAGTAACAAATGTTTAAAATGAAAAGGAAAGATGACAGAAATAAAAGTCGTGCACAGAATTTAGACAAAATAATTGAATTCCTCTGAAACTAAGAGTATTCAACTTCAAACTATCTTGGCATAAAGACATCAAAAAGTGAGAAATCAAATGGACTAGCAGATCAAAGCAAAGCAAATAGTAGACTAATTTTACATGTAAAAAGAGAGCCATTTGTAGTGATGAGTGATTTACTTCACAATGAAAATAAAATAGTCATGAACTTCTCTCCCAGAAGGCAAGGCTGAGAGAAAAATTAGTTTTGTTAATGAGAATTTGAAACAACTCAATTTTACAGAACAAAGTCCCATAAAAATGTGACTAGTACAACTAATAAGATTGTTTATCATATGAAATAAACTTCATCCCACAGATATTATTTAGAAAAATAACTACCATGCAGTAGTTCCTGGTGACAATCTCAATAAATGCTAAAAAAGACACAATGTGTTATACATTAGCAGACTGCAAACTAAAATAGAAAATTATCTGAAAAAAGAAAAAAAAAACAGAAAGCACCCAAGTCTCTTAGAAATTAAAGGGGCTTTACTAAATAACTGTAGCATGAACAGAAAAGGAATTAGAGTCATTATTTTTTTAATTAAACACTGGTTATTAAATAAAAATGGATGCAAATGAACTCACAACTCAAATCAAAATAGCAGAAAATCCTAGGAAAAGTCAATGAGTAAAAACATTCACTTTACTCAGTCATTTACATGGCAAATAAAAACGTTCACTTTGTTCAATCATTTACGCTGCAAATGTTCTGGCTAAGGCCTATTAAGCTGTCGGCACTCGAGTATAGGGAAGTTACATTTTAGTAAGCATATAAATACATAAGTAAGCATTACTAGCATAATTACATAAAAATGTTCAAAACAGAGATGAACAGTGTTTTAAATAAATAAATAAATAAATAAATAAATAAATAAATAAATAAGAGTACCTTGAGGAATTTAGGACCTGGGGTAGGAAGCAGTTGTTCTTCTAGATTAGACAATGGTTCTCAACCTATGGATCTTGACCCCCTAGGGAGTCAAACAGCTCTTTCATGGGATTGCCTAAGACCATCTGTATATCAGATATCAGATATTTACATTACGATTCATGACAGTATAAAAATTATAGTTATGAAGTAGCAACGAAAATAATTTTATGGTTGGGGGTCACCACAACATGTATTAAGGGGTCACAGCATTAGGAAGGTTGAGAAATACTGGATTAGAAGAGTTACAGGCTTATATGAACAGGTGATATTTGAAAGGAAACGGGGGGATAAAGATGAAGACAAGCAAATATTTGGAGGAAGACTATTAAAAATACACACATGTTGGTAAATAATACAGTCTGAGAGATTTTGAAAATATGCCTTTCCATATTACCAATAAGAAAGAAGAGACAGAGATACTGACAGAGATAGGCAGAGAAAAGAGGGAGGGAGGAATGGAGGGAGGGAGGAAGGGAGAGAGAGGGGGGAAGACGGAGAAGGAGAGAGAGAGGGAGACGAAGGTAGAACTATAAAATAAGGGAGAATGTTTAAAGTATTTTTAATCCTTAATTATGTACATGGGGTGCCATATATGCGCACGTGAGTACAGGTGCCTACAGAGGCTAGAAGAAGACCAGGTCTCCTAGAGACTGAATTACAGGAAGTTGTGAACTACCTATGAGGGTGCTGGGAACTGAACTCAAGACCTTTGAAAGAGCAACAAGTGCTCTTAACAACGGAGCCACCTTTCCAGCTCCCATACAAGAGGTGTATTTTTTTTTAATGTGTCTATGGTATAACAGAGCTTTAGCTTTTGTTCTGCTTACAGTGGGAATTGTTGATAAATGTCCAAAATGATAAATGATGACATTCTAGCTCAGCTTTCCCTAGTTTATGCCTTCACAAGAAGTCATCCGATTCCCTATCCATCACGGCCCAGCCATTTATGGCTGCCTTTCCAGACTTGTACATGTTTCCTCTCACTTAGTAGTCATTTTTCTCAAAGAACCCATTTCATCCTTCACAGTTCCTGTTGACAGATAGAGAAAAACACACCCACAATGAAATAAACACGCTGGACTCGCACTCAGGCTTCATATGCTATCAGCAAAATTTCAAGTTCCTTATGATTGCTGTTAGGCTAATTGTGATGAGCCGAATCAAAAGATTAAATCCACCAAATGTTTATATAGCATAACTTTGAATGAAAAGTGTTGATGATATGTAACTTCTTAAAAATTAAATCAAATAGAAATTTTAGGAATGAGTTTCACACTTCATTTTTCTGTGACCTGGAAAGTTTCATTAATTGTTCAAAGGAACTCCACTTTAAAGAGAATACGCAAGGAACTGCAAATATCCACTCTAAGGCTTATTAATGAGATAAAAATCAGACCTGCCGTCTTCACCCCTCTCACCTATTACTTACTTACTTAATGTAAAATCAATGACAAGGGAAGTTAATGTACTAGGGAATTGATCTGTGATATGAACTGTCAGCTACAGAGGAGGACACTGGGATTTCCGTCCCCTTTCTTCCCCCATTTCATTGCAGCTGGAGAGTGTCTCTAAGAGAACTGGCCACACAGTCAGGTCAGATGTACCTGAAAGCACAAAACCTTGGCATCTGCTCCTCTGTCTGGGTGATCTGTGTGGACTAGATGGGACCTTGTTCTTCAGAGAAGACTGCCATGCTAGAAATGTTCAATTATGCTGCATTCAACCAGGAGGGGAGACTGAAGCAAGAGAGACCACACATTTTCCTCCTGGATCTGATGCTACTGGGTTAGCACTCCTAGCATGCAGAAGCTGCCTAATTGGTTTCTGGATTTCCCAATCATGGGTGGATACATTGCAGTGGAGTCCAAGGATAAGTAGTAGACAGAGTCTGATGCTTCCCCACCCATCATGTCAGAGATGTGCCTGGAACCTTACCTTGAATTACAAGTCTAGGGAGGCCTACATCTGTGGAACAACTTTGGAAAAGTACTTTTCTGTGGTTATTTCAGTTAGGACCCTGCTAAATGAAGTTTGAAGAGTAGTTAGTATCCTGCTTAACTTGTCACAAAGAAAACCAGGATAAGTGTTGTTCAAAATTTTAGTTTTCATGTACTTCTAAACATAAATTAAGACTGTTTAATAACTCTCTTTGAGATGACAAATGTGAAAATTGCAATAAGTACAGCAAGGGTCAATTTTTTTCAAGACTTAGTTATTTATGTATTTGGGTGTTTTATCTGCATGTATATCTGCACACCAGAAGGGACTATTGTATCCCATGGGACTACAGTTATAGATGGTCAGGAGCACCATGTAGGTACTGGGACTTGAACTCAGGACTTCTGGAAGAGCAACCAGTGCTCCTGACTGCTGAGCCATCCCTCCAGCCCACAAAGGTCAATTTTTATATCATAGAATTTCATTGTAGAGATTATCTCATATATTTATATGTCAATATATACAAACATGCATTTGCATAAGTGTACAAATTCTAAACCATAAAGCAGCTCTTTTCTTTTGAAAATAAGCAAAATACTATAAATAAAACCAAAAGGCAAATTCTGTCCTACAAGCTGGTTGGTGACATACACCGGCAATTCAGTCATAGGAAGGTGGAGGCAGGAAACAGGGCAGCTGGGGCTACATGAAGATACTTTCTTAAAAATATGATGTGAATATTGTCTTTCTATATAATTAAAGGCTTTCAATGTAGCAAAAAGGATTCTCTTTGACACGTCAGGAAAACATTGATGTGTTATTACATAGATGTTGCAGAGTTAATAAATTTCAAGAATTTAGAAATACTCTTTAATATCATCTAAGGACTAAATCCCAGAAACTCTTTATTTATTGAATGAAAGAAAAAAGTATATTTTATATTTCATCTTGTTTTATAACGATAGATATTTAGAAATGTTTTTGCAAAATATCTTCAGTCTTAAGAAACATATTTGTTATAACTCTGGTAAAACCGAGCAAGAGTATCACAAATTGTTTAAAGGTGTACATCATAAGTAAATAAAGCTATCTTGAAGCCACAGATGCAGCTAGGCCTTAGAAAACAAGGAGTTCAAATTCCTTTATACGTTCCATCAATTCCTATTAGTACAAGGCTGATGAGCCAGAAAATTTCTGCATTTATAATCCACAAGGCAAAAAAGCATAATCAACAAATGTTCTGGAATTCTAATTTTGAAAGATAATCTAGAAGGAGACTAAACTCAATAGTATCATTTCAAACCCCTGGTCCTCTTGAACTAACACAACTGTTATCAGTTTAGTCACGCCCATGGAGTTAGTGGGCCTTAAGAGTCTCAGGGATCAACAAATGGAATAAAACAAGCATGAGAGTTTCTACTACAGAGTAAACACTAATATACAATTTAAAATGTTCCAATTATGGAAATTTATTGATTTGACAAGTTCTTTAGATTGCTATTATTTAAGTAAATGTGTTTCTGTTGAAAAAGAAAAGGTAATAGATCCTATAGTAAACATACAGATTAACCATCTTTTCTGTTTGCCAGTATGCCTTGTAAGATAATTATTCCAGAAACAAGAAACCAAGCTAGCAAATATATGCAAATTAGGACACTAATCTAGCACAGTGAACAGGGAAAAGATGTGACTGTTGTTGTGAGAGGGGGAAAAAAAACATTGAAAAAAATCAACCCACACAAAACAGTGATAGAGACAAGGAGATAAGATCCTTGGATATCCTTAGCTGAAAAAAGAAAGAAAAGCCAAATACAAAAACTTAATGAGACATTATGTCTCTATCAGGGCTTCTATTTGTTCCCATTTGGAGAATTAGGTACACATCTGACCAGAACAAAGAGCCAGAAAACCAGCATAGGGAATATGCTTTCTACCCCAAGTACAAAAGCATGAAAACACTCTCATAAATTGTAAGAGAAGTAATTCAATATTCCTAGCTAATGTCATAATTACCTTTATTTTATGCTTATCTCAACTATTATTTTTAGTGTACAAGATAATGGGTTTCACTATGGCATTCTCATTCATGCATATCATTCTACTTTGATCCTTTTCACCACTCTGCTTCCTTTTCATATCCTCCTCGTTCTCTTTTTTAATAAAATAATTTTAATAATTCTTTCAGAATTTTTGTAACAGGACACTTTGAAGGAGTTTTGTAGTTTTGGTTTCTTTATAAACACAAAATGGCATTTGGACTATATTTTTCTTTATATAAGGGTTGAACTCCAGACAGCAGGGGTAGGGAAGTTATTGGCAGGTGGTGGGTCAGTTTTGTTGGGTGGTTGGTTACACTAGTCCAGCTCACTATCAGCTCCTGCTCTCCAAGCTTCAGACAACCAAAAGGGACTGTGAATGTTTCTCCCTTTCTCTCTTTCAAGGCCACTACAAGGGCAGTGACGATTCCTCCTTTTCTTTCTTTCCTTCCTTCCTTTTCTTTTCTGAGTTAGAGCATAAAAAAGCAGGTAGCAACTTGCTACAAGTGGTACCCAACATGGAGCTCAGAAAAAGGGATTAAAAAAGGATAATTGGGAATTTGATCCCAAATGTAGGAGAGGGAAAGGCAAAGAATGAAGGGATGGATGCTTTTGTTCAAGAGGCCAGCAAACTATTTATAGTGACTGCTACCACTGGGATATACAGCACTTTACTCCCAGTGATGATTTTCTTTTTCTTTTCCTTCTTTTGCTTCTATTTCCTTTCAAACAAGTTTAAGGAAGTAGCTATGCTTCCTTATAGCTATAGAAGAGTTGCAGGAGGGAATTGAGAAAGGCCAAGAGATGAAAAACAGAGCAAAAAAGGAGAACAAAAGGACTCAATCTTTTCTTTCTCTTCAAAAAAGGTTAAGGAATTGGTGGTGCTCCTAGAAGAAATATGTGGGGAATTAGAAAGGAAGGAAATGGCTGTGCTACTAGAAGAAATATGGGGCAATTAGAAAGGGTGGAGAAACAGAAAACTGAGGAACTGAGAGCATAACTGGGTTGTTCCCAGTGACGAAAAGGAAGGAATTTTCCCTTGTGTAGGTAAAAGGAAGAATATTTCCAGATGACAGTCCTGTTAGGAATATAAGGAAGAGTCTGTAGGGGAGAAGGATCAGATAAGGCAGGCCTTCCCAAAAGAGGTGTGTAAGTGTGAACCCTCAGCACCACCTACAGTAGAAGAAAGGCAGTCTAGGGTCACAAAATTACCTTCAGCATTTCCAGTAAAGATCCAGCATATTCCAGCGGATAGAGATAACCTTCTAGGTTATAATGAAATAGGACGGCATCCAATAGAAATAGTTTGATTTATGGTGATTGAAGGAAGTTGTGGTGTCATATGGCATATACTTGCCCTATGTAAAGTAAGTGCTGAACAACTGGATGCTACAGCACTGAATGGTTCCATACAATTGGAAAGGGTTAACATCGACTATACTAGAAGCAGATCCTCAGCTTCAGAGATTAACCTGGTGGAGGGAAGCAGCAGGAATGGAATAGCAGAATAGGGCTAGAGGAATAAATATAAGCCAAGATCAGCATGTTGGTGCTGAATTACAAGAATAGATTCAGTTTGATGATTTGCCCATAGGACAATGTTGTTTAGCAGCTTTACAAGCTTGGGAGAAAGTAGAGGGACAAGGAACAAAGTTCACCTCATTCATGAAAAACATACAAGGTTCAAGTGAGGCTTTCATGGACTTTGCAAAGATTAACACAGCCTGTGAATAGAGCCATCTCAGACAGGTGAATTGAGACAGGTGCTGATTGAGACCTTGCCTTTCAAAAACTCCAGTACTAAGTGTAAAAAAGCTTTACAGCCTAAAAGCAAATCCTGCATTGATGGGTCAGTGGATCAGAGCTACCAAAGATATCTGTTCAAATATGTACACAGCCACAGAAATAGGACAAGCTATAGTTAGATGGCTGAAATACCAAAACGTCCAAGGCTTTAACTGTGAAAGACATAGCTACTTGCAAAGATTTTGTGACCAAGCCAATTCTAAAGCCAATGGTTTATATAAATATCAGTCAGAAAAAAGGAACAGGTTACTCTGGGTATGCAGGCGGTATGGCAAGTGTTGACACTGAGTCAATGAGTATAGATCCAAGAAAGATAGATAGAGGAATTCATTGCCATTGGGAAACTCAGCAGGTGGCCAAGTTTGGGCCCAGGGATTAAAAAATAAACAAAAAATCAAAAACAAGCCACCTGCATCCTGTCACCACCAGAGTAGCATGCAGAAAGAGAAACCCAAACTTGGTGTTGGAGATATGATGCATGGTACTGAAAGCAGTGCTGCACTAGATTTAGCTGTAGGCAGATAGCTTGCCCTATCCCCAACCTAATTCAGTGTTATAAAATCAGTACTGGAGTTTATCATTCTCTGCCCCTGGGGACAGTAGGAATTATCCTAGAAAGGAGCAGTTTGACATTGGAGGGATTCATTGTACATCCTGGAATTATAGATGGAGATTTCAAAGAAGAAATAAATTAAAACCATGGCCTATGTAACAAGAGACCTACAGTTTAATGCAGGGGATAGGATTGTGCAGCTGCTATTGTTTCCCTGTATCAAAAGAAAGGCTTGGCAAGAGCAAGTGGATTTGAAATACTGGGAAATGGATATTCTGGTAGGCTGTCATTAATGATAAAAGACCAAAGTTAAAAATGCAAATAAATAGCATTGAAATAGAAGGGTTAGTGGGCACAGGTGCAGACACAACAATGATTTCTCAAGAGTCATGGAATTCAAATTGGCCTCTTCAGAAAGTATCCACACAGTTTATAGGGACTGGGACATTATCCCAAGAAAACAAAATGTAAAATGGATTAAATGTGTGGGTCTAGAAGGGCAAATAGGAAAGTTAAGGCCTTATGTGTCTGACATAGCTATAAATTTATGGAGAAAAGATTTCTTGCAACAGTGGGGAGTTCAGATTAATATCCCTTCAATCCCAGAAATGGTACATAAAATAAGGTTTCAAAGAGAAGATGCAGGGGCCCTTAAAAAAGAAAATTTACAGGCACTTGAACAGCTGGTAGAGAAACAGTTAAAGGCTCCGCATATAGCAGATTCTACCAATCCATAGAACTCTTCTGTATTCATTACAAAGAAGAAATATCGAAAACTGGAGAATGTTAACTGATTTCTGGGCTGTGAACAAGGTGATTCAGCCCTTGGGTCCACAACAGCCTGAAATCCTTTACCCTTTTTATTACTTAAGGCACAGCATTTGCAAGAGCAGGATAAGGAAAAATTTGCTTTCACAGTGTGTACTTATAACAATGTTCAACTGTCAAAAAGTATCAGTGGAAAGTCCTTCCATAGGGAATGTTAAATAGTACAACTTTATGTCAATAATTTGTACAACAACTATTAGGATTAATATGAAAACAATTTCCCCCAATCTATTATTTATCAATATATGGATGATATTTTGTCGGCTGATTCTGATGCAGATACTTTAGGAAAAATATTTTATGAAATGAAAAGAATCTTACCCTGTCAAGGTTACAAATTGCTCCTGAAAAAAATACAGAGTGTAACTGAAGTCTGATGCTGATTCTGAGCTCTGAAGATTTTTTGGGGGCCAATTGCAATTGTTTACTTTCTCATTTGTAACTGAACTCTGCTTCCTGGTTTTCCTGCCTTGCTTGTAACTGAAAGCCATTTTCTCCTCCTCCTCCTCCTCCTCCTCCTCCTCCTCCTCCTCCTCCTCTTCTTTTATTTTTAAATTTATTTTTTTATTTTTTATTTATTTACTTATTGATTTTGTTTTTCAAGACAGGGTTTCTCTTTTATAACTCTGATTGTCCTGGAAGTCATATTGTAGTCCAGGCTGGGTTGAAACTCATAGAGATCCACCTGCCTATGCCTCCCAAGTACTGGGATTAAAGGCCATGCATCACCACCATTTGGTGAAAGCCATTTTCTTGTCCCAAGCTGTAGTTCCGCTTATAACTGAGTGTTACTGTAACAGATTCTTGTTCTCTTGCCCTAACCACTTCTAAGACAGAATTATATCTAAATCCCAACCTGTACAGATTTCCACTGTGCCCTTTATATTTTACTTTACTCTAACTAGCTCAGGAAAGATATAAAGAATGAGAAATAGGAAGAAATCTTCACAGCCCCTTTTGGCTGCTTTATCTATCTAAAGCCTGGAGAACTGGATTAACATCTAATATCTTTTATCGCCTGTCACATCCACTAACTGTCCTCTTTCTGAGCCTGCTTTCCCATCAATACTCTCCCATCAGCTGTCAACTGTCCACTGGTCACTGTCTCTTTTCTAGGGCTTCTCAGCAGTTCCCAGAAGTCCAAGCAGCATATAACCATAAGGAAGGCTACACAGTACAAAAGGCTTCTTGGCAAAGACTCACTACAACAGAGAGGAGATTCTTTTGCACTTTTGCCAGTGGCCTCTTCTGGCCTCTCATAGTGCCAATCCTCAGTTGCGCTCCATGATCCCTTCATGTCTTCAAAACCAGCACCACCTGGGTGACTCTTACATGCCAAGTTCAGCTACCAACAAGAGAAACATCTTCTGTCCATTCAATAAGACAACTTCCATGTGCTAACCCTGAGGAAACACTTTCCAGATTTTAAGATAGAGTCTGGTTTGCAAGAAAAACAATTGACAATCTTGTCTACAGGAAAGATTGCCTTGTTGGGTGGAGTTCTAATCACCATAGCAGATGTCTGTTAGGACCATCTCATCTCACCAGTATCTGGACAGATTTTCAGAAAACAAAACACAGCAAAACAAAATGGACTCTGCAAGAACTTGAGTTTCTTTTTCTTCCTTGTCTTTTGTTGGATATGCCAGTGTGATTTCGGGGCCTCCACATTGCAGTTGCCATTTGTAGTTGTACACCTACTGTGGCACTCACCAAAAAAGACAAAAAGGCATATTCATATGTGCAAACTCTTCCAGACCTCAGCAGAGGGAACCACCATCATGGCAAGCACCATATTGGACAGTGGAATCTCAAGTGAACTCAGATGTTTTAATTGATTCAGAATTCCTCAGGTGTTACTGATAGCACATGCAGATTAGGAAGAATTTACATTAAAGCCAACACCTACAGACAATACAAAATGCCAAGACCTAAGCAGCCCCTCACCCATAGTGCACAAAACAATATTTTAAACACAGCTAAAAGTAAACGTCTACAATGCTATGTCCCTTATTCTATTACACCATTTCAAAACTGTGGGCAGAAGGTTTGGAATTTTTATTCTTAGAGTATTTAAGACAAGTGTCAGCTATTGTGAAAGTAAGCTCCCTAAACAACTAAGATCTTGAGGAGATTCAGGTACCACTGCAGTATCTTTAAGTTAAATTTGTCCAAGCAAATGTTTGGGACACTGTTTCCCAGCTCCAGATTTGATAAGCTTCTCATTGCAAACTTCATTTCAGACCTGGTGAAACAAGCTTCACCTTATGATTTAAAGTAATATACTTTTCGTTGTTTCAATTATGACTTCAAACATAACTAACTTACTGTGACACCACACAGGTGTTTGAGATTTTATTGTTACTTTTTCATCTTTAATGATAATTGTACCAGGGACCAAACAGAACAAAACTTATTTCATGTTTATCACTGCTAATGAGTATTTTACTCACAAAAGAGTCTAATAAAGCTCAAGGTATAAACAGCCAATAGTCATTAAATCTTTCCTATAATATGGTAAGTACAGTTCTCATTAAATGAAATATTATTTGATAATTTAAGAATAGTATGTATATGCCAAGTCACTTTTTCCGAATCTGCACATGTAAAGATATCTCATGTAGACATCATTGAGCCTCTTGGGAATGCCAACACTACCAGCTATGATAAGAGCACAATGCCTACTCTTTGTTTTGTTATTTCTAATACCACCATGAAATACATGGTACCTTACTTGAATCTCCATATATCCAACAGTTATAAGAATGTTTATTACTGCAAATTTCTACCAATCCAGAAATAAGAATAGCACTGGATTTCCCACTGGCTACAATGGATAATTAAAAACAAACAACCAAACAAACAAAGAAAACAGTGCAGTATCTTGAACTTCACAGTTCAGAGGGAAAACCAAGTATCTCAAAGCTTTAATTTCCCCCGCACCCTTTCTTAGGAAGCTACTGAAAATATGCTAAAATAAAATTAATTAATAAAATAAGGATAGAAAGGTCTAGGATGCAGAAAGCAGGGGAGAAACAGGAAAATATGAAAAGAATTTGTGAAAAATTGCCTAAAAGAAAGCACAGCTTGATAGTAGAGGAAGGTCTATCCTGAGATCCATCATGGAATAGAAAGATATGTGGTTCTAGGAAGGATGCTTTCATTAAAAGGTAAGTAGAATGGAGTAATGTAATGGCTGGCATATCATCAAAGTTTGACTGCTTATGAATTTATATTCAGAGGTATTTTACTGAACAGAAAGATTCCATTCTCTGTTTAAAGAGAATCAGGTGATGGGCATGTTCCCAAAGAAATCTATGTCAACGTGCTACAGAGATACTGAATATCCATGTTTGTTCATTGATTTCTGATCTTTTATTTATCATATCCATGTTATCACAGTATTATTCAAGATGAGATAGTCACCCTTAGTGTTCTTCAACAGTTGAATGGATAAAGAAAATACAGTGTGTATACAAACAGGTGTTTGCCCTGTTTTTGACCATAAAGAAAATTGAAATTGTGTCATTTACAAAAAAAAAGAAATGATGGAACTAGAGGGAGATCATGATTCTAACAAAAATAATCTAAATTCAGAGAACCAAATATCATGTTTCTTCCATATGCATAATATATGTTTTACATACATGTGTAGACATATTATATCTATATATATGTACACACATATGGCATAAACGCAAAAGAGGGTCTATTTGAGGAAATGAAGGTGGACCAGTAGAAGAGGGTAGAACAGAGAGGGCAACGGAACAGTTGGGGTAATAGGGTGTGAGTATCTACAAAGCGCAACAGTGTACATGTACGAAAATAGAACTTTACTACATTGTGTGCTAATTTAAAAAAAGACTGCTTGGCGAGTATATTAGGGGAAGGAGAAGACAACCAATGATCATAAAAGGAAAGCCTTACTAGAACCCATAACCATGCAACAATACTTGAAGTCCACAGTGAAAAATACACATACACACACACACATGCACATACACAATACGCATACACACAGGCAGATAGATACAATACAAATATATACACAGGCAGACATACACAATACACATACACAGGCACACATATAAACACACAGGCACAAATACAGAAGTACACATATACAATAGGTACACACATATACATGCACACATAAACATCATGCTCACACAGGAACAAATACACAACTGCACATACAAATGCACACATACATACATATATACCTACATACACAACACATGGTCATAATATGAAAACACTAAAATGGAATTAACCAAAATGTATGGACTTGACTATGCTGGAGAGTAATGGAGGAAATTCTCATCGACTGTGGGATGACATGAGCAGGTAATGTTGAAAACTAAGAAGTGACAGTTTTCAGGTACTTAAAAGTAGAAAACTGGAATGGGAATGCATTCAGTCCAGTGATAAAGAACTTTCCCAGCATGTGCAGGGCCTTGAGGTCAATCTCTTGTGCTAGCTTAAATCAATAAAACACAGAAGTTTGAAAGAGTTGAAAAGTAACTGTCCACAAGAACAAGGAATTGAAGGACAGAGGCAAAGAATGCAGCTCAAGTTGGGGGGCTTCTGAGGTGAGTAGGTTGACCCTGGGCTGCAGTTTATCACAGTGCTGATTTGTTTTTTAACCAAAACACAGTGCATCTATTTTAATGGAACGACTCCTCTTTTCCACATTTTCTTGCTTTTGCATTAAAAATGAGGTGATAACTTGATTAGGTTGGCTCCATTAGCAGAAGGAAACATCATAATGAGTCCATTACACACATTTCAAACCACTGTCATTGAATGTTTCAAATGTAAAATGCATAGACACTAATAATTTATGAAATTGTTGGGGCCCAGGTTTCCCAGGCTATGAAATGCTTTAGCTTGACAAGGTTCCTGAAGCGAATTCACTGCCGGGAACTGGAATTCCCTAACTGCCTTGCTCCTTTTTTGTCTTCACTGTACGGTGGCATATGTTCTCTCATCAATAATAAAATCTGTATAAGCCAATAGTAATAGCAAAATCAATCCCTGAGCTGGCTACGGTGGGCTGGAATGGAACACAGCCATGCTATCCAGAAGTAAATTGCAATAATACAACCCAGGTTTATTGCAAAGATTTAAGAAATTTAATACCCAGAAAATTCCCCTAAGTTAGTAGTTATTAGCAGCTTTTCCACACCACTCAGCAGGGATTCTTTCTTCCCCAGAATACCCAGGCACCATTGCGTCTCAGGTGCAGGCGGCTCCTCCCACACCTGACCGACTGAGGAACCAATCAAAATAGCCCAAGACCAGGGCTCCGGGGGACCATATAAAAAGCCCTGGACAGGGGTCGCTCTCTCTCTTGCTCTTGCCCTCTCGCCTCTGGCCTACATCTCCTGCCTGTGCGCGGCGGCCGCCCCAAGCCGCCGCGCCTGTCCCAAGCCGCCGCGTGCGCCAAGTTCATTTAATAAAAAGGCCTCGTGCGGTTTCAACAGCCACCAAGACTGTCTCGTGTTTCTTTGGGGTTTACCCATCCTTCGTGGAAGAAAGAACCCCCATTTTCCGCGGGGGCCAGAGCTGGACCGCCAGGACCCCCGCATGAAATAAAAATGAATCTATCAGAAAATCATTCCACTGAAGGTGAGACATCTGGCATGATCTTACACATTCATTAGGCAAAAGAACTTGTTTATCCATCTTGTGGTGAACATAATGTGCCTACCGAGTTATGAATCTGTGACATGGAAGTATATTTAAAGCTAATTGTGATGAACACGCGATTCATAACTGACTTCAAAGACCTCAAGATTTCCCTGCAGTTAAAAAAGAAAATTTTAATTTTTCTGAAGGTTTTACATACCCATTTCGAATGAATGCAAATTTCATAGTAAAACTACTATAAAAATAAAGTATGCTTGGTTGGTATATTCATTCCCTGCTACCCACAAATAGTCAAACCTCTGAAGGCCAAGCTTTTGTAAAGTAGTGTTTTCAGTTTCAAGTGCCATAAAAGGCAATAGGACACTTTGTTAATGAGCCTTTACTTCTGATTGCATCTTGTACGTATTTGGGAATCTAAAGACTAAGTGCTTTATTTTTTTTCTTATTTTGGTTTTTATACATAACATTGCTATGGTTGAATATGGTTTGTAGCTTCTGAAACTCAACTGGTAATTTTAATCCCTACTTTGAGTCACCTAAAGGATGAGAAGTTAACGTAAGAATGTATAGGGGATGGGTGTTCTGGGACAGGATGTTGCCTAGAGGGGGTGAGGGTGGCGGAGGCACCAGCCCAAGAAACAGACTCTGGACACCAGCTTCATGGTGCAGATCTACTTCATTGACAAAGAAGCAGAGCTTTTATAGAGGAAGCAAGGTGTTGCATAAGGGAGAGGTCCAATCACTTTGGTCCATGCTTACTAGACACTTCAGTCAGCACACCCAAAGCTTGCCATGGGGGGAGAAGTCCAACCATCTTTAGGCATGTATGTTTAAGGTCTTAGCCTATCCATTTTGCCGTTGTTGGTAAACAAGATTTCTGTAAAGACAGGGAAGTAGGCACAGCTTGGGCAAGCTTTCCCACCTTGGGGCTCAACCAGTATTACAGGATCCACCATTTCAAAGGCCAAATGATTTGCTGTGGGCCGGGCACTTGCCCTGGCACAGGTGCTGATGCCTGTCTTTCTCTCCCGCTATGAGGATTCCTTTGCCACCAGCAAGAATTAAGAATGTTGAGAGGTAGCTGGAGCTAGAAAGAGTCATTAGAGTGAGACGCCTGTGACCAAACACTAGGGCTTTATAAAGAGAGAGGTAGAGACCAGGGCACACATGTATGCTCTCAACATGTGAGAGCCTGTGCTGCCACTAGACTCTCCCAGCAAGAAGACTTGTTAGTGTGTCCAATTTGTTGTTACAAAGTACCTTTAAAAAACAAACAGGTTAGCGGAGGGAAGAGCTACTTTATTCACAGTCTCAGAGAGTTCAGTCCATAGTCCCGTTGTTGGGGACTTCTATTATGGACAAACATGAAAGGAACATGTCGTGGAACAAAGCTGACCACTTTTTGATAGCCAGGAAGGATAAGGACAGAGAAAAGGAGTGGCAAATGGAACTTTTCAGACATGCCCTGCCATGGTGAGGAGATAAATGAAATGTGACCCCTAAAGGATTCACATGTTGAAGACTGTCCTCATTGCAAGCAGTGTTGGAGAAAGTGCCTAGGTCATAAATGTAGTAATCTATTGATAGATTCATAATTTGATGGCGTATGTGTCAGCTAATCTTTAAAAATCATTAAAAATCACCTAGGAAGCAGACCTCAGTGCGTCTCTGCGAGAACATTTCCAGAAAGGGTGGAACTGGGCAGGGAAGGATGCTGTCAAATGTGGACAGTGAGGCCCTAGCCTGTGAAGTTCAAAGGGGTGCAAGAATTCTGTTATGAACCTGGCTAGAGGCACTTATATAGCTGTATGTCTCTGTGACAGCTCACCAAAGAAGATAAAGAGGCATTTTTCATAGGTGCAAAAATCTACCAGACCTCAGCAGAGGGAAACACCATCACGGCAAGTCCCATACTGGACAGTGGAACCCTGAGCATGTGAGCTCAGGTGTTTTTACTGATTCAGAACTCCTCAGGTGTTCTACTGATAGCACGTGCAGATCATGAGCAATCAAACATCCCCCACATAAATCCAACACCTGCAGACAATATGAAATGAGAAGACCTAGGCACCCCCTCACTCAACAGTGCACAAAACAATTATTTTATACATAACTAAAAATATGCTTCTACTACACATTTATGTTACATTCAGCAAAGAATTTGGCTGTTCCCTATTCATATTCTGAGAACCTGGTTTGTCCACAACTTGAAACTCATAAAACTTGATACTTTTTAAATATATTTCTTCTATTACAGTAGATACTACTGCATGGTAAACAATAATCATGCCACAACCTATGTTATGCTGTCTTGAAACTTCTTCCACCAAACAAATAAGTTCGTTACCTTTGTGATGGCTAATATAGACTGTCAACCTGACAGGATCTAGACTCACCAAAGATAAAAGAAACAAACCTCTGTCATAGGTATGAGTCTAAGGGGAACATCTGTCTCAAGCTGACACAGAACTTGCCAATATCATCCACATGATAATGATTGTGCAGATATAAAAGATGTAATAGTGAGAGACTTGTGGAGGCTTACATCAAGGTTCCAGAAAGCCATTCCGTGCATGATAACAGCCAAGATTAACTGTCACATGGGTCACAGTGGTTGTAAAGAATCCTGAGTCCTTGGGTATAAAGAAAAGCCTCGGTTAACTTTCACCACTAAGATTGTACCTGAGACCAAGCCAATGAGTTACTGGTACCTGGAAGTACACATTTTTGTCTTCCAGTTTGCTGAGGGATTGTTCATCTCAGCTGGGCCCTCTAGGCTTGTCTTTAAGTGACAATTGAACATTAAGGAACTCTAAAGCTCACAAAATAAAAACAAACAAACATAAAACACTCCAGCACAGTGCTGAGGTCCTGCAGAGAAATGAGATCATTTCCTGCCAATTATCAAATACAAGGAAAAGAACGACAAGGCAGAAAGAAGCTCCAGCCAGTGAAGCACAGAACTGAGCAGAATGTGGGGCAAAGTAAAGATTCTGGACTTTTGATGAGCACTGGACACGGGTTGTATGGCTAGTCAGCTTGAGCTGAAGGCTCGGTGCTGGAATAACTTCAATTCTCCAGAAACTGACTGCAGAGGCGTTCAAGAAACACTCCTATTTAAATCATGCTGTGATTCTCAATGAAGCTATCTACAGGGGAATGAAGAGTCAAGAACAAAACCACCATAGGAAAAACTGTAATGACTAACTTTCTATTAGTATAAGCCATCTTGGATTTCTGAAGAAGTGCATTACATGTGTGCACTTTAGTAAAGAATGTGTGTTCAGAAGCAAGGCTGTGGAGAAGTGTCTCCTTCCAGTTATTACTGGAAGCCTGCCCTCTGACCACTGGTGTCAACATTTAGCTTCTTCTATGTTAGCTCACATTCTTAGCATTCCCACTATTAGGAATGGCAGACCACTGTACTCTTGAAAGGTGCTTGATATCTTCCATTTACAATTACCAAATTTAACAAAGAGAAAAAACTATAAAATATTTAAAATAAAAACTTTCTTTGGTCTTCTTTTAGAAGTACTTTTCTGAAAGCATGTGATGAAAACACTAGTATCCATTTCCCACTTCTTAAATTGTATTTTTTTGTGGGGACAGGTTTCTCTATTGTAACTCTGGCTGTCCTGGAACTCACTCTGTAGACCAGGCTGGCCTCGAACTCACGAAGATCCACCTGCCTCTGCCTCCCAAGTGCTGGGATTAAAGGTGTGTGCCACCACTAGCCAGGAGAGAATATACTTTTTAAATGTCACTCTGGCATGTTCTAATTTTTATATTAACTTCCCTAACGAAAATTGATTTTGCGTGTGTGTATGTGTGTTTAAGTGAATATCCTGTTAGTTTCATGTCAATTTGACACAAGTTAAAATCATTTGTGAAGAGGGAACCTCAATTGAGAAAACATTCCCACAAGATTGAACTGTGGGCAAGCCTGTGGTACATTTTTCTTGATTGATGATTGATATGTCAGACCCAATTTTCTGTGGGCAGTGCCACCCCAGCCAGTGGTCCTGGGTGCTAATAGAAAGAGGAGTGAGCAAGCCAGGAGGATCAAGACAGTAAATAGTGTTTCTTCATGGCCTCTGCATCAGTTCCTGCCTCCAGGACTCTGCCTTGAGTTCCAGCTCTGACTTCCCTGGAGGATAGACTACAAGATATAAGACAGAATATCTGACTCTTTCCTCCTCAGATTGCTTCCAGCCATGATGTTTCATCAGAGCAATAGAAACCCTAAGATAGTTAAGATCTTGACACATTTTCTAAGTGAAATTTACAGGAAATTGGGTATTAATGACTCAAGGTACAAATTAACATTTAAGTGAAGGTAGGACAATAATACAGCATAGACTCACTACATGCTTTTGAGAACATTTTTTTGTCTCTTGTTGCCACTGTTAGTAATTCTAATTTTCTTTTGGTCATCCCTGTATTTTCTGTTCTCCACCTCAATAGAAACAGCCTCCTAACATTGCAGCTGATTTTGCACCCATTTCAAATGAAAACACCTTCTACTAAGTTCAGTAAATTTATTTATAAAAACAAAATAAACACTTGAGAGCATCTACTTTCTTCTGATCTCAAATTGATTTGTCTGAACTGTGTTGCTTATTTATGTCACAAAACTCCAATGACCACTGGGCAGTTTCCATAAGCAGAGAGAGCTGAAGGTTATCAAATTGTAATAGGAAAACGTAAGAAATCCCCACCATGCCATTGGCTTCCTAACACACTCGATCCTGCATGATTCTGTGAGACATGTTTGCTTGATTCAGACTCAAATTTTCTGTTTCTAACTTTGGAGCAGATATCATTATTCCAGAGGTTATCATACTATCTTCTGATAGGGAACTTGAGTCTAGAAGTCAAACTTGATTTAAACAGCAACAAGAAAAATAATAGGAAAAGACAGAAAAAGGAAAGGAGAAAGTTCTCGGTCCCATCTATATCCCTCAATACCTTTTAAAAAGTCTCTTCTTAAATCTCTCTCACTCACTCTATATTTGTTTTCTTAAAGGAGGAATAAATCCAAAGTCTAAAAACTAGGTTTAAACAGAAATGTGTTCAGCAAGCCTCATGTGACTGTAAAGAAAAACCAAACAAATAACTTTGATAAAGTAAAAAATATAATAAAAGTCATAGGATTTAATGGTGTATTGTGTTCCTGAATCTATCCCAACCACTTCCTCTGGGCTCCTAATTATTACTGACAACAAACCCTCTTGTAAGTACCATAAACCAGATGTTTTGGTTTCTTGATGTTAAACAAAATCCAGCATAATACAATAGACTGCAAAACAAGGATCTTTTTATATGAGGAAACTCTTGGAAGGAGAAACTGTGTGTGGCTGACACAAACTGGGTCCCCCTAAAAAGATAAGTGGGCTGCTTCTCATGACAAAGATGCTGAGGGCAACCAAAAGCAAGGGGAAATTATTAAGTAAAGCTAGCAAAGATATCATTCAGTGAAAGGCAGTATTACAAAGGGTACTTGATTGCCCTCCACTAGCCAATCTCTGCGAAGTTGTTCAGAGTTTAGAAAACACTCAGATAAATTCCCTTTCAAGGGAAATGGTCCTTATGTTGGAGGACTCACACATGAAGAATACTTCAGTGCTGTCTCTGAGAATAGAAAAGCCATAGCTATCGTGGCCGACTGAGGATCCGAGCAGGGTGGTTTTAGGTGAAAGAGCAAAATAATAAGAAATCCCCATGGTCAGTATCTGGCAATGGGATCACATTAGCATTTACAAAAATGGTTAAGCTTTTTTCTATGCTTTTTTATGACATTTTTAGGTTTCTTCCTTAAAAAATACATTTTTATCTATGCACCCCCACTGCTCCCAGCTCCCCCCAGAACTCCACATCAAATCTCTCTCACAATTTTATATCCTTTTTTTGTTCTTTTAGCTAATAAGCCAATTGATGTTACCCATACGCACGTGACTATGTAGTTAGACTACTTGGCACAGGCAACCTATGAGTGGTTCTCCATCCCTCAGTAGTCATCAACTGCCAATAGCTCTGCAGAGGTCCTCTAGTAGCCCTCCACCACCAACGTTGCAAAGTGGACTGGCTTGATTGGATGCTGGTCTTATACAGGTAACCACCAGTGTTGTGAGCTCTTATGTCCAACAGCAGCTTTTGTCTTCTTCCTCCAGCTCTCACTTTCTTTCTATTCCCTCTTCTGTGATGGACCCTGAACCAAGGTTGGTATAAATGACTCCTCTATGGCTGACCACTCAGAGTCATTTATTCTCAGCCCTTCGGACCAGTTACAAATCTCTGCATGAACAACTACTCACTACAAAAAGAGACATCTCCAACTAAGTTGAGAACAGCACAAATCTATGGGTATAAATATAAATATTGAAATCGATCTCATGATGCTCTGCGAATAAAGTGTGTGGTATCTTCAGCAATAGAACATTACCATCTAGTTATATATTCAACCAAGATCAACAGCAATAGACTTTACAGTTCTCGGTGCCTCTAACGCCCCTCTGACTGATAACTTGAAGGGAGGAAATCCTTGCGTGGTGCTGAGATTTTCATTTAAGGACTCCGGTCTTCTGGGAGCAGCACTGGCTACCCAGGAAGGATGCCTCATTTGTTTACATTATTTTTTAATTAACTTACAAACTTAGCGGGTTTCCATTGAGTTTCTTCATCCATCCTCCTTAATTTTGTTAACATGCCCCTACCTGCTTCTTTCTCCTGTCCCCTACCCCATCCCCACTAAAACCTTTAGCCACCAGGATTCCTCATTGTCCTTTCAAGTCAACTGTGCTCTACTCTCCCTGATAACTGTATTTTTTTAACTTGTATTGCAAGATTGTAGGTTTCCATATAGCTGTCCATACACCCTTCATTTCAGTTAACTCTACCCCTGCCCACTCCTTCTCCATCCCCCGCCCTCCATGCTTTTATAAAGCCTAAATAGTTGTTCATTGGAAGAAAACTGAAAAACTCCCCAATTGGAACAGAAAAGAATTGCTACCCAGCAAACAAATAACTTGAGAGAAAGAATGTCAACAATCTTTAACAATGCACTGTTATCAGCTCCAATACACCTGTGCACACAAGAAAGGCACGTGTCTCAGTAAGCCTCAGTGTGTACCTCTGTGATGGTGGAAGAAGTCAGAACGAGGTAACATCAAAGACCACACAATTTTCAAAAGCACTTTCTTATTATATAGGTAGTAGGTGCTTGTTAGAGAGAACTACAAACACAGATTAGAAGAAAAGTGATAACCAGTCTTTTCCAAAACCAGAGGTTTTCAAAACAGTGGGATAGAGATTTTGTGACAGCACAATTATAGTCAGAGTTATTAGTCTGTCTCCTATCCAAACCCATGGTGGAGATAGCTCAGATATGACCTAATCAGGTTCTCATGGACCTTCTGGCAAAACTTTTTCTTGCAAGCCTTCAGGACCTTTTTCAGGACAAATATTTAAGCAAAACTGGATTTTCTTATCATCACTCTTTATAGACAAGGCCTGAAACTGCTTCAAAAGGAAGCAATAATCAATCATGATTTTTTTTTTTTCTGTGCTCTACTGAATCACCAAGAAGCAGTTTGGGACTTTTTTTTAATTTTCTAGGCATTGTTTTCATTTAAATAATAAAAATTCATTTCTAATAAAAATCATTAGAAGAAGTGTAAACCATAACACCAGAACAGAAGGCAGGTCCCTTACACACTATTTGTTCTCTAGAACTACTTGTTCTAAGCACAGGAAAGCCGATGTCATCTCACTGGTTCCATTTTTTACCCTAGGAAAAGAAAGGTCAGTCCCAAGGCTGGTGTCAAATTCCCTAGCAGTGACTGAGGAAGAAGGTTCCAGAGGATCTTCTGATAAAGTTTCAGCTGGCTTTTGTCATTTCAATATCATAAACACCTTCCCATGTCACTAAACATGCTTCAGCATTAGTACTTTTTAAAGAGAATCAACTTTCCCATTATTTTCTAGTTACAAATACAAAATCTCTACAACTTCATTTTGGACAGCTTATTTAATATTAAAGTCTAAATCTCCACATTAGCAAAGTAAGAATAATTCCTTTATTTCTCTAAAAATTCTAAATAAAATTAACAAATGTCAATTATGGTAATGCTGAATACACAGTATTAAAAAGGAAGAGTTGAAACTCAGAGTTTTAGCTATTTTTTTCTTTTCCTGTATTTTTTTTACAATAACACTAATTGGCACAAAAACACTGATTTGTAATTAAGATAATGACTTGTCTCTAAGGAAAAAATTAAGTTTGTAGCCAAATGATGTATGGTAGCACAGGTCCCAAGGACAGTGCCCAACTGAATGCACACATCTGCTTCTTTAAATTACTCTTTATTAGTGCTAGCTTTAAGCTGGATAATCAATATTTCTAACTCTCATAACTAAAAAATAATTACAAACACTTCTTTTACATAGGTGAACAGGATGTAAAATTTGTACAACTACATTTTATCTGCATACCAGTGCTAAGCACTTATAAGATTAATTTGGACAGTGTACATACACATCTTTAATAATTGATAAGTATAAATGCACAAAATGTCAGTAGGAGAGTTGTTATTATTAAGCTATATACACCAAAATGTCATTTGATTTTCCACAGGCATTAAGAAAACAAAGAGAAATAATCAATGTACTTTACAAATCACACCACAAAGAATCTTATGTTGGTCTATAAAATCCATATATTCTAGCATAAACAATCCCAACAATATACATTTAAATGTAATCTTTTAATAATTTAACTTCTATTTGTCAATATATTGAGGCATTTTAACCACAGTTTTTCTAAATTTTCGAGCAGAAAATATTTGACAAATTGATATTTCTACATGATTATCATATCAATGCCACAATAAATAAAACAAGATACTAAGTTTAATAATAAGCAGGACAGAAAACAGCATAGATTGCCTTGAGGAATCAACCATTCAGGGGAGAGATTTCTGCAGAAGTAAAATCTGATACAGATGAGATCAGGCACATTCAGGGCACTGAGGCAATCCCCATCAAACTTCCAACACAATTTTTCACGCGTCTTGAAAGGATAGTTTTCTTTTTTATTTTATTTTATTCTGCTCTCATATAGAACATCCTGACTGAGTTTCCCTCCCTCCACTCCTCCCAACCCCATCACCTTCCTTTCTCTCCCAGATCCACAATTCCTCCCTTTCCCTTCAGAAAAGAGCAGTCCTCCCAGATATTTGATGGCCCACAGCACAAGATACAATAAGACTAAGCACAGACCCTCATATTAAGGCTGGCAAACCAGTAGGAGGAAAAAGGTCCCAAGAGCAGGCAAAAAGAGTCAGAGAAACCTCCAGTATCACTATTAGGAGTCCCACAAAAACACAGAGCTAAACAACCATAACATATATGCAGAGGACCTAGCACAGACTTGTGCAGGCTCCATGATTACCGCCAGTCTCTGTGAGCCCCTATGAGCCCTGCTTAGTTGATACTGTGGGCCATATTCTGCTGGTGTCCTCGACCCCTCTTGCGCCTACAGTCCTTCCTCCACCTTTTCCATGGGGTTCCCCAAGCTTCGCCTAATATTTGACTATGGGTCTCTGCATCTGTCCCCATTAGCTGCCAGAGGAAGCCTCTCTGATGATGACTGGGCTAGGCACCAATCTATGAGTATAGCAGAATATCATTGGAAATCATTTCATTGTTTTTGTTTGCTTGCTTTGTTTTGTTTTGTTTATTGCCAGTCAGGTTTGGATCTACCCTAGGTCTCTGGGCTATCCAGTCTCTTGTTCCTGGCCATCCAGGCAGTGTCAGGCATAGGCTTCCTCTTGTGGCATGGGCTTCAAGTTAGACTTGTCACTGGTTGGCCATTCCTACAAGTTCTGTGCCACCATTGCCCCAGCACATTTTGCAGGCAGGACAGATTATAGGTCGGAGGTTTTATGGCTGGATTGTTGTTCCAGTCCCACCACTGGAAGCCTTGCTGGTTACAGAAGATGGTCAGTTCAGGCTCCTTATCCTCCATTACTAGGGGTCCTCGCTGGGGTCACCCTCATAGATTCCAGGGAGTTTCCACTTCCTGCACTAGGATTCCATATCAGCATGCAACTGCCCCCAATTCCAGTCATCTCTCACCACACTCTCCCCCTCCATCCACCTGATCCCTCCGGTTCCCATCCTCACCCATTCCCAGTACACCTGCAAAATCTATTCTATTTCCCCTTCCCAGGGAGATCCATGTATCTCCCCTAGAACCCTCCTTGTTACTTAGCCTCTCTCAGTCTGTGGATTGTAACATGATTATAATTTACTTAACAGCTAAAATCCACTTATTAGTGAATATATACTATGTCTTTCTGGGTCTGGCTTACCTCATGAGGGGTGATTTTTTTTTCTAGTGTTATCCATTTTCCTCCAAATTTTAAGATGTCATTTTTTTTAACAGCTGGATAATACTCCACTGTATAAATGCATCACATTTTCTTAATTCATTCTTCTACTGAGGTACATCTAGGTTGCTTCCAGTTTCTGGCTATTATGAATAAAGCCTCTGTGAATATAGTTGAACAAGTGTCCTTGTGGTAGGATGGGGTATCCTTTAAGTATATTTCCAAGAGTGGTATAGATAGGTCTTAAGGTAGACTGATTCCCAATGTTCTGAGGAACTGGCATATTGATTTACATGGTGGCTATACAAGTTTTCATTCCACTGGCAATGTAGGAGTCTCCCCTTGCTCCATATCCTCACCAGCATGAGCTATCATCTGTGTTACTGTTCTCAGCCATCTGACTGGAGTAAGATGGAATCTCAAAGTAGTTTTTATTTGAATTTCCCTGATGGCTAAGGATCTTGAACATTACTAAGTGTTTCTCAGCCATTTGATATTTCTCTATTGAGAATTCTCTGTTTAGATATATACCCCATTTTTAATTGAATTATTTGGTTTGTTGATGTTCTATTTCTTGATTTCTTTATAGATTTCGATATTAGCCCTCTATCAGATGTGGAGAAAATCTTTTCCCATTCTGTAGGCTTCCATTTTGCCCTATTGATGATGTTCTCTGCCTTACAGAAACTTTTCAGTTTCCTGAGGTCTCACTTATTAATTGTTGATATTACTACCTGCATTAATGGTGTTCTGTTCAGGAAGTTGTCTCCTGTACAGTGAGTTCAAGGCTATTCCCCTTTTTATTAATTTTCCTCCTTTTTATTTTCTTCAATCAGGTTCAGTGTATCTGGTTTTATGTTGAGGTCTATGATCCACTTTGACTTGAGTTTTGTGCCAGGTTATAAATATGAATTTATTTGCATTCTTCTAATACAGACATCTAGTTAGACCAGCACCATCTGTTAAAGATGCTTTCTTTTTTCCATTGTGTATTTCTTGCTTCTTTATCAGAAATCAGATACACATAGATGTGTGGGTTTATGTCTGGGTCCTTTGTGCTGTAGATACATAGCTAAAGCTGCTTTTAATCACATCTGTGCTCTCCCCACCTCTCCAATCACACTTTACTTTCTCTTATCCCCTCCTCTTCCCCTTCCCCTTCCTCTGTTTTTCCATCTTCCTCCTCTATTCTTTCCTCCCTTCTTCACTTCTTCTGAGCATCTAAGATTTCCTAGCAACTGAAACTGGCTACACAGTAAAATAACCTTCACAAAGTCTTTTTAGCAAAAGAGTACTGTTAAAAGTATTTTTAACAAGGTCTTCAAGAATCAGTTTGTAAAAACCAATGTTGTTGAAAACACAAAATGGGTAGTAATCACTGTGCTAGGTGTATATGAGAAACCCCTGAGCCTGTCAAATTGCATGTTATAAAGCTATCAAAATCAACATCCAGACATGGACACGTCTAATGTCATGCATGTTGCTTTCAGTGATATCTTGTTGGGGACCCTTGTTTACGTTTGCTACCTGGTGAACTACACTTTTCTATGGGTTCCTTCACTCGAGCTAATTATCTGAGCCTTAGCGTCTCCTTATAAACTAGCAGTCATTTCTTCTTCTGAAATCATTGCATGTTCCTTCCTTACCACGACTCTTTCCAAACCAGGACACCACTACCACACGGGCACCTCTTCACCCTTTCATGACTATTTCTATTTAATTGGAAAAAAAATGGCTCTGCCACTATGAAAGTCAGAAAACTCCACCTTCACACACACACACACACACACACACACACACACACACAGAGAGAGAGAGAGAGAGATAGAGACAGAGACAGAGACAGAAAGAGATAGAGAGAGATTTAGCTCTAGTTCTTTCTTTATCAGAGCAAAGAACTGAGTGAATGAGAAGGGTAAGTGAAGCACAAAGTCTGAGAGACCAGGAGGCATCTCGAATCATAATGACAGTGATTCCTCGCTGCTCAGTTAGGGCAGCCTAGCAACCTGCAACTCTGACAATAATTGTGGCAGAACAAAAAAGAAAAAAATCATAGCTTTATCAGCACTCTGAATAGTCATCCTAGCAATTGCACTTGAAGACATTTATCATAATAAAACATGTTGTATTCATTTAGCACTTCTAAGAATTTTGCCATTATTATTTGAACTAAGACTTACAGAACATCTGTACAAATGTCTGAACATATTTTCCTATATTTTTATCACTTATAAAAATAATACAGAGGTTTTGTTTGTTGTTGTTAGCTTCCAGGTAAGATGGCAGGTAAGAGCCATGTTTGTGCAACCCAGAGAAAGACAGAAGACAGGATAAAAAACACAATCTTGTAAGAGAAAGACCAAGAAATGAAAAAGAGGGGGGGGGGAGGAAGGAAAGAAGGAAGGGATGGATAGACAGAAGGAAAGAAGGAAGGGATGGAGGGAAGGAAAGAAGGAACAGAGGAAGGGATGGAAGGAGGGGGGAAGGGAGGGAGGGGCCTCCACTGAGAAGCAGCCAGGAACAGCTAATCAGTGCTCACACTGGAAGGGGTAAACAGTAGGTTCACTCCCTCCCTAGACATCCATGATGCTTCAAGAACAGTGAACTGGAGAGACTGTGGAGACACTACCAAGGGCTTGAAGTCCTGTGAGTAGAAACCATCTGGAGTAGCACCGACTGTGGAAAGGGAGTGTGAGAAGTAGGCGGCTGGGTGAGGCAGCCTCACTGATTTGGATGGTTTGGGAGAAGCCATCACTAGTGAAGATGAAAGAAGCAGACAGGCCTTCTGGGAGGTCTATACTCCAAGTCCAGGGAAGGGAGTGAAGGGAACCAGGCCACTGAAGATGTGGGAAGCCCTAGGAAAATGAAACATACTTTATCCATTCTGGGCAAAGAAACTTACTTCTGACCTCAAGGGCATAATTTATACACAATTCTGCCAGGAATGATTATAGAATAGATTAAATCACTGCTTATGCCTGGTTCCTTGGATATCCAGTGCCAGTCACCTTTAGCTGAGTCATAGCCCTTCAGATGTCCAGTGTTAGTCATGCTTGTGACCCACTCCAGACAGCCATATCAACACCATGTTGTCAAAACCTTAATTGGTCCTTACAGCCTTTTCTGTTCTTGTCACAGGCCACATCCCTAGAGCCTCAGCCACAGAAAGTCCCACGCACAGGAACACTAAAAGCTAAATTGTGCTTGGCAGGCCAGCAGGTGGGACAGCTCAGAGTAGAGAATTCTGACAGAGAGTAGAGGCCCTACACTGCAACATCTCTCAGCTGGAAGGACACAGCTACTTAATATATTTGAATTGCTGAAGCTAGAAGGCAGGCATGCAGCTCTTGCCTAGCCACCACCACTTGCAGATGTTAGGTATCAAGACAGGATTAGCACCCTTGGGAGCCACTGAGGAAGGATCCCTCCCTGGTGGTCAGCTTTAGACCCCACCTCCCATTTCCCCAGTAACAGTAGAAAGGTGAACATCATCTCTGACACTTCTTAGGATTGAAATTGCCATATGAAAAGGTAGACATGTAACAAGAGCTTTGTTGAGGCCCATCAGGGTAAAGCTACTTCCTCCTGGTCAAAAGAATAGCAGCTACCTCCAGGCCTAAGTGTAGACTTGACATTCTGATCTGCCTCAAAGGCTAGAGCATTATATACCACTTTCTCCTCCCTTAAGAGTTAATCCAGCTGGGCCTGTCAATCACCTGGTCAGGAGACCACTCCCAGGAAAGCTGACTTATTTGAAAAAACTGCTAAGGAGAGACGGGATAATGCACTTATCCTACACAGTAAGCCCTCCCCTCAATGCAGCTGCCGAGGGGAGCCTTTGTCTGCATCCTGCCTGCTTTTCTGAGCTAGAATGTCTCTTTTTTGTTTTTTCTATCTCTTTTTCTTCCAGATACTGGCCAAAGGCCTAAGCAGGATTCCTGATACCCTGTGTTTCCTCATCCTTTCCCTGAGCCTCCCTTTCCTTCTGCATACAGGTGCTTGCTACATCTACTCCATAATATCCTGTTATTTTGCATACCTTTAACTAATGACTTTCCTCTCATTCGTACCTTACTCCATCTTTTCTCGCTCTCTTGTTTCACTGCCAAAACTTGGATACCCTTAGCTCTAAAAATGTATAGATGTTTTTCCCAATCAATACCCCAGTGCTGTCCTTTCTCATAAGGACTCAAATCACTGTATCACTTACTACAGATGGAGACACATACACGCACACAGACACACACAGAGTTGTGGAGAACATAAATATAAGTGAAGACAGTGTGCCGGAAAGACTCAATACACAAATAGTGAGAACAGGGGAAAACCTTAATGAAGGGCACACATATCCTAACAGATGTGCAAAACAAAGAATACAAAAATATGAGAAAACAAGTCCCTTACGACCCACCCACATGCTCATAGCTCCTCAATACCAGAAACCAAAGATAATAAGATAGCTGAAAAGTCAAAAGGGATTTTAGAGTCTTAATTTTAAAAGGATCAGTGACAAAACCGATGATTCAAATAAACAGATGAATGAAGTAAGTCAGGTCAAAATCAACAAGAAATTTAGCAAAGTAGATGATACAGTCAGCAATAGGAAAGGATATTTCAAAAACATGGATTTGGCTTCAAGAGTTGTTTCTTTGAAAAGAAATCAAGATTGGCAACCACGTACCCAAACTAAACAAAAGGAAGAGAAGATTCAAATTAGTAAGATTACAGTTGGAAAAGAAACAGTTACAACAGACCTCAATGAAGTCTAGAGAAAGGGATATTGTGAGAGCTAGTTATGTTTGAAGTTTTAATTTCTGTCCTTAAGCTATCAATAAAACAAAAATTGCTTTTAACCTATAAGGTCACTTGCCCGAGGACAGATACTTCCTGAAATGCTGCAGGCTATTGTTCATATAAGATAAGAAGCCACGTGTGTTCACTTCCCTAAACAAGTTTGGTTGATCCCACCGTAGCACATGTGCTTGATCACAAGTAGATGAGAGGTACATGAGCAGGAAGTTCATCAGGATGCATGCTTGCCCCTATTTAGACAATGTCAGGAGCTATGAAGGTAGGAATTATGTCCAGATATCAGATACATGCTTGCCTCTGATTGGACCTGGTTGGAAATACACAGCCTTATGGGTTCTGCCTCTATGAGCCTCTGTGAAATGTAGTTCGTCACCATTTTCTGGGAACCTTGGCATGGTCCATCATCTAGGCCAGTATTTAATTAAAATTTACTTCAAATTTGACTCAAAAATTGTGGTAGTGATCCTATTCTCGACCTGTGGGGTTAGCAATATATTGAAATTTTTTATTTAGAAATACTAGAAAACTCAATGAAATAGATAAATTGTTAAATGTATATAACCCACCGAAATGAAATCAAGAATATATGAGCAAGATGCATCAGAAGCTCTGACATTGAGGCAGTAATAAAAAGTCTCCCTCAAAGGAAAAGCCTAGGACTGGACAGATTCACCACTGAATTCTAGCAAACTTGAGTAATGAGCTAACACCAAAACTTCTAATGCTGTCCACAAAATAAAAAGGGTAGGAACAATACTGAAAATGAAAATTTCTAGAAGGCAGTCATACTTTCAGAGTGAACCTTCTTCAAGACTGACTAACTGATTAGAACTTCAATGATTATGAAAAAGCTGGAATGTTGCAGATCCAGAACCTAATTACAGTTTATCTTGGGCCATCTTTAGCCCCTCAACAGCCATTCCTTAACCATCTCTGTGTCACACACCTAATATCCTGTGACTAGGAGATAAAAATGTTTTTGGAATATATTTACTTAACAAAACCATAGTTTCTACCAACCAAAAGGCTAAGAATCATCAGACAGCATCTGGGGCCTAGAGCTATGACCTCTCCATTTTTCTGTAACCACCTACTTAATGTTTTGACCAGTATACTTAAAAAGTTCTTTGATTTACTTTCATTGTTCTGTTACTACAAAAACTATTTCTAGGAATAGAAGAAATATCTCAACACAGTAAAAGCCTGATATGACAAATTGTTCGTTTGGTTTTATGTCAGCTTAACAAAAGCTAGAGTCATTTGGGAAGAGGGACTCTTAATTGAGAAAATGCCTCTGTAAGAGTTGCCCATAGGCAAGTATGTGCATTTTCTTGATTAGTGATAGATGTGGTGGGCCCACCTGGGGCGGGGGGGGGGGGGGGAGGGAATATGCAGTGCTGCCCCTGGGCAAGTGGTCCTGGACTAAGAAAGCAGGATGAGGCTGAGCAAGTCAGTAAACAACATTCCTCCATGGCCCTACTCACTCCAGTTCCTACCTCTAGGTTCCCTCCTGCTTGAGTTCCCACCCTGATTTCCCTGGAATGGACTGTAACTGTAAGCCACAATAAACCCTTTCCTACCCAAGTTGCTTTTTGGCAGTGCTTTAGCACGGCAATGGAAGCCCTAACACAAACCCTACAGACCCCTACAAACCCCTAGGACACAAACCTACAGAAAACATTCTATTAAATGTGAACAAAGAGTATTTCCAGTAAAAACTGGAACAAGACCTAGGTGCCTACTCTCTCCACTCTTACTCAATGTACTGTTCAAAATCTTATCTGGAACAGCAGAAAGAATCATAAGAAAGAAGAGAATATAAAGAAACAAGAAATCAAATTACCTCTATGGGATATCTGAGGGCCTGAAGGATGCCCTGGTTCTTGCGGGATATGAGGGTGCCTGCCTGGTGTTCAGATGCCTTGGCGATGTCTGGGAGTCTGCAGGCTTGGGCAGTGGGGCCCAACTTTGGGTCAAACTTTGTCATGCTTGATCTTGGACTAGTATGGACCAAGCGAATGTCCATCAACAGAGCATCCTGCTGCCTCCAGGATCAGTGATGATGCCCATGAGCCATGCTTCTGCCACACTAGCTGGACTTAGTTTTCTTTTATTTATTTTTTTCCTTTGAGGGCACAGGGGTGGGAGGAGGAAATCAGGGAGGAATGGGTAAAGGGTATTATCGAGATACATTGTATGGAACTCGTATTATTAATAAAAGTGTTATTTAAAAATCTATAAAGATTACTTATGAAAAGAAAATGAATGATAGCATGTAAAACCTCAATAATTTACAGGAAATTGAAAACATCTGCAAATCACTTCATTGGAAATCCAAAATAAATATCTGTCAAATTTAAAATGCCAAATCTGTGTGTGGTGAGCATGTGAGGGAATGTGTATGCCCACATAAGGCTAAAAGAAAAGAGAGAAAGAAGGGGGGAGGGGGGGAGGGGGAGGGAAAACAGGAGGGAAGAGAGAAGTCTTTCATGGAAAAGAAAACTAGCTTGACTAAACAAAACAAGGGATACAAGAACCACATGATAGCAGGTACAAACCAGAAATCAGTTGTACAGAACTTCTGAAAGAATCTAAGGAAGCTACTCTCAGCATTTGTGGAAGCTGTCTGTGAAATAGTTGTGGCCACGTAAGGTCACAGTGCCCATTTTCACCCAGGATCATAAAGAAGAGCTCTAGGGCACTAGCCAGAGTTGCTGTGAGTGGCTGGGCCTTTGAAAATGGCTGATCCTGTCTGAGCAGGCATGTGGGATGGAGACTAGGTGGGACAGGCAAGAGAGAGGGGCATGTATTCCCACGTTGTCTCCTCTGACTCCAGCTCACTTCGAGTTTCCTTTGCCTGTCCCCCATTGCCTGTCTGACCTCTGAAGCCCTGTAGTTTTGTCTCTCTCCAATTGCCTCAAAGAACTCAGCCCTCAAAGTCATGTTCTTATCAGGAATGCACTTTGCTTCATACATCTCAAATAGAAGTCTAGAAATAAGATGTACTATTACATATTTCAGCTGCCTCTTGACATGACATCATCAAGCCCTGCTGTTTCAGACACAGGAGCACCCTCTCCCCAGTCTGTAGCCAGTCAGATCCACCTGCAAGCACACTCAAGTTTCTCCTTGCTGGTTACCCTTGTTCCTTGTCTCTTTTCTCAGAGGGAACATCTTCCTTTCTTTTCTTTAGATATTTATTTTCTTCATTGAGTCCTCTAAGCTGTAGCTATAATACATATGTTACTTATTTTTGTCTGTTCCTAATTCTTAGCCAAACAAATAGAAACTTTGGTTTTCTCTTTATTTCATACCACCCCCATACCAAATAATACACTTTTAAATTAGCCTCTGACTAAGATAAAAATAGCCTTAGCATACATCCGCAAGTAAATAACTGAAACCACTTTGTTCTTGCTTTATTGCTATTTCAAACTCAGCACAAGTGGTACAGTTTGTCAGTGTTGGAGCAGTGAAAATAGCATAAATGTTTTAATATATATGTTTCTCTCTGACAACCACGAACACAGAAGTGTTGCTTGTTTGCTTTTTAAAATAGTGCTCACTGGCCTCTGCTTCTGCTGCTGGAAGAACAAAAGAACAACAGCAGTGTCCTTATGTACGGTAAGAACACACGGTGTGTCCTCTCCAATCTTCCAGTGACTTCTTTTCCTAGACATTTTTATCACAGTCACTTCCTGAACTGTTCCATCTCAATGTTATGTTGACAGTCACTTCCCTTCCCATCAAACCATGGTTTCACCGCTAATAGAGATCCTCATTTACATGCTATTTGCATATTTAAATTACCTCCCCATCATTTTGATCATTATAGATCCTAAGCATAGGTAGTGTACCAATCCTGCTGTGCTTCTGAAGATGTTGGTTGAAAGACTCTTATTCCTTTAGCTAATGAATGCTTATTCTGGGGCCTGTGCACATTGTCCTTGGTGCTAAAGAGACAAGATGGCATATGATGCAGTCATCATATCCCTGGGTAAGACTCATGGCAGCAATTTTATTCACGTACCAAGCGCATGTTTGTTCCTACTTTTATAAATGAAGAGCCAAAAATAACTGAAGGTTTCACTCACTAGCCTTTCTACACAGAGATCCAGTGTAATAGCACTTCCATATATTCTGATGTCTGTGGGCATCTTTCCCAAGATATCAGTGTCCGTTTTGATTTTCCTTTTCTGGACTTGATTATTTTTCCGTCTTTTCTTTAGCCATGTAGCTTGCTTAAATGTCTGCCTTTTGTTAAGCTCAGCGATTTCATGCTCAAACCAGAGCTAGAAAACAGATTGTCTTGCCTGTGTTTCAGACATGGCTTCTGCGGCACAAAGCTCTAGCAATGTTAACAATCCTGAGGAAGGGTGCTGCTCCGTTCTCTTGTTTCAAGGTTTCACATTATTTATTTCTCTATGTCTATTTACTTTTTCCCCTTTTATCTCTCTGCAAACTGTGGTAAAAGACTTCCAATCAAAGTACTGCAAAATAGACTACAGGAAACTCAGAGACAGTAATTACTGGCGCGCCAACATTCCTGCTTGTTAAAGTAGGTATTTTAAACAAATTTGGCACAGATTTCATTTGCAATAGTTCCTATTTTTGTAAAACAAAGAAGTGATCATAAAAGAGCTTTTATCTGTCACGTTTTCAGCCACGCAACTTCTAAAAGTTCTTCACATTCCCAATACTCACAAGTAGTTTCTTGTCACATTTTATTTCTGCTCACAATTAATTCTTTTAATGTTTTACATATTTTGAAAAATGAGGTTCTGGGCCTAGAGAGTTGGAGTACTCCAACTGCAGAGTTAAGAGTGCTATCTGCTCTTGCAAAAACCAGTTTTTTTCCTAGCGCCCACAATGGGCAGCTCACAATTCCAACTTCGGGGATTTGACTTCCCTTCTGGCCCTTTTGGGCGTTGCACTCATGGGTACAAACCCTCAGACTCATGCACCTAATCTAAAATGTGCCTAGTCCTTGCAAATTCTTCCTTTATTATTCATCACTACTAATTATCTTAGTCAATTTCAATCAGTGAATAACTTTAACTGACTAAGGCTAGTGATGTTTTGTTTTCATTTACTAATTCATTTCTCCCGCATTCTGACCCTACCCAGTTTTGATTGCCCCTACATAAGCCACACTCAAATTAATAGTTCAGGTTTTCAGTTCCTCAATACTAGGAAGAAGAATGCCCAGGAGAGGCATGTGTCCAGCCAAGTTACTATGCACAGTTCCATTCCCTTTTGCATCAATTTGACAGTATTCTGCTTTATCAAACTCATAGGAATTTGTCAAATCAACTGTGAGTCAGCTTATTATCCCTGAGTCTACTGAGAAATTCACATTACTAGAGTTTCAAGGCATAGAAATTATTTTAGGCAGTAAGAATATTGTTGAAGAGCCCAATTATCAGCCAGAACTGTCTTCCCCAGCATCCACCAGTAGTAAAATGATGCCATTGCTGTGTGTTACAAGTACCACATTAAAGACTACTGGGTACACAATGTGCAGCACTGCAGAGTTTTTAATCAAGCTGTGTTTCCTTCTTTCTCAACAAAGTGCAGAAGGAGAAGTTTTGCAATATAATTTGGATAGGAGAAAAGAAATAGGCACTTATATACAGAGCAATAAGACCATCACTAAGAACAAATACTCCTGGCAGGGTAACACTGGTTTTTATTGGAGATTTCTTTTTTAACCATCAGGCTGGAGTGAAGGTAATTTCCCTTCCTCCATACTCAACACTGAAAGCACATGGTAAATGTATAAAATTCTCAAAGAATAAAAACATTTTATTTTTTATAAAAAAAAAAAAAAAAAAAGAACTTAGGTACAAAAAGGCCAAATAACCTGCCAAAAGAAAATCTCACTCATAAAAAGTGAACTGGACTATGAATGTCAGCTGTCTAGAACTGAAGTGAGTGAGTTCATAGTAAGATCATAACTGAACCAATTGAGCGGGGTTAAAAAAAAAAAAAAAAGCAAAAAAGATGATTTAAAAAAAAAAAAAAAAAGCATAGCCAAGCAACCTCACCCAAAAGATCAAAATGGAAGAGAAGCTATGATGAGAAAAGCTATGCAGGTTCCCAAGCAACCAGAAAATTAACAGTCTAAGGGGAAGTGATTCTATCTGAATCAGCCTGCAGAGTGGATCCTGATTCCTCACCGAGGGGGCAAAGAGCATTCCTACACCCCATCGGCTTTCTCTCTGGGATCAATGAACAGGGCGAGCTTCTCACTGAAGGAAGAGGGACTGCATAATTCTACCCTCTGAATACTTAAGCATAATAAAAAGATTAAACAGATAAATTAAAAAATGTCCTACTCTTCAGTGGCTAGCAATCAAAAGCTGCAGGACCACTTTGTGCTTTATAAATTTACTTAAGACAGATCATCAACACCCAAGAGGCTCTTCTGGGAGTGGGAAATACATGTTTTCACACACACCGTTTTATGACCTGTAGCTTAGTGGACTAATGCCAGTGTAGGCACAAATATCCCTGCTACTTGTGATGGCATGAACTAAGCTGTAGCTTTCACCACTTGCAAAACTAATATACTCTGGAAAAAGTCATAATGAGATAAACTTTTCTTGATTGAGATGGTTCTTTAAAAAATAATATCTTGGGAACAAAAAAGGGAAATGAAAATTGCTATATACTTGAGCTGGGACTGAACTCTGAGTTGTTATGCAATTTAACTGCACCTTCTGGGAAATATTTCCTATTCACAAATGATGAAGCATTTTCTGATAGATTGGTGAGTAAGAAAGTAATCCCCTGGTCCTGGCTAGCTTTCTGTTGCTGTGATAAAACACTAACCAAAGCAGTTTGGGGAGGAAAGGGCTTTTTTGGCTTGCAGGTTACAGACCATCATCAAAAGAAGTCGAGGTAGGAACCCTGAGGCAGGAACTGAAGCAGAGACCATGGAGAAATGTTGCTTAATGGCTTCTTTAGCCTGCTTTCTAATACAACCCAAGACCACTGGCTGGGAGGTAGCATTTCCTACAGTGGACCAGGCCCTCCCACATCAATCATTAATCAAGAAAATGGCCCATTGTTGTGCCCAAAACCCAATCTGATGGCAATGATTTTTCATTTGAGGTTCCCTCTTCCAAGATGCCTCTGGTTTTGTCACCTTGATACAAATAACCAGCACAACTCCCAGCCTACAGTCATCTTGTAGTAAGTTACAATCTTTAAATAGATATGTTTAAAAAAAATTAAAAAGCAGAAATCATTATCATTTTTCTCCATAAGCTCCTCCCCTGTGAGGAAATCCTTTAATTGACTTTCTCAGGATAACCTTTGTAGCAGGACCCTTTGTCAAGAAGTTTTTTGTCCTGTGCAGTTCTCCTTATGGTTACATGCTACACGGACTTCTGGGAACTTTGCTTAGGTTATAAAGGACAGTGTTGGCAGTTGGAGTTGGCAGTTGGTGGGATGGTTGGAAAGGTGTTAGTTCAGTTCTCCTTGTTCTCTCCGCAGTTCATGTTATCTAAGCTAAGGACAGCCAAAAGGAGCAGTGAGTTTCTCTTTATCTCTTTCTATCTTTAGAGGCTATCTACAAGAGTAGTGAAGATCTCTTTCTTTCCTTTCTATCTTTTTAGAGCTAGAAGATAAAAAGACACATTGGGAATCTATTACAGGTTAGGAACCTGTCACAGTAGCAGTTGGGGTAAGAGAACAGGTTTTCAGTTACAAGTGTCACCCAATGTGGGGCAGGAAACTAAGGGCTAAAAAGGATGGGAAGTTTGATTTCAAATGTAGTAGCAGAAAAAGTACAGGAAGAAGGGATGGATGTGTGTGTTCAAGAGGTCAACAAAGTATGTACAGTGGCTGTTACTATGGGGATACCATTTTGCTTTCAGTGGTAATTTGTTCTTTCTTTTTCTTCTTTTCCTTCTATTTCTTTTCAAAAAATGTTAAGGGAACAGCTATGCACCTAGAAGAGTTGTGGGGGAAATTGGAAAGGGCTAAGGGAGGAAAAACAAAGCAAAAGTGAGACTGTGGGTTGCTAACTGGGGAGCTAGCGTGGAGGGTAAATGGCTTGCTGTGTAAGCACTAGGACCTGAGTTATCATCCACAGCACTCACATAAAACCTAGTGTGGCACTGCATCCTTGTAACCCCAGCAACAGATGAGACAGGAGGATGCTGGGGTATGTGTCAGCGGTGGGGGGATGCTGTCCAACCAATCTAGCTGAAACAGCAAGTTCCAGATTCAGTGAAAGATTTTATTTCAAAACCTAAAGTAGAGGAGCTAGAGATATGTCTTAGCAGTTAATAACACTAGCTATTCTTTCAGAGGAACCCAGGTTCAATTCCCAGCACCTATATGGCAGCTCACAACCATCTACTTCCAGTTCTAGAAGATCTGATACTCTCTTCTAACCTCCACAAGCACCACATGCATGTAGGTGCACAGAGAGACAGCAGGCAAAACACTCATGCACATAAAATTTAATTTAAAAGTTGGAGAATGATTATGAAAGATATTAGAAGTTCATCTTTGGTCTCCACATCCTCATATGGAAATGAGCATACACATACGCCCACACACACCATGGGTTCTGATTAAGCCATAATAATATGTGTAAAGTCAATCAGAAGGGAGAGGGGATGAAAGGGGAGCAGAGAAACAGAGACAGAAAGAGAAACTGAAAGATGGGGGAGGGCAGACCCTCCTTTACCTAGGAAAGAAAGCAGCTCTGGTTGAGAGGCATTTGCTGACCAGACATGAACTCCAACAGCAGAAGCCTTGTTCTCAGCTTCTTAGGAGAAGTGGTAAGGAGACATTTATCAGGTCTGGGTTTGCAAGAATCAAGACAAAAGTATTCACACTAAGTTGTTTCCTTTTTGTTTTGTTTTTTTAATGAAACTTTTAAAATCATTTGTTAGAGATTTCTCTGACTCTATTTTTTCTTTTATGTCTTCACCATCTGAGACTTTTTGGTTGAGGTCTTAAAAGGTGGTTTTCAGAATGTCATGCTGGGAACTGTGTGTTGTAAAGGGTTAACATAGGAGATAAAAGCAGGCCTGACCTTTTAAAATATCCAAATTCCCTGGTGGCAGGGTAACAGGAAGACACCTGCTGTAAGATGGCCTTAGGTGTATCAGATTTATTGGTAGCTGTTTGGCTACAGAGAATAAAAGTACTCGTAGTCACAGAGTAGCTTTAGATTTTCCTGTGGTGGTGGAAGGTTGTGGAATAGTTTTTCCAAAAAGACAGTGGCACATTGTCAGTTTTTATATTTGCCAAGTAACACAGGTAGATTACACAGGGGTCTTCTAAAAATGGTATATTAGGAAAAAACAGAATTCAGATGGAAGCATGGAAAGTTTTTTAAGGCTTCCTGAATCAATCAATAGCCCTCCAACTAATTCAGTGAATTCTTCATCCCGAAAGCAACTGGGAAACAGAGGTGAACAGTAAAAGAGAACAGCACTCCTGTCAGCCCCAACTCCCTCATCCTTTTTGTTTTTTCCTGTAGAATTGTTCATAGCAACGTTATTTATAACAAACAGACAAAAAACAACAAACGTAAACAACCCAAGTGTCCCATAGGTACAAACAAATGATCACCAATTTGTCCATATAGTGGGAAACATGCAGAAAAACAAACAAACTACAGGTATTTGCAAACACCTGAAAATGCAAATACATTAAGCAAAGGAAGGTGGATATATCATGTGATTTCATCTGTAGCACTCATACGTGTTAGGCAAATCTATAGAGGTAAACAGATGGAAATAACCCCGTTTTCCATTCCTGGGTAGTACCAACTGCAATGGGGCTTTGTGGGTGATGGAACTGTATTCTTCTGGGGTTATGGTGGCCTTTGCATGGGAAATGCATTTCTCAAAGTGCATGGAGTTTCTGAAAATGAGAACACTGTTTTAGTCAATGACTCTGAGCATGGAAACTCTTATCAAGGAAAGCCTTTAATTGGGGCTTGCGTGGATTTTCAGAGGTTTAGTCCATTCTCCTCACGGCAAGAAGCATGGCAATAGGCAGGCAGACATGGTGCTGGAGAAGTAGCTTGAGAATTCTACAATCAGATCTGAAGGCAACAGGAAAAGGGAGACACTGGCCTGGCTTGGGCCCTCAAAACCTCACAGCCCAACCCCAGTAACATACTTCCACCAACAAGGCCACACTTACTCCAGCAAGGCTACACCCCTAATCCTTCTAATTGTTTTAAATAGTGCCACTCCCTGATTATCAAGCATTCAGATCTATGAGCCTATGACGGCCATTCTTATTCAAAGCACCATAAGCATGTCAGTGCATGCTAATCAAAAGAATTATGTTGAATTTTTAAAACTCTAGACATAAAAACAAATACATAAAGTTTAGAGAACCTAAAAATATGCAAAAGCAATAACAATTGGGGCATTTGTTTTCTTTTAAGTTACCTGAGTTAAGGCTTTTAAAACGTTCAGCAGAATCCAATAAGCAGGAACTATTGCTTGTTTGTTTCTGAGATAGGATCTCACTATGTTGTCTAGGAGGGTCTTGAAGTCCTTGGCTAACTAGAACTTCCTGCCTCAGCCTCCTAAAAAAAAAATCTGTTTTTATATTCCCTATTTGTAATATGACTTGACCTTCATTCATTTCTGTGGTTCATTCATTGTGTTTGCTGAACACATCACAGACTAGATATTGTCCTACAAAGTATTTGATGAGACCCTGTATTCAAGAAAATTAATCTTTTTTTTAAATATATAGTACTCATAGACAGATAAAAATTACAAAATCAATAAATAATAACAATGTGTATGTAGAAATTACTTCAGAAGAATGAACTACCGAATGATCTTTTCAAAAAAGATTTGCTGACATCATGTAAGAAAATACAAAATCAACATGTAATCTGAACACATACGTGTCAAAATTTACAAGTTATATAAAATATTCAAACATGACAAAATTTAGAGAAATGAATGCAACGGAACAACACAAGTGTCTTGGGACAGCTCAGTGGTAGAGCACTTGCTTAGCGCAAGGCCCTAAGTTCAGTCCTGAGAATGAGGAAGGGGAAACTATACACAAGTATAGTATTAGTAAAGTTCTGTTGGAACAACTTATGATTTAGGGTACACTTATAAAAGGAAAAATATTCAAATTAAAAGAAATCCCTCTGAATGAAAATGTCCCCATAAACAGAACTAAAGATAAGCAACAGAATAAAAAAAAAGTTTGCAACATATACAGCAATAATAATTACCAAAAGAGCCAGAAATTGTTAACTATGAGAAGACATAGGTCAATGTAGATGAAAAGGTACAAGCCAACAAAAATCTATGGGAACACAACCAATGATTATTCTTCCATCTATTCAACAGTTACTAGATCCTCTATAAGTTAATCACTGTCCTATCAGGGGGCATACAGCAGGAAACAAGAAATAAGAAATGAAGATAGAGAATGAAAGTAACAAATATAACCTCATCAGATTGGCAAAGCTGACAGAGATTGATAATATCAGCTGCTAGTGGGATATGGGGAAATGCACTGTGTGTGTGATGCTCAGGAGTGTAAACTACCATAGACTTTTGAAATGTAGATCAGTCCTATATCAGAAGTTTAATTATTCATGTGATTTTAAAGAGAGGCTCAATTTTCCTGATCTGTCCTACATAAATATTCATATGTCGTCAAGAGTTATACAAGGACATGCACGGAAGCATCATTTATGATTGAAAATAAATTGGAAAGGGTCTATGCTATGTCTTAGAAAGGAAGCATCCCCTACAGGTTCTCACACTGAAGCACTGGTCCTCAACTGACGGTACTATTTTGGGAGGTGGTAGACACTGTGGTTGGTAGTGACTAGACAGAGGAACAGGTGACAGATGGTATGTCTTGAAGGGTTTATCTTGTCCTGGCCCCCTCTTGTCTCTCTTTTATGAGTGAGCATCTCTGCTCCAGCACACCCACGATGTAGGACTTCACCAAAAGCCCAGAAATACTAGAGCCATGGCTATGGATAAAACTCCAAAACTGAGCCGAAATAAGCCTTTCATCATTTAGTAGTTTCTCTCAGATACCTATCACAGAGACAGAAAACTAACTCTATTCACATGACAAAAATGTAAAAGCTTTGCCAGTATGTATGTGTAGTAGCTCCCTTTAAAGCTATAATAGATACAATAATGATATAAAAAAGACCTTGAGTTACTGTGAAAAAAACAATTGCAAAACAATTTGTGTTTAATAAAAGTCATATGTGTAGATACAGTTGTGCACATAAATGCGTATTAGAGGAATGACAAAGACACCTCAAAGCTCATATGACTGTGAACCTCTGTGGGGTGAGAAGCAACGGGGGGAGGGAGACATTAATGTTTCCCTTCACATACTAGCAATCAACTTGAAGAGAGATTCAGATACATTGTCAGAATTTTCTTGAAAAGTCGTTTAGTAATTAAGGCAGACTCCAAATCCTGATGGAAATCATTTCCATGGAAAATGTTTTTCTAGCTGATCGTTATTATTTTATAGTTTGATTTAATCCTTCACAAAATTGTTTCATTACTCATTTCCCTGTATTCATGATTTTCTCTAAGGAAGTGATTGCTGGTCTATAACCTTGCTAAATTTTAAGTGGGCACCTTGTTGGAGATAAGTATCCCCAGAGCCCTCTCGGGGAGAACCTAATTCACCTGCTCTAGGATGTGACCAAGGGCTCTGCAGACAAGCACCTTGGGTGATTCTCCTTTCTAGATAAGTGAGGTGCCCCTCAGCCACAAGAAATGGTTGTTCCATAAGATGTCGGATACGCTCCTCTTCATTTTTATGCCTCAACTTTATCTTGGATAATCTGGGCCCTTTACATTTCCATAGAACTTATGCATGACTTATCAGTATCCTCCAAAGACAAGACAGGGAAACTAGAAAGAGAGCCATGAAGTGTGGGGAGGGGAGTGGGTTTGAGGAAGAGCAGCAAGGAGGGAGGGTGATAAAACACACGGCTAAGAAAGCACCAGTGGAAATATTGTGGGTGGAAGAGCTTAAACTGGAAATTGGGGGACAGGGAGGTACAGGAGAGAAGGAGTGAAAGGGGTCAACCAAAGCTAATAGGTACGAAAATGCCAAACAAAAACAACAACAAAAGCATTGCATTAAATTATATAATAAAGGGAGAGAATTGTCAGCTCTCTGCTTTCTAGCTCACTCGCCCATGTTGTGCCTGTGCAACCTTTTTCGCACTGTGTGCACTTCCAGAACGTCTCTTTCTACAAAAGCTACGTGTGCTTTGTAGATGGGTTCCTAAATAACTTTTAGTTTTTATCGCTTAACCTGATTGGAGTTTCTAGAGAGTAGGTATTGGTGTGAAAAAGGAAGAAATATCTTACCTAGAGATCCACAAAACATCAAGGATTAAAATAGTAATTTACTACACCATCTACTTCCTTCCCCTTGGGAAGTAGGACTTAGCAAAATCTTATGTATCCTTTCAGCTCTCATCCCTCCTCCCCTCTCCACAGTAGAACTGCACAAGTTCAGAACTGTGATCCAATGTGATGTACCAAATTGCACTCTACCATTACCTGAGCTTTTCTGCTATTCCAGGCAACTGAGAACACTTGGTGCAAAGCTACATTTTCATACCTGTAGCTGCTGCTTTTTAACTGACGAGTAAAAGTTACACATTTGTGGTCTACATGAGTACATTGTGGAATGGCTAAATTCAACATGCACTGTATTAATACTAACTTGTATGTGATAGATTACAGACTAAATTGTGGTGAAAGCACGATTTGCTCTCTTAACAATTTTCAAGTGTATAATAGTTTACAGCCACTGAACTCCTGCTAGAATTTTTACTAGTGGTATGTTATCTGAGATTGATGTTTTAACATGTGAGATAATGCAACAGTTGTCTTTTTAGACCTGGTTGTTTGCTTCACAGAGAATTAACAGCCTGTCTCCAGGTCTATCTATGTGGTCATGAATGGCTGGTTTTCTCTTTTTTGGAAGATTGACTTACATTCCATCAAGTATGTGTTCATTTTCTTTATTCATTCATCCACTTTAGTTGACCCAATTTATTGGCTGTTGTAACTAAATGATACAATAAAAAATAGAGTGTCGGTATCTCTTCAGCATACTGACCCTCCTTCTTTTTGATAACTACCTAGTAATTGTAGAGGAACACTTGGAAGAAGTTTTTGTTATTTGGTTCCTTTAAAAACACAAAACAGCATTTGGATTAGATTTGCATTCCCACCCCAGGTGTGGTAGATGTTTATGAGTTGGATTTGGAATGCTTGGTGCAGGTGGCTATAATTTGGTTAGGTGTAGTCACTCTGGCACCTGTAGTTTGTCTTTGGGATTGAATGCCACATAGGTTTATGGGAACTTTTGGCTTAGGGCATGAAAGATCTGAAGCCCTAAGAGTCAAGGTGAGCATTGGTTGAGGTTCATTGGTTGAGTTGCTGTCATTAGTTAGTGTGATAATTCCTAAAAGAACAAAGGTTGGAGAGATTCAAGCTTAAGACAGCCTAAAAAGAGGCCGTGAAGATTTCTACCTTTCTCTCTTCTGTATTAGGCCACTTGTAAAAGCAGTGAAGATTTCTATCTTTCCTTTTCCTTCCCTAAATTGAAGGTAAAAGATTATAGCATACTGCTACAAGTAATGGGCTTGCAAAACCATATGATAGTTTTAACTTTCGCATCTTCTGAAGACATACCATACTGTTCTCCTTAAAGGCTGTATTAATTTACATTGCAACCAACAATTTGGGACAGGTACCTATTTTCTCCCAATCCTCATCAATAACTTGTTATCATCTGTCTTTTTTATAATAGCCACCCTAACAGGTACAAAATGATATCTCATAGTGCTTTTAATGTGCATTCCCCCAGCGATTAGTAGAGTTGATATTTTTTCACATACCTGTTGGCCATTGGTCTGTCTTTCTTAATTCAGATCTTCTCCCATTTCCAAACTGGACTATTCATTGACTTATTATTTAGTTGTTTGAGTTCCTTACATATTTTGGACATCAACTCTTTATGAGATGTGTGATTTGCAAATATTTCCTCCTGTTCCATAGGTTGCTTCCTTTTGATGGTTTCCTTCACTGTGCAGAAAGTTTTTAATGTGGTGCAACTCTGTTTATTTTAATTTTTATTGTTGATGTTTCTTGTTCTTTGGTGTTATATCAAAAACCTTATTGCCAAGACTAATATATATATCACAGACCAATTTAATAGGCCCATGTGGTAGGACAATGTACTAGTTTTCCATTATGTATCCTACTAGTAATTTACAGTTTCATCTCTCTAAGTCTTTAATCCATTTTGAGTTTTATTTGTTTTGGATTTTTTGTTTTGTTTTTGTTTTCAGATACTATGAGATAAGGATTTAAGCTCACGTTCTGGGATGCTCCTGCTTTTGTTTATTTGTCTCAAAACTTCTTTGGTTACTCAAAACCATTTGTGCTCCTACAGAAATTTTAGAAGTGTGTTTCATTCCTATGATAATAGCATTGGAATTTTGATGGGAATTGCATTGTCTGTGGATAACTATGAGCAAACATTATCATTTATCAAAAACGTTTATCAATGTTAGTTCTGTCACTCCACAGACATTCTGGATAGCATTCCGTTTGCACCTTCGCTTTCTTTAACATAGCTGATGGTTTTCAGTTTACAGTTTAATTACTTTGCTCTAAAAACTTTTCATCTTCAACCTACCTGTTGGTATCTGGCAGGACATAAGGAAGGGGTCAAATTAAATTTTAAAATTATATTTTGCTTTTTCTATTTACTTCTGTTTACTTGTAAACATCATGTTAATGTCAGCAAATTTACTTTGTATATAGGTTTTTGCTGATTTTTCATATTAGTTTAATATTTGTTTTTACATTTTATAATCTTCTATATGGAGAAGTACTTATCCAAAAACATTTTTGTTTCTGTCTAGTTCTTTCCTTTTTAAGTATCAAGTTACCTACTGCACTGTATTAGGTCTCCAGAGCAAAATTATGCAGAAACAATAACAATGAGAATTCTTGCACTTAAAGAAAACATTCTCATTCATTGTATTAAGGATCTTCCTGTTCTGACTTCTAAATTTTATTGTCAAGATTTTAGGTTAAGTTTTAGCAGACTGGTTTTCTTTTTATTAAAATTTTATTACAATTAGTATACAATAGTATTCCCTCAGAGGACATGAGGGAATCTGTATCAGTTGTGTTTTTCACCACGATTCCCAGCAATCAAACTCACGTTGTCAGGCTTGGCTGCAAGAGCTTTTACCTGCTGAGCCATCTCACCAGTCCCAGATTAACTGTCTAAAGTACAGCATGCTAAATAATAGCTCCCAAAACCAGATGCATCCTAATCTCAAGACCCTGTGCATATATCTTAAGTGGCCAAGGGACTTTCAGATGCAATTAAGAATTTTCAAGATGTGGAGAATATTATTATCTAGCTGAGTCAATGAAATCTCATGCTTCCTTCTGAAAAAGAAACAACAGTCAGAGCCAGACAGAAGGCAGCAAGAAGATGCCACAGTGCTAGTTTTGAAGGTAAAGGGTAGGCCCTACCCTAGAACAGCTGGCAGCTTCTGAAGCTAGAAGTATAGCAAGTTCTTTTGGAAGCTTCTGGTGCCCTGACTGTACCTAGATCTTTGCATAATGAGACTGTGTTTAGATTTCTAACCTTTAGAACTAGAAGACTTTGAGCCAGTATATGTGTGACCATTTCTTGATAGATGCAGAACCAGACACAGGGGTCCTTGTATTGCATTTAACCTTCTGGAGTCTGATTCTGTCAAAGTATAGAATTTGGGTCACCAAGTACTTCCCAGGTTGAGATGACTCTTGAATACCTAAGGCATCACATTTTTCATTCAGTTGACATTTAGTTTAAAATATTACATTTAGAATCTTCATAAGCATGTTCATAAATGAGAACGACCTTTGGTTTTCCTTTCTAGTAATAACTATGTCATATATCTGAGATTCTGGACTTATAAAAGGAACTAAGAAGTGCAACTTCTTTTATTGCTATGTGAATGTGTTTTAGACATTGGACTTTTTTCCTTAAAGGCTCCATGAAGTCTAGCTGTGAGAACTTAAGAGACAGGTACTATTGTCACGTGCTGGTACTTGAATGCTCGTTTTGATTTTTTATATCTTATACATCTTCAGAATTGATGTTGGTGAATTACATTTTTTGAAAGTCATTTTTTCAAGCTTTTTCCAACTCCCTAAAACTAATTTGTAATATTCACTTCTTTTATATTTTATCTTACATTTTTAATTACATCTTTAATTTCTACTATTATTTATTTGTGACTTCTCTTTATTTTTTAACTGTCTAATCTTGGGGTAATTAGCTTTTAGTTTAGTTGATCTTATAATTGGTTTAATTTATAGTCCCTTCTTCAATTTTCTTATTTTTATATATTTTGAGGTTGCTCTATTTTTCATTTTATTATTTTATTATTTATTATTTTTCAATATCTTGTTTTCAAATTTATATGTAACCACTACATTTTTAAAAAGAAACTGAATGAAGGATAATTTTCAAAAATGATTGTAGCTCCCTCTAGCCCACTGACTGGTTCCTTACTACCATGTGTGTAACTTTCACAACTAAGCTAATCCTTTTTCTATCATTTTAAAATAATGAGTCTTCTAATCTCAGAATGAAAATAATCAGTACCCTATAACAGCCAAAACAGAACTACACTGAAAACCCAACATTATCCCCAATCCTAGTTCAGAACTGCCTCAAATAGGGAATCTGCTGTGCTCAGCTGTCTCTGTATTCCCAGCCTCCCACGTCTCCCCACCTAGGTCAGTCAGTAGTCAAGAATTCTCATGATTAGGCACAGGAAAGCCTCTTTCATTCCTTATATTAGTTAAAGCAAAATCTATACTGTTATGAAAAATATCTCTAAAACACAGTGAGTTTAATAAGATAAAAGCTATCCTTCCTCAGAAAGATAAGCGAGCTGCCTGGATGAGTGAGACACTTAGTTCCATGAGGTCATTCGAAGACACAGCTTCCATCTTCTTGTTCCATTACCTCAAGAGGCCTGTCTTCATCTGTGTGCTCCAGACCCGGGCACAGCCATGCCTGCAATATTGCTAACACGGAGGAGGAAAAGCAGGAAATGGAAGCCATCCAATGCAGGCAGCTTCCTCTTTGGCAAGTGATAGAAGTTGCACATCACACCTTCCCACCCTTTCATAGCACAGCATCCCACTTTTTCTCTTGGATTCCGAAGCATCTTGCTTACCAGAAATGTACTTTTAGGCATAAAAAAATATTCAGACAAGCCCAAATTAAGGCCTATTGTGGAGTACAAATGCCCAGTTCACTTCAACAATCTCATGATCTCAAAAGACAAAAGAGTAATTTCAGATCAAGGGAGACCGAGGACATGTAACCATTAAATGCAACACATAATTTTGGATTCTAATTCTGGGGAGCAAAGGGACAAATAAAAATCAATTATAAGTCATGAGTAAAGTCTGAAGATGAAATGGTCTTTATTAGTGGCTATGTTCTGGTTTTAATCATTGTAGCATCTATGTCGGATATAAGTTAGCATTTTTGGAAGAGTTTTATGGCCTCTTTTTGTATTTCTGTATTATTCCAGAATAAAAGGTAAAAAGGGAAGACTACATATGCTTTTGATCTCAAGTTTCTCACCCAAACCTTGCTTCTGAACTCCAAATTGTTTAACAGAAGTCTCTATTCAGCTATTTAACAGAAGTCTCAATGAGGTGAGCTCCAGGCATTTGAAACCTACCATTCCCAAATCTTGGGAAAATCTCTCCTTTCAAAAGTTTTTCTGCATTACTTAATGCCACCACTCCCCATGCAGACACTCAAAGCGGACACCTGAATTTCATTTCCTATACACAACCTACCAGTAAAACCTGCAGATCCTATTTGCAAATACGTATCTCGAATCCATTTGATTCTCTCCATCTACACTGTTCTGGCTCTAGTCTAAGGCATCTTTTCTTTCTGTAGTTTGTTGTAATGGTTTCCTAATTAGTCTTCCTGCTTTTACTATGCCTACCTTAGCCATTCTCTGAACAGGAGCACATATGATCTCTTTAAAACATGAATGAGATCCAGTTTCAATCTGGCTTAAGGCAAATTAAGTTTTATGTAATTCCTCCATCCTCCCTTGCCTTCAGGCGTTCTACGCTCTGCTACTCTATCCATCATTCTCCAGCTTCCAGATAAGAGTGTGTGTATTCCTTTAAGAGTTGTGATTAATTTGCTGCATTAGAACTCCTTGGTCATTCCTTCTCTGCTGCCCAGGACATTCCTCTGATTACATGCACCCCTTCCTTAGTTTTCACTTGACTAGTTCTTCATCCTTCTTAACATTCAGACTTCAGATCAAACAAAGGTCAACTTCTTCTAGAGTTCTCCTTAGCTACCCAGGTTCAAATGCATCCCTCCAAGAACTCTAACTCTGAGCAACTTGCCCTTCTGCTTTATAGCACTTAGGGATTTTTCATTCATTTTGGGAGGTGCTTATTTTGATATTTTGAGACATGTCTCATATCCTCCTGCCTCTACCCTCCACCTCTCACATTTGCCCTTCCTTACCCAGTCATTTGTGGGGTATGTGTCTCCCACTAGACTATAAGCTGAATGAAAACTCTGGTAGTGTGAATAAGAATGGCCCCCATGAGCTTATATATTTGAGTACTTGGTCCACAGTTGGTGGAACTGTTTGCAAAGGATTAAGAAGTACAGCCTTGTTGGAAGAACTACATCACACTGGAGGCAGATTTTGAGGTTTCAAAAGCCCACACCATCCTGAGTCAGTGTCTCTGTCTCTGTCTCTCTCTCTCCTTCTCTCTCTCCCTCTCTTTCATGATTGTGAATCAAGATGTAAGATCTCAACTACTGCTCCAACACCATCCTTGCCTGCTTGCTGCCATGCTCCTCATCATGGTGACCATGGACTCACCTTCTGAGGCTATAATCCCCAATAAACTCTTTCTTCTACAAGTTCCCTGGTCATGCTGAATAAAAAGTAAGACAACAGCAAAAGTCAGGTCCTTTCTGTCTACCTTTATATGTCAAGTGCCTAGTTTATACTCAATCAATACATGGCGAGTGCTGTAGTGTGGATATGAAATGTGCCCCATAGGCTCATTCGTTTGAACACTGTGTCCCTGGCTGGTATAGAAGACTGGAAAGACTGTGGGTTATTTAGGATGTGGAGCTTTGCTGGAGAAAATGGGTCACCAGGGGTGACCTTGAGACTTTACAGTCCAGCCCCACTTTATTCACTTTCTGCTTCCTAAGTGCAAATGTGATGTGACCAGCGAGGTTACTGCTCCAGCCATCGTGCCTTCCCTGCTGGCTACATGCCTTCCTCTCTGTGAAGGATTGTGTCCCTCAGAACTGTGAGCCTAAACAAACCCTTTCTCCCATAAGTTGATTCCATCAGGGTTCATTATCACAGCAACAGGAAAGAAACTTGAAACCGTGAGCAATCACTTAACTGAGATAATAAAAACGACTGTTGAGATGTACTGCCACCTCTGTCACAGAGACTGGAATGCTCCAGTTCCGACTCTCTGAATAAAAAGTGAAATGTGAACCCCATCCAGAAAAGCTCAGCTCAAGCCTCACTTTAGTCCTGTGGAACACAAGACTGCCTGCTTCTGATTTGCTTTGTGATGTTGGTGTTCCCAGCTAGAGGGGAGAGGCACTGTTTTGAAGACTGCACAAATATAGAGAAGAGGTACTGCTCAGCAAACATGGTTAAGGAACTTTGGCTGGAGTGCATTCTTAACATGAACTGAGTAGCTGGCCTCATATGTCAGTAGGCAATTCCTCTAACCTCCACCACCTCTCTCCCAGATGCACTTCTTTGTCACTAGAAGTACATGTTAGGCCTCTGCTCATAGGTCAGGAAACTATAAGCAACAGTCTTCCGGGTCTCAGAACTATGTTCATGAGCAGACAGGTTATACAGTAAAATTGGCACCTTGTGTACATGCTTGAGTCAGAATATTCCAGGTAGAGCTGTGGCAGAAATGCTCTTCTACAACCTACTGCGCTTTGGAAATTTGGATGTACTGAGCGGTCTGGGTTTAGAATAATTTGGCTTTGAAGATTTTGTTGAGAATACATTAGTTCCAGAAGCAAAATAAGAAGGAATGAGGATATTTCACTTTGAGGGTTTTATTTTCACTCTGGAAATTTGGTAATAGAAACGAATTGAGTATTTGGGTTTCAAACTTTCATCTTACTGCTATTGTACTAACAGGCTTGGCACATCTGTACATAATCCTCCCTAATTAGCTGAATTTTAGAATCCAAAACGAACAGTAACATGTGGAGTTTTTTCCAGAGAGCTACCATGAGTTAACATAACCAATGTCAGAAAGACCCATTTCCTGGTCTTTCTTACCATGAGAGAAATCCCTGATTTTAGATTTAGCTTTTAAAATTCAATGAATTAGCAAAACCAATAAGAAACCTAGGAAAGGGAAGGGTTGGGAGAGGGGAAACAACTAGTAAGAGCTGAGACTGTTTTAGTTGGTTTTTTTGAGACAGGGCTTCTCTATAGTAGGCCAGGCTGACCTCGACCTCAGAAATCTTCCTGCCTCTGCCCCCAACCCCACCAAGTGATAGGATGAAAGTCCTGTGCCACCACCACCCAGTGCAAGAAATAATTCTTAAAACAAACTAGTTAAGCAAAAAAGAGATTTATGGAAAGAAATTTGCATGACTGCGGACTCAGACAGGAGTCAATCTGTCCTGACATCATCCAGGTAACTCACTGTAGTTACCATTCCCAGGCTCTCGGCCATCTCAGTCTAAGTGGTAAGGTGAGGAGACTAGCCACTGTAGTTCACAAGCTTCCAGCTTCCTTAAGGGGAGAGAGTGTCCCCAATTGAGTCATTTGTGAAAAAGAAAACAGAAAACACCTCAAGGAAGAATTCTGATAGCCCAGTTTAGGTTAAATGCATAGTATGGAACTGCCCACAGTTCCTGAGAATATGATGATCTAATTGGGTAAGGTTAGGTCATATGTACAACCCTGAGACTAGGAGGTCTGAACGCTAGCTCTACAAGAATGCAAGGGAAAAAATGGAAATGGAAAGAACACTTACTTTTCCTTCTGTTGCCAGCAGAAAAGAAGAAAAGCTGGGAAGACAAAAGCTGCCTGTTCACATCACTTTTCTTTCTTTATCTAAGAGGGAGACGAGAAAGAAGGGAGGGAGTACTGAGGGCCACTGGAGAGGGAAGGTCTTATACTCAAAATTAAATTTTTCTTCACGTTATTTAAAGTGTAAAATGAGGATCTCTTCCTTTATTTACAGAGAAATGCTTATATACTGAAACTAGAAGCAGAAAGATTCCAGCACAGAATTTACATGCATCCTATTTTATTTCATCCTAGTTTTTAGAGAAAGGTATATGGCCAAGATAACAGTCTTAAAATAACTATGTCATCATCCCTGGAAACAGGGACTGTGCCATCTTACATGGCAAAGAGACTTTGAAAATGGGACTTAGGGTACCAAACATGCAAGACAGGAATCACCTGGATCATCTGAGCAGACCCACTCTGATCTCTGTGACACTCAGAAATGAAGTCTCTCTCTCTGGCTATGTCTGAAGAACAGTAATGAAGAAAGCCACAGAGACATAATGTTATGGGTGTTGAACGTGGGAGAAGAGTTATGGGAGTTAGGCCATGCAGATGACCTCTGACACTGGAAAAGGCAAGGACCTTGTCTGCTGGAGTAGAGCTTTCAGAAAAGACCTGGTCCTGACAGCCCAATGAGACCCACTGTCAGACTGCAGACTACAAAGCTGAGACGTAATAGATGTGCATTGTCTTGTATCACAGAGTTCGTGGTAATTTGTTATTGTACTGATGGAAAGACAATCTAAGGATGCATAAAAGTAGTTATAGAACTTTACTGAGAAAACACACTGCACACAGAATCTGTTCTTATCATTTGCTTCTGATGACAAACTGCAAAGTAGCTAGGCAAAGGGGGATTCAAATCCTATTAGAGGATTTTTCTGGCATATGAGTATTATGCAAGGTATAAATTATGCCATGTTTACAAGAGATGACCTTGTGTCAAAGGTTGGTGCACAATTTTAATTTGCTTTTTTCAAGACAGCCTAAATTGTGAGGAAAAGAAAATTTTAAAGTTATGTAAACCGTGCTGACCACTCACAATAGTGAAAAAATCCTATAATAATCAGACCTCCACTTGGTTTTTAGGGAAACTTAGAGATGTTTGTACTTCTTGTATTACAGACTTATGAGGACAGGAACCACGATCAGATAGACGATGGCCAAATGGGCTGTCCAGTTGTGAGGGGACAGGGAGACAGAGCTCTATACTGCCACCCTCACCAGCCTGAGGTTCCCTAATCTTCAAAGACCTTGACTCAGGTCAAAGTGGAATTCATGGCTCAAATGAAAAAAAAAAATATCAGCCATAACAGAGTTGGGAGATTCCATTAAAGATAACAATACAGACTTTAAGCATGAGGGTTGGGAGAAATAGAGGAGATCATAAAGAAAGACATATCCAAGTATGGATATATTGCCCAAGGGAGAGTAGGGAAAATAAGGAATACACAAGTGTGGGTATGGGCTTCAAGGGAGAATCACAGAGAGTAAGACACGCCCAGGTATGGGTACACGCTCTTCAAAAGGAGAGTTCCAATTAATTGTCTTAACATTAGCCATACATACTATTTTAGTAGCTCTCAAGATACATCTCAATAACTAACTAAGAAATCTTTTCTTTTTCCTTTTTATTCTCTCTTTTGATAAATGTGGTGAGGTGGCTGGAGAATTATAATCTGATAAGGTAAAAGCAAAACCCACTAGGGTTGCTCAAGGGCTTTAGGCCCTGGCTACAGTGTCCTCAGGTCTGAGCTGCTTGAGGGTAAGAGCGTTCCTCGGCACCTGGCTTCAGACTCTCAGTGTAGTTGTCACAGTACAGATCATCACACCTTCAACAGGTACCCGGATGTCTTGCTTGGCTTGGAGCCATCCCAGCAGAACTAACCCATACCTCTTCACTACAGAACACTCGGTTCCAGAGCTGGCCCTCCTTCTGCCTCTCAGAACATGCCAGATGCTCACAGGGAGCCACAATCCTTATTGATGTTACAAAGATCCTTTCAAAAATTACTTTTATTTTATGTGCCTACATTAGTACCAACATGTATGTGAGTGCAACTGCAATCATGTGGGTCCTGGGAACTGAAATCTATGGCTTCTGTAAGAGCAGCAAGTGCTCTTAACTACTGAGTTATCTGGCCCCCATCTCCTTCTTCTTAAACTGAGCATAATAAACTCTTCCCTCCAACCCCTGGGTCTTTGCACAGCTATTGTCTCTGCTTCAAATGCCCTTCCTAGAATTTTGCAATTTCTGTTTTTCTGTTGTATGTCTTCCCACTAAAACTTAGCTCATAGAAAGAAAGAAATCATTTCTTCTTTCTTCACCCCTATATCATAAGCTTCTTGGATAGTGTGCATGCTCACAGCATGTGCTTGCCTTATTTTGTAGAATGAGTGAATAGAGTCTGTTAGAGATAAGATCATGGGTCCCGTTGGATCGTCATCATAACCATGCCCTAAGAAGGCCGGGAAATCTGCTCCAGTCAAGTGAACAGGGGGCTGCTCACCTAGAAAGTGCCTCACCCCTATCCCATCCCTCCCCTCACCCCACCCCTTCCTCTTTTTACACTCCTGACCCACCATCTTTGCATTCTAACAGATATCCATCTTCCAGTTTGCTCTTTCCATATAGGCCTGAGGTGCCTCAAGGCAGAGACTATGCCTTTCAGAGTTCTATGAATCTAGCTCCCGATAAGTGACAGGTACCAGAGGAGTACCTGTTAAATGATTTTTCTAAAGGAACAAAATTATTGAGGCCTATCACACACATGCCCCAAAAAGCACATATTGCAAGCTGTCATCAATAGGTTATTATTGGCTGAATCCATCTTCATTGTACATTTGGAGGAGATTTGCCAAGTCTCTCACTTTGAGTCTCAGTTTCCTGGCCTAGTAAACAAATGTCAAAATTTCAATGTAGACTCTCCTAGCATAGAGTTTGGATCATAATATAGAGAGACATATTCCTCAGTTCTGTAATGCCAAATGCTGAAATCCTGGATCCTAGAGATCTAAAATCTCAAAAGGTTACCATATAAGCTCTCTAAAATTTTGTTTAAAATGTATTTACTTATAAAGAAGAATCTCTTAAAAGAATATATAAAACACTATTGAACATTCATAGGCCACTTTCTGCAATAACACACAATAATAGCATACACACTTCTGTAGTTGTTAGGCTGCTGTGGTGGCACAAGGAGACAAGGAGGCATATTCATATCTGCAAACTCTGCAAGACTTCAGCAGAGGGAACCACCATCCTGCCAAGCACCATCCTGGACAGTGGAACCTCGAGCATCTGAACTCAGGTACTGTTTTTATTCTTTCAGAACTCCTCAGGTGTTCTACTGAGAGCACATTCAGATCATTAACAATAAACAACACCCACAGAAATCCAATACCTGCAAACAATACAAAATGCCCTAGACAGTCTAGCCCTTCCCAACAGTTCATAAAACAATTATTTTATATATAACTAAAAATAAACTACTGCAACAAACTTCTAAAAACATAAACACATTGGTTGACTAAAACACTAGCACAGACACAACAGCTCTGACAGACAAACTGAAGTCATGAAGAAACAGCTCAGAAAGCAGAAGGTGCTGATACCCAGCAATGCAACTGGCAAATGTTCACACAGCTTCGTAACCGCAGTCATCCCAAATGCTGTGATGAACAGACAGTTCAAGCCTTCACACAAGCTAGATCAAAAACTGCTAGACTGCCACCTTATATGATATTGCCTCAAAGCTAAGATCTTAAGATCTTACCTTAATACAATTATTATTACCTTAATAATAATAATAAGGTAAGATAATACCTTAAGATATTATCTTACCTGGGCGTCAGCTTTTTTTAGACATCTTTTCATTTATTAGGCCTCTTCGAGTATGCAGACAGTGCTGACACACAGTCAGCATCAGCACTGCGAAATGTGTTACAAGGGTTACATTTGCAAGAAGATGGTTGAGACAAATTAAAACTTTTAAAAGTCTTTACACAATTAACAGCAACAGCAGTGGAGATGAGAAGCGCGTGACACACACAGTCCTGCTAATGGTGTAAACCGTGCTGACAATTCACAATAGTGAAAAAATAAAGAAAAAAAATGTGTTGCATGAAAAGTGAAGAATGCTTGGCATAAATTATGGACATGCTGGGCTGCTTTCACAGGTGGTGAGTGTGTTTGGAAGCCTCCAGCTGCTGAGAAGGGGGATACAGATCTCTGCAAACACCCTCACATTCATTTCCCCAGAAGCTGGCCTTTTCCCTAGTGGTAAGTGCGGGTTCAGACACTGGGGCTTTCAAGATTCAGTGTGTGGCTTATGATGCTGGAAATGATGTCTCTCCGGATTTTGATCAACACTACCTGGCACAAAGTCAATTTTCAAGAAGCAGAGCAAAGAGAGACTCAATTTAGTGAAGCTTCATATTTTAAAAAAAAAAAAAGTGACAATCACTATTTTGAGGTCTAAGAACAAGAAATATCATTTACTATCTAATATGTACCTAGATGCTTATTTCAGTTTTATAACAAAGACAATATGGAAAGAACAATAAAGATTAAACCTTACTATTTTTTAAAGCCACAAGAGAAAATGTAAGAAATGCTATGAGTTTAATACAATTTTAGATGAATAAGTAGCTATCTAAACTCTAAAAGCATGCTAATTCCTCCTTAAGATTCGGAAATATAAATTACAAAAATCTCTCATTTTTTTGCAGAAAAAGAAATGCTAATATATTGATTCAGGAGTGTTTCACAAACTTTCACAGTGAAATGAGCCCATCTTGTGGCCTTTTAGAAAATTGCTGCTTTTGAATTTAAAATATTACTTGTTAACTACAGATGCTAATGGTCATCCTTGTGCAAAGTGGTAAGCTAACTGCTGGGGGCACAGACATAAGAAATATAAGAGGAAGAAAGTGGAGTTTTTACCAGAGTTTGTATCAATCTAAAGAGGAAGGAGACTTGTAAGCAAGTACTACTGTGGAAATGCATTGTTATTTAAAGGTATAGAGATATAAACTATAGTAAGTATACAACAGCGTTGAGGTGTGGGTCCCCAGAACTCAGAATGAAGCCAATACTCCCCTGCTTCCATAACTAACAACCCTAATCACCAGTGCACTCATACCAGCAGAGTGTATTAATATTAATGTCCAGCCTGCCATTCCACAAAGAAGTGCTATAGACTTTCTTAAACCAGGAAGCTCACAGAAACCTGAGGACACCTGGCTTCCAGAATCACCTCGGAGTGCACCTACTAATGCCTCCTAAACAGATCCCTCCGTGTGTTCCCTGTCCCTAAGTAGGTTTCTTTTTCCCTGTGTCCACTCAAAGTCTTAGCTTTCAGGAAATGGAAAGGCAAACATTTATTTTGAGAAGTTAAGGAAATGACAAGGAATATTTTAATTAGACAAGAAAGAAAGCAAGAATTTCATCATTTGGAACCCAGTGGTGTCAGGGACAAAAATGGATTCAAAGGAAGGGAGATACGCTGGCTTGGAGGCTCTGGAGCAAGATGAGGAAGTATCTGCCCTCAAGCAGTATTTCCTTTTTCAGGCTCTGAGGAGGTATCATTATACAGACAGACATCTGGGTAGCATGGTTGGCTAGAGAGGGGGCTGTCCCTCTGCTCCCATGATTCAGAGATGCTGAGATGAAAACCCACAGCAGAGAAAGCTGGCCTTTTGTGCTGCAGTTGCAGGGAAGTACTCTTGGCCCTGGCTAAATGGAGAATGTAATGGAGATTCTAAAGGACTTCATACCATCAAGGACGAGTCAATTGGAAGAAGAATCTAAGTCAGATCTCCACCAGACTGTGGAGTAAAGGACAAGATTACCAAGAAAGAGGTTGGAAATGGACCCCAGCAGAATACAAGAAATAAAACAAATCAAGCATATCTCACTGAATGACAGTCATACGCATCTACGGAAGAAAATGAACTGACCAGAACTGAGGTTGTAATCTAGGTTCCTTTCACACACCCTGACATATACGACTCTCTGATGCATCTGTGCAGAATACAGCCTCCGCCTGCTTTCATTTATACCCTGCACATCTCACTCTACAAAGAAATTCTCCATCTCCCTTAAAAAGCATAACAGAAGGAACTGGAGAAAGGCTGATTATTTTAAATTACCCTTTCATGATGTTAGTGAGTCTGAAAACAGGGTTTCATTACAAAATCAAATTAAGAAATAATGTTGAAGGCAATACAGAAAAAAGCAAGTTTTATGTCAACACTGGTTCTTTGGTGGAAGCATGCAAGATGTAGAATTTTCTTTTCCTTTGTTTTCCTCTTTTCAGCTGTTCCTTCAACAATTACTTTGAACATTCATCTAACATCACATGGCATACAGATGATCAGTACAAATTTAATATAAAGGGAGAAAGCTTTCTTCCTTCCTCCAGAGTTTTTTAATCTGGACACTACTGAATTTTTTTTGACAGTCTGCTCATCGAGCATGTGCTGATCACTGAGCACCTCAAGCTTTGATGAAGCACTGGACACTGACAATCGGACCAGAATCCAATGCAACAAGTGGAGGACTCCATCACACAGTGTCAGTGTTTCACCAAGACAACCCATGGACTAAGAGCCATGAAAGAAATAAGGAGATCATGACTTTATGACCTCCTTCAGACCACTCGGCTTCAGCATTGCTCTCCCAAAGATGAAGGCTTAGGATCCATTTCCCAGTTAAGAGAGTTTATGTCAAGTATCAATGTGACAGTTTCATTCACAAATTCCTTTTCAATAAATTAGTTCTCCCACTCCACATTCATTCAGTCCATTCGGTAAGTATTAGCTGCGGCTATGCACCAGTGAACTATATGCTTGAATTAAGCAATCAGTAAGACCTGCCAGGTGCTACTGCATGTTTTCTTTGTCAATCCTCCCTCTCTGCAGGGCCACAGGACTCCAGACCTCTGTATTTCAGCTTTACGTTACTGCAATAAAATACTTGAGGCAACAAACTTAAAAAGATGCAAGTCATACTTAGCTCACAGTTTGGCATTTCCATTTTAAGATTGAGAGGTTCTACTTGTTTTGACCTCTTGGGAAGGTGGAAGAACATCATAACAGAACACATGTCATATGAGTGCCTGATTCTCAAGCCAGGAAGAAGACAGAAAGAATGGGGAGGGTTCTTCAGTCTTTTGAGAGCAAGTCCTTGACAACCTAAGGGCCTCCCATTAGGCCCTACTCTCTAAACACTGACAACATCTCCTAGTACCACTACCCTGGGTAGACTGGACACATGGAACTTTGGGAAAGACAGTATGTAAACTACAGCAATGTTTCCCTATGTCAAGCTTGTTCACACAGTCACCCAGCTTAGGAGTTATAATCAACCAACAAGGAGCCAAGTTGTCCCAGCATCATGCTAAACTTGGGGCTCCTGAAGGAAGCTCCTGACCGCTCTGAGTGACAGGAAGGTAAATAGAACACACGTCCTACTTGGAAGTCTGTTGTTGCTTTTGTTTTCCGATAGGATACCACGTATCTAAGGCTGGCCTTGAACTCACTATGTAACTGAGGATGTCCTTGAACTCCTGATCCTATTGCCTCCATCTCCCAAATGCTAGAACTGCAGATGTGCACCTCCACACCCAGTTTATGCAATTCTACTGATTAGAATAAGAGCCTTGTGTATGCTAGGCAAGTGCTCTCCCAACTGAGCCACCCTACACAGAATTTTTCAACATCATTTCAGAGTTTCTGTTACCACAAAAGACTTAAACTGTGTGTATGACAGGCTTCTCTAGAAGAGCAGAACCCATAGAATGCTATAGTAGTATGCTGCTGCGTGGGCTCAGCAAACAAGAGATGGAGGCATATTTCATAATTGCAAACTCTGCCAGACCTCAGCAGAGGGAACCACTACCATGGCCAGTGCCATACTCACAGTGGAACCCTGAACATCTGAGCTCTGGTGTTTTATTGGTTCAGAACTGCGCAGGTGCAGATCATAAGCAATCAAACATCCCCCACAGAAATATAATACCTGCAAGCAATACAAAACCCCAAGATCTAGGCAGACCCTCACTCAAAAGTGCACAAAAACAATTATTTTAAACACAACTAAAAATTAACTTCTCCAACAAAATGCATACATATTACACAGACAGATTTATTAGATTAGTTTACTGGGTATGTACTGAGTAGTCAAACAACAGCTGTCTGGTGCAGACAGGCTGATAACCTGGTAGCTGCTCAATCCATGAAGCTGGATAACTCAGCAATCCCAATCTGGTAACTGAGAGCTGGCAGATTCCTAAAGAGGTGCCAGTCTCCAGTACTTGCTGAAAGGCCATGGAAGCCACAGACTGATGTCATCAAAGGATGGTGGTGTAAGCAACAGACATTAGCTCAGCAAGAAGCGAAGGCAGCAGTGACACTACTCCTTTCCCTGGACCTTCTCGTGTCTGGTGGCATATTGGAACCCAGTTTGAGTGTGGGTCTTCCTCTCTCTGTTAGCCCTCACAGACATGCACAGCAGTGTATCTCCTCCATGATTCCAGGGCCCATAAAGCTGGCAATAAGACCAGCCATCACAGTCTGGGAACGAAAGATAGTCATGTTCTCACAACTTCTGCTCTGCTGACCTCTCCGCTGATTCCAGGTTTCTCAGCCCACATCAAAAGCAGATAGATGCCTCCTCTTCCTGTGTGATACATCCTCCCTACTCTAACCAAGTTTTAGTAGAATTCTTCTTGAGTTCCCCCAAGCTCTGAGTGTTGTTTATTAAAGACAATCTGTTAAAATTCAGAGAAGCCTTTTCTTTTGCAATTGCAACCCAGCCTTCAGGACTACTGCACCACTGTGAATATGTTATTGAAATCTGTAATCTCATGATTCCAGCTGTGTCTTGTTCCCAAATCACTGAATGGGTGAAGAACCTTAAAACAATGCAAATAATTTCAGTATAGAGGAATAGGAAACTCAGCTGAAAATAGCTTAACTGAACCCTGTTGCTAATACTTGGATAGTTACTTTTAAAATATTAGTCTCTCACATAACCCTGCAAGTGATTTTTCAACAGGGACCAGATCTGTGTTCCTCCCTATTGGATCCTCAATTAATGAAGATATGGTCCTTGCTCTCACAATGCTAGACTTCCCAGACAGATAATTATACAGCTGCAATGTAGCATGCTCTCATCTGTAACAAGAAACTACCAAGTGCCTCCCAAGGATGCTTGGCGATGAATTCAGAATTGGGTACAGAGAGGGAACCCCAGAGGAAGTGGTAGATGAGCTGGGATCTGAGGGGTAGAGAGGAGTTAGTTGAAAAGCACTAGTGAGGAACTCTGTAATTTGTGCAAAGGCTTATGGTTTATTTCAAAAGGCAACAAAAAGCCACTGAAGTATCTATAAACATGGGACTAGAGACCCTTTAACATGCCACTCTTGTCAGATAGATTGCACAAAGAAGACTGTCTGGATGTGAGAACAGCTGTGAGGAAATATTCCAACATTCCAGGCAAGTGTACAGCACATCTGGCACCCTGAGCTGGGGTAACAGCAGTGGAGATGGGTCTGTGCTCACACTGGTGATAAATTGGGGAAGGGGTGAAAGGAGGTTCGGATGTAAACTGGGCTTCTGGCTTGGGTAACCGGGCAGTACCACTGACTGACAAAGACCAAAAGTAGAGGTCATTTATGAACAATCTCCAAGTTTTGTTTGGATCCCCTATACTTCATGACTCCCTGCTCACGTATAAAACTTGTTTTCCTATGTTTGTCTTTACTAGCAACAGTCACATTATCATTTGGAGATCTGAATAGGGTTGGAGACTCCTAATCCTGCCCTTTCATGCCACCTAGATGGAGACAGTGTTTTTCTCTAAAGGGTCACATCATAAATATTCTTTATTTTGTGTCTCTGTCACACCATTTGCTTCTGCCACTGAAGTAAAAATAGTTGCCATAAAATATATAAAAGTGCTGGTGAGATGACTCGGCAGTTGAGAGCACTTGCTGCTCTCCAGAAGACCTAAGTTTGGATCTCAGCACCACAGTGGGAGGCTCACAACCAACTGTAACTCACTCCAGGAGATCCAACACCTTCTGCTGGCTCCTTAGGCACCACTACACAAGTGACAGACACACAAACAAACACATACACATAAAAATAAGTCTGAATTCTAAAATGTAAATTAGGGCCAGAGAGCTAGCTCAGTAGGTAAAAGTGCAACCTGAACAGAATCGTTGCTGTATGTTTTCCTTTTCATGTAGGTGTTTGAATTCAGAAATGTCTTGACATGCAATGTAAGAAAGCTAAAAAGTGTGATTTCTCTGCGTGTGTGGAGACTAGAGGACAGCCTCGGTGCTGCTCCTTAAGCACCATCCACTCTCTTTTTGAAAACGGGATCTCTCATCGGCCTGGCACTTGCCAAGTAGGGTGGTCAACAAGCCCCAGGGATCAGCTTATCTTCAGTTCCCCAGCAATGACATTATAAACACAAGCTGTCACACCAGGCTTTTGTTTATATATGGATTCTGGATAGTGGACTCAAGTCCCTATACTTGCAAAGCAAGTACTTGCTGACTGAGCTGTCTCCTGAGGCCTTCATAGTACAGCTGTTACCTCTGTTGAAAATGGAGTTGAGATCATTGCGGTTCTGTCATCTCCCGGTTGTCAGTTCAAACCCATGCACACACCTTAGACTATGTGTCCCTGCTACACACTCTCAAAATCATCTGAATGTTTTGTTCCAGATGACATAAGGATTGAAAACTGAACTCACAGCTCACTGAGACTCTGCATCCATCTGATTACGCTAGTGTCCTCCTCACCAATGGCCACTTCAAAGAAAAAAAATCAAAGTTCTCACACTGGCTTGCTGAGAAGGCACATGACAGTTTCTTCCTTCTGCCAGCTTGTGCATCGCTCCTGTTTCCTTATAGTTCTCAAACATGATAAATATTTTCTCATGTCAAGCCTTTTGCCCTTGCCCTCTGGGCTGGAGCTCATTTATTTAGAACAAATTAAATTATCATAAATACTTGAAGTGGTTAAATACTTGAAAACACACTATGACAGTATAAGAAATGTAAAAATACCATCAACAGAGTATTCATTCACATTTCTTGCTTTTTAATTAAAAGAAGGCACTCAATAAAAGTTATAACTCCAATCAAGAATAATAGTGTGTAAACTCATTGCCATTTAAAGCAGGAAGGCCTTTGAGGACCTTGTTTTCATAGATTATGAAATATACAAGCATATACAAAATCTACTTCGGGGAAGAAGTCCCACATCTACAAAAGCGGATTCCAGTCCCAACCCCCATTCCTACGTTTAACTTATCAGGCTTATAATAGTCAAATTCTTAGAGGAGTTTTCCTTGATAAACTAATAGCTTGACTAGTAAGGCATTTGAAGGACTTCAAGGAAAATCAAAAATATTAAATTTGTTAAATGCCATTTAGAAAAGGCTTCAGAAAATGCAATTAAGCTTACAAATTGGATTTACTGTTCAACTGAGTTAGTCTATCCAGCTGGATTACATGGGCATAAGACAACTGTCCTCTAAAAGTGCTTAGTTAGGTTTCACATAAAATTAAACTTAGAAAGTTTGTAAATAAGTTGCAAATTAAATAATTAACTAAAGTTTTATAAGTACTCAAAATGCTTTTAGGTTGTATAATCCTTTCCATAGTCAAAAAAAACTTGGACAATCAAAATTCAAACTGACAAAGGCCAAAGTTGCACTGCACACAAAATATAATGATATATAATATTTATAATATTTAATACAATATATAATAATTAACTCTCAAAAAAAAAAGAAATTAACAAGGAAATATCAATGTCCCTACTAGAGAAAGGAAGTTGTTTCCAATTTCTATTATATGTTCGAGCATTGGGGTGGTTTGGATGAAAATGGCCCCTATTAGCTCATAGGATGGCACTATTAGTAGATGTGGCCTTGTTGGAGGAAGTGTGTCACTGGGGGAGGGCTTTGAGGTTTCAGATGCTCAAGTCAGGCCTAGTGTGACTCTCTTCATGTTGCCTGCCTATCCTGATGTAGAACTCTCCAGCAGTGTTGCCTGCCTGCTGCCATGCTTCCCACCATGCTAACAATGGACTAAATCACTGAACTGTAAGCCAGTCCTAATTAAATGCTCTCTTTTATAAGAGCTGCTGTGGTCATGGTGTCTCTTCACAGCAAATAAAGCCCTAAGACAAGCATGTATGTGTACATTGGGCATAATTAAAATTCACCTATTACTGAGGATCACAGTCAAAAAGCTTTGAAAGTCACTGGTACTGACACTCTAGTGACATACCATCAGCTCAAATTCCCTGTCAAATCCTCTACTTAAAGGCATCTGGAGTATCAAAAATAGCATAATTTTTCTTCAATTGGTAAAAATTCTATTCATGGAATACTCTCTTCATTGCTCAGCTATTAATAGTTTCCTGATTTGTCACGACTTAAAATCACTGGCTTCGCTGGCAAACAGCCAGGTTTGCAAACAAAGGTTTGGTTGTTTCTGATTTTCCACTATCTTTGTTTCCCACTTATTCCTAACTCATACACATCTGCTTATGCTGAGACCCACCTCTACCCCCAGTGAAAGCAATCTTGAAATAGCAGTGGTGACCTCTCTTCAGTCATTATCATACCTGAGCCCTGTGATGCTTTTGATTTTGTGTGACCGTTTGTCTGGGATACAGGATGCCTAGAGTGCTAGAAACACATTGTTTCTACGTGTGTCTACTGAGGCTACTTCCAGAAGAGATTAGTATCTGAACTGGAAGACTGAATAAAAAACAACCCCCATCAACGTGGTTAGGTATCACTGAATAGAATAAAATGATAAAGTAAAATTTTCTCTTCCATCCCTCCTCATCCCTTTCCTGGCTGAACCATCCATCTTCTCTTGCCACAAACACTGGAGCTCCTGACTCTCCTGCCTTCATACTCACACTACTGCACCAGCAGCTCTCCTAGGTTTACAGCTCTCAAATAGAGTCTCACAGGACTTCTTACTTTTATAACCACATGAGTCAATTCCCATTAATAAATGTTCTCATATGCAGTCGTATGTTGCTTAATAACAAGGATGTATTCTGGGATGTGTGTCGATATAATTTTGTCATTGTGCAAACAAAATAAAGTATGATTACACAAACTAAAATGGTTATGATACCAGGAGAAATCTAGTCCTGTGAAATCTCTGATGTAGATGCAGTCTGTCGCTGACACAAGTATGGCAGTATGTGTATATGGTTCTGTCTCTGAAGAAGCCTGTCTAGGCAAACTCCATGGCATCTGATCCCACTGATTATTCCTCTCTTTGACATTCTTCCCTTCCTAGGTACACACAGCATTGTTGCAATGAACAATCTTCTTTTCTCCACATACTTAACTCTCCATTTTTAAGAATGAGCTTCATTTCTTCAAAGAGTGACAGAGTGCTCTGTACCACAATGAGCATTCCTTTCACTGAGGTATTATAACTCAAAGCTTTCTAGCGTGTTTTACTGGTACTCAGATGTTCTCCTTACTCTCTGATGGAATTTTAAAACATAAAAAGTTAGGCTATGGCCATCTTATCACTGTCTCCTTAGTTACACAGTCCACTCATACCCTAGGGTCACCCTCTCTTGAAGTTGCACATGTTTTGGGGCTTTGGGAGCATTTCCCAGAGTAAAAATCTTTCACTCAAAGTCATATTTTATGATTCATTCCTGATCAGTCTTCCAGATGAGTTTATATATTATTTCTTCAGTGAAGTCTCCCCTAACACCACTTCCCTGGAATCATTAATTACATCTTCATCTAACTGAGTCCATTTGGGCTATGAGAAAAATAATCAGACTAGGTAATTTATAAACTAAATAAATGTACTGCACATAGTTCAAAAGGCAAGGAAATTCTAGATCAAGGTGCTAGAAGACAGCATGTCTGGTAAGACCCCACTTCCTGGTTCATAAACAAGCATTGTCTCATTATATATTCGTGTGTGTGTGTGTGTGTGTGTGTGTGTGTATGAGTGTGTGTGTTATGTGTATGTTCGCATGTGTACATATATGTGCACATGAGTATAGAGGCTGAAGTTCAATCTTTGGTGTTCTCAATCACTCGCCATCTTTTTTTTTTTTTTTTTTTTTTTTGAGGAAAGGTCTCTGGTAATCTAGCAAACCTCAGTTTTGAATCTCTCATCTGGGATTACAGGCATACATCACCACATCCAGCTTCTGACATGAGTGCTGCAGATCAAACTTGGGTCTTAATGCTTATGTGGCAAGAATTTTACTGGCTGAGCCATCTCCCCAGCACCTTTCACTGTTGGTCTTGCAGGCTAGTAGTTTGTGTTTCATTAGAATCACATAATACTTATTTTCAATGAAAAGACTTTATCAATTATACTTAACAATTTCACACTGTAAGACTTTAAAGAATGTAACTTAAGTAAATTATTGAAAAATCCCACAAAATAACACTTATACACTTATAGAACAAAAAGAGACTCAATGTGTCAACCCTTTGGGTATTAGATATGACATTCTAATTGTGTAAGTTTTAAAGGAGCTGTCAAAACTAAACAGATAGTCACAGCAGTAGACATCCAACCTAGTTTTCTGATTACCTACCCAAAAGGAAGCTATAATGACTTTTAAAAGACTCACATTTGTTCTCATGAGAGCCAAGAACCAGGAGGGATGGGGAATTTCACAGACTAGTGAACACCTTTTTCCTAAACTGTAAGCTTCATTGAATTTTTGTGTTTTATAAATGAACTATTTCATAGGTCAAATACAGAGGCATTAAAAAGCTCACTTAAAAAAAAGAATGACTCTGATCATTCAAGAATTATATAAAAGCAAATGGGTTTTGACCTCATTAAGGTTAAGCTACACTTTTCAATACGGCAAATTAGCATGGGCTGCTGGTTTTCTCACCTAAAATCAACCCTGGAGAAACTATAAAAGCAAGCCAGAAACATGGGCTCCAAGAATGAGCATCAATTAGAAAAACCACAGGAGACAGCCTTATGGAAACAGAGAATTGTGTTTTGAGTGAGTGAGAGGGGGGTGAAAATCCTTGATTTATCAAGTCAAGTCATCACAAATTTGATAACCTGAATGCCTGCTACTTACAGTTGACACATGAAGCTGGGGATTGAGGCACATCACCTGTGTGCTCTGTGCTACCACAGACACTGTTAGAAGAAAGTTAAATTAGAAAATGCTCAGTTGGTGTGGACAAAGACTTGGAAAATAGCGATGTGTGAAAGACCCACTGAGTTGAACTTAGAAGCGCTTTGAGTAGGAAAAGAAGTTTTGTCTTTCCTTTAGTGTCAAGTATATTAGGCAAAAAATAAAAATAAAAATGTGTGTGTGTGTGTGTGTGTGTGTGTGTGTGTGTGTGTGTGTCAGCCCTCGCCTCAGGGCTCAGTGAGCTTTGTGGAGGAGGAAGCAGAAAAATTGTAAGAGCCAGCATGGATGGAAGATACCAAGAAGACATGGCCTTCTAGACACAACAGAGCTGACGCCCATATGAAGTCACAGAGACTGTGGCAGCATGCACAGGGCCTGCGTGGATCTAAGACAGACAGGCTCCCCGAGAGAGAAAGTAGCACAAGACCCCATCCCTAACCCAGAAGCTATCTCCAGCTTAAAACTGTTCTAAAAAGAAAAATTAGTTTTCTCCAGTGGAGTGTCACTGAGCATACAAATGACACTTAAGGGCAGGCCCATGCCCAGCAGTCGATGGCCAACACAAAATGAACTCAGTGGTATTTCTGGAGGGTTGCTGTCTCACAATGCTTTGTATGGGCATTTTCTTACCTGACAGGTATTTTGCTTATATATTACAGTTTCTGATATTCTGATTTTATAAAATTTCTGTGTGTATAAGTATATATGTCTTTGAATCTGTGTTTCTTGTGCTTTTTCTTTGGCTTTTTTGTTTGTTTGTTTGTTTGTTTTGTCCTATTCCTATTTGTTTTTTTATTTGAGACAGAAGAGAAAGGGAATCCAGTTGCTAGTTAATTCTTTCTCAAGTGAATAAGAATCTGCTTTTAAAACATTAGTTTTCCTGGGCAGTGGTGGCTCATGCCTGTAATCCCAGAACTGGGAGGCAGAGGCAGGAGGATCCCTGTGAGTTGGAGAACAGCCTGGTCTACAGAGTGAGTTGCCAGTCAGCCAGAGTTACAACAGAGGAACTCTGCCTCAAAAAACACAAACAAAAAAATAATTTCTCAGGGCCTTGAGCATTCTAGACAAGCAATCTGCCACTGAAAAACACAATTAGTTCTTGGTTTCACTAGATAGGTCCCTCTATGAGGTCCATGCTGGCTCTGAAGTCACTATGTTGCCAAAGGCTAGGTAACAAGCAGGGTGCTAGGGAGGCTGCAGGGAACTCCCTGGGAAGGGGAAACAGAGCAGATTTCGTGGGTGGACTGGAGACAGATGGAGATGTGAACAGGAGGGATCAGCTGGGGAGGGTGCGTGGAGGGAGAGGGTATGAGGGGAGGTGACTAGAATTAGGGGGCAATTTGGGGCTGATACGGAAACCTAGTGCAGTGGAAACTCCTTGGAGTCTACGAGGGTGACCCTAGCAAAGACTCCTAGTAATGGAGAATAAGATGCCTGAACTAGTCATCTTCTATAACCTGGCAAGGCTTCCAGTGGGACTGGAATACCAACCCAGCCACAAAACCTTTGACCTACAATCTTTCCTGTCTGCAAGATGTGCTGAGGCAATGGTGGTGCAGAACTTGTGTGAGTGGCCAACCAGGGACTGGTCTAACTTAAAGCCCACACCATGAATGGAAGGCCATGCTGGATCTGCTGGATGGCCAGGAACCAGAGCCTGGATAGCCCAGAGACCTAGAGTAGAACCAAACATGACTGGTTAAAAAAAAAAAAAAAGAATCAATGAAATGATTCTTAATGGTATTCTCCTACACTTATTGATTGGTCCCTTGTTCAGTCATCACCAGAAGGCTTCCTTTGGCAGCTAATGGGAGCAGATGCAGAGACCTAAATTAGAGATATCCCTCAGGTCTCTCCCTTTGGAGTTTGTGGAACCCCATGGAATCATAGAAGAACTGGAGGAAGGATTGTAGGAGTGAGATGGTTGGAGGACACCAGAACACAGCCCACAGAATCCACTATGCAGGGCTCATAGGGACTCACAGACACTGAATTGCCAATTATGGGGCCTGGATGGGTCTCCACTAGGTCCTCTGCATATGTGATGGTTGTTAGCTTGGTGTTACTATGGGACTCCTAACAGTGGAACTAGAGGTGTCTCCGACTTTTGCTGCTCTTGGAAGCCTTTTTCTGATTTGCTTTCCAGCCCTGATGTAAGAATATGTGCCCAGTCCTATATCTTGTTAGTGTTTGGTTGATATCCCTGGGAGGCCTGCTCTTTCTGAAGGGAAATGGAGGAGTAGATCTGGAGGAGAGGGGAGGTGCTGGGGAGGTGCTGATTTTTTCCAAAACACAAGACGGACAGTGTCATTTTCCTACTCAAAATGCATTAAGGTTTCCAAGTCTTAAAATAAGACAGGTATTGTTGTGGTCCCTGGCTGTGTCTATGCTAAGTTCCCATCTTTTCCACCCACAGGTCTCTTTCACAGGTCTTATGACTGCAGTGCATCCCTTCCAAATGGTCTTTTCTTATGTTTTTGCTTTTGCTGGAAATTCTCCTACATACCTTTCTCCTGATTATTTTCATGAACTCTTCACATTTAAGTTCAATTATTTTTTTTCTTTAATGAAGCCTTCTTCATGTGTCTAAAGATACATTCTGATACAGCACACAGGCTTCAGGCAGTTTTCCTGAGAAACAGTATAGAGTCAATCTCACAAATGACCAATCTGCTGACAACAATTTGGCAACCATCTGCAGATTAGTTCATCATCCTGATACAGGATGGCTGCCACAGCTGTCTTTCTGGCAGTGTCAGAGACTAGCAGAAGCCAGAGTCGAGACAGTGAACCGCACCGAAGGAGATGCTTACATTGGAATGCTGTATCATTGGGCAGTAGTAGAGCAGGGCTTGGCATTTAAAGTGTGAAAACGTGATGCTGACATTCAGCCCAGACACACAGTCAAATTCAGGGTTAAGGAGCTGTCATGAATGTATCAAAACTAAGAAATGAAGACTTCAAAAGTTGTCAGCAATTCAGTGAATTGACCATTTGGTGAAACAACGACCTGGCAGACTACTGTTCATCAAATTGATTTTCTAGAAACTGGCTTTTGGCAACCTAGCTTCCAGAAAGTTGTCTGTTAGGAATTCAGTAATTCAGTGATTTGGAAAATTGACTTTTGGCAAATTGGCTTTCTGCAAATTGATTTTTTGGTAAATTGGCCTTCTTACAGCATCATGTGCCTCACCTTGTATCATTTTATAGTTAATGTTTTCCATTTTTCTATGATTATTGGATTTGTGGTGCTTTGACCCACTCTATGTGAGCACCAGAGAGGAAGGGTAATATTTGTTTTTATTCACCTTTGTGTTCTCAGCTCCAAGCATAGCATCTGGCATACAGGAAGTACTTGATAAGTGTTTGTAGAGTTTGCTGCAGAACAAAATGGAATGAAAAATGGACTTAGGGCACTACTAACTGGTTCTTCATTACCAAAGCCTACAGGACCTAATTTTACTTACAGCTAAATAGCCTATACGGACGCTGCACATGTGTATGGGTACCCACAGCCACCTCATGCTATGGTACCTCTTAACCTTAGTGATGATGATAATGGCTAACATATATATGTATATGTTTTATATATATATATATATGTATATATATATTTCCAGTTATTAACTCGTTTAGCCCCTGAAGTAATACTATGGTTTAGATTATTGCTGTAATCTTTATTTTACAGATGAAGAAGCTGAAATGTGAAAGTAACACAGTGTCCTGAACACAGGTAGTCTGGCTCCAGCAGTAATTAATATATTGTGGCCCTCTTGTTTAAGAAAACTGAAATTTTACTCAAAATGCAGCAGTATGACACAAGCTATTTATCTAACTTCTCTTAGGGTGGACATTACAGAAGAAGACACAGGACGTGAGAAGGGAATATAAGTGTGGATGTAATGATTTAGAATGTAATTTTGAATAGTGTCATTGAGGATAATGGCTAATGAGGGTCTAAAGAACGGTGGTGATGGGAGCTTTTAAAGGTCCATTAGCTGCAGCAGGTTACTACTGTCCCTTTTGACTCTCTGGCTCAGAAAATGAAAAAGAAAGATAGGAAGAAAGATATCTTCACCACCCTTGTTGGCAGCCTGGAAAGAAAGAAAGGGGGGGAACAGAGGGAGGGAGGAAAGAAGGAAGGAAGGAAGGAAGGAAAGAAGGAAGGAAGGAAGGAAGGAAGGAAGGAAGGAAGGAAGGAAAGGAAGGAAAGGAAGGAAGGAAGGAAGGAAGGAAGGAAGGAAGGAAGGAAGGAAGGAGAGGGAGGGAGGGAGGGAGGGAGGGAGGGGGAGGGAGGAAGGGAGGGGAAGCAAGGGAGGGAGGAGAAGCAAGGGAGGGAGGAATATTCACAGCCCATATTGGCTGTTTGAAGCTTGAAGAGCAGGAGCTGATAGTAAGCTGAGCTAACATCTCAATACAATATCCCTGAACCTAATTCCTCCAACCAAAGTCCCTTGATTTCCTCAGCTCTCTGGGCCTCAACCAATATATACTTTGAGCAAAGTTCCCAGGAGTCTAAGCAGCACACAATCATAAGGACAAGGTACAAGTGGGAAAATTGTGTTTTTCACAGTGGCACATAAACAAATCATAGCCACCATTCATGAATAATCTAAATCAAATTCTTTATCATGCACTATACCTGGGACAGTTACAAAAACATATTCCAAAAGCAATTCTGTGTTTTTAGATAAACCAAGGTCACAAAATTCCTTCTAAGAGTCTCGATACAATTAATCATCAGGAAAGATACTTTCAAAACATCATGTATGTTAGTATGCATATGCATACTAACAGGGTTCTTGTTTTGAAAGCACAGCATCATCACAAAATTCTCTTTACATCATGACTAAAAATAATGTAATTTTACATTCTTAATATATATAGTATATATTATAAATAATGTAATGTGAAATTCAGCTTAAAGAAATTTTTCTAGCATCTTCTACCAGACTGTGGCACCAAGTTTCTTCTATGTTAGTTCTCCACTACTCATAGGGACTGTGTGTCAATGCCCCAGGGTAGAGCTGCAGAGTACCAAACCCCATAAGTACTATGTTTTGTTCATATATACATGCTTACGAAAATGCTTAAGACACTTTCTTTTTTGAGACAGGGTCTTCTGTGTGTCACTGGCTGGCCTGGACCTCATTACATAGACCACACTAGCTCCAAACTCATAGAGATCTGCCTTTCTCTGCCTCCTGAGTGCTGGGTCCAAAACTATGTACTTCCACTCCTAGTTTTAAAGATTTTGTTTTGATGAAGTTTAATTTGTGTATTAGGCGCAGTATGAGTGTAGCAACGATAACTGATTGTAACTAGAACAAGTCAGGCTTGGTGGCACATGCCTATAATCTCAGCTGGCAAGAGGCAGAGGCAGGAGGAGGAGGTAGAGGCCAGCCTGGGTAACATAGTGAATTTGAGGGCAGCTGAGCTATACAATGAGATCTTCTCTTAGTCTAAAAGTAAAATTATATGTCAACATACATAATAAAAGCCACATCAATATGCCTGCCTCATCTACCTGTATTAGTCTCACTTTTCTATTAGAATGTGAGATGATACTTAAAGGAATCCCTTTAAGGCTTCTTTCGACATAGGAAATTGGCAGTATTATTACTTTTTTTCCTTGGGGACATTTTAAGTAAAGTACAGGATACTTAAACACAAGCGCTGCAATATCATGGCAGTTGATGCAGCAGTTGGGAAAGCTACTGACTGCTGGGTGGGTAATGTACACAGCATGTATACACAAGGCAAAGGGGTAATTCACATCCTAGGCCCAGTAGGATGGAGCAGGATGGCATAAGATTTCATCACACTCCTCAAAAAAGTACACAAATGTAAAGCTTTCTGGAACTTCCCAGTTAACATTTTCAAAGCCATGATTGGTGATGGGGAAACATCATCAAAGACAGCAAAGAAAACAAAGCCTCGGATGAAGGGAGAAGCATAAAAAGAACTGCATAGTCAACACTTTGTTATTGATCGAGAAATAAGAGGAATCTTCAGTAGGCTAGACTATGCTAAGCTATGATCTTTGGTAGGCTAGGCATCATTAACGTATTTTTGACTTACAACATTTTCAACATAATTCAGGTGTGCCAGACAGTTTTATATCAACTTGACACAAGTTAAAGTTATCTGAATGAGGAAACATCAATTGAGAAAATGCCTCCATAAGATCCAACTGTAAGGCATCTTAATTAATGATTGATGGGGGAGGGAACAGCCCATTGTGGGTGGTGCCTTCCCTGGCTGGTGGCTCTGGGTTCTATAAGAAAGCAGGCTAAGCAAGCCATGCTGAGCAAGCCAGTAAGTAACACTCTTCCATGGCCTCTGCGTCAGCTCCTGTTTTCAGGTTCCAGCCCTGTAGAATTCCTGTTTTAGCTCCCTTCAGTGATGGAATACAATAACCAATAAATTCTTTCCTACCCGACTTGCTTTGTGGCCCTGGTGTTTTGTCATAAAAATAGAAACCATAATGAAATCAACAGGCTTACCAAGGCATGACCTTATCAAAAGTCAGAGCACATGTGTAAAGATTCTGGCGTAATGTTACTTCTCGTAAGGATACCTGGATGGGAATGAATAGAGGTGGACAGTCTCTCAGCTATAGCTAAGGAGAATAGACAGTGATGTGATTCACCTTACAGAGGCCTCGTTATGTTATTAAAACAGCAATATGAAGCATTGTTTTTCTGTGCAGATTAGGAAAAACAAAAAAATTATAGTATTGTATTTAACATTTTGTAGAGAAAGTTACTTTTTATAGGCTCTCCATTTAATTTTTACAACTTGCATGTTATGTTTTTCTGACAATTGTTAAAATTTGTGTTAAAGCTAATGGGCTCCAATTGTGGTCCAACTCCTAGGCAAGCTGAGGCAGTATGAACCCTTTAGGCTATTAGATCAAAACCAGACAGAGCAACATAACAAGACCCCCATCATAAAAGAAGCCAACCTTCCAAATCCGCCCCCCAATAAGCAAAACTTATAGTTAAATACTAGAATTTTCTTCATATTGTTGCAATCAGAGTTCAAAGAAGTATAGATTTGGGATCAAAATGTTTTAGGAAGACTGCAATTCATTACTTACTAACAACCCTTTATAGTAAGATTCCTGTTTATAGATAAACACAATTTTGAAATGTACATTTCTTTTTAGTCTTCAACCATTAAAATAATCTGAACAATTTCCTTTCTAGTGTATACGTACAATGAAAAAGGTTGAGTTTGTTCCATGACAAACTGTGTCTTCTTTGAGCTTTTTTGTATGATCTCAGTAAAAGCCGTCTCTTTGCTTCTGTTTCTAGGTGGATGATGTGCTTCAGTGACTTGGTTTCATTTGTGAAGAAACCAATCTTGCTATGACAATGTAGTTCATAACTTTTTAATAATAAGTCCAAGGTCGGGTCATATAACAGATGAAATTACTTCCTAAGAACACAGCTGAGGTCATTCACTGTCCACTAGGTATGGTCTATTGCATTGCAGCAACTGCGATCATTGCAGTACCAGGCTGATTTGGCTTTAGAACATAAGGTATTCTGAATATTTATTTCTTTAGAGCCTTTCAATTGGTAACAAAGTAGCATTGCCTTACTTGTTTTGTAGAGGTCGGAGAATATCAATATTTGGTCTGTTTGACTAAGAACATGATTCAATAAATACTCTAGAAAACTGTATCATGCAAGTTTTTTTTTAAAACATGGCTTAAATGCTGATTAAAATTTTCCTAATTTTTCCACATTCTTAGTCATCAGAGAAATGCAAATCAAAACTACAATAAAACAAATGACAGCTCAGGGTGGCAAGGGCGTGGAATAAGGGAAATACTCATCCATTGCTGGTGGGAGTGCAAACTTGTACAGCCACTATGGAAATCAGTATGGAGGTTCGGACCATGTGAGAGGTCATATGAAAACAATACAGTAGATGCTTCCTAAAATATATACATATATGTATATGAAGGTGACCTAAATGGAATCACAAAATAACAGGGGGAATTGAGTCCCAACTGGATATCTCTCATCACCAAATGAAGCCTCCAGTTCTGAGAATGAGTTATATCTAATCAAGTTGTTGGCCAAAGAGACACCATGGGAACCCCAAACAACACAGGCCATTGCTTAGGTCATTGGTTACTCTCCAGAAACTGATGGTAAGGCCTGGTTGCTGAAGACAAGTGTTGTAGAAGTTCATTTTTAGTTATGCTTAAAATACTGTTTTGTGCACTGTTGGGTGAGGGGCTGCTTGGGTCTTAGCATTTTGTATTGTCTGCAGGTGTTGGATTTCTGAAGGGATGTTTGATTGCTTATGATCTGCACCTGGGGAGTTCTGAATCAATAAAAACACCTGAGCTCAGACACTTGGGGTTCCACTATCATGGCACCTGTCATGATGGTGGTTCACTCTGCTGAGCTCTGGCACTGTTTTGCATCAATGAAAATGCTTCCTTGTCTTCCTTGGTGAGCCCACACAGCACCTAACTACTACAAATGGTTCCCAATGTGGTAGGCAGAAAGTAAAGAAGTGCATGACGCCATACTAGTTACATCAAACATGAAGTCAAGGAAGAAGAGAAAGAAACTCCATACCTCACAGAGTCTAGTAAAGTATGCTCAGAGCAGTTTCCAGAAGACAGAGATTAAGGTATTAATAAAAGGAAAGCTCTGTAAGAGAGAGTTGTAAATGAAAAAGAAGCTCCAAGATAAGAGCATGTTTCAGACAAATGTTTTGGACGAATTTTCATGGTGAAAACAGTTCACCTGGGAGCAAGGAAGAAGTAAGGTTTTGACTGCTTTTCCTGAACATGGAGCCTACTATCCCTCTTGCCACTGGTAGCAGCCAGGGCACAGGAAACAGAAACCAGAGTGTACTGTTATATAAACTGAATTTGTTGATGGCTATGTGTGTGTGTATGAAGCCCAAGTGGGTCTTGTGTTTGAAGTCTATGAAGGAGGGTATATGTTTCCCCATAGTAGTGGTGAGAAAGAATGCCAAACTGCCAGAATGTTTCAACCTGAGATTCTTCCCACCACCAGCCCAGGACCCCCTGCTGTTGTGGAAGTCAAGGGCTTGGTGCCAAAAAGCTGAGAAGTTTTTGATTTTTGTTTTTGTTTTCTGCAAACCTGAGGTGAGGTGGTCCTGAAAAGACACATCTGCTATGGTGATGAAAAATCTACTCCATGAGGGAACCCTTCCTACAGACAAGGTGACCAGTTATTTTTCCAACAAACTGGTCTCTATCTTAAAATCTGGAAAGTATTTCCTCAGGGTCAGCACACAGAAGTTGTCTTCCAGATACAATCTTCGAGATTGTATCTCATGCTGGTAGCTGAACTTGGTACTGTAAGAGTCACCCAGGTGGTACTGGTTTTGAAGGCTTGAAAGGATCTTTGGAGAGCTGCTGAGGCTTGGCACTATGAGAAGTCAGGAGAGGCCATTGGTGAAGGTGCAGCCTCAGAAGCAGTTGAAGGCCCAGATTGAAAGGGTCATGTAAAGAAGCCGAGGCTTGGCACCATGAAAAGAGCCCAGGAGAGGCTACTGGTAAAAGTGCAGCCCAGCTGCAGCAAGGGACCCCAGCATTCCAAACATGTCAGTACCATCGGATGACCACCAAGAACAGTAGCAGCAGTGGAGTGGAGCCAGCTGGAATCTGGAGGACAAGTGTACTGCTACAGACAAGACCTTCACAACTCATTAAATAAGGATAAGTTGAGCTGGTGCCTACCTAGAGTTTTCATTCCTACTGACTAGTGTTCATGGTACTGAAATGTACTGTGCATGCTACCAAAGGAGAAAGGTAAACACCAACCCAACAACAAACTCTTTGATCTACAATGTGGCCTGCCTGCAAGATGTACTAGTGCAATAGTGGCACAAAACTTGTGGGAGTAACCAACTGATACTTGGATTTAAGGCCCTCTCCATGAGCTGGAACCCATGCTTGACACTGTTCAGGTGGCCAAGAACCTGAGACTAGATACACCATGATCCTAGAGGTCCAAATACTATTGTTCCGCTAAAGGAAGGTAGCAATAAAATGACTCCTAATGACATTCTGCTATACTCATAGATCAGTGTCTTGCTCAGCCATCATTAGAGAAGCTTCTTCCTGAGTAAGTGGGCACTAATACAGAGACACACAGCTGGACAATGTGCAGAGTGAAAGAGAGCTTGGAACACTCAGTCTTAAATGGGATATCTCCATCAAATTCCTCCCCTCAGAGTTCTGAGAACTCTGCAGAAGAAGTGAAAGGATTTTAAGAGTCAGAGGAGATGGAAGACACCACATGGACAAGGCCTTCTAAACACAACAGGACCAATGAACATTTGAAAGCAAGAGACTATGGCAACTGCGCAAGTCTAAGCCAGAAGGAGTCTAAGCATGGAGAGGGGAATAGAGACAAACTCCTACCTCTAGGTAGGGACTTTATTTGTCCTTTTTATTATGGGGAATCAATAAAGAATCAGGAACCAAGAACTTATAATAACCATAAGCAATGGGCAACCTCACTATATTTACTGTGGTGAGAGTTTTCCAATATTTGATAAATATTATTTGTGTCCAAAAACTGTCTATAGATCTTTGCCTTTACTTCTGATCTGATACTAATATTATGACAGATCAAAGCTTGGGCAGATATTTCTCCTCTGTGTGATCAACAAACACCCATAAAATCATCACTTTTTAGTTTTTGCATTTCTATTCTGAATCAACAATTTATCTGCTTTGGGAGCAGTGGTTTGAAGAATGGGATGGTACATGACAGAACTGGACACAGGATCAGTTTGATGCCCTTGTTGACAAATTAGCATGGAATCTAAGAAAGACAAAGATCTGAACTAGTGCAATGCCAGTGAAGTTATCTTAGTGAAGCAACCTGTTCACATGGACTATTTGATCTGAGATAGGTCCAGAGCTGTGCATCAGGCATGAGTGGGTAATTTAATATGCTCCAGATGAAGCAGCTTTCATTTGTGCTGTCTCATCTTGCTGCTGAGGAAGGAACCCAGGGCCTTGTGCATGTACCGCCTGTGCTTGCACTTAACTACTCTCTCACTCCCCCTCAACCCTAATTAGAAGGTAGATCAAAGTATAGAGAGGTTGGACAACTTACATTTAGTGTTACATAGTCAGTAAGTGGGATGACTGAAGTTTAATCCAGGTCTCCTCAACCGCAACACAAAGTAGAACCTCCCTCCCCCTCTCTCTTGTGTGTGAAGGGCCAAAGGTGATGGAATTCAAGGTTATCTTTGTCTATGTTGTGAGATTAAAGTCAGCCTGGGCTACATGAGACCCTGGCTCACAACAAAAGAAATAAGCAAAACCACATAGAAACCAAGGAGGATTTCACATCTGATACAAAGCAAAAGTGATCATGACAGATCAGGCATGACTTCTGGGCTTCTGGATTTGGCACCTAGTGCATGACAATTATTGTATAGCTTGGGATACAAGATGAACATTTGAGGGTTTTATCCTGGAATATTGTATCTGAGGTACCTTTGAGTGAATACAGAAGCTAAGCAAGTTTATGATGTAGAACTCTGAAGCCACGCTATTGGCTCAGGTCCTGGTGCAGACTAACCACTCAACTGACATCAGAGAATAGAAAGGATGAGAAGAAACAAAAGAGGGGAAATAGGGAATCGGTAATCTCAAGAATATAATTACTAATGAGAACCATGGGAGTTGATAAAAATTCCCACAGGACACAGTTAAATGAAAAGAGAATTCAGAATAATTCTATAGTTCACCAGTACTTAAGGGGCCAATAAAGGAAGAGGAGCCTGAAGAAATGAGGAGGGACAAGACACTTTAGAAGAGAGAGTCACACAAGCCAAAAGAACTGAGAATCTGATGAAGAACATTACTAACAAAGGTCATAAGAATACATCCAATAAAGTAGTGGCAACAGGTCTCTAACCATGGCACACAACCTAAAATCATTCGCATGTTTTAATCATTCAAGACAAATGTGTGGTGTTGGTGTTTTATTCACAATAAAAAAGAGAGATAAAATAATCTGCCTAAAGTGACAAGGCCAGTGTGGTAGGGAATTTGATGGGCTGGTGAAAACGAAAGCAAAACCCCTTTAAACTAAGGTAGACAGAAAACAAGTGCACAGTGCAAGAGGTATCCGTCATGAAAAGTAAGAGAAGCATCAAGTGTGACAGTAACAGAAACACCTGTGTGCAATGATGCCTTGCAGGGGTTTTCGTTTTGCCTGTGAGGCTGAACCATTTGGAAAGCCTTCTCCTGCTATGTCATTCCTGCCGTGTAAATGAGAACAACTCTGTGGCAGCCAGTTGTAGCTAATTTTGTTTAATTGCTGTTGGGACAGAGCAGAGCTGAGATTTTTCTGTTTGGATGATGCTTGGACCAAGCTTGCCCACTACTCAGTTGCAACCTTTCCTTCACAGACAGGGTTGTAAACTCAGAGTGACTGCACAATTCATGTTCTTTCATTTTATTTTCAATTAATTCTTTGAGAATTGCATACAATGTATTTAGATTCTACTTCTTGATGAAACAAATAGAAACTGTAGTCATATTAATCTTAAATTTTTTTCTTCCTGTGTGTGTGTGTGTGTGTGTGTGTGTGTGTGTGTGTGTGTGTGTGTGATCTCAGTCCATGAATCTTGCTGGCAAGCTTCTGTACCCACTGAGCCACCTCACAAGCTCTCAAATTTAATCTTTATAATTGAAGTATTTTATTCAAGCCATCTTTGGCTTAGCACTGCTTTGGTATCTTCCTCCTGAAATGCCTCTCATAATAATCCATTCCTTTGTTCACTTCTTTATTCAATTTATGTTAAGCAAATAGTTGTGGAGGATCTCAAATAAATGAATCAAGCCTTGTGATGAACACTGGAGACACAAAGATCTGTACTCCGGGAACTTATAACATTTGAAAGTTCTTTTAATATTGTAAAATTCTGAAAGCTCCATCCAGTTTTTGCTTTCTTGGGTTTAGAAAGTTTTATCACTGTGAAAGACTTATAACTTATGATTCGATTGAGTTGCTCAACTGCAAACCAAAACCTATAAAAGCCAAATGAAATGTCAAGGTGAACAATATCATTCTGTGAATAAATTTTTCTGACTCAATTTTCAGAATAGCTTGATTTCAGAGTTGAATAAATTAGTAAAGATCAAACAGATTTGTTTTTCTTAAAAAAATTAGGTTTTTTTTCTTTAGGGGTGAGATTTAAAAAAGTGTTTGTGAGAGATCCTACAGAAAGACATGTACGTGTTATAAAGGAAGCCTTGATGGGCTGTGATGAAAATTGTATGTTTGAATGGGGGGGGGGATTTTTTAAGTAAAGAAAAATTAAATCTTAACTATAATTTCATTCAAAGGATTATTTGAATGACAATATAGCAACCTCTTCTTGCTCAAGAGTTAGCTGCACTATGCCAACTGACTCAACATCCTGACTGCACTGTGGCATGTCATGAGCTATCATTTATTTGATATAAGTTACTTCCTTCACCTATAACTTTATTAAGCATAGCATCCTTTCTCTGATTTCTCTGGATTGTAGTTAGTGCCTCACATATGGAAGGCATCTATAACTTTGTCAAATACAAGAATTAGTAATGTGCTAGTTTGTCATACATGGCTTATGATGCAGTTTGAAATTACTCTAATTGTTTTGTAAAATGCTGGATTGTCAAATCTATTTGTCGAAGATGTGAAAATTGAGAATTAGAAGGTACCTTTAAGCCAATCAAAATTATTACTTTTATTCACTTATTTATTCATACGTTTTTGTTGTATTCTTGTCTCATACAATACTTCCTGATCTCAGTTTCCACTCTCCTTTCCCATCACTCCAAGTTCACCTACAACCTCCCTCTCCTCCAGATCCACTCCCCCTCCATTTCCATTCAGAAAAGAGCAGTCCTCCTAGGGATATCAACCAAACACTGAATAACAAGATACAGTATGACTAGGCACATGCCCTCATATCTAGGCTGGACAAGGCAACCCAATAGGAGGAAAAGGGTCCCAGGAGCAGACAAAGGAGTCAGAGGCATTCCCAGTCCCGCTTTTGGGGGTCCCACAATTACACCTAACTAACAACCATAACATATATACAGAGGACCTAGTGAAGGCCCATGCAGCCTCTGTGATTGCCTCTTCAGTGTCTGCGAGCCCCTTAGTTGATTCTGTGGGCCATGTTCTCCTGTTGCTTTTGACATCCTCTGACTCCTACAATCTTTCCTCCCTCTCTTCTACTAGGTTCTAGAACTCTGAGGGGAGAGACCTGATAAGATCTCCAATTAAGCCTCTCTCTGCCTAATGTTTGGCTGTCTCTGCATCTGTTCTCATTACCTGCCAGAGGAAGCCTCTCTGATGACTGAACATGGCACCAATCTATGAATACAGGAGAATATTATCAAGAATCATTTCACCCCATGGAAGAGAGGGAGGAGAGACTTTGAGAACCAGAGGGGTGAAGACACCAGGAGAACAGGCCCTATGGAGTCAACTAACCAGCACTGTTGGGGCTCACAGAGATTGGTTTTTCTTGGCTTTCTTTAAGGGATTTATCCATTTCCTCCAATGATTTCTTTGTCTTATCCTGGGTTTCTTTAAGGGATCTATTTATTCCCTCTTTAAGGGCATCTATTATCTATTAAAACATCGGTTTTAAGGTCCTTTTCTTGTCCTTCAGCTAAGTTGGAATATTCAGGGCTTGCTGTAGTAGGATTGCTGGGCTCTGATGGTGTCATATTTCCCTGGCTGCTGCTGATTTCATTCTTGTGCTGGAGTCTAGGAATCTGGGTTTGAAGTCATTATAAATCTAGGTGCTTTTTGGACGAGTGTTTTGTTCCTTGGTTTCTGTTTCCTTTCTGGTCTTCTGGTCAGTATAGCCTATGGTTGAGCAAAAGGTCTCCACCAGAGTAAAGAGCTGGGACATGGTGACAAGAGAATGGGGATTGGGTATAGTGTTGGGGGAGCACTGAGAGGTGGGAGAGGTCCAGGGACTGGCAGGGCAGCCTATCTGGAGTTCTGTTGGCTGGTGTAAATTCTGGTCAAGCAGGAGATCTCTTCCTGAGTTGGGGGCTGGGACACAGCAAGCAGGGGAAGAGAGGCTGGCAATCAGAGCTATCACTTATAAAGTAAATTATGAGGCAGGTGCTGTGTGTTTTATACTCTCATTTAATCACACCAAGCACAAGTACTGTTTTTGCGTAGCTATCAACTTTATGTTGACACATTTACTAATGGAAAGAGTGAAGCTGTTCTATGGCTTCTACCTATGCACTCAGAGTCTTATGTACAAGCAACACACATGTGCACTTACACCATACACCAAAAATAAATACCTTAAAAACATTAAGGAAAAAATTTAAAAATGTACCATGGATCAGAACAGAGAATTCTCAAGAGAAGAAATATAAATGGCTCATAAACCCTTTCTAACTGTTCAGCATTACTGGCCATGAGGGAAATGCAAATGCAGATGCACTATTAAGTTCCATCTCACCCCAGTCAGAATAGCTACCACCAATGAAACAAATGACAACAAATGCTTGTGGGGAATAGGGAAATAGGAATGCTTAGTCACTGTTGGTAGAGAGGTACATTTGGGCAACTACCATGGAAGTTAGTGTGGAGGTTTCTTAAAAAGATAAAAGACCACCATATGATACACCTACACTATTCCCAGGTAAATATCCACATACTCCACATCCTCCTACAGAAGATATGCATACCCTTGTTCAGTGCTGCTCTATTCCCCATAGTTAGGAAATGCAATCAACTTAGATGTCTACAAACTGATGAATGGATAATGAACATGTACTGTGTATGTACCACAGAATTTTATTCAGCTGCAAAACAATGAAATTTGGGGGGAAATGGATAGAACAGGAAAATACACTAAGTGAGGTAACCTAGGCCCAGAAAGAGAAACACCTCCCCTCATATATAAATTCTAGTTTTAAAATTTTAGATATTTATGTTTGATTTGGACTATCTATGGAGTCCAGGAAACTAGAAAGTGGCTATGAGAGAGAGAAAAGAAAGGGTCTTAAGGGAACAGGGGACAGTATAACACATACGACATGAAGGTAAAGGGTGGAATTGGGGGTATGCACCAGAGAAGACTACCAAGACATAGGTTTAAGCCAGTAGAAAGTCTGTATGCCAGCAGGTGACTACAACTAGGTGTTGGGATCCCAGGGTAGCCCCAAGCCTTTCTCAGGATGAGTTTTTAAGCACAGAAACCATATTCTGGATTGACATACTTCTGTTAATAAGAACAGTTACCCAGAAGCAGAACTACAGAAGCTAAAAAGGAAGGTTAGTATATTTTGATACATTCCCAGAACTATATGAACATTGATGGGTTAGGCCTTTACTTTAGTTTTGGCAGGAGGTGCTGCTATATGCTGAATTGTATAGCCTGAATGTAACTGTAGTGAGCAAGTCATTATGGTTATCATAATGTTTTCAAAATGAGATTATTGGATAGTCTCTGGTTTACCTGAACCTGCTTCAAGGACATTTCTTTTCTTGTTTTTAACTCTTGGTTAACCTATCCTCTTCCATTACCCCATCCCCGCCTCAATCCACCTCTGCTTAAACCTTTAACTGTTGTGGAAGTTTATTTTTAGTTATGTACAAAATATTGTTTTGTGCACTGTCGGGTGAGGGTCTGTCTAGTCTTGGCATTTTGTATCGCTTGCAGGTGTTGGGTTTCTGTAGGGGATGTTGATTGCTTATGATCTGCACCTGAGGAGTTCTGAATCAATAAAAACACCTGAGCTCAGACACTTGGGATTCCACTGTTGAGTATGGCATTGGCCATGACAGTGGTTCCCTCTGTTGAGGGTCTGGCAGAGTTTGCATGTATTAGAATGCCTCCTTGTCCTCCTTGGTTTGGCTACCATTGCAGCTTACTACTACATTTAACTCTCAGTATTCCTGTAACAGAGTCCCAGACCTCCGTAAATCTTGAGATCTTAACACAACTGACTCCATGATGGAAGTGTCATTTCTCTCGATGAGTATAAAACAAGCAACCCTGAGAAATAAAGGTTTGTCTAGGACAAAAGCTCACTGCTTCCTCTAAAACAGTGGACTATCTAGTTCAGTGCTAGGCTCTTAGAGCACAGGCTGTTATGTGGGCAGGCTCCAGCTGGGGCCCCTGCATCACTCCCACAGGAATCAGAGGAGAGGAAGCAATACAAGTGTATCACTGACGATGCTGCCTGGAGCATCTTAAGTTAATAAAATGTTCCTCTTCAACACAGAGGGAACATCTCCCATCAGTGTGGATCAATAGCTGATGAAACAGCATATGCACTTATTACCTTGAAACATAGTAAATCTTAGAAATAACGAATTCTATCCTAAGTTATAATAAAGATCCCAGAGTAGACAGCATAAGGCAAATGGCACAGTGTATGATATGTTTTAAATTTAGTAATTTCAAAGCGTTTCATTCCACAAACGACCTTCCTAAAGGACAAATATTTTCTTCTATCTTGAAGCATATAACAAACTATCACATTTTGTTTAATCTATTTTTTAAATCTATTTGTTTAATCATGGTTAAAGCCTCAAAAAAAGGCAATAACACACTGCTCAGAATATTTAATATCCCAAAGGTTAGCAGGGTCTGTTATCAATTTACGGAAACAGTTAAACAGTTGATAGGTAGCAAAAAGATGCTGACCAGCAGAGACAGTCAAGCCACACACTCCAATGGGATTCTCTCATTCCATATCATTCTTCTGGAATTTCCCAGCACTCTAAGGGAAGGAGATCACAGATCTGCTGAGACAATGGGGTCCAAAAGACACTGAAAAAATAACAAAAATATTACCTTAGAAATATAGAAGGGAAACATTTTCAGAAGAGGTGTTATTTATCCAATGTGTAAGTTCAAGTTAATTATTATGGCCACTGTATGTTATCAAATAAAAGAACTGTCTTTATAAGGAATGATAAATTAGATACTCAACAATAATAAATATTCTGGAAAAGTGAAGCATGGGAATCTAGGTGGATACTTGTACTCACAATTTAAGTATCTTTTTTAGGTTCTTCATACACTTACCCTAATTATGTATATACTTTATACATATTAGAGTGTTATTTAAGACCTAGTCTAATAATTTGATTATCAAGTACAAGTGATGAACTGCAAAAAGCACACAGAACAGCAACTGCCACAGATTTCCCACAAGTTCATCTCTCTGACATGAAAAGAATTTATCAGGCAGAATTATCTTATGGAAATGATTTTTTTTTCCTGAAACCATATGAGACTCAATGAAATAATTGCACCACTATTTGTTCTTTAGTCTCTAACTTTTTTCATTCACAAGATTATGAAGAATAACTTTCTTTAGTATGTGTACCCTGCCTTTAAAGATTAAAATGTAACCAAGACAAGAAATGTGACTGTGGTGTTATGGAGGAAGATGGTGCAAAAGACTATTTGTAACACACACTCAGAAAAAAAGTATTGAAGGGTAAAAAGATAAAAAATAAATTCATTTAGAATAGAAATATGCTTTTCAGTAGGATTCGTAATTTATTATATTTGTAAATGATTAAGAAGCTTGATTTTTTTTTATTTTACTGTTTGTGATGCTGTACACAAACCCCAATAATAGTACCTTGCTAAAACTTAGTTATCTGAATCCAATTTAAAAAACCAAACTTTAAGACATGTATATATATATATATATATATATATATATATATATATATATGCATTATAATAAAAATTTATAATAGTAAATCTTGACAAATATTTCTTTGAAAATAGATATATGAGCATATACCAATATAAGGACTTTTGTTACAATAAATTCCAACTTTTTAAAATAATCTTTGAGTGCTGCTATCCTGGTTGCTGAGTAATGAAATGACCCTTGCCTCTAAGGAGCTTGTATCCCAGCACATGATAAAGACGAACAAGAATCAGAGATAAGAATTGTGTGATAAATGCTAGAAATATAGGACACTATGCGGATATTTTATAAAATAATTGGTTATTGCATTGGCTGACTTGGTAAAGTGTCCTATGACGATGGGTGAGATGGTTAATTTTAGTTGTCAGCTTGATTAGATTAAGAAAGCCCTAGGAGGGATGGGCATGTTTGTATACACTCTTAATTCCAAGGCTTGGGAAGCAGAGGCAGGCAGACCTCTGTGGGCTGAAAGCCAGCATTATCTACATAGTTTCCAGGATAGTCAGGGCTATCCCTGATTCAAAAAAAGAAAAAAGGAAGAAACTTCTAGATTAGTAAAACACAGGTCTGGCCTACCTGTGAGGTGTTCTAAAGACAGATTGTGAAGGCTCTGGCTTAATGAAGTGTAGGATCAGTAATATGATGTCATTACTAAGAGTTGGAGAAAGGTAGGAGGTGGAGCTTAAATGGAGGAAGTAGGTCACTGGGCATGTCCCCAAGGGCTTTATCTTACACCTTCCTATACTTCCTCTCTTTGATTCTTACATGTCACTTTCCCACTTCCAGGATGTTCTGACGAAGTACATGGGGCCAAATGACCATAGACTGAAACCTTCATCTGTGACATAAATCTTTCCTCCTTTAAAGTTATTTATATCATATATTCTTTCACAGTAACAAAAAGGCTAAAACATGGAGACATCTGACCTGACACTGTAAAGGATGAATTAACAAGGCCAGAGGCAAGGAACCAGACAGAGCAGCTCTGTGATGATTCACAAAGAAAACAAGAGCAAAGTGCTTAAAGCTCCCAAATGCAGAAAAGCTTATAAAAGCCAAAGTTACCACAGTCAGAAGCCATCACTGTACTTCTGCTGCATTTGGGTAACAAATCTAATCATTTCACTTAAGAGTGCCTTTTTTTTTTTTTTTTTTTGGTTTGTGTGTGTGTGTGTGTGTGATTTGTTGTTGCTGCTGTTGTTTTTTGTTTGTTTGTTGCTGTTTTCCAAGACAGGGTTTCTCTGTTGTAACTCTGGATGTCCCAGAACTCACTCTGTAGACCAGGCTGGTCTTGAATTAGCAGAGATCCACCTGCCTCTGCCTCCCAGGTGCTGGGATTAAAAGACGTGAACAGCCACCACCCAGCTAAGAGCTACTTTTTAAGGTTATAATGAGCTCCATTATGGGCATTTTCATACCTAGGTGCCATTACACTTTGCTCCCATTTGTTCCCTCCTCCATTGTTTTTGCCTGTCCTTTAGCCATTCCACCCACTTTCGGTCTCCCTCCAAACTGTCCTGTTTTCTGCTTTTATGTTACAAGCATTCCATCATTCTCTTTTTCACTCTTTTCTTATGGTCTCTTTTCTATGAGAGGAGAGAGAGAAAGAGAGAGAGAGAGAGAGAGGAGAGAGAGGAGAGAGGAGAGGAGAGGAGAGGAGAGGAGAGGAGAGGAGAGGAGAGGAGAGGAGAGGAGAGGAGAGGAGAGAGCGAGGCGAGGCTAGGCTTAAACCTAGCTTCTTTATAGAGAGAAACATGCGGTTTGTCTTTTCTCTAGTTAGTTTCAGTTAGCACATTTCCAGTTCTATTCACTTTCCTGATAAAATCACATTTTTCTTTAGGGCTGGATAAAATTTCATTGTAAATATGTTCTACGTCTTCATTTTCCATTCATCAGTTGATGGATATCTAGGCTAGTTCCATGTCCTGGTTATTGTGAATTGAGCATAAATTACACAGATGTGCAAGTATCTCATGTGGTATGTTGACTTAGAATCCTTTAAGTACATACACAGAAGTGGTATGGATGGACCATATGTTAAATTCCCCCTCCACATTAGCAATCCATATGGGTCCCCCCTTTCCCCATTTTCACCAGCATGTTATCATTGTTTTTTGATGACAGACATTTGATTAAGATAAAATCTCAAAAAAACTTCACTTGAACACTTTTTAAAATTAATGACTGGCCATTTGTATTTCTTCTTTTGGGAACCATCTATTCCATTCATCAGCCCATTCATTCATTAAATGACTCATTGTTTTTAATTTTTGTAATTCTTTGCATATTGAAAATACTAAGCCAGCTACTGATGTGTAGTTGGCAAAGATTTTCCCTCATCTTGTAGACTGTCTCTCAATTGTGGTGTTTGTTTCCTTCACTGTACAGAAACTTCATTTCAGCTCTTGTGATTATTTTCTGAGTTGTTGGAGTCCTTTCCAGAAACCCCTTGCCTATGCTTATACTTAGCAGTAAGTGTCTTACTAACGTTTGTTCCTGGCAGTTTGAGTCTTACAGTCATGGACCTATTTTGAATTGATTTTTGTGCAGGGTGAGAGATATGGATCTAGTTTCGACTTTCTACATGTGGAAATTTAGTTTTCCCAGCACTACTTGATAAAGAGGCTGTCTGACCACTAATGTGCTTTTCAAAGCTTTGTCAGAAACAAGGTGGCTGTAGGGGCTTGTTTCTGTGTCTTCTAGCCCACTAGTTTATATATTTATGTGTCAGTTCCCTCAACTCTCTATTACTATAGCTCTGTAACGTAAGCTGAGATCAGATACTCAAATGCCTTCATCCTTGCTCTTTCTGCTTACAATTGCTTTGGCTATATGGATTCTCTCAAGCTTCAATATCAATTTTAAGATTTTTGTTGTTGTTCTATGAAAAATGGCATTGACATCTTGACAGAGGGTACACTGAATCTGTAGAACTCTTTTGAAAATATAACCATTTACACATTGTTCTGCTAATCTATGAGCATTGGGGGGGTGTCTTTCAATCTTCTATTGCCCAGCTTCTTAACCTGTGGGTTGTGACCTCATATGGAGCCATGTAACTAAATATGTGTGTGGAGGGGAGAATGTCATAAAAATTTTGTAAACGGTATTCAAAAATAAATTCAAAGTCAAATGCTTAGTGAAGACAATGTGTTTCTAGCTTCATTGCCTAAATTACACCACAGAATCTCACTGTAGCTTTGTTTCTAAATACAGAATATACACGTGAATGTGAACAGTGTCAATGGACACTGCATGAAACAACTTCAAGACCACTCTGTAATCAAGTTTTTATTGTGCATACAAATCTTTGCTCTTATATGAACAATGGTTGAATTATGGAAAATGAAAATTTTTGTTTTCCTCCTGTCATTAATGATCATGTAACAAATTATATCTTTGGATTGTATTATATTAGAATATTGTATTTTATTAGTTTTTATATGTGTGAATGTGCATGTGTGTGCAGGTGCACCCACATGTGTGTACGCATTTCTCAGGAGGGTAAGACAGGACAGTGAGTTCAGGGAAGCCTGGGATATACAGTGAGACCCACTGGTGTTCTTTTGGGTTTGTTACTATTTTTGTTTTATTTTTATTGAGCCTCTTAATTTTATTTAGCAAACAAAATGAATATATATATATATATATATATATATATATATATATATATATACACATATACACATATATCATATTTAACCCCTCATGACCCTCTCTTGGCCCTACTCCTCCTTCCCATAGTCTTCTGTTCCCACAAACAATTGCACTTCTTCTTTTACATATATATTTTTTAAACCTAGATTCCACATGCAAGACAAAACAATTATTTGTCTTTAATCTCTTGCCTATTACCTTTTCTTGTTCCCACCTCCTTTCTCTTTTTTGGACCCCTTCCTCTCCCTACATAGCCCTCCTTCTATTCTTACAGGACAAGAGAGAAAGAAGTAAGCTGGGAAAGAAAGAGTAGAAAATCTTCTTTCTCCTTGCAGCAAAGAGGAATATCCAAATGAAGACATAGCAAGGTGACAACCATAAAGAGATCTATTGGCAACATGATTTTAAACTTCCAGCACACAGAGTTGTGAAATACATTCCAGTTGCTTAAGCTTCCCAGTCTGTGGTAGGTTTGCATGGCATCCCAAACAACCTAAGACAGTGTCTGTCTATCTGTATTATTCTTCACAATCGGCAAGTCCATATTACACAGGGGTTGGGGTTAGGGTTAGGGTCAGGGTAGGGGTAGGACTGAGACCTGTAGTCATCCCTCCCAACCCCACCATGTAGCCCCGGCTGTCCTGGAACTTGCTCTGTAGACCAGTCTGGCCTCAAACACAGAGTCTGCCTGATTCTGCCTCCCAAATGCTGGGATTAAAGGCTTGTGCCACCACACCCAGCTTGCTGGCATCTTTATTACACAGAATTCTAACTCTTAGTTTATTGATGAGTAAATAAAAATTCTTATTTCCAGCCACCAAGATTTATTCATACTTTGTTCTTCAGTTACATATAATATATATGGGCAAAAATTCAGTTAGTCCATCCATTGTCTATGCATATTCATGTTTACACTTGCGTCTTGAAATACAATTTGGAAAGCTCTAGCACTGCTTTTTCTAAATAAACAGGCTGTGTTTGTTGTTGTTGTTATTGTTGGTGGTGGTTGTTTGTTTTAGTTTTTGGTGAGGGAAATAATACAGGGAAAATAAAAATTAATAATCATCTAATCATAAGCTCTGACCACATACAAACTAGGGTTGGATGTGAGAGTAGGAGGTCATTTGTCACTTCTTATTTTGAAATACATTACAAAGAGTTACAAATATGAAGATCCTTTGACCCCTTCATTTCATTTCCCTTAGCATTATATATCTTATCTATATATAGCACAATACAAAAATCAGGAAATTGACATTGGTATGATCTATGTATGTATAGTTACATGCCATTTTACCTAAATGCAGAACTAATCCAACACAAAGAATCAACATTATAGTCATAGCCACTTTCCTCTACCATCCTAAACCCTAGCAATCACCAGTCTTTCCTCTCTAAAAATTTTCTTTTTGAGAATACTATGAAGGGACTTAGATAGTACATGACCTCAGAGATTGTCTCTTTAACTTGGAATAATATCCTTGAGATTAGTCAAGTGGGTATGCCTATTTATCAATAGTCTGTTGCTTTTTCTTGTTGGTATTGCTTTGAATGAACCAGTTTATTTACCCAGTTTAACCACTTCACTGATTGTCGTTATTGTTGACTAGTACACATAAAGCTACTGTAAACATCTATGTATGATTACTTTTATTTGAACATAAGTTCTCATTTATCTGAAATAAGTACCTTATAGCATTCAACTGCATGGTCATATGGTAATTATGTGTTTAATTTTAAAAGGTTTTTTTAAGTTACACATATATGTCTGTGTGGGTGGAGGTGACTGTGTGCACAGGCTTTGGGTCTCCCTGGAGCTGGAATTATAGGCTTCTGTGAGCCACCCAAAGTGAGCACTTCAATCTAAACGCTGGCAGTACACACTCTTAACTGCTGAGCCATCACTCCAGCCAACATGTTTAATTTTAAGAAGCTGCCAAATAAGATGGATGTGGGGGAAGCATGTCTGTAATTCTAGTACTTCAGAGGCTGAGGCAGAAAGATTACAAGTTGAGGCAAATCTGGGTTTCATACTGAGACCTCGTTTTAACAAGGAAAAAAAGAAACTGTCAAATATTTTTTCAGAAAAGATAAACTATTCTGTATCAACACCAATAACGTATATCTATGTTCTCTGCATCCTTGCCAGAATTATCACCAAAGTTAAAGTCCACTGTTCTAGTAAGTATGTTGTGGTAGTAAGTATCTCATGGTTTAATCTGCATTGCCTTTATAGTTAGTGATACTGAATATCTTTTCCTGTACTTCTATGCCATCTGTATGCCCTTCTCAGTTAAATGTGTTTCACACTGTTGCTCATTTTTAGCTGGATTACTTCTTGCTTATATTCTTTTTATTCAGGATACCATACAGCCTGGTCTGGCCCATATAAAGAAAGACAACGCCAAGCTCCTGATGTCCCTACATCTGCCTCCCGAGTATTGGTATTATAAGCACACACCACTATCCCCAGTTTACCAATTACTGAGACCCAGGGCTTAATGCATGCTAGGAAAGCAAGCACTCCGCCAGCTGATCTCCAGCCATGAAACTTATCTTTAAAGCATTAAGTTCAGTGGCCAAATACTTTTACACCATACAATCACTACGGCTGTTCATTTCCAGAACTGTTCATCTTCCCAAGCAGAAATTGTACACCCTCTAACTAAATGCCCTTCTGTCTTCCCTATACTTCTAGAAACCTCTGTTTTACTATCTCTATTAACTTGACTATTCTATTTACAGCACATACATGAGATCATACAGTATTTGTTTTGTGAGTGATTTCTTTCATTTAGGCTATTGTGGTCAGGGTTCATCCATGTATCAAAATCCCATGCATGTATCACACTTTACTTAACCACTCATCTGTTCATAAACAGCCTGTTTTCACCCTTAGGCCATTTTTAATAATGTCGTGAACACTGATAGACATTGCTTTTAATTCTTTGAGGTATATGCCTAAGTGGAATTACTCTACGATTATGAAATGGGACACAGTGGCAAAGGCAGGTAAGCCCAGCACATGGGAGGTAAGAGGCAGGAAGAATCAGTAAGTCAAGGTAATATGCAACTAAGCCTTTCTAGGGGCAGCCTGGACAAAAGCAACAACAAATGCACAACCCTGGCATTTGTTAAAACTTTAGGGTTTTTTGCTATATTTGCTTTCAAATGTAGCTTGAAAGCCGAATCAAACTTTTCTCTATAGCTTTATCTTCTACCTACCTGGGAAAGGGGTATGAATGTCATTCCTGGGTCTAGATCCAAACTCTTTGCTCTTTCACTTTTTTACCTCTTCCTACAAATTAACTGAGTCTCCAGTTTCTCTTCATCCAGATCCTATCTCCTCTCAACTGCTATTTTTAATATTATTAAAATGGATGTTAAATATACTGATGTGATCATGTTTGTGACTTCAGAAAAAAGAAAATATTTGCACAAATGGAAACAACTTATGTTTTTTTTCCCCTATTGGACACTATAAAGGTATATGATAATAATCATCAGTGATTTCACAGCTGTATCAAACAAGATTGAAGGGAACTATAATTAGGCAACATTTTCCGAAATAAAAGCCTATGATTAAAGTTTTTTATTTGTTTCAGTACTAGGGGGTCAAATTCAGGGCTTCGTTAGGTACTTTTACTGCTGGGTCACACATCCAGGCCTAGAGTTTAAAACCTTTTTGAATCTTTGGGACTTAACTTGAAAGGACACAGGTATGCTAGCTGCATCTGCCCTTCCTTGCTTAAAAGACCTTCAACATAAACTTTATGGTATCTTCAAGTTTTCTCTTTTAAAAGCACTTCTTTTCTACAGGCACATATACAGTTTCATTCCCAACTTTAAACTCCAGTCTACTTGAGGAGCAGCTTATATATTGTGCACAGGATACAAAAGCTCACTAACACCTTTTTTTTTTTTTTTAACCACAATCTTGATTCGAATCAACGCTAAATGTACTTTTAGCAATCGCTTCATAGGAAAATCCAGTCATTTAAGCACTGGAACATGTCTTGACCCAATAAAGTTTTTAAAAAGATTTCTCAAAAAGTTTGTTTTTCCTCACTTCCTCCCCCAATGCCCTTCTCAAGTTTCCAAAACTTTTTAAGACACAGGATTTTAAATACACAGCACTTCCTCTAATTTTCATAAGCAACGTGACCCGGACTGTGATAGGGTCAAAGGTTCCTCTATCTTGCCTCCGCTGGAGCCATCTTTGGTTTAGGCTGAATCTGACACCACCGACCCTTCTCTAGCGTCACCGTGAGAAGTCCCATACCCAAGCCTGTTCTGGAAACTCGGGGAAATGTCCAGCTAACTGCAAGATTTCGGCTTGTCAAACTGCTTGCTTTACTTCCCCCTGCCAAGTGCAAACCAGGATGTAGTTTTTTCTGTGGTCTTTGCCTTTAAAAGCTCCCGGTAAAACGCACTCGGGCTGCTCGGTGAGAAGTGTCTCTCTCCAGGCAGCGGCCGGAGGCTTAAACAAACTCTCAGGTCGGTCGTGCTGAGCGGTCTCTAGGTCTCTAACGAGCAACACTAACGAAATGGAAGTTAGGCGACAAGAACCTCAGAGAAGCGGGGACGCCCTCTGGATTCCCTGAGCATACCCTCCGAATTCCCTGAGCAGCTCTTCCGGAAGTCCGCCTGTGACGCGCCATTCCTCCAGTGACGCAGCCCTGGACCGTGTGACTCACTCAGTGCCACGGCGCCTGCGCGTCAGGAAAGGGGGCGCGGTCGGCCGGGGGAGGGGAGGAGCTAGATGGGGGCGAGAGGCGGGGAAGGGGCGGGGCTAGGAGGAAATGGGTGGAATGTAGGCGAGAAAGGACAGGAAAAAAGTGGGCGGGGCGAGAGCGGACCTCGGAGCGGCTGTACCTCGGAGCTTCACTTCCTGTTTGCCGGTATTTCTGCTTCCGGGTCAAGGCTGTTCACCGCCTCCAGCTCCTCTCCCTGGCTGATCGCGGGTCTCCGGCTGACAGCGCCTCCTGACTCAACCCGGGGCGGCTTTCTTCTGCCCACCCACGGGAGCCTGGACGTCCTCGCTGCCCCGGGACGCGAAGGCGCTGCTCACCTTCCAGCTCAGGCAGGGGACCTGGAGGACCCCTGCACTCGGATGCTGAGAAGAGCCTCGGGCCCAGCGAGGCAGCTGTGTGCCGGCCTCCGGCGCCTTAGGCGGACCGCGGGGACTGGTAGCCCTTCGGTGCCCTAGAATCGCCCGCTCCCGTTCCGGCTCGGATGGGCCCTTTCATTCGATAAATGTGGCTGCTGAGGCGGTGGCGGTGGCAGGACCCGCTGCTGCTTGGCTTGAAGTTCACTTCCGCCGTGGCGATTTGCTGCCCCCCGGGGCTGCCGCCGTTCTTACCTGATTCCCTGGGCCTGGCCTTGCAGCGTGGCGACGATGGACAAGATCCTGGAGGGCCTGGTGAGTTCCTCTCACCCGCTGCCCCTCAAGCGGATGATTGTGAGGAAGGTGGTGGAATCCGCGGAGCACTGGCTCGACGAGGCGCAGTGCGAGGCCATGTTTGACCTGACAACCCGCCTCATCTTGGAGGGCCGGGACCCTTTCCAGCGGCAAGTAGGTCACCAGGTGCTAGAGGCCTACGCTCGGTACCACCGCCCGGAGTTCGAGTCCTTCTTCAACAAGACCTTTGTGTTGGGCCTCCTTCAACAGGGCTACCATTCACTGGACAGGAAGGACGTAGCCATCCTGGACTACATTCACAATGGCCTGAAGCTGATCATGAGCTGCCCGTCGGTGCTGGACCTCTTCAGCCTGCTGCAGGTGGAGGTGCTGCGAATGGTTTGTGAGAGGCCGGAGCCGCAGCTCTGTGCCCGACTGAGCGACCTTCTAACCGATTTCGTGCAGTGCGTCCCCAAAGGAAAACTGTCCATTACCTTCTGTCAACAGCTGGTTCGAACGATAGGCCACTTCCAGTGTGTGTCTACCCAGGAGAAGGAACTGCGGGAGTATGTCTCCCAGGTAACAAAAGTCAGTAACTTACTACAGAATATCTGGAAGGCTGAGCCCTCCACGCTGCTACCTTCTCTGCAAGAAGTTTTTGCAAGCATCTCTTCCACAGGTAAGGGTTATTATTTCAGGAGACTGTCTTAAATTCAACATGTGTCTCTCATAAACGCACTACACTTACTGCCCGGAAACATTCCCTTTTGGAGGACTGGAAGGTTGGCAAGCATATTTTATTTGAGTAAATCCTCCAGTAAGAGACATTTTTTGACGGAGAGCAAATCTAAATACCCTTATTCTAAAAGTATTCCACTGCCTCGTTCGGAATGGTACATCGTAGCCAAAAAGTTGAGGGTGCCCAAGTCCAAAGACCTTTGTCACTGAACAAGTCACTTAATTACACAGCCTCTGCTCCAGGCTTGGAATGCTTACAGGCCGGCAGCCACTACGAAAAGCTTTAGTCATTACTGACTAATGGTCGGGTGTGCTGCTTGCCATATTATCATTACTGTATGTAACCTATCATCATGGTGAATTTTTGTTTGTTTGTTTTTCAGTGTCCTCATTTTTTAAAAATTCATGGGTCATGCACAATCTAGTATAAGATTATCCCTGTTTGCTGTAGTGTTTGTTTGTTTGTTTTTTTAATATTAGCATTTTCACTTCACAACAGTAACAAGAGATCCAGGTAAGGATGAAGACAAAGGATGTATGAGGACTTAGGTAGATGCCTTTGTCATGAACTGCATCCTCAGAAACTGGGGAAGGGTCAAGGATCACACTTAGAAAATGCACTCACCTACGAATTTTATCTGTGTGCCTGTTCTTGAAAGTCTCAGTGCTTTAAAATCTGTGTGAGACAGTAGGTTCACAACCCAGTTCAAACTGAATTTATCTTAACAGGAATGAGGGTTGAGTTTTAAACGTTCATAGAATCTAATGTATTTAATATATACCAGGTACATATTTATAGTATCTGAGTTGGTTGTCGCCCCCTTCCTGTAATTTTACTAGTAGTTTGTCAAAGCTGCTGTATTTTTACCAAGTCTTCAAACTGTAGTAGTGAAGCTGACCGACCATCTTGATGTTTAAATTTTATATAAGCAAAGTCAGCCCCTTTCACCTTAATTTCTACTCTTAAGGTTTTGAGACAAGATCTCCAGAGCCCTGGTTGTTCTGGAACTCACTATGTAGTCCAGGTTAGCCTCCAGCTCAAAGAGATCTTCCTGCCTCTGCCTCCCAAAGGCATGCAACACCATGGCAAGCCTGATCTTATTCTTAGGATTTTTTTTTTAAATCTGTCTTATTTAGTAGTCGTGTAATGACTACTATAATATTTTTTAATTATTTTAGAATCTCTGTCATGGAAATTAGAATGATATCTGACCTTTTTTTTTCTGATTATGTTTTTCAAACATAAACCCCAAAATGTGATGTTAACAATGAAGTAGCTTATTGACTAAATTTGACAATAGTTTTTATAATTCAGTGTTGTCTATAGAATTATTGCTATTCACTCTTAACCTCTCATTTCTTTCAACTTTCAATTTAGAGTCTACCATAATGTATAGCATAACAACTTCCCGTAGCAGCTTTAATTGCAAGTGTGTGTGTAGAGTTTTGTTCTGTCTTTCCTTGAACTACTTCACTTCGAATCGCCTTGCCATATTTGTCTATCTTTTTAACTAAAAACCAGATGCATCCTTTGAGCCCTCGGTCGCCTTGGCAAGCCTCGTGCAGCATATTCCTCTGCAGATGATCACAGTCCTCATCAGGAGCCTGACCACTGATCCAAATGTAAAAGATGCAAGTATGACCCAAGCTCTTTGCAGGTACCTTGTTGTTTTTATACCAGACATTAACTAAAGACTTGAGAAGGGAAGGTATTCTGGCTTTTTGTATGAATAGTGGAAGACTTAGAGAAATTTCTAAAACTTAAATCATGAAATGAATTTGTAGTTTCTCCAAATTAATGAGATAATTTACCCTTTTATAGTCTCATCTGAAGTAGTTTGCTTAAATTGTTTTGCTAAATTCTTTATGCCGAACTATTCCCTTACTACTTCCGTGTGGTGATGGTTATTTGTTTCTCTTAACTAAATGACGCCTTTGCCCTGTCTTTGGACTTATTTATTTTATGTGAGACGCCTTGCCTTAGTGTATGTATGTGTACCACATGCGTGCTTGGTGTCCACGGAGATTAGCTCCTGCAACTGTAGCTGTGGACGGTTGTGAACTATACTAGCTGAGTGCTGGGAATCCAACCTGGATCCACTGCAAAAGCAGCAAGTGCTCTGAACTGCTGAGCCATCACTTCACTGATTTCAACATTCATCCTGATTTTTCAAATGTTAAAATGTATTGTAATGAGTGCTCTAGTTAAACAGGCCTGGCTTTCTTCCCACACTGTTTCATAATTAAATTGATTTGGTTTTTGATTTAGACTTTTAGAACATACAGTAAATAATTTAGTGTGTTAAATAATAATAAGTCTTTATTGGGAAAGGTGGACAAGAAGAGGAGTAAGCTGTAAATAGGTAGTTTGCAGTTTTCAGTAAGATGGCTAAGGAAGGGTTCATGGAGGTGGCCATGACACTGAAGTAAAAGGAAGCAGCGCTGTGGGTCTGAGAGTGATAAACAGGTCAGACAGTTTCTGGCTTGGGTTAGCTCAGTTTCTGATGGTGGCAAAACAAGCTTTCAGTAGAAGCCATGCTTTGAATTTTGAATCCTGCTTTTCCTGGGCTAGCATATGAAGTACGATACTTTCTTGAAATGCTGAGTAGGCACAGCCACAGCTCCCAGTCAGCCACACAAACAGGCTAAGCACCTAGGATTCTACAGTGGACCATGTTGTTAAGTCAGGATGTTTGGTAGGTTGCTGTATTGAAGGCTTATTTACTCCTTCTGGGATTTTCCATTTACATTAGGTTTCCAGCACTGCAATAAGTCAGAGGTACAGTGCCTTCCTTGTCCTAAAAACCTAGTCATTTATCTGTATTGAAGGTGCCCATCTGTAGTGCCTATTCCAGCCGTTGAGTTTCAGTATTTCAGCGACAATATTTGTTTTCTAATTGAGCTTTAACTTTCTGTTTCTCAGCTGCTTATTTTTTGTCTAAGTTTTTCCATCTTGTGTATTTAGAAACAGAGGTAAGGATTACAGTAGCTGCTATATCTGTTATTACAGTTACATAAACTGAAGTATTTTATGTTGGGTTCTTAGAAAGTGCCGTGTGCACTAACGCTACTCTACAGCACAAACTCGTTCTAGCTTCTTCTCTGTGCTGCTTAAATTAATGGAATCAATTAATCAGGAAATTGTTCTTCTAATTCCTCAGGTCACAAATCTAGAAGCAGGTGTAACTCCATCCTTTCACTCAATTTGATCAGCATCACTAAGTCCTTTGAATTCTGTCTTTAAGAATACTTCTTAGAATGTCATTTTTCTGTCTCTACCATTTCTGGAAATCAAACTTGTACTGCTACAATAGTCTTCTAATTGGTCAAATGTAAATATATTCCAAGAATAAGGATAACATTCAAGTCTGAAATAGGCCAGTGAAATAATGAATGGGAATTGGAGTACATAAGCAGCTTCTAAGAGAGGAAGATGGGCCTCAGCTCCAGTGTCTGTTAATATAGAGAAACTTGAGTCTCGGTTTCTTCATCCCAATTTTCAAAAGACACCTGAAGTCAGATTATCTGTATAAAATTTCCTGTCTATAAAACATTGGGCCAAATAAGACTGAAAGCTGGCTGGAGCCCCCAAGCTGCTATATAAAAGTGAAAGCTGGCTTTATGGTTGTCTGTTTTGTTGCCTTTCATAATATTACCTGTTTTAATGTTATGGTTTTAAAGCCCCATGTATTTCTTTGAGATGTAAGAATAAATGACCTTACTTAAAAACACTGGCATTCAAATTATTAGATGGAAACAACAGAATCACTGGAGGAGAGAAGACTAAAATACACAAAGGACTGTCACAGTCAAAGTACAACCCAAAATTGTGCTATATGCTCCAGAGCATAATGCTCTGTAAGCATCAGTAACAATGCTTACTGATCGTTTGACAGTTAACAGATTTCCTGACTTTTCCTTCCAATTTGAGGGCAGAAAGCATATCTGACCGTAACATTCTCAGTACCTAATACCTTACAAACTATAGAGTACGCACTCAAATATTTGTCTCATGAGTGACTTCTGTCTTAACTGTTTAGGCTGCTAGAAAAAAAATAAATTAAATTTTTAAAAAAACTTAGACTAGCTAATTTATAAACAACTAAAGTACATTTCTTTTAGTCCTGATGAGTGGAAGTTCTGAGATCAAGAACTATGGAACCTTCTATATGTCTTGCATGGTGGATGGTGCAGGGGCCTTCAACATCCTTGTCAGAGTACTAATCCCAGTCATAAGGGGCCTTAGTCATAGCTTAGTACCTCCCGAAGGCCTCACTTCTCAGCTCAGGATTAGATTTTGACACTAAACTAAGAAGGATGCAGATGTTCAGACCACAGCACTTCGTAATTTCTGGGTAAGGGAAAGTGGAGACTGTTATAAAATGAGAAGCTAGAAGAGGAAACTCAAGGAAAAGGCTGATTAAGTAATTAGCAATAATAAAGAGCCATTGCCAAGTAGTTATTTCTCCCCCTTCCAGTCGGTCCTCTCTGTAGACTGAAATGAAGGTTCTGGCCTTGAGTGTACTTGTTCTGCTTTGACAGTGCCACTGTTAGGGCAGTGAGTCTACAGAACCAAAGAGAGGTGTTCAAACTACCTCATTTTCATGTGCGTATTTCCATCAAACAAAAATAAGTTGTTTTTCTTTAACTTACTGGTATTAATTTTTAATTTAACAATATCTCTGATCTTTTATTTGTTGTGGAGAGAGGAGCAAGTTGAGACTCTGGTCTAGCCCAGGCTGGCTTAGAACCCACTCTGTGTGGTCCAGGCTGTCCCCAAACTTATGGCAGTCTTCCTGCTTTAGACTTTTTAAGTGCAGAGATTACAGGTGAGCCACCACCATGCCCTGCTCAAATCTTTCCAATTTAGATTGCCATGGAGAGGTTTATGCAGAGATTCCTCAGTACTAAAAGTCCTCCACGGTATTCTGCATTATCAGTACTGCAGTATATTTATCTATCCCTTATGGGTGGCCATTTACATTTTTTGCAATCATATCATGTCATAAACATTGCTGGGATATGCGTTTGGTGGTAGGAGTTACGATACTGTGGATCAAACTCAAGGTTTTACACATACTAGTCAAGCGTTCTACTACTAAGGTATGTTCCTAGCATAGGTATAATCTTGTAGGGTTTATTTTGCTTTTTCTTTCTTTGTTTCTTGACCTCTGACTTACAGAGATCTGTCTGCCTCTGCCTCTTCTTCTGCTTCCCAAATGCTGTATCACCACACTCGGCTTGTTTTTTACCTTCTGAGACAGGGTCTCATGGATCACAGACTGCCCTCCCACCCCCATGCTTAATAGTCTCTGAGAATGACTTGAGTTTCTGATCATCCTCTCAAGTCCTGGAATTTATAGGCATGTGCCACCACATCTGATTTGTGAAGTGCTGGTGATCAAACCCAAGGCTTTGTGCGTGATTGACCAACAAGCACTCTACCAGCTGTATACCTGCCCCCAAACGAATATACATCATACGGAAACGCACATCTGTCTCTTCTTTCTTATTCTCTCAATACTGGCTACAAATTTTTCTGAAAAGCAGCTCTGCAGTAGTTGGAAGATAAATAGCTAATAGCAACTACTTCAATGACTTGTAACCATTATTACTGTTATAAGAAACCCTCCCAAAAAAAGAAAGAAATGAAATGAAATTTGTATAGGGAATGGCGGGCACCAGGTCCCTGGCAGTGTGAATTGTACTTGGGGTCCACGTTTCATAATTTTTAGAACCATTTAATCTTAAAAGCAAAAGAAAAAAAAAGATTATGCATTATTATAAACCCAACACTTGGGGCCCTGGGACAGGAATACTGCCACAGTTTAAGGCCAGCCTGGGCAGCAGAGTGAGACCCTGTCTTGAAAACTAAAAGAGAAAAAAAAGACTGATAAAGATGATACTCCCGGTCCTAGGGTAGATGGTTATGTAATGCTGATGTCAGTCCTTTTAATGTGGTAGTGTTCTTTCGGTCACAAGTTTATGTCCTCAGTATTTATATTTGACATTTTGTACAATCAAGATGTTTATTTATTGCTGGGCTGACAAGATGACTCAATGGGATAATCATACTTGCTGTACAAGTCTAGCAACCCAAGCTCATTCCTCAAACCCACACTTTGGCCTCCTTGTGTGTGTCAGGGAACAGACACATGCACATGCACATATACCCACTCCCACAGTAATAAAAAGTAAGCTTTTTAAAAAGATGCTAATTGTTCCCTGTGTCAATATTTGGGGGAGGGTTACATTCACGAGTATTTTCAGTGTTACTAATTCAGAACAGCCCTGTAAATAAGCATGTTTGTAGCCTAGAGATAAAGAAATTAAGAAAGAGAAAATAGGATATTTAGATTCTCCAAACTAATAAATTGTGAATTAAGATTTTTAAACCAGTTACTCTTGACTTCAGAAACGTGAAGAGTTTTTCCTTACTCTTTCATTAGCATCTAATCCATCCAAATAGACTGCTGTGTCAGATTCCATGAGCGTGGCTGCTTTCCAAAGAGTTGTACTAGTGTTCAGTGTGCTATATATCTAGGCCCATCAGAACCCAGATTACTTTGTCTTTTTCCCATTGAACTGGCTTGATAGTTAAGAATGGAAATACACAATAATGGAAAATCACGTCATTATAATATTTACATAGTGTTGTTTGTTTGTTTCTCTGATTAGAAGCTGTCATTATATATAGGATTTTGAAAGAGGTGGAGAAGCTGGCTCCAGGGCAGCTATGGGTCAAGGGTGCTTAGATTCCCCACTCCAGGATTTCAGAATCCTTCTTTAATGGTGTTTTTCATATTAAACTCCCTACCAAGAAGCAAAATCTTGGTTCATACTTCTATATCTTAGTTCCAATGTCTGATTTGTTGAACAAGTTTTTGATATCCCTATATCCCTATATAGCATCCATTTGTGATTTGGCAGGTAACAAGAAGTGATTATTTGTCATAAAGTCTTTTATAGGAATATATTGAATAAAGAAACTACGCTTACAAGACTGGAAAATGCTTGAAGATGGGCCACAGTTACACTCATTTCTGTGCTATTACTTTTTATTAGAAGCTTAGTAAATATTGAATCACAAATTGAATGACTACCTAGTGTGACTCTTGCTATTCCTAACTAACATTGAAAATATTTTAAATCTGGATAATGGTGTTTTCCTCCCTTTTTCAGAATGATTGACTGGCTGTCCTGGCCATTGGCTCAACATGTGGATACATGGGTAATTGCTCTCCTGAAAGGACTAGCAGCTGTTCAGAAGTTTACTATTTTGATAGATGTTACTTTGCTGAAAATAGAACTGGTAAGTAGAAGTGGATCAGCCCATTGGAATGCTTAGGATTCTGAGTCTGTTCCTAGTTTGGGTTTTGGTTTAAATAGGTTTTAAGGCAAAAAGCCATTGCTACATAGGGATAGTCAATAAATAAGTTTGCTGTTTCTAGACATTCGATATGAAAACCCAATCCACCCATTAGCTGTTGTTTTTCAGGTTTGTCATTGTTGATGATGGTTATGATGTTTGTTTTTATCTTTTGTATTTTTGAGACAGTCACTGTGGAGCCTAGACTAGCCTCAAACTCAATCCTCCTGTCTTAGCCACGCCAATAGAAAGGATAGAGATCTTTAGCACCATGCTTGACTCCCATAAGCTCTTAAATAAACTTGGCTCTAGCACTGTGCTCTATCTGACTGCCTCTGAGACTCTGCTTCCTGTGTTGCTAAACCCAGGACACAATTGATGACCACATTTTTTGTTTGGGGTTTTGGTTTTTCCACAATGCTGGGAATCAAGCCCAGGGTGAGGCAAGCCCCACACCTGATCCACATCCTCATGAAAATCACTCCCTCTTAAAACACTTTCTCTACTTAATTCCCAGGACATTGTGCTCTCTTGACTCTTGTCTTTCACTGGCATGTCAGTCTCGGTTCTAATTTTTCTTTTGTTCACTTTCTTCTCAATCCATACTTACTGCAGTTCTGTACCATGCAGTAATCAGAGATGTTCTGTGGCTTTAAATAAGTGTCCACTGTAAAGACTGACAGAGGTATATTTTAGTTCAGTTCATTGTTTGCCCTTGAATTTCATATACATTTTGTCTTAGTTACTGTTCCATTGCTGTGAAGAGACACCATGACCAAGAAAAACTCTTATAAAAGAAAGCATTCAAGTCAGGCGATAGTGGTACATGCCTTTACACCCAGCACTTAGGAGACATAGGCAAGCAGATCTCTGTGAGTTCAAGGCCAGCCTAATCTACAGAAGTGAATTCCAGGATAGCCAGAGTTACAACAGAGAAACCCTGTCTCAAAAGTGAAGGAAGGAAGGAATAGAGGGAAAAAGAAAGAAAGGAAGGAAAGAAGAAGAAAGCAAGCAAGCATTCAATTGGGGCTTGTTTATAGTTTCAGAGGGTTAGTCTATGATCATCGTGTTGTGAAGCAGACGGGTATGGCTTTAGTCCATGAACATCATGGCAGAAAGCAGACAGGCATAGCTCTGGAGCAGTAGCTGAGAATTTTACATCCTGATTCTCAGGCAGCAGGCAAAAAGGGTGGGAGCAGAGAGACTGGGCCTGGCATGGGCTTTGAAAGCCCACCCCCAGCAACTCACCTTCTCTAAAAGGCCATACTTCCTAATCTGTCTAATCCTTCTCAAATAGTTCCTCTCTGTGGTGACTAAGCATTCAAATGTATGAGCCTGTGGAGGTTATTCTTACTCAAACCACCAACATTTAATCAACTATCTAAACTCAGATCTTTCTATTTTGTTTTTATTTTGGGGGGGTGAGGAGGTTTTGTATTTTGTTTGTTTCCATAAAATGATTGATTGTAGCAGGTGAAAGCTAAAATATGTTTCAAAGACACAGGTACTAACTAACTCAGAGAGTGAATAGCCTGTACTAAGAAATATTAAATTCTCACTATCTACAATCTCACTCCTGATTTTTACTCCCAAACCTGGTCCTCTCCCTCTTCATAAATAGCTGTCTCAAATAGCTTCCACTCACTTGGGCCCTAGTCTCTGAAGCAACCCTTATCTCTTTTTATTGTCTCTCAACCACTGTCCTACAAATTCTACTTTAAAATATACCCAGAAGCCTACAGCCACTTTTAGCCGGTTACATCACTGTTACGTTGGTCATCGTGGTCATCATCATCTCTTGTTATATTGATCCAACAGCTTCCGTACTCCTGCCTTTGGTTCCTTATAAATGTTGCATAAGAGCTCCTAAGAGTCTGTGAAGCTGATATCCCTTCAGTTTACACTCAGTGGTTACCTTTTTTCTAGGGCATTTTAACACCCTCTATAAAATGAGAGACTCCTTTCTGCCCAGTGTTTCCTGATCAAGTGTTCTACTTTGTATTTTTAGCATGTGTCACTGTCTGTTACGTTTTGTTATGTTCTGTGTGTCCTCTAAGCATAAGCCATGTATAACCTATGGTACCTGGACCAGTGCCAGACAGTAGTAGGTGTTCAGTAAATATTGATTGAGAAAACTGAATGAATAGTGACTCGGAGCTATAACCTTATTTACATACTTGGACATATTTTCACTTAATGAGGGAGCTTTGAGAATTGTTTAGACCATTAAATTCTCTTTGATTTCAGCCCTGTTGTCACTTCCTTTTTCTTCTCCCAAAGTCTAATAATGTGTTATGATAGAGCTTTCAAGGATGAGGGAGACATTCCTATAAAGAGCCGTCAGCTAGCCGTAGGGAAAGGTTGATGCTTTTCCTGTGAACGCTGAGGATGGTGTCTCATTCCACAGGTTTTTAATCGACTTTGGTTTCCTCTTGTGAGACCCGGTGCTCTTGCAGTTCTCTCTCACATGCTGCTTAGTTTTCAGCATTCTCCGGAGGCATTCCATTTGGTAAGTACAGCACAAGCTCTCACATTAGAACTACATGTTCTCCAGGTGTACCTCCATTGTACATTTAATGAAAGACTGTAGGTTAGCCTTATATTATTTCATGTAACTTTAGAAATTCTAAACAAACTGAGTTTGTAGAATATCCTAACAAAGAATATATTTTCAGAAAGTTCTGTGCTTCGTCAAAACTGTCCTGCTCACAGCCATTGCCAGTAACCAGATACTGTTTTACAGGGAACTGGCACCATGGTAGAAACTACTGGCAATGGCTTTCCCTCTCTCTCAGCCTACTAACGCCATCTTTAACTATAGTCACAGTTCTGCTTACCACTCAAAACCATAAGAGTGACTCTCAGTCAGAGCTAATTTACTAGGCAGACAAACAACATGCTCCAGAAGAAAAAGAAAGCATTTGCTCCTGTCTTATGGCATCCGTCGTGCACAGGCCGTTTAAGTTTTAAGAGCAGTCTTCTTTTCAAATGTTCTAGGAAACAAATTACTGTGTGCGATTGTCTTTCACAGGCGCCATTCCTTAATCGCTGTGGTTAGTCACTTAGGCTCTGCTACAAACCTGTTTCTTACGATTTGTTAAACAAAGAAAGATACTTCCTTACCTTTTGTATTTATTGCCTTTCTCTCTCCTGAAAAAAAGAAGTTGAAATAACAAGTGCTTGACTGAAATTCTAGCTATTGGATTAAAGTAGCTTTAAATCACCTATTTAAGAAATTTGAAAATTGTGATCTGAGTTAGTAAAGCTTGAAAATCAAAACCTAATGCCGTGTAGGTACTCTGCAAAGCTCAACTAAAAATAGCTTAGAGATCTAGTAATGAAGCACGTGGTAGTTAAATTGGCAGTGACTAAAGGATTTTGTGTAGGGCGGGTAAGTATGAGCAATAGCCTGGGATGAACACCCTTAGTCATTCATTACATTTTGTGTTTAGAAATCTGAAAGTAAACCAAGACATTCCTGTATGTGTTGTTATGGGCTAAGCTGCTTTTCTTACACTTTTTACAAAAAGAAAAATTCATTTTAAACAGATATGTGGGGGATAGTTAAAATGGAGATACCAAAAAAATGCAATTAGTAATAAGGTGAATGTATTTCCTCAAGTAGCAATTATGCTTAATGAGTATTACAGGAGTTTCTAAAGGCATTTAAGTTCACATCAAAAAAAAAAAGCCTAACTTTTGGGCTAGAGGGCTCAATGGTTAAAATCATGTATTGAACCACACAGGTTCAGTTCCCAGCACCCACACAATGACTCACAACCATCTGTAACTCCAGTTCTGGGTGCTCTCACACCTTCTGACCTCCCTGGGTGTGCACACGTGTGCACATCTCATATACATAAAGTAACTATATTTTGAAATATAACTTTGAAGCATTAGAAAGCAGCAGTCTGCTTGTGTAGCAGTGTGCACTGCTGTGAGGGACCATGTCTTATTTCCGTGCAGGCAAGGAGAGTAGCCATTTAGGAGGTCATGGGAGACAAGACTAACCTGGTTGTAAAGACCAGACCTACCCGGGAAGACTTGAAACTATGAAATTCATTTTTTTAAATCCTTCCCTTTCATCTTTTCTTTCTTCACCTCTGAGGAAACAGTCATTTTGGATTTCAGAATAATTTATCAAAAAAATGACAGATTTTAGTTTTACAAAATCATCAATGAGATGTGTTTAGACATGTAGAGAGGAGAGCTAGGATAGACTCAGTGATAGAGCACTCGTCTACAGTGCAGGACTCCCTAGGTCGTATCCTGGGGGTGACGGAGGAAGGAGAGGCAAAGTAGACATGGTAACAAAAAAACTACTAGCAGGCAAGTCCAAGCTGCATGCAGCGACATGTAACCAAGGAAAGCCGTGACCAGAACCAGCACAAAATCATAAACCTACTGAGAAAAGGGATTTGTAGGATCTGGGGTTGGTGGATGCAAGGGAGGTAAGGAGGAATGGAAGGCTAGAGAGGTGGCTCAGCGGGTAAGAGCTTGGCTACTCTTGCAGTGGACTTGGGTTTAATGCCCAGTGCCCACATTGCACCACATCTACCTGTAACTCCAGTTCCAGGGAATCTGTAGCCCTCTTATGATTTCTATGGGCAACAGGCCACAGTGGTACACAAGCATTCATGCAGGCAAAACACCAAATATATAAAATAAAAATTAATAAAAGAAAGAGACGGTGTAGAATGAGAGTAACTAGAATGTGTGTGTGTGTGTGTGTGTGTGTGTGTGTGTGTGTGTGTGTGTGTGAATTGTGCAAGAACAAATTTAATAAAAATTTAAAATTATATCTCTAAAACATTGTGAGCTTTTTGTTCCTCTCCCTACCCCAGCCCCCCCAATTCTGGAACACAAACCTAGTATGTGACAGTGTGGTACTGCACATACTTGCTAGAGTATGACCACATCAATAACTGTAATAGAATTAAGATTAAAGAAAGTGACAAAATGCAGTTGACACAGAATAAATCCAGACAGTGCAGGACAGAAATCACTGTTGACTGAAGAATCTGACCACTGACTGGGGGCAGAAGATGGCAAGAAAGGGAGCTGATTGGGCCAGTGCCGGCTGTTCTTAGTACTGTTTGATGGTACAACCCTGATAGAGTTCAGTTCAGCGGGACTTGGAGCCACAAAGATGTTCTGCATACAGAACCTGAGACACCTTTAGTTTCAGAAGTATACATATATAGTATTAGGTTGTGAGTAATAATTAGTTATAAAAAGTATTTTATCCTGACAATAGCCATTTCTGTGAAATAGAATGTTTTGTTTTGGTTATCATGTCTTAAATCTTTGATGAGTTGGATTTTTGATTAATTTTAAATGAAAGAGCATTATTGTATTTCAATATTAAATGTTTTTCAAGATTTTTATCAGTAATGAGAATTAAAATTTTTCCATTTATTTTATTTTCAATTTCTTAAAAAATAGTAGCTGTTGTTGATTGGCTTTATTTTTGGTAATAAGGATTCGATCTAGTCTAAGTTATCATCCCTGTGCTTATCACACAATGCACTCCTGTCACCTCAGCACAATTTTAGATACATACATAAGTTATTTCAGAGACTTTGGATATAGAGTGTATAATTTTTTTCAACTGAATTTTAAACTTCCACTAGATGGAGCTCTTTTGCTAATTCCAGTTTGGGGATTTCATTGTGTTATGTTTGTGGGAATTTTAATGTTGTTCTGTTAAATAATATGGTTCGGTTTGGGTGTAACTCAATACTAGAGCATTTGCCTGGCATACACAAGCTGAGGCTTACGTCATAGTGCTCGAAAACATTTTTTAAAAAAACTAATGACCCAGTGTTAGTAGAATAACCATGGCATTTTTCATCTGAAGGTATTTTTCTTAATTTAACAATCACTGAGACTCCTATATTACACTTAGTATTTTAGGTGGATTGTGTACATACCATGGCACACATTCAGAGTTCAAAAGACAATTTATGGGAGTCAGTTCTCTTTTTCTACCATGTGGATCCTGAGGATCTAACTTAGGTCCCCAGGCTTGGTAGCAAGTACCTTTACCTACTGAGGTATCTCACTGGCCCTTTTTTAAAAATTATTTTATTTATTACTTATGTGCATGTGTGTGTGAGAGCGCGCGCACGCTACAGTGTGTGTGTAGAAATCTGAGAACAATTTGACAGTGAGTTCCATCCTTCCACCATGAGGGTTCCAGGGAATGAATTTAGATTGTTGAGTTTGGTAGCAGACACTTTTTACTGCTCAGCTGAAGTAGAAGTGTATTAAATGCAGTTACAGGAGCTGGAGAGATGGTTCATTGGTTAAGAGAGCATGCCTAACACTCATGTTTGTGGGCTCACAACCACCTGTAACTCCAGCTCCAGGAGGGTCTACACCCTTTCTGACCTCTGTGGACACTCACACACATCCAGCAGACACTCATTCAGACACATATATACATAGATTAAAAAAATAAAATTTTCAATGCAATTATAATCATGTGACTTCAAAAACTAGACTTATCTTTTGATAATCATGTGACGTCTCATACAGAAAAGTGTGTGTTTATCATATAACAGTTGCATTCTGTCTGTAGGCTTGGGATGTTCTGTCAACTCGTATGAATTAAGAGTGCTTGTTTCTGTCTTCTCCTCAGATTGTCCCTCATGTAGTTAACTTGGTTCGCTCTTTCAAAAGCGATGGCCTGCCTTCCAGCACAGCCTTCTTAGTGCAGTTAACAGAGTTGGTGCACTGCATGATGTATCATTATTCTGGATTTCCAGATCTCTATGAACCTGTTCTGGAGGCGGTAAAGGTATGATGGCTCTGGACCACTGTTTGTGAGCTGCACACATGTAAAGGACAAATCTGCCAAAATGTATTATTTTTCAGTGATGAGCTGTTTTTAAAATGGTGGTTTCATTAATACGAGGACATAATCTCTAATTTTATATCCTCATTCTAAATCAGGAGCCACATTTCTTAATTCTGTAGTGCCATCAAGTAAAAGGTGTCACTTTAAATTTATAAGAGGCTATTAAAGAAGTTGACCAGTGGCAGTAGGCTACATAAAATGCATAGTCACTAGTTCTGCATCTCAGAGTCAGAAATGTTGAACAATTAAATCCATCTTGGAATCAAAGAAATACTTGACTGTGATTCCCTCCCATTTTGATTCTACTTTGTGTTGTAGACTTTATGAATGTCTTATTTTTATAGAATTATAATTTAAATTATTTGTTATCTTGTTTTTCAAGTTCATAAAAGGCAGGTTCTAAAAAATATTGATCCTATTTGTGTTGAAGAATAGATGACTACAAAGTCAGAATATAGCCAAAGAATTGGAGAACTTAATTCAGCCAGGTTTATTCAGAAGTTGCTAGGTGTCAATTCTAATCATGTTATTAATGTTGGAAACACAATATACAGACTTTGTTGCCTTACTATTTACAAATGTGAGGTAAATTAAGATTTTTTTTCCTATCCAGCTAATTCATACTAAGGACTGGGTCTAGAGTACAAGGCTTTTAAGCCTGTGTGGTGCTGGCATGTCACTGCCCTTTCAGAAGTTTTTTGCCATGGACTTGACAGATTGTTACTGTCTTCCCTCATTGCTGCCATGACCATTCACCGACATCCTTCAGTTTTCCAGTACGTCTCAGAAGCAAAGGGCTTACTCTTAGCTCAAAAGGAAAGTATTTTTTACCAGCCATCAGCAGCAAAAAAAAAAAAAAAAAAAAAAAAAAAACCAGCTTAAAATGACATTTCACAGTGTTAGTTTTGTGGTGTGAGCACTAAATGTTAATCTCAGTCTAGAAAAGCTAGAAATCAAAGCAAAAATCATTGAAGCGTGAATGACTTCCAGTGCTCCTTATTGCCCATTGCTCAGTTCAGGCGTGCAGTCATTCACACTTGAATTTTTATCTCATTGCTTTCTGCTTTACTAAGTAAGCAACTGCACGTAGTAGTAACTTTTCTAGATGGCAAACCATGAGTTTGAGTTTTACGTTTCACAGTCAGTGGCCATTATGCTAAAATCCCTTTTCGTCCCTACTCTAGGCCCCCGTTCCTGAAGGTTAGTACTGGGTAAGTGGTGAGCCAGAGTCGCCTTCTGTTTCCATCACAGAATTTGAATACATGGAGTCCACCTGTGACTTGAATTCCTTGTTCTGTCCACTTTAAAGTATTTTAAGCCAAACGTGGTATCTCTTGTCTGTGATCTCAGCACTTGGGATGCTGAAGGCAAGAGGATTACCATGAGTTCAAGACCAGTCTAACCTACATTGTGAGTTCAAAGCCAGTTTACACTACAGATTGAGATTTTCTCTCAATAAACAAACAAACTCCTTAGGATTTTAGGAGACGTTTGTTTCCCGTGTCTTTTTCGTTTCTGGTTGCTGTGATGAAGTTGGTGACAAGAAGACACTTTAAGGAGGAAAGATCCTTTTAGCTCACAATTTGAGGGCCTCCTCCATCTCCATCACCGCAGGGAAGTCATGGTAGCCAGAGAAGCTGTGGGCTAGAGTGTGAGAGCCATTCACATCTGAGTGGAGCAGGAAGCAGAGAAAGGTGAATACCAGCACTCAGCTGGCTTTTCCTTTTCCCTTTAAATGTAATTCTTGGTCCTAGCCTATGGGATGGCACAGCCCATATTCAGGTGAGTCTGCTCCCTGAGTTAATCCTCTCTAGAGACACCCTCACAGACATACCCAGAAGTGCACCCAACTAATGCCCTCCTTGTTTTTAGCAGTCAAGTTGACAGTTGAAATTAGCCATCACTTTGTAGTATGATTTAACTTTTTAAGGGCTGACTGAATGCTGTCAGTAATACACAAAATGATAAGAGCAAAGAAAGTTTAAATGTCAGTGAAGAAATCCTTGTTGTGATGTTGACTTAATTTTAAAAAATAATTTTTACTCTTAAACTTTTTTTCTTTGTGATCCAGGATTTTCCTAAGCCGGGTGAAGAGAAGATTAAGTTGATTCTCAATCAAAGTGCCTGGACCTCTCAATCCAGTGCTTTGGCATCTTGCTTGTCTAGACTTTCTGGAAAATCTGAAACTGGGAAAACTGGTCTTATTAACCTGGGAAACACATGTTACATGAACAGTGTTTTACAAGCACTGTTCATGGCTACAGAGTAAGTTTAAATCTGAACTTTCTGGTTATACGTAGAAGTGAGTACATAGTGAGGAAACAGAAGGTGAGAATCAGTTGCCCCTCCTACATAAGCAGCAAACATTGACACTCAGTTGCCTCACTCGGAAATGAATCCACTCTTAATGCTTAGGAGCAATTGAAATATATATAAATGCTGCCTGATTAGATTGTACATTTTGTTTACATTGCCACTTTTTTTAAATCAGTATGACTTGATATTTTCATAATGTAATCTAGAGATTGACTGAGCCAATCCAAAGAGTTTACATGCCCTACTATAGATCTGTGTGAGAGAGGGAGATTTTTTTTTTTTTTAATTTTTCTCTTAGAACCAATAAAATTGAGCTGACTCCAAGATGGGAGTTAACACCTACCTGGAGAAATTGACTTACCTCTAGATTTTTGTTATTTGTCCCCAGATTACAACAACCAAGGCGTTTGGGTTTCATTCAGTTTTGTTGTAATATAAAGGTGTACTCTTAAACACAAGTGGTATTAGATATAAGACTTTAGAGTCTGTATCTCATCACCAGAGGTCACCTTGCCAGCCATCTCATCTTATATGATGGAAAGTAGGGACCCAATGCAACTGTAACTAGCAGTTGTTGTGGTTGCCAATAATATCTCAGAATAGAAACATCTTTTAAGGTAATATAAGGTGACATAATGATTTTTAAGGTAAAATCATTCACATGATTTTAAAAATCTATAAAAATCAAGCTGCACACATTCTCAAAAATATCAGCTATGTGCATTATTCCAGATCTTTTTGATACAATTGTCTAATATAAAACAGTTGCTTATAATTAATGTGTGTACACCAAACCTGGCTTATATCACACTCCTTTTATTTTTAAGATTTACTTTTACTTGAGAGAGAGAGAAAGTGATAACACGAATACAGGAAGCTGTAGGATCCCCTGGAGCTGGAGTTACAGGTGGCTGTGAGCTGCCTGACATGGGTGCCAGGAATTGAATGAACTCTGGTCCTTTGCAAGAGCAAGGCTTTAACAGCTGAGCCTTCTCTCCAGCTCCCACGACACTTTTTAATTTTATTTTATTTATGTTGGTGCTTTGTCTGCATGTCTGTCTGTCTCCACTTTAGTGCCTAGTGCTGTGGAGGCCAGAACAGGGCATCAGAGCCCCTGAAACTAGGGTTACAGATAGTTGTAAGTGCCATGGGTGGTGTGAATTGAACCCAAGTCCTCTAGAAGAGCAACCAATGCTCTTAACTGCTGAACCACCTTTCCAGCCACACCCCTACTCTTAATCACCCTAACTTTATGATGTGTTTTGGTGGCAGCATATTTTTTTATTTCGTGATTATTTTGGAACAGTTTAAAAGTTGATTTTATAAATTAAAGTTAGTCTTTAACCTATGTATATTTGCTAACCCAGAAATATAAAATAGAATATATGAATAGAAATAGAAAATGGAATATGACAGCATATAGACTAGGCCGTGTAGCAAGAGCCTATCTATTTACAGTCATCTTCTCTCCTTCACAATATTATAGCTGTGATAGTAACTTTGTTAGATAAAGAGTTATCATGTAAGTCAGATAACTTGAAAATGACCAGTTCTTAAAGTAGTTTTTTAGCTTTTTGTATAAAAAGTGTATGTGTATGTATGACATATTTTGTTCTTTTTCAGTTTCAGAAGACAAGTATTATCTTTAAATCTAAATGGGTGTAATTCATTAATGAAGAAATTACAACACCTTTTTGCCTTTTTGGCTCACACACAAGTGAGTATATCTATGTGTAATATGTACATATTAACTGCATGATAACGTTCTTTAAACTACACATTATAATGAGTTTTTTAACTGATGGAATTATGTATCACGTGTCTTACCCAGAACAACAGACCCACTTACAAAATGCTCAGGAATCCTGTCTGAGCTCCTAGGGCTTTGTCTCATCTTCCTGCTTCCCATCCCTAAAGATGATTATTATGCTGACCTATTGTTCTAAAACCTACTAACATGAAGTCTAATTTCCTGTTGATAAACAACCTCCTTCATGAAGAAAGAATTTTTAAGCTAGGTTTAGTAGTGTGCACTTGTTATCCCATCACTCAAAAGGCTGAGGCATGACTGCAGTGAGTTCAGGGCCTGTCTGGCCTATGTAGCAAGATCCCATCTCAAAAAGAGGGAGGGAGAGAGAGGGAAGAAGGAAGGAGAAAGAAAAACATTAAATGTGGTTAAGATTTTGTTTTGGTTTTATTGACATAATAATGAACAACTAAAACTTTGTGGTCTAGCGTTTTCCTCTTCTTTTATATACCCTTTCATTTTAATTACAAGTTTTTATAGATTATTATTCATTTCAAGTTCTTGAATTAAAATTTTTGTGATCTTTTATATCCACAGATTAATTCAGGGAAGTCAACTTGAGGCAGTAGCTAAAGATCATGTAGTAGATTCATTGAACAGATAGAGAGGTTCTGTGTGTAGTCTATGGTGAGAATCAAAGGGGAGCCTGCTTCTAGGATCTTCTAACTAAGTCTTGGACATACATAGAAATTGTGTATGTTGTTTATATATAGCATAAATCATTATTTTCTGGTTTACTCTAGTTGCCATTGTCTCAACGCTGATGTCTTACCAGGAAAGGGCAGTAGTTGGAAATAAAGGAAAGAATAATGATTGATAGACTTGAGTTCGTAGGAATATCTTGTTTCCCGTGTACAACTGAGAAATATCTCAGGGATAATTTTTTGCTTGTTTGAGATAGGATTTCATTTGGCACAGGCTGGCCTCAAACTATGTAGCCAAGGCTGGCTTTGAACTCCTGACCCTCCTGCCTCTACCTAAATGCCAGGGATGCAGATCAAATATAATTTCTTAAATGGAAGGAATAAAATCAAGATTGAGAGATGACAATAGTGGCTTTAGTATTAGTAAGACACTAAGAGCTATTCATGTTAACAAAATATTATCAGGACCCAGGGAAATGAAAACTGCCCCTTAGCCAGGTGTGGTGCCAACAGGATCAGACAGAAGTCTTAGGCCAGTCATGATCGTAAAAAGCAGTATTAGACCCAGAACAAAACAAAATCCTCTCTCCCTTCTCCAGTCGTTTTACAGTAATTTAGTAATCAATTGTTAATCTGTCTATATATAACATGTATGCATATTTGTGCACATAATGTATACTTCACTTACTAAATCCAAGCTTTTAGGAAAGAAAACCTTAGGAGGTTCCCCTTCTCTCAAGAAAAAAGAAAGTAATTGCCGGATGTGGTGTTGCATTCCTTCAAACTCTGCACTCAGGAGGTTGAGGTCTGAGTTCAAGACCAGTCTAGTCTACTGGTGCCTAGCTAAAGTTCTGCCGCACTTGAGAACTTGTCAGGTAGCACAAGGGCAGGATTACTCTAGGTAGGTATATTTCCTCACATAATTGGGAATTTTTTTTTTCCCTTACTAAGAAAGCTGAGGCTTACCAAGTGTTAACATATTTCTAGCCCTTGTGCAAAGCCTTTTATTTGTTCATTCTTAAAAACAATCTGTCTACTGATTTAAAAAAATATGTGTGTGTGTCTCCAGTTAGCTGAGAAAAACGAGTTTAACTTGAAGTTGACATCCCACTAGGATGCTGACCCTTCTTCCTTCAAAGTGCTACCAAACAACCCTGACTCATGTCATATTTTCCTTAACTGAGAAGGTCACTGTTGCTCTATGCCACAGGTATTTAAAACATTGAAAGAATTCCAGATTTTCAGCTCATAACTAGGTCTTCATATGTCTGCAGTTCCTTTTTGTGAAATTTAAGCCTGAATGACCTGACAGTCCAACTTCCTTTGTACTTCTGGAGGAAGAGAGGAGAGATGGGGGAAGGGGAGAGGGAGATGATTAAGGTCAGGAGAGGGAGGGGTGGAAATGGAGATGATCAAAGTCCTAACCAGCATTCTCTCATTCCACATGTGTATGACTTCTGAGTCCTGATATAATCACCCCTGCTGTCCACGTGGCTGTTTGATCTGAGCAGCTTCTGTGAATTCTCTGCAGAATTTATTTGTGACTAAAGGTTTCTTAACACAAAAGTTCTCTCTGCCTCTGAGCTGCACCGTGCCTGGCGCATTTCAGTAGAAATGGAGTGTGGTATTATCTTAAGTAATCTTTAGTAAGCATCATGTAATAGGTTAGTTGCTTGGTTTGTACTGTAAGAGTCACTTTTGTATATTTTCCTTTCCATTATCAAGAGGGAAGCATACGCACCTCGGATATTTTTTGAGGCTTCCAGACCTCCATGGTTTACTCCCAGGTCACAGCAAGACTGCTCTGAGTACCTCAGGTTTCTGCTGGACAGGTACAGAGTATTTTAAATTTAATGTACACTGTGTCTTCTTTTAGTGCTTTATTTCCACTTAATACTGATTTTAGCTTTGAAGCACATTTTCAGAGTTACCCTTTAAAATACCCTCATGCTATTATGTGTTTTTAAATTTTTCTTTGTTTCTAATTTTTGTTTTGGATGCTTTTACTTTAAGAGTACATATTACCGAAGTATAGTAGAAAGGTTCCTAAAGCCCCCCCCCCAAACTCAGAAATCTGTTGCATCCTCTTTTTTTAAAAACCTACATATCTATGGAAGCTCAGCTTTTCTTCATATAATTTATCTTTAAATAGCAGATATCAATAAGGAAGGATGTAGTACAGATACCAGTATCCAGCTGTCTTATATGAAGCCAGATGCTTAGAATACTTACAAAGTGTGAAGCAATGTCACTTATTTTAAAAATTCTGTGTATTATGTAGCCAAAAGCAGTTTATTCTCTGCCTAATTAAATCACCGGTCCTAGTCCTGGAGCCCTGGAGAGTTTCAGCCTCTGTACAATCTGATCTTCAGCCTATTACAGAAGGCTTCAGCCTCAGCCTCTATACAATCTAGAATGTTTAAGCCTACTGTTGACTGAGCCACTCTTACTAGCTCCTTCTGAACTCAGAACTGTACTGAACTCAACTGTCTCTTCTGGTCTAACTCAGTTCACTCACTCTTCTGGCTCCAAGCTGACTGGTTCAAACTGACCTTCTGAGCCAGCTGACTGTTTCTGACCGAACTCTTCTGACTTTGGCAGACTCTGGCTGACTCCTACAACTTCTCTGACTGAACTGCTTTGCTTGACTTCAAACTGACTCACTCTTCCCATCTGATACTGACTTCTCTTTGTCTCTGTCTCAGACTCCTCTCTTCCTATGTGTCTTGTCCCTTCTGAATTCTCACTATTCTATACTACCTAGTCAAACCACTTCATTGTCTCTGTGTCTTGTCCTCTCTGCCTCTTATCCTCAGGCTCTCTGAGCTGAGAGCCTGCTTTTGTATCATTGAGAGTTAGATGTGTCCTCACTCTGCTAACTCTTCCTCTGATCTGTCACTTTGCCTGCCCTTCACTCTGACTCAACTCAGAGGTCACTGACTCCTGAGCTCTGCTTTCCTGTCTCCCAAGTCCTGGGATTAAAGGTGTGTACTACTTTTGCCTTCTGAATACTGGAATTAAAGATGTATGTCACCACTGCTTTCTGAATACTGGAATTAAAGGTGTATACCAACATTCTTTCTACCCTAGAGCAGCCATGCTGCCAGATTAAAGAATTGAATATTCCTCTACAATATTAATATGTGATGGATCCTTTTTTAAATATTTTACATTTTAATACAGTAAAATCAATTATATAAATATGTATGCATAATTATAGTATGTTTTATGAGTATTTATATAATTAATATGTAAATATGTAATTTATATATGTGCATATAAATATATGTGTGTGTTTGTGTGTGTGTGTATGTGTATCCTACTTCTATTATTTGATAAAATACCACGGCCAAAATCAACTTAGAGGAGAAAAACTTATTTTGGCTCAAAGTTCCAGAGAGCATACAGTCTCATTGCAGAGAAGGCATGGCAGTAGAAGTTTACAGCCAGCCTGGCAGTTGGGAAGCAGAGAAACTACAAAGCCTGCCCTACCCTCAGTAATGTACTCCCTCCAACAAAACTACACCTCCTAAAGGTTCCATGACCTTCCAGAACAGTGTCATCAACTAGGACAATGATTCCATAGGGGGTGTTTTTGGTTTTGGTTTTTTTTTTTAATGATAGTATTTCTCTATGTAGTGCTAACTGTCCTAGAACTCACTGTAGACCAGGCTGGCCTTGAGTTCACAGAGATATGCCTGCCTCTGCCTTCTTGAGTGCTGAGATTAAAGGCATGTGCCACCACTGCCTGGCTGTTTTTGTTATTTTAATGAATATAAAGGGGCCCTGAGACCTAAGCCTTTAAGAGCCAATTTATAATTATGAGGGCTTGGTATGTTGTAGTGTCTTTTTACTACTTAATTAATAATAAAACCTATTATTTCTGAATATTTCTGTCTTTGTTCCTTTCTGTAGTAAGAATGACTAGTAAAGTCAGTCAGCTCAGCCTGCACAGCCTTCCTCCTTCTCAGCTAATATAGTCATTGTTTCTCAGTGCGAGGCTGCTGAGATGTCAAGCACATGGAGATATGTGTCAGACAGCTCAGCAATGAATGTGATTGACACAGCGTGGCGTGTACTATAAAATACGGTACAGAGAAGGCGGCAGAGAATGTAGAGTAGAGGTCATCTTCTAAGTTCATACTCTTGATTAAAAGAGGAGAAAATGACTTTAAGCTTCTTACTTGATTAAATTAACATATCCATATAAGCCACCAAGATCTCAAAATACAAATAACATTAAACTTGGCTATGTGATGATGTACCCTTCTTGCAGACTCCATGAAGAAGAAAAGATCTTGCGAGTTCAGTCCTCACACAAGCCTTCTGAAGGTCTGGGCTGCACTGAAACGTCTTTACAAGAGGTAACCAGTAAGGTAGCTGTACCAACAGAATCTCTTGGCACACATGACGGAGAGAAGACTTTAATAGAGAAAATGTTTGGAGGGAAGCTACGGACTCACATCTGCTGCCTGAACTGCAGGAGTACCTCACAGAAAGTGGAACCCTTCACAGATCTCTCACTGGCCTTTTGTCCTACCCCTTCTGTGGAAGACTTGTCTTTCCAAGATCCAGCTTCATTACCCAGTGCACAAGATGATGGCCAAATGCAGACCGGTGTGGCTGACCCAGAAGACGAGCCAGTAGTTTACAACCCAGCAACAGCTGCCTTTGTCTGTGACTCAGTTGTAAATCAAAGGATATTAGGCAGTCCTCCTGTTGAGTTTCCCTGTGCAGAAAACCCTTCTGACTCTAATGAATCTGCAAAGATTCTCATCAGTAAAGATGTATCTCAGAATCCAGGAGGTGAAACCACAACACCTTCAGTAGCTGACTTATTAAATTATTTTTTGGCTCCAGAGATTCTTACTGGTGACAACCAATATTATTGTGAAAACTGTGCCTCTCTACAGAATGCTGAGAAAACTATGCAAATCACAGAGGAACCTGAGTACCTTATTCTTACGCTCCTGAGATTCTCATATGATCAGAAGTACCATGTGAGAAGAAAAATTTTAGACAATGTCTCACTGCCACTGGTTTTGGAGTTGCCAGTTAAAAGAACTGCATCCTTCTCTTCCTTGTCAGAAAGTTGGTCTGTAGATGTTGACTTCACTGATATTAATGAGAACCTAGCTAAAAAATTAAAGCCTTCTGGGACTGAAGAGGCTTTCCACCCCAAATTAGTGCCCTACCTATTAAGTTCTGTTGTTGTGCACTCTGGTGTGTCCTCTGAAAGTGGGCATTACTATTCTTATGCCAGAAACATCACAAGTACAGAGTCTTCGTGCCAGATGTGCCCCCGGTCTGAAAGTCTGGCATTAGCACCCTCCCAGAGTTGTTTACTAGGAGGAGAAAGCCCCAGTGCAGTCATTGAACAGGACTTGGAAAATAAGGAACTGTCACAAGAGTGGTTTTTATTTAATGACAGCAGGGTAACATTTACTTCGTTTCAGTCAGTCCAGAAAATCACAAGTAGGTTTCCAAAAGACACAGCGTATGTGCTTTTGTACAAAAAGCAGAACACTGCTAATGGCTTACGCAGTGACACTCCAGCCAGTGGTGTTTGGGTCAATGGAGACCCACCACTACAGAAGGAGCTGATGGACGCCATAACAAAGGACAACAAACTGTATTTACAGGTGAGTTGCAAGTATAGGCATCATTTCTGGACAGTGTTAAATAACAGGAAGTTAATCCGATGCTCCAGTTTTCAACTTGACACATTTTCCAAGGATACTGAAGCTTAAGTCTAGGTTTATATATTTCAACTCATCATAAATGTTAGAAAGGTGACAGTTATATACAATATAGAACACTTTGTTTTAATTACAAAACTGTGGCTTGGTTGTTTATACCTGCAAACGATGTCATTTTAGTTAGAAAAGATTGTAAAATTATGCCATACAAAACAGAAAATTTAATGGAATGTAAATGGCATACTCCCTCCACCCAGTTCCACCCACAGGGAAAACAGTTGCTAATTTTTAATTTTTTCCCCCATTTTTATTTATTGTGGGAAGTATTGCACACATGAAAGTCAGAGGACAGCTTTGTAGAGTCAGCTCTCTCCTTCTACCTTTACATCAGTTCTCTTGAACTCAGACAGGCTTAGACAGAAACACTACTCCCTGAACCACCTCACTGTCCCACAGCTAAATTTGGTGTTGATTCCTGCAGGCTCTTTTGTCCGTTCTTTAAGGGAAATTTATTGACATTCAGATGAATCAGATAAAGAACTTAATGAATGGGTGAAGGATGTTAGTATTCTAGAATCTATAACAGAGCCCAGAGAATGATACAGCATTTACTATGTCAAAGCTATAGATTAAAAGTTTCATATGAGTTGAATTTATCTATGAATTTTTTTAAATTATTTCCTTTAATGTTAATTGGAGTCTTTCCTCAAGTTTTTTTTTTTTTTTTTTTTTGTGAAATTCCCCAACTTTCTGTCTACAAAGAGCACGTGGAATCTAGGAATGGCAGTGCATGGCTGCATCCTAGCACTAAGGGACTAGAGGCAAGATGACGACCAGTTGGAGGCCAGCATAAGCCACATAAGGAGACTTTGTCCCTGAAACAAACAGAAAGGAATCGACAGTATATTATAGATTAAATTGCAGGAATAAAAATTGGCTAGTTCAAGTATTTGTGAGCTTAAATAGTAACTGTCTTATTAAAGTTTTGTGTTTGAAAGTCACAGAACCCATAAAATATTAGAAGAGAAGAAACGCAGTAGTACTGATTTTTATGGGAAATTTTTTTCAAAGGCTTTCAGATTTTCTGAATTATAAAATGATACATGGCACACTTTAAAGGTGTATGGCAACATTCTAGAGTGTTACAAAATTTAATTAACTTTGCAAAATAATTAGAATTTTAGAACTGGATTGATAACCAGTAATAAACACACATCAGGTGGCTTAATATCCAGGTAAAAGAAATAGGCTGTATCCATTCGTCTCTGCCTCGCCTTGTGTTACTTGTGTCACCACAGTTTCAAAGGTTGGAGAGATAGAATGAAGAACACTGGGCTAAGTTGAAGTAGGAACATCTGTAGCATGAAATCAATACTGCAAGGCCCAGTGCGACCTTCCCTTCTGAAATGAACAGATTATCAATGTTACATGTATCAGGTGAGAAACCATGATTAAAACTGGCAAGCACATTTTATAGCCACAGCTACTCCGACTTGGAATGCAGTCTGGATCCACGTGTTCCTTCAGCTTACCCACTCCCTCTGGCCATGTGGTATTTGAGCATGATTAGCCATTTTTCCGCTGTCATTGTAGGGTCCAGTTTTGCACCCTGCCCATGAATCTGCCATTATTTATTCACCCCTTGTAAAGCCGAATAATGATATTGTTTAAATTTTTGCATTTATTTTGCATGAGCACATGTGTGTTCACATGTGGAAGAGAAGAGAAGAGTTTGTGAGTCAGTTCTGCCATGTGGAGTCGTCTCACCTGCCCACTGACTGTAATGTTCTAAAAGAAGAACATTAATATTTACTAAGCACCTAACATTTACCTGGCACATAAACAAATATCACTGATTTTTCTGGTGATCATTCTAATAAACTAGTAGGAGAGATTCTGAGGGCCACTGAAAAGAGGTAGGCTTCATTTGATTATCGGTGTTCATTGAGCTCTGCCTGACTCTAGTAACCTAAGGAAGCAGTAGGGGGACATTCAGCGTTAGGAGTGATTTCTGACCTGTTGTACCCACACGTGTCCAGAACAGATTGTAGCTGTTAAAGATTCTGTTCCTACTGTATTAGAGAGTTCTGCAGGAGTTTCACCTTGCTTTGTTGTAAAGTAAGATAGAACGGAGACTTCTGGGGTCTGTGGCTCTACAGTTACATGAGGAATTTGCCCTCTTTCCCTTGTTTTCTCCAAAGATGGTTATATAGTTCAGTAGGAGTTGGCAAAGATTGATGTCACTTTTTATTTTATTTTATTTGTTTATTCATTTATTTTAGTTTTCCAAGACAAGGTTTCTCTGTGTAGCCCTGGCTGCCCTAGAACTCTATGTTAACCAGGCTGGCCTCAAACTCAGAGCCTGCCTGCCTCTGCCTCCTGAGTTGCTGGGCTTAAAGGCGTGCACCAGCACTCCTGGCCTGATGTCCGTATTTTTAAATGAAGGCTGTTTGGTAAAGACTAAGACCTAAGACTGTGTTAGAAGGTTTGTGTATGTGCCATACTCATCCATTGTATTTTGTTTTAATTTCACAAACACTACTTTTAATTTTAGGAACAAGAGTTGAATGCTCGAGCCCGGGCCCTACAAGCTGCATCTGCTTCGTGTTCATTTCGGCCCAATGGATTTGACGACAATGATCCACCAGGAAGCTGTGGGCCAACTGGAGGAGGGGGCGGAGGAGGATTTAACACTGTTGGCAGACTCGTATTTTAACCCTGAGAGAATCGAAAATGCATCTGGTCACAAAAATACCCAACACCATGACTGTTAAAATGTCAGGCCGTACTGGATAGCATCTCTATCTTTTATTTTTCTTTTCATTAGACCGGAATACTTAAAGAAAACACATTCAGTGGTTGTTTTTATTTATTTATTTTTTTGACAATACAAAATGCATCATGGAAAAAAAAACTACCTCTTAAACTTCCATTTGCATTTATGGTTAGACATGCTTGACCAAAAATGTTGAGAGGAAAAAAGTGTACCTGGTCCCTAATTAAGCTGCATTAAATTTGGTAGACAATTTAAATGGTGTATTTTTAGTTTTACTGAACAAAAATAAGTCATTTAGCATCCTTTATAAAAAGAATTGATGCTAGAGATTGAATATGTGTATATATATATATATATATATGTGTGTGTGTGTGTGTGTGTGTGTGTATATATATATATATATATATATATACATATAGTTTTAGGAAAAATGAAAATCTTTGTTTCTGGTATAATTACCCCATTAAATTCAAGTCTTTGAAAGTAGTAGAGATGATCGGTCTCTATGGAGGCAATAACGAACAGTTTAAACTTCAGCTACCAGACTTTGGGGCTTCTGTTTATGCTGTCCTCAGCATCGCTCTCTTAGTTTCAAGAGCAAGTGTCTTTTAAAGGATTATTTACAAACACATGGTGAGTGAATTTACAGAAGGTGCATGACCCTGTAGGGCAGTGTTTTTAACCTAATTGTGTAGTATTTCCAGTTGTCCAAGGACTTTAAAATCCTGTTTCAGGGAGTGTATTTCTTGTGTGTTTTGAAGGAGGTGAGTTCTGTATGTGCCTTGCAGTACTGTAATTCAAAAATAGGTATCTTTGGCTGCAGAAAGTTTTCTAAAACAAAATGTTAGGGAGTAACTTTTGTGCTAACATTAAAATTATAACTTTTTTAAAAGTATTAGATTTTTTCAGAAGTAAAATCTGATGGTTCTAAACCAGTAAGTGTAATGGTAAATTTCTAACTCTTAGAAAAACTCAGAGGAAATGAAGCTAGTTTAAGTAAAAAATCTTCAATTGATTTGTTACTTAATCCTCAAAACATTAAACATTGATAACATTGTAGAGTTGTACATTTTGGGATTTTTTTCTTTGTTTGAGATACATGCCTTACTTACACAACTTCTGCTTCATAAAATGTTAAAATGTCACACCCCACTCTCCCTGCTATCCATTTTTGGTTTTCCTTTTGGTCCTGGGGTGTTTCTTGTTTGGGTAGGAAGGTGTGTATATGTGTGGTTTTCTTTCTGGTTTTTGGCCAGGAAACTGGAAACATGTCAGTCCTCCTGGGTCTTGATTATATACGACTCGAGCATTGTTCCAAATACCCTTCTTCCTGGCCATTCTAACACATCTATGACCATGAGTAGTTCTGAATCTTGGTCACATATTTCTTTTGAAAACACTTTAAGAAAAATGGTCTTTGGTGTCTTGAGGTGTCTTTTTCCCAGGCTTTTGTGGCAGTGATTAAAAACAACGCCTCCTCTTCATCCCTCTGCCTCCCACTCCTGATCTGCCTCCAGTCACCAGGAAAACCCAGACTGGGGTAGAGCTGGGAAGGCTTTACAGATAATGGAGGTTGTTCTTCCCTGTGAGTGAGTGGACCTTTGGGCCTCCTCCAGTCCTGATCTTGCTTTTCTGAGCTACCCTGTGTTTGGTTAGCCATCGCCTGAATGGTAACTTATAGCCAGATTGTGTCAGTCTTAGCATTTGCTGAAATTGCTAAGTCACTTAACACTTGGATTAAAATTGGGTTAAGGTACTTGTAGAACTTTCACAAAGGCAGAAAACCCCAAGTTTACCTGTGACTATCAAATATGTCAAGGATTTCTATGTGTGTCAAGATACTACGTATTGACTTACACAAATGAGAAAGTTTAAATTCTAGTAATAATACTAGGACTATTCAAATTTTAGTTGGATAACCAATACCAAAGTTGAGGGCTTTCTTTTAATGGCTTACTGGAGTTTGTGTTTGGAGAGTGAGAGAGAAGCCTCATTCAGAATCCATCCAGCTGAACTTAACAAGGTGGCACCGTGAACTGCTCTCCCCCTCACACATTGCTGCTACCTACTGCTGCTGCATTTATACACTAACACCTGGTTTCTCTGTGTCCTGTACGTTCATGACCTTTCCATGCTCCTTTTAAGTGCTGTTGAGATCTCGTGTTAGTGGCTGACTAGAGGACCATTTTTCTCTCTGTTCACTTCAGTTAAAGGCAGTCAGCTCAAATGAAATTCCCCATTGCTGCTAAATAGAACAAAGTATTAGGCTTCACTATAAACCTAATGTAAAACTAGACATGTAAGTCTGCCTCTGAAAGGCATCTCCCTTTTTTTGTTTGTTGTGTCTGTTTGTTTTTGGGGGGTTGGGTTTTGTTTCTCCGTTGTAACTCTGGCTGTCCTGGAACTCACCCTATAGACCAAGTTGGCCTCGAACTCAGACCTGCCTGCCTCTCTGCCTCCTGAGTGCTAGGATTAAAGGCATGCACTACCACCACTCGGCAATATCTCTTGATACATAGCAGAAGTTGGATATTTTTCTCCAAAGAAATATACAAGAGAGGAAATATATATAGGCATGATCTTGCAGTCCCATCTAAAATGTCCACTAGTGGGTGTGTGTACAGTTCTGACTACTGACATTTGTGCAGCCGGTTGGAGAGATGTTCTCCAAGCATTATCTTTCAGTTGAACAGCAAAGACTGTATAGGCCTTAAGATGCCATGAGAATCCTTTGGTGGAGAGATAAGAATCCCTCCTTGTGTCTGAGATACTGACAGTCACATCTGGGAAGAAGAACTTTAGTCTTAAGTCTACTATTTTGGGGGCCAATGAGATAAGCCAGTGTGTAAGGCACTTGCTGCTAAGCTTGAGGACTTGGGTTCCATCCTCGGGGTCCACATGGTGGGGAGAGAACCAACCTCCACAAGCTCTGACCGCCATATACATGCCACAAGGCACCAGCACACCCCCCACATACATACACTACAAATAAAAATGTATAGTTTTCTTTGCTCATTTAACTGTTCTCTATGATGGTGTTATCTACAAAGATATTTTTCACATTTAGTGCTGTCCTCCTGTAAATGAGAATTGGATACTTACTCTGTGTCCAGCACACTAAGAAAAAAAGTTGCTACAGTCTGTCTGGTTACTGGAAGGCACCACTTGGACATTTATTTTGCTCAAGGTGTGTACATCACATACTCTACATATACTCCAGAGCTCTTTTTAAAGGAGTGTTTCAAAGAAAATGATACTGTACATTTGTGTGTAACATCTTTTCTCAAGGATGGTCTACTTCAGGTGTAGAGATGTAGTTCCATTAGTAGAGTGCTTGCTTAGCAGACACAGATCCCTGGGTTTTATTTCCAGCACCCACCCATGAACCAGTTTTGATCCACATCTTTAATCTCAGTGCTTGGGAGGTAGAGGCAAGAGGATCAGAAAGACATCAAAGGTCATCCTCAGCTACATAGTGAGGTCAAGGCCAGCTGGGTGGGGACAATGAGATCCTCTCTTTAAAAAAAAAGGAAAGAGCATAGGCTTTACATATTACATTGTTTCACTGTTTGGGTTTCTGCAACTATTCCTGAGGTGGAAAAGGTTAAGTTTTCTGTTTTATTTTAAAATACCCAAGCACTTTTAACTGTTACTAAAATGTTAGTAACATCATCTGGAAGAGAAAGGATAAATCTCAGATGATATTCTGTAACTGAGGTTTAAGTGCAGTAACAAGGGAGTCAGAATTAGAAGGCACCCTAAGTGCAAAACGACAACAAGCTGTTCACCTATTGAGCAAATTTGTCAAACTGTCTACTGCTTCACTGTAAGGCTTATTTCCTTTCTCTAAGTTAATTTTTGTACAGAGCCCTTTTTTAAAAAATGAATGAACCTCAAAATGAGTAGTTTTTGTTTTTGATTTTAGGATTTTGACTCCTAAGTAAACTGCTTTAAAAAAAAAAAAAAAGCTTTTTAAACTGCAGCCTTTCTGGACAAAGAAATTTTTATAGAAATGAGAACTGACATTTTTAATAAAACCAACAATTGGAGTTTCAGGCATTCAAAAGGAGTTGTTATGTAAAACCTTTAGCCCCAAACTTACATAACCAGTGTGGATTTAACATTAAAAATAGACTCTAAGAAGTCAGCCAAGTGTTTGCCAGCTCTTGTCAGTGTCTGTTATAGCCTGCAGTTGTTTTTCTCTTAATAGATATATTTTGTCTTGTGTGCTACACACCAGCATACACATACACACCCCTCTACACTGATTTGGGGTATGAAAATGTTAGTTTTCACTTGTTAGATTAGCAGAGTTCCCCCACATTGCACTCATGTTAAAATCACCTGGAAGCCAGGCGTAGTGTCACATACTTTTAATCCCAGCACTGGGAAGGCATAGGCAGGGAGATCTCTAAGTTTGAGGACAGCCTGGTCTACACAGTGAGTTCCAGGACAGCCAGGGCTGTGTAGAAAGACACTATCTCAAAAAAAAAAAAAAAATCACTTGGGAATCTTTTTAGAAATAATCCATGTTCAGGCCTCTTCCCAGACCAATTAAATTACATGAGCACTGGACATCTGCATTTGAGCATATGGTTTTAATGGGAAGGCTGCATTGAGAGCTTGGAGCCAGAGGAGAAGTCGTCTTCCTAGGGCTTTTCCCCAGGAAAATTGGTATAACATTAAGTGTTCCTCTGTGTGCTATATAGTGGCAGATATTTGTATTGTGTTAATTCACACTACCTCCATAGTAAGCTTATGTTCATAACAACATCAGAATGAGGATTTTACCCACATCTTCAAATCTATAGTTAGTACTCTAAAATGGAGGAACCATAACAGAAGAAAAGTAGAACTTTCCCAAACCACACACTAGTAAAGGGTCACAGTTTCACAAAGCATCTGTAGTCTCCCTGGCCCTTTGTACCTGGGTCTTGGTGCAGCATGCCACCGTCCCTACTCTTCTTGCAATGGCTATTTCCTGTTCAGGTAACAGAAGGCTTAGCAGGAGAGATGAACTGGCCCTAAGGATCTTTTATACGCAGAAACAGTTCAGAGTAAACCTTGAAAGAGTCAAATTCTATATATAAGTCATTGTGTGGGTAATAGAACAAAGTCCAACACTTTTTTCGAGAATAAACACTTAGGAAAAAAAGTTCATGATCAAAATTACCATTCAAAGTCAGGAAGATGTCTTTTCACTCACAGGTGAAAAAAGTCTATTAGATCTAAAAACAAATTAAAAAGGAAATCACAAACTAGAAGCTTAAAAGAAATGTAAAAGAAAACACATGGGAAGAAATGGAAGATCCAAGCGTTAGCTGAGGCCAGCAGACTAAGAAGCTCACTAAGGCCACCGCCATCTTGTTACTTAGGAACAGTAATGGAAAAAATCTTGAAGCTGCTAGAGAAGAACATACATAGACCTAAGTTCAGCAAACTAGCCCTCAGGCGAGGGCTTTCCTTTTTGAGAAGCTTGGATTAAAACACTAGTCACAGCCTTATGCACTGTCTGTCTTCATGCTAGTATGGCAGCCTTCAGTCCTTGTGGCAAACTATCAGTAGCATAAGTTATCAAAGTACTTTTCAGAAAAGCCCTGTGACTCAGTAAAGACCAGGAGCTATCAGCACACAAGCCAGAAGGCAGTAAATAGAATGACATCAGAAAAACGTGAAAAGAAAAAAAATCCCAGTGAACGTATCCAGGAAAATTTTTCAAAGCAGATGTGAAATAAAGTTTTTGAAAATATTACTGTTTTTATCAATGACCAAACACCAAACAAGCAACATAAAGAAGGAAGAACTTCCTTTGATTCAGTTTGACAATGCAGGCCATCATGGAAGGGGAAGGCATGGATGTACAAGCACCTCTGGGCTCTGGAGGCAGAAGCTTGGGGCTGCTTTGCTTAGCTCTGGACAGATCAGGAAGCAGAGACTTAATGCAAGTGATGCATCTTAAAAACTTTAAGCCTTGTCCCTACTCAGTGGCTCATTTCCTCCACTAGGCCCTGCCGTGTAAAGGCGCCACAGAAGACCACCACCACCTGAGGGCCAAGTCTCAAGCATATGAGCACTCTATATCCAAGCTATAGCATTAGACAAAAGCAAAGAGAACATTTCTTGGATGTTCTGTGTGAAGGAAAGTTTTTTGGGCAGATGGGAAATGGTACCAGGTAGAAGCTTACACCTGCACAAAGAGCACTGGAAATGGATTTGTCGCTGTGCACTCAGTGTACAGGCTGTCAAGGAAAGCTTTAGAAAGCCCAAAAACACCAGGCATAGTGGCACACACTTTTAATCCCAGCACTGAGGAGGCAGAGACAGACGGATCTCTATGAGTTCGAGGCCAGCCTGGTCTACAGAGTAAGTACCAGGACAGCCAGAGGTGCAATAGAGAAACCCTGTCTTGGGGGAAAAAAAGAAAGCCCCAAACCACTGCCCATGAGTAGCCTTTGGGACGTCACCCTGCATCCACTGTGTGTCAGACCCACACTACACAGAAATACGAACACAAACGAAAGTGGGAGCTGGTAAACCACAGCCCATCATTTATAGTTTTAAAAATCCAGAAAACTTCACATGAAAATATTTAACTTACATAGACACTCTTAAAATTAGCTTACCATTATAAAAAAAAAAAAGTTAAGCTAATCTGTGGTATTGAGAGTAAGATACTACCCATAAGGAAGGAGAAGAGGTCAGAGAGTGGTCTGTGTGGTGTGTGACAGCTGTATTTTATATCTGGTTCTTTATTTACTGGGTTGTGTTCCTATTGATACTTAGAATATTAATGTCTGTCTTTTATACTCTCAAAAAGTTTTACAGTTGACAGTTCTTTTGAGACAAGGCACCTGAGGGGTAAGACTAAAGAAAAGAAAGATGTTAAGGACTTAGAGGCCGAGTCACGAGTCAGGAGGATCATGAGTCTGAGGCCAGCCTGGACTACATCACAAGCTCTTGTCAGGAGGGAGGGAGAGAGGAAGAAAAAGATAACAGGAAAAAGGGAAAGAAGGGAGGGAGGAGGAAGAGCGAGGTAGATCTTCAGTAAAGATAAAAATGGGTTGTTAGCAATCTCTGAACTGAGTATCCATTTAAATGCAAGTTAAATAACATGTCAGACCCTTGGAACACCAGCCACACTTTAAGAGGATGTGGTCTCATGAGGCTTGTGGCTACCCGCCATAATGAACCCAACTCTAGGTGGTGGTACTGGATTGAACACCTTTTGTCATTTTAAAATTTCTTTTCCATCTTGTCCATTGTAGGGCACTCTTAAATAATTAAGTGCATATGTATCCCCTAATTGTAAAACAAATGAAAATGCTTAAGGAAAGTATCATGGGGACTTGTCTTCCAGGAAATGTCAAGCTCAATTTGGTGTATAGACCGTATATGAGTTCTGAAAGAGAAACAATATTGATGGCTTCCCCATGATTACCACAACAGACCAATAAACTTACTTTTTAATGCCACTGCTGTTGGCAGCTTATTTGCCAGTCTTTTTATGGCTAATAAAGGAAATAACTCATAACATGTGCTTGACCCCAAGAGAATAACATGTCTTCCTTCCAAGTTTATTTCTCAGTTTCGGGTCCTACTCTTTCCTCCACCTCCTACCAAGGATCCTAGTTGATTGAGACGAACAAGGACAGAGGTGAGTATTTTTCAGGATGTTGGCCTATGGCTTATATCGTCCCAATATCAAAACAACAGAACATTCCAGGGCAGAGCTCTGCAGCCATTTCATTTCTCTAGAACAATCTGTACTTGGCTAAGTCCAAGACACGTGTTTATAAATCATGCACATGTTGTATTTTTGACAACTTCTATTTCCAAAGAACTTCATTTTCAAGTGTGAAAGACAAACTTGACCTTAACTTGGTAATACCGGGAGCAGTTTGTTCTCTAGCCACGGTCCAGAGTAAATGGGGAGAATATTGAAATCTATACCCAGCACATGGAGAACTAACATGTCACTGAAATTGATGGTATACCTCTGGAGGTCTCTGCTCAGAAATTTATTTCCCTGGATATTTTTCTACCTAAGAGTAGAAGCAATTCCATAAGCAGATTAGCTAGTAGTCAAAAGTGTGTTACTTGCCCTAGTATAACTAAGATGAATACAATTATAGTAGTAGTAGTACTAGTAGTAGTAATAGTAATAATAATAATAATAACAAATAAAACTCCAGCCAGTGAGATGGCTCAGTAAATAAAGGTATTTGCCAGAAAGTCTGATAGTCCAAGTTCAATAGCTGGGACACACATAGTGGGTGAAAGAACTGACTCCTGAGAGTTGTCCTCTGACCTTCGCACCCATATCATGACATGCACCCTACACACACACACACTAATTAATTAGTCCAATAAAATTTTAAAACTTGCCTCTCAACTGGCACCATCTCAAGACCCTTAAGCCCTAGCAGAATCATAAGAAAACATTCCTAAGCTAAACTTAGACTCTTGCTTTGGGAATTGATAGCCTGGAATATTTTACTTGGTCTTCATTGAGGATGCTGGCTGTTCATAAGTAGGTCAGCAGTAGTCTGGAAAAGTAATTTATTCTGCTCTCATTGGAACATAATATTAAGCTGTCATAGACATTTACAAGTATACAAACAAGCTAAGTGCATGTTAAGTACTAGTGACAAAAGAGTAGATCAACTATGGTCTGGCCAGTTATCTCCCAGATCAACTACTGCCCTGAGTGGAACACTCTAAGAGACAACATGGAAAAACAAATACATGGAAGACATACAAATACACCAGGTTTGCTTACAAACCCTCCTTTCCTGTCTCCTACTCCTTTCTTCGAGTTAAATATGTGGACTATCTCTTTGCAGAGATGTGGCTACTCCTCAGATGACCTCTTCTGTGCCTTCTTCTGAGTGCTTTTCGATGTCCTCCTTCTGAAAACAGCATTAGAGTCTATTTGAAGATTTTCCTCACTAATGATGCCAGAACATAGATTTGCACAGATCCCATGTTCCTAGTGATGGCCCTCCCACTGTATGAGATCTTTACAAAGAAATGGCACCAAGTCACGTGCTTATAACAGATTCTTATAAAGGCAGAACCCATAGGGCTATGTATGTCCGGTCAGGTCCAATCAGGGGCAAGCATGTATCCTGATGTACTTCCTGTCTGGGTTATCTCCCATCTGCAAGTGACTAAGTATATCCGGTGCAGTTGGGTTACCTAAATGGGATCTAGACAGTCCCCACCGAACATTCCAGGAGGTTATCTGTCCTCAGGCAAGTGGGATTACAGGATTATGTCTTTCTGTATCTCACATGGACAGCCTCCATCCAGCATCTCTTAGGCACAGTAATTAAAATTTACAATGTAACTTTTGTTCTTACAGTTTCCAGAAATAATGGATGCGGGATTATTCTCTCTCCCTTGGCCCAGAGGGCCTCACTTCTCTCCCATAGCAAGCGGCCGGGCTATTGGCCATACAGGCTTAGCTGCAGGTAGGTAGCTCAAGGGAAGGAAACATGGGGCATTGGTTGGACATGTCCAGCAAGTCTTAGGTCAGAGGAATTAAGAGTCAATGGAACACACAGAAAAATTCTGGGAGACCCTGTCAGAGGAGCATTCTCTCTGGTTTAATGAGAAGGTCATACATATATCAAGGGAGGGGGGGAGCCGAGGGAGGGCCTTTTGTATTCAGGGGGTAATGCATTGGTTAAAACAAATAAGCAATTCTGCCAATCATAGCCTGCCCCTTGAAGGGGGTGGAGTTTTGCTGCGCCTTGTGGTCTGTCAGCTCAGAGGGGAGGGGCCAAACTACTGTCAGCTCTTTGGGATGAGCCCTGTAGCAAGCGCCCTCTAGACCCATAACTGCGGGACCATTCCCCGGGGCACCACGATGGGCACGTTATCAGTGAAGTGAGTGTAGAAGACGTACTTTGAACATAGGTGGTGTGGTCTGGAGACTTGAATGTGTCCAAAAGCAGAACAATAGCGTGTTACTTATTCCATGTCACCATGATCAAGTATCTGACAGCAGCAACTTAGCGGGGGAAGTTTAACCCACAAACAGCCATGCCACTTTTGCACCAGTAGGCAGTATTGTAGCTTGCAGGGTCCACAGCTGGATAAGGCTGATGATGAATTTCCACCCCCAGTAATCTACATAGCCCCTCTGGCACTATGACCACTAGCCAACAGAGAGGACGCATGGAGCTCAATCCCAGCTTGTTTTCTCTCTGCCCTGCATCCTGAGCATGTGATGTCTTCAGTAACAGGGGCTTACCATTTAGTTCTAGCAGGTGGCCAAAAGCAAAGTCAATAGCCTCTATTGTTCTGGCAGCCTCTGAGAGTTTTATGGGCCACAGTTGATTCCAGAATTTTCATTTAGAAAGATCTGTGGCTTCTGAGAGCAACATTGTCCATCTATGCAGGGTACCACCATGCAAACTCTTGTCATTATATTTTTGTTAGCTTATAAGACTCTGGGCTTCTGTGCAGTTCCTTTATACATCCCGAGTTTTGGTTGACCCTCCCCACACTCCTTCCCTTGTTCTATCCTCTCTCTTTTCATCTGTTTAACTGGGCCAACTCTAGTGTTTCCCCCTCCACTTTCATATCACTTGCTACACAACTTTTTCAAGTTTAAATTTTACCTGATACATGAAAGTATGAAAGGATGCGTATCAATGGTGTTCTGTGTATTATTTTGAAACACGTATATTCTGAATTACAAGAACTTACTTGGAATTACCTACTTACTTACCTACTTCATCCCAGAATTATTTTGAAGCAATCCTAGGCACCACTTAGTCATTAAATATTTCTACTTCTGAGACTATGAGGTTTGAATGAAGTGTTCCCATATTCTTTCATATTTAACTACCCAGTGGGTAACTTTTCGGGAGGCTTAGGAGGTGTGGTCTTGATAGAATTGGTGACAGTGGAGGCAGGACTTTAGGTTCAAAAAGACTTGTGCCATTTAGAGTTTGCTCTTTCTGCTCCCTGTTTTGAGATTCAAAATGTGAACTCTCAGCTGTTCCTGCTATAAGCAATACTGCAGAAAAACCATCAAACTAAATTGCTCCGTGGGTAGAAAGAAAGATTTACTGGGGATCAAACTGCCAATGGGAGTGTCTCAGGTGGAGTAGAAAGGGGGTCGAGCACAGAGAAGATCAACATGGTGGAAAAGCAAGCAGATTTTATATGACAACAGGTTAGGGATCGGAGCTGATAACAGACTGTTTGGATTGACTGGGAACTAGGTGCCCTTGCCCTTTGGGTTAAGGTTAAGGGAGAATCCTGAAAGATTAAGGGTGGTTCCTAGCAAATAGGAACCTTCCATAGGATACAGAAACCCTCCTTTGGGTTATTTACTCAATAACAATCCTTTTGTTTACCTGGCCAAAGTCTTTCTATTTAGGACAATGTTACCATCACTGCCAACACTTTCCCACTGTAGTGCTGATGGACCCTCTGAAACCATACACCCCAAATAAACCCTACCTTCTAAATTTACCTTGGTTATGGTGCTTTATCACAGCAATAGAAAAATAGCTAAGACACTTATCATCTGGCAGGGGAGGGGACGTATGCAGAGGCATAGGGCCAAGGCAGCATCTCTCGGTGGAGCTACAAGCACAAGCCCTGGCCTGGCCATTTGTCAGTAGGTAGGCAGCCAAGAAGAGAACCAAGTTCTTTTTGGCCTGAGGCAGAAGTACGGCTGGAATTAAGTAGGAGAGAAGTTGTCTAAAGAGTTCACCTTCAAAAAAAGTTTGAATCGGGCATTTGGCTTTATGTCCAGGTTGACCTATGTATGGAGAGTGTGAGTCACCACCCAAAAAAGGTCAATGTGTCCAGCAAGGCCCAGGTGACCTCACCTCACAGTCTGTGGTGGCTGAGCATCCCCCAGAGCACTGGCTCTTCCGAGATACACTACAGGGAATTAGCTGAAGTGTGCTTGGAAGATTAGTCATACAAACGAACTGAGCTGTAAATTAGGTCACCTTTAGATTTCGTTTTGTAAAATCAGTGTTTAAATACTAAGTGATTTAAAACATGAAAAAATATCAGTACTTCTTTAACATCATCAAATTTTCAGGCAATTTCTCCAATTGCCTTACCATGTTTTCTTTGTTTGAATCAAGAACCAAACACAGGAGGTGGCGCACACCTTTAATCCCTACACTTGGGAGGCAGAGGCAGGTGGATCTCTGTGAGTTTGAGGGCAGCCTGGCCCACAAAATGAGTTTCAGGACAGCTAGTTCTGTTACCCAGTAAAACTTTCAATCTGTGACTCTCCCTCACCATCTTCCTTCCTTCCTTTCCCCCCCCTCTCTCTCTCCTCTCTCTCTTTCTCTCTCTCTCTTGTATATTGCTTGTGAATTCTGTTGTCATTATTAAAGAAACCATTTTTGTTGTTGTATAATTTTTTTCCATAGAACGCTTCCCTCTAGGGGTTATAATCAAATTAATACTATAGAGATACTTCAAATAGCCTCTGTATTGTTTTGCTTCTAACTACTTACAGAATTAGATTACTTTGCCTTTCCTTAATTTATAGTTTTTTGTTTGTTTGTTTGTTTGTTTTGTTTTGTTTTTGAGTCAGGGTCTCACTATGTAGCCCTGGAAAGCCTAAAAGTCACTACGTAGGTCAGGCCAGCCTTGAATATGTGGAGATCCACCTAGCTTTACCTTTCAGGTGCTGAGATTAAAGATGTGCACTGCCACACCCAGCCTAAATTTTTTAAGTTTTAAATTTCCATAAAAATAGCAAATGGTGGTGAGGACTTGGGGAAAAGAGATCTTTACATCATAGAAATATAAAAGTTAGTACAGTAATGAGGTAGAACGTAATGGAGACCTGTCTAAAAATCTTAGAAACAACTGGTGTATGGCCATCAATCCCACTACTGGGCATATATTTAGAAAAATTGAAGTCAGTTTATTAAAGAGATAATTAAAACCCCATATTTGAGAGGACCAGCACCCCCTAGTGGTAGAGCCACTGACCTCGCCTCTCTACTTACTGTCAAGTACTTCCTTTCCCAGAAGCCCTTGCTTCCTCACCAGACATAACAGCCAATCCAGTATTCAGGTCCTGACCAATCAGAGAGATCCCCTAGACACTGTTTGGTTTAAAAGGCACCACATGGCCAGCTTTCACTGCTGCCATGTTTTTTTAATTGGACAGCCTTGAAGTCAGTATGTAATGGAGGAGAATAAACTGCTTGGTATGGCCACCCTTACACTTGTCTCAGCGTCTACTTGAGCTATTAGCATGAACCTAACTGGAGCGCCAATCACGATAGTAAAGAAATGAAGATGCTGGAGAGATGGCTCCGCGGTTAAGAACATTATTGCTCGTGTTGAAGATCCAGGTTCAGTTTCTAACACCCACACAGCAGCTCACAACCATCATTTGCTCCAGTTTCAGGGGATCCCTATACCCTTTTCTGGCTTTTGCTAATTCCTACGTGTGTGGGGGGGGCACATAAACTCACACACACATACACATAAAAATTAATTCAATTCTCATTCCATTAAATAAAATATTTTTAAAATGGAAACATCTGACATCCATCAGCTGAGAGTGAATAAGGAAAATAAGGTCCGTGTATACAATGGAATATTATTTCAGCTGTAAAAAATAATAAAATCCTATCATTTGAGACAAAATAGATTGGGGTTCACTACTTAAATGTAATAAGCCTGCACAGAAAGGTAAGTACTGCTGATTTTAGTTGTAAGTAGAATTTTAAAAGTTGAATCAACTGATGTATCTACAAAACAACTCCTACACACAAGACTCAGGGCTCCTTCTGGAAGAGGGGGTAGAAAGACTTTAAGAGCCAAAGGAACGGGGACTGTAAATCCTACCAGTCGAGAATAAGAGAGTCACCACAATTTTGAGCCAAATTTAAGCAAGGTTTAATTAAATACTGGCCAGGAAGATGAACTCTGACCAGGACTATTCTGAGGTTCCCCACTTCAAGGATCCCAAGAAATGACGCCAAGTCACATGGAACAGATGCTTAAAAAGGCAGAACCCGAAAGGCTAAGAACTTCCTATTGGGTCTATTCAGGGGCAAGCACATAATCCTATCTGGGTTATCTCCTGCCTACAAGTGACTAAGTATATCTGGTGAATTTAGAACATATCTGGTGCAGTTGGGTTACCCAAAAGGAATCTATACACCCTCACCCAACATTGCAAGAGATTACCTGTCTTTGGGCATGTGAAGATTACAGGATTCTGTCTTTCTGTATCTCACATGAACAGCCCCATCCAGCATTCTAGGAAGTTATCTGTCTTTTTCTTTTTGTTTGTAGATCTCTTAGGCACAGTAACTAAAATTAAAAACATAACCTCTGCTCTTACAGAAGTTTGCTATGGGATTGTGTCTCCTGGAAATGCCAGAAGCTACACCCATGAAATCTCACAAATATGGCTGCCCAGACATGACCTGAACAGGGACAACACCAATAGACAATAGGAAGCAGGAAAGCTAAGGAGGCCTCAATTCTAGACAAAGAACTACAGGCAACTGAGCAGTGTGGAGAGAGGGAGAAATAGTCTTCCCCAGGGAAGAGCACTTTAATTGGTCATCCAATGCCAGATGGTCAGCCTTGATGACATGTGCATACAAGTAACATTACACAAACGGAGTAGGTTGTATTTATCTATTTAGAAATATATACACACACCAACAACAATAGCAATTAAAGAAAAAGAGGCCATGACTTTGAAAGAGGGCAAAATGGGGGTATATGGGAGGGATTGGAGGAAAGAAAGGGAAGGGAAAATGGTGTAATTATATTATAATCTCAAAAATATACATAGGTGAAGAGGAGGAGTTAATTTACATATAAAGTAAAATGATATTACTGGAAGTTGTGGAGAGTAGGAGTGAGAGCAGGGATGGGAAAGCTTGATCAGTGGGGAGGACATGACACAGTTGGGGGAGCACAGATGACCAGCCAGGAGAGAGGCAGTGGAAGTTTACACCATGAAGAAAAAGGCTTTGGGTGACAGACCAGCCCCAGCCTAACACACACAAACTGATAAAATATTACACGGTGCCCCAGTTAATATATCTAATTCTCGTAGTTTTAGTTTCCAATAAAAGTTAATTTTTCTTTAAATTATAAGTCTGTGCAGGAGGGGACAGAATGCATGGCCAGCATTTGGATTTGGGAAAGTGCTGGGGGGGGGGGGCGGCGGAGCACAGCACACTGTCAGCAGCTGCCAATCAGCACCTGCTACAGGTGACCCAGGAAGGTACCCAGAGCATCCACTGCTTTTCTAAATGAACGCTAACAAGGAACAGGTGACAGGGTGACTCTCTCCTGAGGACCCCATACCTATGCTTGGGTGTGTTTTCCTTTCTGTAGCTCTCCCCTGAGGACCCCATACCTATGCATGGGTGTGTTGTCCTTTCTGTGGCTCTCCCCTGAGGACCCCATACCTATGCTTGGGTGTGTTTTACTTTCTAAAGCTCTCCCCTGAGGAGCCTCAACATATTCCCTGAGCTAGAAATCTGGGGACTTTAAGAAGTGGAAAATCAAGTCAGTTGACAGCCTGAGCCAAGCCAAAGCACCCTGTGCCCTTCCAGAAAGATGTTTTTTAAAGCGCTAAAGCAAATTTAACTCTGTAAATGTATTTTAGATGGTTGTGTGTTGACCGTAGAAGGAAATTGAGCTATGGCACAGTTTGAAGTGTTGTGTGAAATTGCAGTAACTGCCCATTAACTAAAAAAAAAAATATTTATTCACCCCCACCTCAACCACCCATGCTTTCCCAATAGAACTCGCATATCCAGACCAGGGATGCTCGATGCCATCCTGCCTATCAATCATTGCAACCTGGAACATAGATAAATACAGCCTAAGGTGTTAATGGGTATAAATGGAAACTGGCTATAGAGTGAGGCTGTATGTATAAGGGATCAACCATCCAACATTATTTTTCTGTAATTCTCAGCTGTGCTTCAGCTTGTAAAAGGTAGGGGAATGAAAGGTAGCTTCCACCACCCTCCGGGGTTCCCTGGCTGAGCTACAGATAAAACCAAATTTACAAGAAAAAAATAAAGTAAAACGCTCTGCAAGAGTTAGATTAAAGCTCACTCAGCACCCTGCACCAGAGGAAGGCATGGGGCTTGGGACTGCAGGGAGGGCACAGGGAAGACAGTTTCTCTGGTACCTGGAGGCCTGTAGGTGAAGATGGTCTTGCTATGCAAATAAAATCCTTCAGCCAGGGAAGTTGTCTATAGCAGCCCCCAGGAGAGGAGGTGAGAGTCCATTTGAGTATGATGTCACCTCCAGTTTCCCCCTCCTGGCACCCTAGCTGATTAGGCACCTGAAAGGGAGTTCAAGATGACTTTTAGAGGGTCCATCTTGAGGCAGGTGGGAGGAGCTCAGAGAAAACAGCCGCCTAAATCCTACCCTGGTGTCCTCAGCTCAAAGGAACCCATGATCCTTCAGGAAGTGAGGTGCAGCGGGAGGAAGTTTGGTCATTGGCTGCCTGCCCTGAAAGGGATGTGGGACCCTGAGCTCTTTCTCTTCTCCTCTGGCTCTGCTTCCTAGGTCATAAGAGAAGTGGCTTGCTCCAATACTTATCCTTGTTATCATGCATTGTCCGCCCACCCCCCATTTTGGACTAGAACCTCCAAAACTATGAGCCACAATAAACCTTCTGTTTTTAGAAGTTAATGGCATCAGGTATGTCATTACGGTGAAACAGCACTGGCTGACCCAAGACGACACTCAAAACTTCGTGTCAAATCACTTTGCTGACTTCCAGATTCTAGGGTGTGTGGGGAAGGAGGAGTGAGGCTGTTGCTGCAATCCCTTCGGAAGCCCAGCGGAATGAGCTAAGTAACACATAATGGTTGTCACGTATCATGGAGTTCAGCCCACCTCCTTCTGAAGCTTTGTTACTCTCTTCGTAAAATTCCCCTAGTCAAGACTCTCTGTAGCATCATCGCAGACACATGCACGGAGTAGAGCATCAGTTACAGTTTTCACCACTGGGATAAAAAACCTGACAAGAGCAGCTTGAGGAAGGAAGGCTTTATTTTGGCTCACAGTAGAGGGCACAGTCCATCACGGTGGAGAAGGCGTGGGAGCAGCTGGTCACGTTGAATGTGCTGTCAGGAGACAGAGAGAGGCGGTCATGGGGCCCAGCTTGCTCTCTCCTTTGTATTCAGACTGGGACTCCCTTTACTAGAATTTCGCAGACCAGGAAAGTGTGTCACTATAGGCTAGTTGCCATGGTTCCCTTGTCCACTCCGCAGCCCTCATTTCTGTTATCTGTTGTGAGAGAATGGCGTAATCTCGGTATAGAAAATAGAATAATATTGCACTCGTTTAAAACAACAGAAAACAAGAAAATAGTTTCCATCAGCCCTCCCAACTTGAGGCTCCCAGCTGACGCCTTCTGAGCGGTGAGAAGGCGGCTCAGGAGCTCACCTGCTCCGGGCCTCCCTCATCTTCCAGGGAGGGCTTTTCTGACCACCCAGGCTGTGAGCTCTGTTCTGCTTGGGAGGGAATGCCTCTGGGAACCAGTCTGTGGCCACCTACATGGAGAGGAGCTCCTCCTCTCACCGCTTCCCTTAGGTTTAAGGACTGCCGAGAAGCCACAAGGAGAACAGAGTTCTTATTTTGATTTGTAATCTAAGAAAAATATTCTTTTATCTTCCCTCGCATTCTTAGAGGGCTTTTTCTCTGTAAGTGCAATGGAAATTCAGGCTCCAAAAACAGCCAGCCCCAAAGGTCCACAGCCCCTTTTCTTCTGGCAGTAACTGTATCAGAGGTTCAGCCAAAGGCAACATGGCAGAGACTGGGCGGGAAGGAAATCGAGGGTGAGACATTTATTAGGGTGCCTAAGGTAGTTTCTCACCGGGCCCCCTCATTGCAGGTGAAAGTAGGTACCCAGAAAACAAAAACTCATTAAAAGCTAGACAAAGCCCAGGGATCCTATTAGTGTTACAGGAAGAAGGAGGGAGAATATTTAATTATTTTAAAGAAAGCTAAAGTATTTGATCTGAGGAAGCCTGTGTTCAGGATTGCTAACACCTTCAAGCATATTTTCAATATGAAGAAGAGACTGGATGTACGTGGATAACATTTCTCTTCTCAGCCACATTCGTTTTCCCTCAGACTGAGGAATGATGTGCTTGCCTTTAGGTTTTCCCTGCTTATCTAATGCAGATGACAATTAAGGATGGAGAGACTCCTTCCCTTTTATTAGTCCTCTTTAATCCTGAGTGATAAATCAGCCACTGGTGAAGGAGGGTGGAAATCAGAAAGCTGAAACCTGCAAGCGGAGCAGAGTTACGTGACTGTCAGAACACTTTGGCACAAAACTAATGATAGATGAAAAATGAGAATGTCTCTATGCCTGTCAGTGCATCACGCACTAGTTTTAATTAAAAGTCTGTCATGCCGTGTGGATAAATACGTTGGCACAAACCCAGCTCTCCCCAAAGAGAAAAAGAATGTGCTAGGCTTTGAAGATAGCCAGGTTGCTTTTAAGTAAGAGGTAGATTCAAAATGAAACACGGAAATAAAGAGTTCTCTCTGTCTCTCTCAGCATGTCTCTCTGTATCTCTCACTTGCTCGCTCACTGTCTCTCTCTTGCTCTCTCTCTCTCACTCTTTGTCTACCACTGGATTTATAGTACCATCCCAGAAACCCAGAAATTATAGCACCTAATATTTTTGAAACATGTTTTTGTTGCTGTTGTTGTTCGGTTCTTTGGTTGGTTTTCCTCCTTTCTTGCTTTTCAGACTCTCGCTATGTAGCCCAGGCTGCCCCTAAACTCCTAATCCTCAGCCTCAGGTTCTCAGTGAAGCATTGCAGGCATGAACCACCACAGTCATCAAAACCTGGATTTGTATACTCCTCTCTAAATAAATCTCACAGTGATACAATTTTTCAGATTGGGCAGCTGGAGTAGAGCATTCCAGAACAGCCTGTTATTCCTGTGAGTTGCCCAGATTCACAGAATTGTATGGGTCTCCAACAGTCTCTCGACATGTATCAGAAGCCTTAAAAATAAGAATTTTTTTAAAAGAAGAAGCATTTCTGATTGGTCTGATTATTGCCATCAGATCAACATTGAGGACTGGAGAGATGGTATAGTCTGTACAGTCTTGCCTTGTAAGCACACGGGTCCGTGTTGAATCCCCAGAACCCACATTAAAGATAAGACAGGCTTGGTGACACCCATGTTCATAATCCCTGACCCATGAAAGCGATTAATTGGCCAGGAGCCTGGCCTACTTGGCCAGCTTCAGGACAATGAGAGACCCTATTTCAAAAAATACGGTGGGAGCTGGGGCTTTGGCTCAGTAGGTAAGAGTGCTTCCCTGAGACTGAGCTCAAATTCCCAGAACCCACATAAAAAGCAGGCATGACAGTGAGTGACTGTAACTCCAGCATTTGGGGGTCGTGGTGGTGGGGGCAGCTGTGAAGACAGATGGATCCTGAGAGCTTGCTGGGCAGCCAGCCAATCCAATGAGTCCTCCACTTAGTGAAACACTGTGTCTCAAGGCAATTGGACAGAAAGTAAATGGCAGAGGAAGACACCTGACACCCTCTGGCATTGTAGTGTGGGCATGCACATCCACACTCATGTGTATATAAACACACACACACATATACATACATGTAACACAACCCACACACACACATACATATATGTGATATAATCCCCCACACATACATACATACATGTGACACAACCCCCACTTATACACACACATATACATACATGTAACACAATACCCCCATTCACATACATACGTGTGACACAACCCCCACATACACACACACATACATACATGTAACACAACCCCCACATACACACATACATATATACATGTGATACAATCGCCCACACATACATACATGTGACACAGCCCCCACATACACATATACATACATGTGATACAATCGCCCACACATATATACATGTGACACAACCCCCATATATACACACATACATATACATACATGTAACAACCCTACACACACAGACATACATGTAACACAACATTCCCCACATACATACATATGATACAACCACACACACATACATACATTAGACACAACCCCCACATACACACACACATGTATACATACATGTAACAATCCCCCCACATACATACATGTAACACAACACCCCCCCACACACATACATACACGTGACACAACCCCTCCGCACACACACACTAAATTAAAAAAAGGAAGAAACTGCCCTCAATTCAACTTAATTCCACAAAGTCTTTTCGTATTGTTTCCAGATCGCACCTACAATTCAGTCATGACACATATCTGATATATTTTGCTTAAAAAAAACGATATCACACTTTCTCTACTCCTACCTTGTTTAAGTAATTTTATTTAATGGATATATATCATTATCTCTCTTGTTGGTGCACTAGAATTCACTAAATTCTCTTATTTTTAGTATGATTTCCTGTCTCAGTTTCCTTTTCTGCTATAGATAGAAACATCTACTCCACATCCGTCACAATATTTCTTAAGATGAATTCTCTGGAGCAGTATAACTTGGTCAAAGTCCCTGATGTCTTCATAGTGTCTACTAAATGCTACGGGCTCTCTTTAGAAAGTGGAGCTGTCCATCTGAAATGCTGCTGGCTGCATATCTAAGTCTAAACTTGACTCTCATTTCAGGTGCCACAGTGGTAAGTTATCGGTTCCCTTCCTAGCAAAGATGCCCTTCCTAAGCCAGGCTCCAGTTCTCACACCTTTCTTCTGCAATCCTTTGCTTGTTTGTTGAGATAGGGTCTTGCTGTGTAGCCCAGGCTGGCTTCAAATTCGCAATCCTCTTTCCTCTACCTGCTGAGTACAGGCATGGGCCACCACACCCTGGTTTTTCTTGTTTTTAAAATTCATTTGTAAAGCTGAGTGTAGAACAGTCATTGGTGAGCTTATTGCTACCTCCTCATCCAGCCTTGAGTCAAATTGAGAGAATATTCAAGAAAAATGAGAAAGTTTTGTTTACTATTTGTATTGGATTAATTTCCCTGACTTCTTTCTATGTTGAAAAGAAAAAGCTTTCTACACATCTTAAACAACAAGGAGGAAGCCAAGAGCATAAACTGGGGATAACATGTGTCTTTGAACTCCCAAAACCTGCCCCTCAGTGACTTATTTCCTCCAGTAAGGATACCTGTCTTAAACCCACCCAAACAGCATCACTGCCTGGGGACCAAGTATTCAAACATCTGAGTTTCTGGAGGTTATTCTCATTCAAACCACCCAACCTTAATGAAACTTGCCCCCCCCCACACACACACAGAGTGGGGAGGTGAGAATAGAAAGGGGGATAGATGAAAAGAAGGAGAAGAGGCGGTGACAGGGGTAATGTGATCAAAATACATTATATTCAGGCGTGGAAATGTAGGAAAACATTGCCAAAGCCATGTCTGCCCCTGAACAGTGTCACCAGGGAACTAGACTCACTCCACCCTTCCATTTAACCAGTTGCAGTGAGTCAGCCATTCTTTGTCTGATTGCCTCTTGGTCACAAAACGGCTGCCTTAACCAACTAGGCATTCCATTCAGAGGCAGGGAACAGGGGATGAAGAGGTGGTGGAGGCCAAGGGACATTCCCATATTCTTTCTTTCTGTCAAGGAGCAGTTGCATTTCCCAGGAGTCAGCAGACTTCCTATCATGTTTCTTCACTAGGACTAAGATTACAATTACCATCAGATAGTTCATCATCATTATTAGCTAGAAACAGGCTTCAGCTCTGTGGACATCCCTGGACTAGAAACTTCTCTTCATTTTCATGTCCTCATGTTTCTTTTCTTCACGAAGAAATATGTCATCGATGTCAGTGGTTAGTGTAAATTCAATCAGTAGGAGCAAAGGATTTTTGTTGTGTGTGCATGCGTGTGTGCATGCGTGCGTGTGTGCGTACGTGTGTGTGTGTGTGTGTATGTGTGTGTGTATGTGTGTGTATGTGTATGTGTGTGTGTGTGTGTGTATGTGTGTGTGTGTGTATGTGTGTGTATGTGTGTGTGTATATGTGTGTGTGTGTATATGTGTGTGTGTGTGTGTATGTATGTGTATGTGTGTGTGTGTGTGTGTGTGTGTGTGTGTAAGCCAGAGTAGATGATGCCAGGCATCTTCCTCAGTCATTTTCCACCTTCTATTTTGGGACAGGGTCTCTCCCTGAACCCGGAGCTCACGAATTTATCTAGAGTGGCTGGCCAACCAGCACCAGGGATCTCTCGGGATCATAGGCACATAATCTATGTCTGGCTTTTTTACACTGAGGCTGGGGATCCGAACTCAGACCCTTCGGGTTTGCACAGCAAGCACTTTACTGAATGAACCACATCCCCACAATTCTCTTTAACAATCTCTAAACCAGCAGGCAGAACAGAACACAGCAATGATTCCACCAGTGCTCGGCCACTGACAAATAGCATGTTGCTTGAACTTTTGCATGGAAGAAATTACTTGAGGGGAAAAAAAATAACATAATTTGTTTCTATATTTTGCAGACATGTTCCTGCTGAAAATTAGTGAGAAATTCCCCAGAAGAATGCGGTCGAATTTTAGTGGAATATTTTACGGAAATGAGATAAGAAAATAACAGAGTCCAAATGGATTTGTTGTGCATTTTCCAGTCTTGAGAGCTAACAGCCCCTCTGTTCACTGAAGTCTGTATCCTTTCTCTTGGTCATCAGAGAATTCAATAACTGCAAATGTAATTAAGAGGGGAGGGGGTGTGTTCACACCCTTAAAATGAATTACGGTGGCAGGGCTCAGATCTAATTAGGAAGGCTGTTTCCATCTGAGGTTGCTTGTAAGCCAAAAACAAATTGCTAAAACCAAAACAGAGATTCCCAAAGGCCCCGGGACAGTCTTTGAGTTGAGAATTCAGTTACCATTTTTTTTCCTTCCTGACTAGAGCACCCGGATCTGGACCCATTAGTAACACACACACACACACACACACACACACACACACACACGACTTTTTGTTTCCTAATCACCAAATGCCATTCAGGACTTTCCACAGGAAGCAGCCCCTTAGTAACAGGAAGATGTTAAATAAATAAATAACAGAAGAAGAAGAGAAAGAAGAAGGGGGGAAGAGAGAAGAAGAAGGAGGAGGAGGAGAAGAAGAAGAAACTGTCTTTTCAGGAAAAAGAATAGAAGTCAGGAAAAAGGAAGATTCGTTCTAGAAAGGGAAGCTCCTTCATACCACACTTTCTATCTGCAAGCAGCCAAAAGCCACTTCCTTATCTCCCTTGGTCTCATAATTAGCAATTAACCCCTATTGGAGACCACCAGCCTGATCATCTGAATCTCTTCCTAGTGTTTATTTTAATGACATTTATGGTTAGCTGTTCAGTCATTAATCTTCCTTACCAAAGTGGTGAGTGTTCTTGGGGGATGGAAGCAGCCCTTTCACATTTTCACTCCTTCTCACCCCGGGGTCTGGAATAGTTGGCATGTGTTAGATTCTTTCCTTTTGTTTCATTTTGGTTTGGGTTTTGGTGCTGAGGATCCAACCCTGACCCTTGATTCTGCTAGGCAAGCACTCCGTCTCCAGCTCCAGAAGAGTTCATTGTTGAATACCATCTTCTCCAGCTTGTCAGGTATTGTGTCAGGGGCAGGGGAGACCGGCGTGAGGTTTGGCAGTGTTCTCCTGTTGTGTATAGTCGTGTAGGATGGGTAGGCAGTGTGACCCGATAAGCACAAACCCTGCCATGTCTACCCCACCCCCCCACACACACTGTGACAGCTTGAGAGCTCCTGCATACAGCTAAATGAAACGTGACACATTTGTTCAGTAGTGTTGTGTCTAGGACTGAACGTGAACAGTGTCAGTTGACCAGTCTTAGAGCTGTCACAAGACAAACAGGTCATGTATGTACTGAACCAAGAGGGACCTCAGAAGGTATCCATCCATAGCATGCAGCAAGGAGAGGAGGAACCGCCCTCCTTTGACTCCCACAATCAATGTCCTGTGCTTTGAAACCTGTGCTTTTGACATGTTCCTAAGGCTAAATGTTTGTTTATTCTAACATGTATATGATCTTCACCGTTCATGACAAGTTCAGTGCATGGACCAGAAAGCTAAAAGATACAACCAGAGCATGTGACTTGTTCGAGCATGCATGCAACCGACACGTAAATAAGAAAATCACCTACATGTGTGGGAGGAAATTGGGTTTGGGTATACTACAAAGTAAAAACACCAATATCAACTAGGTCATTCGTGCCAGCCGACAAGCACCCCACATATGCAGTTACACATGCTGTCTACAGGGCTGAATTCACTGCTGCTTCCGAGAAACTCTGCCTGCGGTTTGGGTAGCTTATAGGTGATGGGAAAGGCAGCCAAGGTAGAAAAGACGACACTTTCCTTCACATCTTGGGGTGTTTGGGGGACACTGTGAGCCCAAAGAATACTGTTCCAGTTGTGCAAGCATGGTCAAAGGCAAAAATGGCTTGGAGGAGGGGGATGCGGCGACAGTCCTCAGGCTGAGGACCACACTCAGCTGGTGGAGCACTTGGTCAGCATGTACAAAGACCTAGGTTCAATTCCCAGCATCACATAAACACCACGCTGTGGCATATACCAACAACCCCAGGCCTAGAGAGGCTGAGACAGGAGGATCACAAGCTCAAGGCTAGTCTGAGTGTAGTAGTCAGAGTTCCTCTAGAGGAACAGAACAAATAGGATGAAAATATATTAAAAATCACCTTATATTAAAATAGTAGCACACAGGTATGTCACCGGAGAGGCTCAGTACCCCATAGCTGTTTGGTCCTTGAGGCTGGTTCCTCAGCAGTTTGAAATAGTCCCACAGTGGCTTTCTCATACTAGAGAGACCACAAGCCTGGATGCCTCTGCAGTTCCAATCTGATGTTGAAAGTCTGGAAAGTTCCTGGACACCTATTGGTCCTTAGTTCACAAAGGACGCCTGGAAGTGCTGGTTCTGATAACCAGGAAGAACCAGGAAGGAATCCTCTGAAGAACCGATAGGGTAAATTACCTCACTGGCAAGATGGCCGCCCTAGCACACAAAGGTTGACTCATCTTCCTTCTGTCACAACTTTCTTTAATCTGTGCCACAGAGTCTTGGAGTGGGTCTTTCACATCAGTGAAGGCAATCAGGGAGATTCCTCAGGCAGTTCCTAAGGCTCCCTTCTTGGTGATTCAAGTGTGTGACCAAGTTGACATTAAAACCAACCATCATACTTTTAAAAGGCATGGAGGGAGGGAGAAAAGAGAAAAGGAAAGAGAGAGACAGAGAGAGGGATGGGTGGGAGAGAGACTTTTTTGGGCAAAGTGGTACCTATTTGTAATCGTAGAATTAGAGGGATGAGACAAGAGGATACATACTGAAACTGTCTCACACAAAGAGGAACAGGGGAAGAAGGCTAAAGCCAAGAAAATGCACAGGTGGACAATGAATTGTATGGCAAGGATTTTAAAGCAGGTATAGTAAAAAATATCTCAGTAGTCAAGAATAAATTCTCCTGAAACAAAAGAAAAATTTTAAATCTCAGTAAAGAAACAGAAGGCATTAACAAATGGGAAATCCTGTAATGGAAAAGGGAGAAAAGTGGAATTTGACACAGCTGGAGAGACTAGAGAGGGATGACAAGACACGGAGGCCTGAAGCTGTGACCCACGATGCTCAGCGGTCACCTCACTGCAGTTCTGGAAGGATCCACTGCAAAAGTATTTAGAGATATAACATTTTATAAATCCCCCAAGTTAGGTAAAAGACTTGAAAGTACATAGAAGAGAAATATTCAGAATGCAGTATAAGCCCAAAAGTCCTGACAGGTAACACCAATAGCAAAATGTTTAAAAGGAGAAACTGATGAAGCAAAATGAAGATGGTAGAAAGTCTCTGAAAGACATTTTTCAGGGCTGCAGAGATGGCTCCGTGGTCAAGAGCACTTGCTTGTTCTTGCAGAAAACCTGAGTCTGGTTGCTAGTTCACAGCCATTTGTAGGCATGCACATGGTACACACACACACACACACACACACACACACTGAGTCAAAATACTCATAAAAGAAATCTTAAAAAATAGAAGAAAAGATAAAAGATTGATTGTCAACTTGGCAGGATCTAGCGTTACCTACAGGACAAAGCTCCAGGCAGGTCCATAAAGAGCTGTCTTGATGAGGTTAACGAAGACAAGAGGTCGCACCCTGATTATGGACAGCACCAATCCCAGGAGCTGAGGCCCCAACTGAATAAAAAAGGAGAGAAGCGATCATCAGCATTCATCTCTCTGTTTTCTGACTACAGATGTCATGTGACCAGCTAATCACGTGACAAGTCTCCTCCCCACTGTGCCTCCCCTGCCATGTTGAACTGAACCACCTTGAGCTATAAGCCCAAGTAAAACCTTTCCTCCTTAAGTTGCTTTTGTCGGATACTTCATTAGAGCAATAAGGAAAGCAACTAATACATCAGCAGAAAAGAAATGTTTGCATGGCACATGTTCAACAAAGGACTGATGTCTATGATATATTGAGAGAACTTCTGTGGTCCTGACTTTAATCTTCAGCATAACCCCTATCCCCAAAATAAAAATTCTTTAAAAAAAAAAAATGGTAACACCAAGTTCTGGCAAGAATGTAGAAAAACTAGATCATTTGCATATTTTGTAAACTTCAAAAATACCATTAACTGTTAATATGTTGATTAAAAGCTCCAGACGGTCAAAAGAGGAAGACAAAATTAGTTTTCTGCTGATCCTGTCAGACAGATCAGTAGAAAATAAAGTGAAAGCACCACCCCCACTTTCCTCAACCAAGCTGGAAGCAAGTAGAAAAGGCAGCTTAAGTGTCCAGGAAATACCTCAAAAGAGGAAGACACCAGTTTTTAAAAATGTGCAGAATTCATCTGGGGAAAGAGCACCATCTCTAGGTCATAGGTCTTGGAGGAGTGGTCAGCAAGAATGAGGACTTCTCCAATTTGAGCTGGACAAGCCTCTGAGGGTGGGGAGAGGACATTCTTGGGAAATGGCAGCAAATCAGCAAAATGCAGATCCAAGGAAAGCTGACCCCAAAATTTCCAGCGGGTCAAAGATGTGCTGAAAATTGGAGTCTCCATTACTCAATTCCTGTTTATCACTTAATACTCCATAATTTCCCAATCTTACACTAAAAATGTGTACGTACACATGTAACACACAAGTGCAGACCGTCTTGTACACATCTGCTCCACACCGGCACTCCTTCCTGTTTGTGACAGTGGCTACAATTAATTTTGATCCAATTCACCAACAGCAGCCAGAGCTAGGCATTGACTGCGAGCTCCCTGTCCCTGCCCCCATCATTCCGTCTTCTGCCCCTTCCTCGTAGAAGAGAGCCCCGATAATGTCGGTGACCCACATGAGCCCAGGAGAACTGGGAGAAACAGAATGGGAGGGAAGGGCTGGGGTGTCTCTAGGTTGATGGAGTGCTTGCCTAGCATTCACAGAGCCCTGGGTTCCATCCCCGGCACCACGTCAATCTGGCATGATGGCAAAGAGCATGCAACATCAGTACCCAAGAGTTAGAAATAGGAGGATCCTCTGCTGTACTAGTTAGAGGCCAGTATGGGAGAGATCTATGAGATCATACCTAAAAAAAGAGGGAAGGGAAGGGAAGGGAAGGGAAGGGAAGGGAAGGGAAGGGAAGGGAAGGGAAGGGAAGGGAAGGGAAGGGAAGGGAAGGGAAGGGAAGGGAGGGAAGGGAGGAGAAGGTAGGAATGAAGGAAGAAAGGAGAAAAGAGGCAAGAAAGCCACACTTCTTTTATTGCTGTGCTCAATATATATATAGCAGTAGAGTGTGTGGAATAGTTCAGTTATGGGCTGATTAAATTCATCCTGAGCTATGATTACATAGTGATTTCTTGGTGACTTCTCCAAAATATGGTGTCCTGGGATAAAGAAGGTAACACATTATTCCACCCGTTAGTGCTTCTAAACACCATCCCACCACAAAAGAGAGCTCTTTGTTCAGAAAGAAGAAAATCACCCATGTGTGACAATTACCCAGGAGAAGTGCAAGTAAAACTGGCCTAATAGCTACAGAAAAAACTCTTGCCTCAGTTTCCCTTCTCTACCTACAACAACTGCGTGTTTGTCATCTCATCAGGTTGGGGTTCACTTTCACCCTATCCCACCGTGAGCACTTCGAAGTCAGATCTTACTACGCTTTTCCTTCCAGGTTGTGTTAAAAAGCATCGTGCATTGCTCCCTCACAGCCTCCTTCCTGTAAGCAGACGGCTTTCCAGTGTCCCTTTCTCTGTCCCTGTCTTCTGCGGGGCTCGTCCCTGGGGCTAGACAAACAAAGGAAGAGTATCCTGGTGCACAGTAACAAACGTTGCAGGCATTTTCCTGCCAGTCTTGCCCTGTGCCAGCTGCCTCCTGGACAGCTTTCCTGTTGTACTCCGTCCTGGTTGAGGAACAATCAATCCTCCAGGGGTCCCTTCTCTGACTTCTGACGGTTGAAAACGTAAGGAAAGATGTCTTTATGGTCCAGTGAGCAACACGCACTTTTCAGCTTCTTCGTTTTTTGTTTTTCAGAGGCGAACTATTGATTTAATGTGCTTCTGTGAAAATCCCTAGACCGGGGACATATCGGAGTACACACCGCATCTGCCTGGTACGCAGGAAACCCTGTGATTACTCCTCAGCACCTCCCGAAACCAGGCAAGGCGGCAGATGTCTACATCTCAGCACTTGGGAGGTGAGAGCAGATCAGGAGTTCACAGCCATCCTCATCTATCTATCGAGTTTGAGGGCAGCCTGAACTACGCGGCTGAAGTTTTAGATGCATTTGACTTACTGAAATTAAACTAAGATATGTGGTTTCAATAGATCTATAACAATCAACGAGATTGAAGAAATAATAATAATTTAAAAAAATAAACCTCCCGACTAAAACCAATCCAGACCCAGACAGAGCCACTAGATTCACTCCTGAGTTCTACGGGACTATAAAGAAATAACATCACTACTTCTCAAACTATTCCATAAAATGGAGGATGACGACAAGATGCCTGACTCTACTGAATGCTACAAACTGTTAAACACAGGTGCAAAACTTTTCAGTAAAAGGGCTGAAGAAAAGTTCAGCGGCTAAGATCTGGCTACTCTTCCGGAGGACCGCGGTTCCATTCCCAGCACCCACGTGGCACTCACAACCACCTGTGACTCCAGTTCTCAAGGGAATCTGACGCCCTCTTCTGGACTCTGTGGGCACTGAGTGCAAAGATGTACATGCAGGCAAAATACGTACGTAAAAAATAAATAAATAAATAAATAAATAAATAAAATCTTTTTAAAACTTCCAAAAAAATATTTGCAAACAGAATTCAAGAACACATCAAAAAGATCACCACAATCAAGTTGTCTTTATCCCAGAGATGCAGGGAAGGTTCGACATATGTAAATCAATAAATGTAATTTATCACATAAGTGGGCTAACACCAGAAATCACGTGGTCATCTAGATAGATGAAGAAAAGACTTTTGAAAAAAATATAACATCCCTCCATGATAAAATGCCTGAAGGGATCAGGAATAGAAGGAACACAGGTCAACACAGTGAAGGTTATCTACTAGAAACCTACAGCCAACATGACAGCCTACTAAATGTGGAAAATCTCAAAGCGCTTTCACTAAAGTCAGGAAGAAGATGGAGATGTCTACATTCTCCTCTTGTGTTCAGCGAAATGCTTGGAATCTTAGCTAGAGCCATAAGCCAAGAGAAGAAAATCAAAGCGATGCAAGCAGAGAGGCGTATGCTGTTTGTAGATGGTTTTTAGACATAAAAGACTCTCAGAATCCCATCAGAAAGCTGTCAGTTTTGAGAAACTCTTTCAGCAAAGTGGAAGGATACAAAGTTAGCATCCAAAAACTCAGTATATTTTGAGAAAGAAATCAAGGAAACAATGCCACCCACAATCGCCTTTCTCCCTACATATTTGACAGAGGATTAATATCTAGAATATACAAAAAGCTTAAAAAACTAAACAAGAAACCAAATAACCCCAATCAAAACATGAACTAAGAAGAGAATAGACCTTAAGAAATGGCCAATACAAATAGAAACGTCGAATAAATACACGAAAAATTCTCAACTCCATAGCCATCAGAGAAATGCACGTTAAAGCTACATTGAGATTCCGTCTTACCCGGATCAGAACAGCAGTTGTTAGAAAAACAAACCTCAGTAAATGTTGGTGGTGCGGATGTGGACACAAGGGAACGCTTACACACTGCTGCAGGCAATATGAACTAGTCTGGCAACGATGGAAATCAGAATGGAAGTTCCTCAAAAAAACTAAACTAAATCTACAGTATGATACAGCTATACCCCTGCTGGGTATTTACGCAAAGGACTCCAGAGTGGCAGAGCACAGAGACACTTGCACATCGGTACTTCCTGCACCACTGTTAACAATAGCCAAATAATGGAACCAGCTTGTGGGAAATCGGTAAAGAAAAGAGTGGAAGACGATGTACGCATGGGATATTCTTCAGCCATGAAGGATGAAGTTACATCATTTACAGAAAAATGGAGCAACTGGAAATAATCACAATTGCAGGCCAATTAAATCAGTCTCAGAAAGACAAATAGCATGTTCTGGATATTATATAAATACATAAATGCATGTATGCACACTCAGAAAAAAAAACAGAAGTGAAACTCTCTAGGGAAAAAGGAACCAGCAGAAGAAAGGAAGTGGCGGGCAGCTGGGGAGTAAGGGATGTGTGTGTACTCCACATTCAATAAGCACTTGCATAAAAATGTCTTTAAGTAACCCAGAGTCATGCACAGTAAATATATAAAATGGAATTACAATTAAAATTAACAACAAGCCAAGTGTGGTGGTGCACACCTTTAATCCCAGCACTCAGCAGGCAGAGGCAGGTAGATAGCTGTGAGTTTGAGGCCAGCCTGACCTACAGCCTAAGGCCAGTCAGGGTAACAACAGCGAGACCTTGTCTCAAAATAAGACAAACAAAACTAAATTTTACTTCTAGCCATTGTGAAGTAACAAAGAAACAAGATTCAACTAACTCTGCAAAGGAAGAATTTCCAGATCCTAAGTGTCAGACTACCAATGGGAGTGATGCCCAAAGAGTGTAAAAGAACAGAAGTTCTAGGTGGGGCTAGGGATGTAGTGGAGATAGTGTTTATCCAGAGTTCACAGGACCCTGGGTTTGATTCCTAATGTCATCAAAACAAAAAAGAAATTAAACTCAGGTTATCAATGTGACCTGAGTTCACAGGTCAGAATGTCGGTGAGAAAAAGCCACAGAGAGAGAGAGAGAACCCCAGCACTGCACAGTACTCTTCCAACATAACCAGACTTCTGATCAGCAGATACAAGTGGAAACCAGCCATGTCTGAAGAAGAACCACCAGAGAGATCACAGAGCCAGTCCTGAGCCACAAGATGGAACTCACTGAGAGGCTCCTACACTCCAAGCAAGTCAACACACATACTCTATCTCCATAGTTACCTGAAACACAGATAATATCTTCACCTTATAGAAAGGAAACTGGGGCTCTCAACGGTAAGAGGTTTTCCAGTAAACATTGGCACCAGGATTGAGGATTCACTTTCCTGACCCAGAAAGCACATCTCTTTTGCAGATCACCATGCTATGTCCTTACAGCAGAGCCTGTGATTGACAGATTCAAGACCAAAATAAAGGAAAAGACACCATGAACACAGCTTGGAAGATTTAGTGTGCAGATGTCTACACGACTCAAAGCAACACACAAAGTCAGTGGAGTCCCCCTGAAAACCCTACAAGCACACAGTACCATGCTCAAGGTGTTAGTTGCTTTCCTATTGCTAAGGTAAAACATGGTGACCAAGGTAACTTATAAAAGCAAGGGTGTATTTGGCTTACAGTTTCAGAAGGATGAGTCTGTCATGGTGGTAAGCAGGGCAGCAAGTGACAGGCTTGGTGGCTGAAGCAGAAGCTGTGGGCTCACATCTTGAACTACAAGCAGAAAGCACAGAGAGCATGCTGGAAATGGCATGTGGCTTTGAAACTTCAAAACTGGTCCCCAGTAACTTACTTTCTCCAGCAAGGCCACCTCCCCAAACAGCGCCACCAACTGAGGACCAAGTATTCAACTATCTGAGTCCATTGGGGTCATTCTCATCCAAACCACCACACCCAGTAAAACCTGGTCCAGGATTTCTTTTTCCTGTGACATTCGGGATCAAACCCAGAGCCTTATGCATACCAGGCAAGACCTCTACCACTGAGCTACAGCTTACCCCATCTCAAAACTATCCTGACAGAGAAAAACAAACCCGGAGACCTGATGTTCCCTGATTGTAAAATACATACATACAGAAATTACATACAAAGCTACAGTAATTAAAACAGTATGGTGCTGGCGTGGAAACAGACACACTGAACAACAACTGCAGAACACAGAAATAAACCCATAAGAATATAATCGACTGATCTTTGTCCAAGAGCACAAGTAGAGGAAAAGATAGTTTCTAACAAATGGTGTTAACTATCTAATATCTGAATATTGGATAACAACACACGAAAGAATGAAACTGGACCCCCTTCTTATACCATACAGAAAACCACTTCAAAATGGGTAAACTCTCAGCAGAAAACAGGGAGAAATTTGACACCCTGGGCCTGGGTAATGATCTTTTAGATGTCACCCCCAAAATACCATAAACAAAAGCAAAGCAATGTCAAATAAGTTTACATAATGTTAAAATTTTTCTATACAAGAAATGACAATCTGTGGAGATGTTTCAAATTGTACATCTGATAAGAGTTTAATACGCAAAATAAGTACATAAGGAAATCCTACATTTCAATGGTAAAAATTTTCAATAACCTTATTTAAAATGGGCAAAGACTAGGGCAAGCATTTCTTCAACCTGGACATATAAATAGTAGCAGGCATGTGAAAAGACACTGGACAGCATCAGGAAAATGCACATTCAAACCATCAGGGTCATCACCTCACACCTCATAAACTGGCAGCTATCAAAACCAAGAGATAAGAGTCATGGAGAAGATGGAGAAGTGGGAAACCTTGGGCTTTGTCAATGGAAGCTGCACCCTTGCCAGGGTGCCTGGGTTGAGGATCCAGCCTAGCATTTGTAACATTTGCAGGCAGTGGGTTTAGTGTGATGCTATGGGTGTGTGTGTGTGTAATATACTCAAGCTTCACTTTGGCCAAGGAGTGGGGACAGAGCCATGGCTTTTTTTGTTGATAGGGGTAGTTGCTTGGTTGTGTGTATGTGTGTGTATGTGGGGGGGGCAACTTGTCGCACCACTCAAGTGGAGCTCAGAGGACAACTTATAGGAGTCAGTCCTCTTCTTCTACCCTATGAGTCCTGAAGATCAAACTCACATTAGCAGGCTTGGCAGGAAGTATCTTTACCCACTGTGTCATCTCGTTGGTCCTGTTGTCTTCTGAGACAGGGTCATGGATACCCCACTCTGGCCCTGGATTTCTGATCCTTCTGTGTCTACCTCCCAAGTGCTGGGATGGCAGATACACACCACCACTCTTAGTTTACACAGAACTGGGTCTCAGGCCCAGGGCTTGGTATACACCAACAAGCGTTCTTCCAGCTGAGCCTCATCTCTGCCCCCTGGGTGTTTTATCGAGGCCTACAGATGATTCAGGTAGCCCTTCTGCCCTGTGCTTAACCAAGAACATGAGTGGTCTTTATCTTCTGAGTGGGGAAACAAAAGGCCTCCCTTTATTTCCTCAGAGAAATTTCTTTTTATGCCCCACTTAAATTCATCTCTACTTCCTGCAGGAAGCTCTCCAAGCCTGGGTGAACTGGCTTCAGTCTCTCCCATCATCTGGAAAGATCCATGTCTCCCAGCTTCCCCCCCTCCATTATCTCAGCACAGGATATTCACATTGTTAAAAGAAACATAAATAAATACAGAATACCCCAAATCACAACTTCAAACCAGCCACAGAAACGCTTAGTGTATGTTTGGACAACATGTGGATAAACATTTGACATGTTTGTTTTACTGTTGTTGAGCTCAGATTCTGCACTAAAGGAACTGTGATCACATACAGTTTGCCAAGAAAGACACCAAGCATAGCTTTGAGCACTGGGAAATAGCAAAAATTCTCCCACACTGTGATGAAACCTCATCATACCCCACCCCCCACCCCACCCCACCCCGTAGAATTATAGAGTAGGGCTTAATCAGTGTTCGTATCATTGCTTTCTTTTACAAGTTGACATTAGACTTCATTAAACTTCATGTCCCCAATGGTTCATTAGCCATCGCACGGAGTGGTCGAAAGCTGTGGCCCGTATTCCCAGGGTCACTTCCTAGTGGCATTCTGTGCTTCTGGCCTAGCTTTCTCTGGGAAGAAAAACTGCAAGCCTTCTTGGTGCTGAGCCATGCTCCCATCTGGGATAAAGATTAAGAAAGAGGAAGGGAGCTTTTGTTCCGATTATAAATGCCAGATGCTGCCACATGCACGGTCCTATGGATCCCTGGTGTTTTCTTCAAATGTTTGCTCTTAAAACATCCTCTCTGAAGAATGCTCTGGTAACCATCAGGAGTCAGAGGAGTGGCCAGCACTTACTAAAAGATTGCCATGGATAGATTAAAGGGAATCCCTGGGCCTTGGGTGGTTTATCAACTTTCACAGAGAAGAGTTTCCCACATGAAGACTTCCACTGCCATGGGAATCACTAGAGAGGTCATCACGTGGGCTTCGGGCCAGCAGTGTATAAATCACCAACAACGAGAGGCATTTCAGAGTTAGTATTGACTTTCAGAAAACCACCGTCATTGTAAGTCAAACAACTCTTTGATCATTTTTCATTACGGAATCTGAGGTAGAGCAAAGTAGCTCAAAGCTAAGAGAAAACAGTACAGAAAGATATGAGTGGAGGGCAAGGGAGGAACGTAGCTCAGCTGGCAGGATAGGCAAAGTCCTGGGTTCAATCCTTAGCACCTCACGCAGCGCCTGTGAAGGTACACACTTAGAATCCTAGCACTGGGGCTGTAGCGGCAGGAGGCTCAGAAGCTTAGTTGCACAATAAGTTTGAAGTCAGCGTAGACTTCATGAGATCGCATCTCAGAGCAGGCGAGGAGATGAGTAATAACAGAAGAAAAGGAGAAGAGATGAGCAGGAGTAGAGGAGGAAGGGGAAAGAGGGACGAGCGCTGCTGAGGGGTAAACATTGCTACAGAGCCAGCTCAGCTTCTTGGCCATGTTTTAATTGCTCTGCTAACTTCAGGAAAGCCTCCGAGGGAGAAATACCAAGAGTCCGAGTCTACTTAAGAATTGCTAGGTCAGCACTTTTGACTCTTTCTTTGGCCTTAAGATGGAGGAGAGCTGGGCCAGCACTATTACTAATCCTGTGTCTATCTGAAACTTTGAAATTTTGTTCTTTATGGATTTCCTAGCACTGCCTTGGCTTCTGTTGTTGTTTTAGTAATTTGTAATACTATTTTATTAAATACACTTGTCTCAAAATTCATTTCCTCATAATTTCATACATAGAATTGCTATGGGCATACAATGCTGGAAACAAATAAATATAGACAACTATATTTATGTCTTTCTACAATGTCAGAATTTTTTTGAATAAAGATAAATTTACTAGGTTCGACAATTTCACTGACAGCCATTTGTCATATAATTAGCATATCTTGGCAACCTGGCTGAGGTAAATGCAGGGTCTTTTATTCCAATCTTAATTATTAATATTTTGTTTTGTTTCATATTTAAAACAAGGTCTCTGTATATAGCCCTAGGTATCCTGAAACTTACTATGTAGACCAGGCTCGTCTCCGTTAATTACTAATGTTAACTCTCATATTACATAGCACACAGTAAACATATCTATTTATCTATGTGCATATATGTGTTTCTCTGAGTGCTTGTTTTTACAGTCTCACCAAAGCCACCAGGCACCATGTTCATGACTGTCTCACGCTCTGTCCCAGAATAAAACCAAAGAGTCTTCCTTGTCCTACCAGCTCCAACCAGGAGGGCCAACCCAGGACACAACACTCAGGTATAAATTGCAACTTGAACCTAACGAACTTCTCCCTGAAGCAATGTAAGAGAGTTCAGGGAAAAAACAAAACATTTTAAGTGTTAATTCATCTGTCTGCACAGGAAGGGGGATGCAGACGACCTGAGCTCTTCGGGAGATTACAGAGACGTGTTTGGATGAAAATGTTCAGGTGGGAAAAAAGCTAATGAGAGAGCTGAGGAAAATCTGGCCTATGTCACCTTCGGAGACCTGGACACAGGGTGTGTTACCACTGCAAACGCGTGTGACACTGAAACAGTTCACAGAGCTAGTAAGATTGCTTGTTTTTAATCATCCTGTTACCACTCATCAAAGGAGAGCATAGTGCAGGCATTTGCTCACATTACCGTTGCTGTGCACGTGTGTGAAGTGTATGAATGAGCCCGAACACAACTGTGCGTGCGGAGGCCAGCGGTCCACTCCGCTGCAGCTCTCTCTACATGACCTTTTGACTCCAAGCCTCTATCTAAATCCAGAGCTCACCCGCTGGTGAGGCTGCCAGACCAGAGAGCTCTGTGTTCCATCTGTCTCTGCCTGCCCCATGCCCGTAGGGCTACAGACACATCCTTATGTGAATGTCGGGGATCTGAACTTGGGTCGTTAAGTTTGTGCAGAAAGCACCTCACCTGCTGACCCATCTTCCCAGACCCATGTCATCTTTTTAATTGCCATAATAACTACTAATGGGAGATTCTGCTATCCTCAGTTTCCACACGAGGGAACTGAAACTTGGGAAGGGATCTACCTCCAGTCGAATCAAGCAACTTGCCGGATTTTTAACCCCAGTCTGCTTCCAAAGTCTCTGCAGTTTCCATAGTACTTGGGGTCAGTAAGTGATAGCCCATAAGACAAATTGTGTCACTACGTGGGCTGTACACCAAGAGTAGGTTTTACATCTTTAAATTGTTGAGAAGCAAAAAAAAAAAGAAAAAGAAAAAGAAAAGAAAAAAGAAAGAGAAAAGGAACACATTTTGTGCCTTGTGGAAATTACATGAAATTCAAATTTTAGTGCCCATAATTACGGTTTTTTTTAAATGTTTTTTTGTTTCTTGCTTTGTGTTTTTGAGACAGGGTCTCGTGTATTCCAGGCTAGCCTTGAACTCTCAATATAGTCAAGGATGACTCTGAAATCCTGATTTGCCTTCACTCTCTGCACCAAGTGCTGTAATTATAGGCATGCACTACCAGGCCCAGTTCATGTGGTACTGGGACTGAATCCAGGGCATCATGTATGTATCACTATGCCAACTGAGGTACATCCCTGGCCCCATAAATAAAGTTTTATTGGCACACAGCCCATTTGTGTGGTCGGCAGCTGCTTTCACACTATGTGAGAGTTTAGCCATTGCCATAAACACTAAGTGAACAGTAACCTTAATGTATTTACTACTTGGCTCTTTAGAATAAACCTTGTCAGCCTCTGTCACATACTACTTGGCCTCATAACCAGTTGGTGGCAATTTTTGAGAATTTTAATGAACATTACACCTGCTGATGGCAGCTCTAATCAATACTCTTAAACATCTCTTCAGTCTTCCCTATAAAAGTTCAATTTGGAGCTGGGTAGATGGCTCAGGCTGTGAAGAGTCTGCCTGGCAAGCATCAGAGCCTGAGTTCAGATCCCTAGCACTCACTGGGCAGTCAGCTTAGTCAAATCAAGGAGCTCCAGGTTCAATGAGAGAGTCTGTCTCAAAAATAAAGATGATGCTCCACTGAGAAAAGATTCCCAACCAGTCATGGTGGCATACACCTTTAATCCCAGCACTCTGAGGCAGAGGTAGGGGGATCTCTGAGTTCAAGGCCAGCCTGGTCTACAGAATAGGTTCCAAGACAGGTGGGGCTACACAGAGAAGCTCTGTCTCAAAAAAAAATAAGATAAGATGAGAGAGAGAGAGAGAGAGAGAGAGAGAGAGAGAGAGAAAACACCCAACATTGACCTCTGACCTCTGCATGCATGCACTCATACATGCATAAATACACACACACACACACACACACACACACACACACACACACACACACACACCATGTGTTCCCAGTTTGTACTTCAAGACCTCATTCCTACCTTAATGTGCTAGCAACCAGGTCATGTTGTATTTCCTTTTTACTTCATTCTATTCTTTCATTTATCGAACATGGAAAAGCAAAATCCAGAGAGAGCTGAGATGCAGCTGGGGGCTTCTTGCTTCTCCTGAGGTTACTGCCATGACTGATAAGGGACAGGAGGATGTTGGGACAGAGAAAGCACACTTAAGGAGCACCAGAAGAATCCTTTGAAGGCTGAGTCTAGGAATGAAATTAGGGCAAACTAAACACTACCACACCCCAAACAAAATAGCAGAGTTTTTGCAGAATTCTGTTGGAAAAGCTCATTTTTAATGTCTCCTCCCAGGGCTTTCTGTTGCCTGCTTTCATTTGACAATCACTCTGCTGACCTGGCATCCCAACATCATTATGTAAAATGTTCTGGGAATCTAACAGCCAGTTCCCAGCATCCTGAGTCTAGCCCCCAAGCATTATTCATAATGTTAATGTCATCACTCTGAGCCAATTGCATTCCCATAATTCCCTTCAAGCAATGAAGGAAAAAAAAACTCTAGAGAAACATCTATCCCACAGAACTCAAATGTTGACAGCCTCACTGCTGCTCCCAGCTAAGTAGCTTCAGTGTTTCCTGACTCTCAGAGTTACCTCCTAATTGGTCCTTCTAGAGTTGTCCAGTGGTGCCCTCCAGCTTGTGATGTTGTTAGAACTTTTAACATCCAGTACAAGATTTCATTAAACTAATGTAATATAGCTGGGGATAGAATCCACTAACCCAAGTGCTTGCCTAGCATGCACGATTCCCTGAACTCAATCCCTGTAGCACATGAACTGGGTGTGGTGGTACACACCTACAATTCCAGCACTCAGAGGGTGGATGCAGGTGAATCAGGAGTTCAGAGTCACCTTTGGCTATAGAAGTAGTATGTGAGCTTGCTTCCTGCATGGGGTCCTAGGCAATCCCCAGCACCACAAAACCACAAACATCAGGCATGGTGGCACACGCCTGTAATCCCAGAACTCAGGAGGATTGGAAGTAAAGGGTCATCTTAGGTGACATAGCAAATATAAGACCATCCTGGGCTATATGAGGTCCTGTAAAAAGGTAGGGAGGGAGGGAGGAGGGAGAGAAAGAAGGAAAGAAGGAAGGAAGAGAGATGGATGGAGAGAGGAAGAAAGGAAGGGATAGGGAATGGAGGAAGGATATCATTAACACAGCTGGCAGAATGTTCTTCCATGGACAATGAGATAGAGTTTTCTTAGCCAAAAATCAATTTTGTAGTTATCAATTTCATTTCTTCACCTGGTCTTTAGTGGTTGGTTTTTCTTTTCCAATCATCAGCCTTAGTCAAATCACCTTTTCATCAGGAAACCATTCCCCACAGTCTAAGTACATGACCCTTCCCTGAAAATGAATTCTATTCTCCATTTTCCTGGTCTTCCAAGTTCCCAACCCATTTGACATTTTCTAATAGCCACCAAAGTCAAAGGAACCCCTAAAGTGCAGCATGCATGGGTCTGCTTTTCAGGCCGACTGGGCAGGATGTACTTACATTCTGACAAACTTAGCTGGAGGGGAATCAGAATCAGGCTTGGTTTAAAACTATCTTGTCTGTGTGGCTGATTTTTTTTCTAGATGGTTTTAGAAACAATATAATTCTTGAGACTGTCTACTTCGGAAGTTGTTTTCACCCCTCCTCCATCATTCTCTGTGTGATCCTGAGGAGATACCGAAGAGAATTTCCCTAGGACAGAGAGGAGGTGAAGAGAAGACTGCGAACTCAAGTGTATTAACTTCAGGTGTTCTAACTTCACATGTGGCTGAAATGTCAGAGCAGCCGGTCCTGGGGTCCCAAGATCAGTGTGGGACTTCTTTATTTATTTATTTTTTTTGATACTCTTAATACTACGATGTTGAGATGGTACAAGATCAAAGTTTTAAAACTCAAACAACTTGGCCTTGGAGATGTAGAGTGTCTGCCTAGCATATCGGACGTCCTGGGTTCAGACTTCGCCACTGCATGAACAGGACATGGTAACATCCCAGTGCTCAGGTGACAGGCAAAAGAATCAGGAGTCAAAGTCATCCTTCGTTACATCAGAAGTTCAACACCAGCCTGAGCTGCGCTTGACCTTATCTCTTTTAAAAATGCTATTTGCTACACAACCACGAAGACTGGAGTTCAGATTCCCAGAACCCACACAAAAGCCGGACATGGTGGTAGGTGACTGGAAACACCAGATCCCTGGAGTTCACTGGCCAGTTAGTCTCTCTAGTCATTAAGCTCCAGGTTCAGTTGAGAGATCCTGTGTCAAAAGATAAGTGGAGAGCAATTGAAGAAGACAACTGAACTTGACCTGTGGCCTTCACACGTCTGTGCTCACACTCACATTAACGTATATACACACACGTATGCATGCATGTGCGTGCAAGGGAAGGGGTAATTCAAAGGAAAGGAAAGGCAAAGAGAGGAGATGGGAGGGAAGGGGAGGGGAGGGGAGGGAAGAAACAACACCTTTAAAGTTCGGGAAAGAGCTGAGTCAGACCTTGCCAGCAAGCGTCACTGAAGCCTGAGAGCATGTAGCAACATGAGTTTTTCTTTTAAAAACGTACACAGCAACTTTTATCCAAAAAAACTTATCCAAAAAAGTATTCTGCAAAAGTAAAATTGCCTAACATCCCCTTAGAGGGAGTCAACCATCCGGATATTGCCAGTGCCCTGAAGTCGGGGCGCTGACCTCTGTACCACTGACACCAGGATCTGGTAATTGCTTTGTCCTGCGGGTCATGGGGGTTGTCCTGTGCAATGAGGGCTGTCTGGTAGCATTCCTGACTTCTCCCTACTCGCTGCACATTCTGGTTTGCTATACACAAAAAATGTTTCTAAATATATCCTAAGATCCTCAGAGAGATCTGGAAGGAACGAAAGGAACCCCAGTTGAGAGTCATTTTTCTCCATTAAGACCAGGACACGCAAAGCCATTAGTAGTAGTCTTATATAATAGCACCCAGTCACATAGCAGTCTCAGGACTACAAAAAGAAAATGACTTCTGTTTCCCAATATGACCACCGCTGCTCCCTGCCTCAGTGGGAACTCCTCTCTGTGACCATCGCGGAGCCCTCACTCATTCCCGAGGCTGGGTAATTCTGAGAACACAGCCACGAGAGTTCGTCACCCTACATTTTCCCTCATGCTGCACTGAACAGTCAGGAGAGCGGTGTCCATCTGATTAGTGGTATTCCCTCAGGGATGACTACGTGCCTTCTGAGCCCAGATTCTCTCTGACGGCGTGAAGTGGACCAGAAGTCACACCGTCATTATTCATGGTCAGTCAACTCAAACCTCCTTTAAAACCTGCACAGCTAATTTTGAGGACAGGATGCAGCAGGGTGAGGGACCTAAGTGTGGGGAAGACTTAACACAGAGGGATGCTTCTCAATGATGTTGTCTCTTTAGTCTGTCAACCACTATAATTGTTTATCTGTTTGTTTATTTATTCGCAGTGCATTTTTTGGAAATACTTGCAACCTGCTCATTGTATTAATTGATTGATTTAAGCAGAACATTCCATTCGCATAGCATTTCTTATTGGATATGTCCATGCTTGTCTTTCAATAGATTGTAAAATGTCTGCTCCTCCCTCTCTTTTATTTGCTTCTGTGTGTGAACCTGATGATCCCTCCGATGAGTCAATGGAAGCAGGCAAAGATTAGCTTGAGCAATGAACCACCTCAAGCATTTTGGGAATAGAGACAGGTGTAAAAATTTCTCTTCCCCACCCCTCCCCCATACCCTGGCAGAAAAACTAATGTATATGCATCCTGAGGCACAGGGCAATCAGAGACATAAAGGGAAGCAGGTGGTTTTGACATTCACAATTTTTGGTCCCATGATACTTCAAAGAACTAAGTTTCCATCTATACTGTCCCCAGGGTGTGTGTGTGTGTGTGTGTGTGTGTGTGTGTGTGTGTGTGTGTGTGTGTGTGTTGGGGGCAGGGGGTTATATGTACTAGAAGGTAACTCTAAAGTTAGGACCAAAAATTATGGCTGAAGGGCCCAGGAGATGGCTCAGTCAGTACTTGCCAAGTGAGCTTGGGGACCTGAGCTTGGATCCTTAGCACCTACATAAAAAGCTAGGGGTGGTATCACATGCCTCTGATCCCAGCACTAAGCAGATGGAGACAGGAGGTTCCCTGGCACACACAAGCCAGTCAGGCTTATCAAATAAGTGAGTTCCAGGCTCAGTGAAAGAATCTGTCTAATAAAAGGACAATGGAGAATAATGGACAAAGACACATAATGTCAACCTCTAGCCTTCAACATTTATCTGCATACACACGCACACACATGAACACATACACATTCATTATACATATGCACATGCATGAACATGTACAACATATACATGAACAAATGCACGTGCATCATACATGTGCACACACATGAACATATACACATGTATCATACACATGCACACACATGAACACATATATATACATCATACACATGCACACATGAACATATACACATGCATCATACACCCGCACACATGAACACATACACATGCATCTCTCTCTCTTACACATGAACACATACACATGCATCTCTCTCTCTAACACATACACACACATGCATGCATGCACATTGGACTGAAATCCAGCTGAAACTTGTTCTCTTGTCTAGTTGTTTACCTTTGAATGTGTTGCACAATGTGTGGTAGCGCCGAGGTGATGTGACTGGCCCGGAGCTGCACAGCCAGCACCTGACAGTTTGTTATGCTTGATTTGAGCCACTGAACACAAAACCAGAGCAGTCTGCACGCCACTGCACTGCACTGACACAGCTTGTTTTGTACAAACGGGTATGTGTGAAAAAGCAAGCTAACATGGTTCCTTCTGAAATATAGCAATTAATAAGAATAACCAAAGAAAATGGTGTTGATTTACCATATTTTTTTAAAAAAAGAATACACGCTACTTATTACTAACAGGATTCTCAAAAACGTTAGGGTCGATCTGGAATTCCAGACAGAAAGCAGATGTGAGCATGTTTACAGAGTCCTGCCCTTTCTCCTTTTGATTGGTAACTTTCCACAGCTAAACAGAAGGAAGGCTTGACAATCTCGTGTATGATAGAAGAAAAGGAAAAAAGATCAGACGATGGTTATCCTGGGTATGGAAGAAGAGAAAGAGTTACCTAACTTCACAAGATAGGTCGACAGGTGTGTTGGTGCCCGTCATCAATTCAGCGCTCGGGAGGCAGAGGCAGGCAGATCTCTGAGTTTGAAGCCAGCACAGTTTACACACTGAGATCCTGTCTCAAAGAAAGAAAAGAAATGGAGATGTTTTCTTTTGAGCAAGTGATAGCCTAACATATTAGGTGGAAATAATCTGTTTTTCCACTTCATAGGTTGAAAATGTTGCTTTTCTAGGAAGGAACATTGGAGAAACAGAGAAGTATCCGAGGTCCGCTAGGACTTATTTGCCTGCAAAGTACCATGCTGCGGGCTGCCAGCCTGTGGATGCCTTCTTATCTGTGGGATGGTGGTGGTCTATGGCGCTGTACTACTGCTACTAGTTTGATTATGAGAATTGAAACACAGTGGTACCTTTGCTTTTCCAGACTATCTCCAGATTGTGAGGCTTCTCAAGAACTGGCCTTCTCTAGCATGGGAAGGTGTCCCTTCTGGTCCCATGTGGGTATCCCACTAACCATGCTTTACGTTTCTTTGTGCCTCTGTCTCCAGCTGACACATAAACTAGCATGGAAGTTTGAAATGACTTCTATGTCACCGCCCTTTCTTAATGACCTGAGAAAGGCTTGTACTCTTCTTGACAGCATTATGCCACCTACTAGTATTCCCCCGACACATAGGCATCCTCCCTGGGGATGTAAGGGACTTTTCATCCCAGCCTAAACAAAGAATCAAGAAAAAAAATTGGTAAGACAAAAGGAATCGTTATAGACTCAGAACTAAAGAGAAATCTCTTTTTTTTTTTTTCCTGGATTATCTCTTGCTCTCTTCCATGAAGGCAGATAATTGAAGTTAACCTGAATCTCTAGCCTTACAACATCTCTGAAAGCTGGGTATTAGTCTATTCTTATAGATGATGAAAATTTTAAGTCTCAGAGGTTAAGCAACTTGCCTCAGGCCATACAGCTAGCTGCTGCCAGGTTCAGGCTCCTCGACCTCACTTACCCCGAGTAAGATACTCCCCTCCCAGTAAAGCAAACAGCAGCTGGAGATGATGGGAAATGCACCTTCTCTTTCAAAGCATGAAGTAACAAGGTAGATATTTTGGCTCCTTTATCCAGCCTACTCTTCATTAGCTACCTATGTTAAAGACTACCTATTTTAAAGACTAAAGAAAAAAGGTATTCTTTTCCTTCTATCTAGCAGCCTTCAGGCCCCTGTCAATGTATGGGCTCACTGCCCAAAGAATAATATTGACATCTGTCCAAACCTCTTGGCACTACAAAGATGAAATAAAAATGGGGAAACAAGATATGAGATTCAATCCAAGGCCAACACAAAAGACTTTCTACTTCAGACTCATGCTTGAATCATTCCATTACCAATAATAAGCTTTACAGGGCTGGGGAGAGAGCTCAGTTTGTTCAACGTGTTTGCCTTGTAAGCATGAGGACCTGAGTTACATCTATAGACCCCATGTACAGTAAAAGAGGGGGGCTGGTGAGAGAGGAGCCAGAGAAGGCTCCTGCCACCAAACCTGATGACCTGAGTTCAATTGCTAGGATCCGCAGAGTGAAAGGAGAGAACCAACTCCCACAAATTGTCTTCTCTACAGGAATGCCATTGCATGAATGCTTGTGCACACATATTGCATCCACTCACAGCATGCAGGCACATGCGCACGTGTGCACACACACACGTTAAAATTTTTTTAAAAAGAAAGAAAAAGGGCAGGTATGATGGTGCACACATGTAATCTCAACCCCAAAGAGGCAGATTCCTAGGGCTTATAGCAAGCCAATCTATTTGAATCAGCAAGTTCCAGGCGAGAGACCCTCTCTCAAGAAAACAAGGTGGATATCTTGAATGACAGACATGGTAGTCCTATGGTATGCTCACATATGTGCATATATGTGCACCTTCATTCATGTGCACATACACACACACACACACACACACACACATACACACACGCACACACACCCCAATAATAATAATAAAGGTTATCAGTAAGCCCTGATTTCATTAGCTCTAATTTAGAATGTAGAAACTGTTATTCCTATTTAGTCCTGCATAAAGTTGAGAAAGCTACAAGTAAGCAGCTTGTTTAAGGTTACTGACTTGGTAAATTCTAGAACCTGGATTCCAATCTCAGCCACTTTCATTAGCTGGCCTTCAGTCTTCCTTCTGAATGAGTATCTGTAATAAAGATAATCTGTCATACACATGCTTCTTTATAAATATTAGATGTTGATTGGAAAGACACAGACTGAGAAATCCACATGGATGTGATGCATAAAAACCTTCACCACAGTACTTAGTGCTCAAAACTGTCCCACTTCATGTATTAGTCAACTGTCCACCACTGTGACAAACACTAGAGATGAGCACCTTAAATGAGGAAAGGTTTGTTTTGGCTCACAGTTTCAGAGGGCTTAGTTCATACTCAGCTCCATTCTATTGCCTCAAGAAGAAAAAGGGAACAAGTTCCCAGATAGAGCATTTCTACCCAAGGCAAGAACAGCTGACCACACCTCCTTTCCCAGAAACCTGTTTGAATCCTCCTAGGGATTCTAAATCTCTGGAGTCCCTTTCAATAGACAGGCAACTCCAGGCTCATCCCTCAGTCACATGGAAACAAAAACAAGTTCCAGTTTCTTCCTGCAGATGTTCCAAGAAATAAGGGAAAATATCTTACAGAACCCCCCCCACACACACACACACACTGGTTTCTTTGGTGGTGATGTTTTATTTTGTTTATTTGTTTTGAGATAGGGCCTTATGTATCCCAGGCTGGCTTTGAACTTACCTTATGACTGAGGATGACCTCGAAATTCTGATCCTCCCTTCTCCACCTCCTAAGGCTCACACCATCCCAAGCAGTTGATGCCATGCAGGGGTTTAAAATCAGAGCTTTGTGCAAGCTTGGCAGACACTCCCCCGAACTACACCTCACCTTGTGCTCTCTGTTTTGATGACCTAATTATTGAGCTAACTTTTAATGGTCAGACATAGATGTGCCCTACATAAAGTTTGCTACACTTTGCAAAAATATTTTGCAGAAAATAAAAATAAAAAACTTACTAAAAATTGTGTGGAAACTCTTCATCTTCCCAGAGAATCATGCACAGAAGTAATCAACACATTGACACGAGGCACTTTCATTCACTTTTTTCCTTGAGACCTATGTTCTGAAAGTGCTTTTAATCTTGCAAATGAGGGCAGCTGAAGTTAGTTCTATAATGCATTTGATGTTCACTTCAATAATCTTTTTTTTTTCACCTTAAGTGACATCTAAGGAATGTATACAGATCATTGCTGTCAGGATGGCATGGTGAGTGATTCATAAAGCTTTAGGGGTTGGGACACAGAATATTTTAAGCTTAGAGCATGTTTTGGAGCCTTTGGGGGAAGTGTCCCCAACATGATGAACTTTTCCTCTAAAATGCCTTTGATTGAACAGAAACCGCCTGAGGAAAAAGAGAACCACATCATGTCTGGCAGGACCTGGGCAGGGTTATTTGGAAAGACCAAAAATTGCCAATCCCAGAGAAACAAGGCATCCTCCACTCCCAGCTGGTCCAGTTCCCAGGAAACGCCTTGGGCTTGGGACAGCTCTGGAAGGGCTGTGCTCTAGTTGGCAGCAGACCAAAGGCTATTTCTTCTTGTGTAGCTCCGAGTCCCCTGAGAGATGCAGTCAGCTTCAGAGCCTTGGGGATGTGGGCTACAGCTGAGTAGAAGATCCTATCATGAATGGCCCCCAGTGCTCTGCTCTGTAACACGAGCCCGTTATTTCAGAACTCAAAAAGGAACAAAGAATTGTGTGAAACAAAAAGAATATTTACTGAAAGTATCCTTAGCTTGTTGACATGACATTGTGTATGGACCAGGACAACCGCTGCTTGATAGCGTCTTCTGGACAGGACAAGATTACCACACCCATGAACTCAAAACAATATGGCTGCCCCACACAAGACCACACCAGTCAACATGCGGACACGATGGGGTGAAAGTTCACAAAGCCACACACCTAGATGAATAGCTACAGGCAGTAATGGCTGCTGAAAAAGAGAATCATTTTCTTTAGGAGCCTTTCCTTAGTGGTCATCCTTAAACATAAGCACATACAGTAACACCAATTGGACTCGACTCAATAGGTTGTGGTGTGTGTGTGTGTGTGTGTGTGTGTGTGTGTGTGTGTGTATCCTGATGTTCCTTTCTACTGGTTTAGTAAGGACCACATGGTTATACTGGTATCCTCTCCTCTGTATAAGAAATTACAAACCCAGCCAGATGTGGAAACTCATAATCTCAGCACCTAGGAGGCAGAGACAGGAGAATCATTATGAGTTCAAGGCCAGCCTGGTCGGCATACCAAGTTCTAGGATAGCTTGGGCTTGGTAGCCAGACCCTGTCTCGAAATAATCAAACCCAAACAAAATGAAAAAAAGCAGAAAAAAAATCCCACAACTTCCAAAGCTTCCACCCACCTGGGCTTGATGTGTTACATGAACAAAATAACTTTTACCCCTTAAGTGAAGCGGGTCAGCCTGGTGCGGTGGTTTGTGACTGTAATCTCAGCACTTGGGAGGTAGGAGCAGGAGAATCCAGAATTCAAGGCCAACCTCAACTATGTAGTGAATTTAAGAGCAGCTTGGGATACATGAGACCCTATCTCTCAGAGAGGAAGGAAGAAAAAAAACTTAAATGACATTTGCTCAGCTTTTCAAAGAGATATCGCTACTCTGAAGCATGAGTCTACAGTGAACTTTTTGGGTTAGGAGAAGTCTTCTGGATTTATTCCTCCAGCCCCGTCGGTTTTCACTCTTATGCTCCAACCAGTTAAGGGACGGTCCACATCGAAATGAATGCTGTCAAGAAAACCAACATAGTTAAAGGCTTACATGATTTACCCAAATATACATTGATATATTGATCTATATGTATGTATACATATACATACACATATACATGTGTGTGTATGTATTAGAAGTGTAAATATATATATATGGAAGAAGACAAGTGTATAGATAATTATATATAATTTTATCCATATGTATGGGTATATCCATACATATTATATATACACTTGTGCAATCCATATATATGGAAGAATAAAAATTGCATATATGATTATATATAATGCATTGTCAACATATATCATCACTATGCATATATATAATGCGTATATGCACATAAATACATTACTGAATAGTATGCATCAGAAAAACATTTTAACTTTTTAAAATGGTTAAATGTGTCCTTTGTCCAAACATAGTACTCAGGGAGGGCTGTTAAATAGCTTGTCAATTATGTGGGGTTTATTTGTTTTTTGTTTTGTTTTACACTGAGCTAACTTAGTTATGCTAATGAGAAACTGAAAGAAAAACGTTAGGTATTTCTGAATATGTAGGGCTTTTAAGACAGGGTCTCACCGTATGGCACAGGCTGACCTGGGACTCACTATGCACCCCAGGCTGGCCTCAGACATCCAAGTTCTAGGATCACAGACAGGAACCCGCATGCTCAGCTTCAGACATCTTCAAAGTACTGAGTACTTAGTGCTCAGTACTTAGTAGGAATGGGGGAAAGTGTGTCTCAAACTACTATGCTTTTCAAAGCAGAATATATAGAGGCTCCTTTACCAGTACAGAAGGCCAAGCTTGCTTCCCACAACAGCTGGAAGGAGGAGAAGGCAGAAATCCGAATAATAGGAAAAGGGAAAAAGTAGGTGAGGACGTAGAAAATCCTTCTGGAATTAGCACACCTGCATTCTTCCCCAACACTGTAACAAAGGGCACAGCCACGGGGGACAGGCTATATCGGGGACGGCAAGAGATGATTGTTCCAGATTATTGCTCAAGAACTCAGCCACTCAACACTAAAGCTGTTTCTCAGGCATAACTCTGGACCTTCCTCCCCAGCCCTCCAAGCTGCTTGGCCTTGCAGTCACTGCATACCAACCCTCCATCTACCACTAATTGGGTGCCATCTGTTTCTCAAAGCCAGTTGACTTTCTTCAGGTGTCCTTCTGGTCCTTTCCTGAGAATCACTGTCCCTTCATCTGAAGCAGCCAAGCAGCATCTTCTTATTGACTCAGTGGGCCCTGTGTTACAGGAACTAGTGCTCTGTGCTTACTTTTCTCTTTCTGTTAGAGCTCCCACCACAAAAGGAAACCTGCCTGCCCGTGCTTATGTTTTTAGCAAGATCTCCAGCGCTGGAGCATAGATGTTCAACAGGCATGTCTTCCGGTGACAGACAAAGGAAAACCGTAGGCTAGAGCAAGAAGTCATTTCATTCTGTGGGTTCTATCCCCTTCTTCCTCCTTTGGGAAATGGGGAAAGGGTTGTTTTTGAACTCTCACCATCTTGTAAGATTCAGCCCTACCTTCCTTGGAATATGCAACTCAGTGTTCTCAGGATTTCCTTTCTGCATACCATGGTTCTCACCTGATACAACAATTTCCATCCAGAGGGTTGAGAGTGAGCCTATGTGTGTCTAGCCTGTGACACATGGGTCACATGCAGACAAAAATTGCTGTGAATGCACCACAGCAGAATATTGTAAACTTGGGGCTGGAGAGATGGCTCAGCAATGAACAGCACTGTCTGCTCTTCTAGGCGTCCTGAGTTCAATTCCCAGCAACCACAAGGTGGCTTACAACCATCTATAATGGAATCTAATGCCCTCTTCTGGCATGCAGATGTACAGGATGGCAGAAAACTCATACGTTAAATAAATAATTAAAACATAAAAAAGAGAATATTGTAAACTTACTTAAAACACTATAAGGGGTTTTGATGGTGGTAGTTGGTTTGAAACTCAGTTGTATAGTTTGTGGGAGTGAATGTTATAGATGGCAAAGCTGTCTTACAAGGTCAAAAGTTGGGACATCCTGGTGCACTGTTGCTCTCTTCTCAGAAAGAAGAAGCAACAGGACACCCGAGTTAACCACCCAGACTCTTTGCCTCCCCATCCCCCATGCTAATCTTCTTGGTGAACTGAAGGATGCATCTCTGTATTAAGGCTTTCTGTCTAGTATTGGTTATTTCTCTAGTAACTGTGACCAAATACCTGGCAAGGAGCAACTTATTTGGGCTTCAATTTTGAGGAGATGCAACCCATCATAGTTGACAAATCAGAAGAGCAGATCACTGTTTACATAGCACCCACAGCTAGGAAGGTAGAAAGGGAGAGGAGGGGAGAGAGGAGAAGAGAGGGGGGGGAGGGGAGAGGGAGGGAGAGAGAGAAGTTGTATGTTGCTGTGGTGGCTCACAAGGAAGACAAGAAGGCATATTCATATATAGAAGCCCTGTCAGATCTCAGCAGAGGGAACCACTATCATGGCAAGCATTGTCCTGGACAGTGGAACCCTGGGCATATGAGCTCAAGTGCTTTTTATTGATACAGAACTCCTCAGGTGTTCTACTGATTCCATATGCAGATCATTAGCAATCAACTTCCCTTACGTAAATCTGACACCTGCAGACAATGCAAAATGCTAAGAGAGATTTCTCACATCTGGAGGCTTCCAACCACAGTGTGGTTGATCTAAGTGCTCCAGGGTTTCCTTGTTCCTTCTGAGAAATAACTCAGAGTAGCCCATGTTTTTAATCTTGGCCAAAACGTGTATTTAGGTAGTAATCGGGAATGATTTTCCATGCTATTTTAAATGTCACCCAATCATGCTCGGGACATTTTAACTTTACGAAGTAATTTACTAGTTTGCACTATAGATGGGGTATTTTTCCCACTACACAGACTCACCCAAGTACTGCAGCTGAGGACCAGTGTTCATCAGAGCCACAGAGTCCAGTTTCCAGGGCTCTCAAGTAGCCTGAACTGTTGGTGAGAAGTCCATCCGGGCAGAGGCAGTGCAGTTTCCAGGAGATGTTGGCTTCTTCCAGGGGTGATTCAAGGCTAAGGAAAGACTTGCCCTTGGCTCTGTGGTTCTGTACTGGACATTCCCAGACGCTATGTTCCAAGGCTGTGCCCCCTTGTCTTCCCCACCCCTCTGTGTACCCAGCATGCCAAGGCTCAGCTGGATGGCCCTCCTGTGGTTCCTGGGGTTGGGACATGGACTCTAGGGTCAGCACAGCTCTGTCCTCTTCATCTAAGGTCCATGTAGGTGCTGTGGTTTGAATGTGAAATGTCCTCCATAAGCTCCTGTGTGTCAACACTCGGTCCCCAGCTGATGAAACTGCTTTGGAAGGTGGTGGAAACTTTGGTCTCTCTTGTGGAAGTGAGTCACTAGGGGTGGGCTCACTTCCTGTCTACTTTCTGCCTCCTGCATACAGATCCAGTGTGACCAGCCACCTCATACACACGCTGCTACATCTTCCCTGCTATGATGGACCACATCCCCTCGAACTGGAAGCCAAAGTAAATGTGGGTTTTGTTTTGTTTTGTTTTTCTCTACGGTTGTTTCTTGTCAGGTATCTATCTGGTCATGCCAAGGAGAAAAACAAGCAACGCACTAAGAACAAAATCCTGACTATAACTCACTCCTCTTCCTCCTCCTCCTTCTTCTTCAGCTTTTTCACTCAAACAGTCTCAGTTCTCAGCGTCCACAACTTCTTGGACTTTTACAAAGAAATCTATGAAATAGTAAAGAATTTTATATTGTAAGTTCATGTCAGAGAACATAACTAAAATGTGTCTGTGGCCCTGCGTGTCTGTCTGTCTCTCTCTATGGGAGATGGTGAGTGGGGAAGTGTGTGTGTGTGTGTGTGTGTATGTGTGTGTGTGTATGTGTGTGTGTGTGTGTGTAAATCCACTAATCCTAGAACCCAGTGACTTAGCTGGCCAGGCCAGCAAGGACTTGGGACCTTCCTGTCTCTGCCTTCCCAGCACTGGGGAGGTATAAGCAGGAGAACTAGGGCTGGCGACCAGTTCTAGCTTCAGCTTCAAGAATTTGAGGCCAGCCTGAGCTATATGAGACCATATCTTCAATAATTTTCTACAAAAACAGGTTATTCGCAGATTCTAATTCTGGCTTTCTCACACTGGTTTGGATAAAGGACAGGCTTAGAGCTTTGCTTGCTGAGTTTAAAGATAGGCTGGCTCTATCTTTCATTCCTCAGTAAACATCTGAGTTTTCAATACATGCGGATTTCTCACGAATTATTCACAAGACTCGTGCCAAGATCTGTGTTTCCCTGGGTATTACGCTTTGGCGGCTGAGCTGTACAGTAATTTACAACCATCCCAGTGCAGTGACCCCTCCTCCCCTTATGACTAACAGGAAGGGAAGTTTGGCAGCAACTTTGCTCTAATGAATGAAAAATGCAAACCTTGCAGATCCCTCTGCATCTCAAACCCTGAGAGGCCTGATGCAGACACATTTCCAAGATGAAATTTGTGCCTTCAGAGGTTCCTTGTAGACCACCCAAAATACACAGGCCATATTAAAACAGGGTTTATCAGCCAAGCAAACATACTGGGTTTTTTTTTTTTTAATTAGTGAAGAGTGATTCAGTGAGAAGCTTTGAAGGGAAATGGCTAGTCCTATATTGTTGTTCCACGTTGCAATTGTACACGAGGTCAGAGAACTGACCCTGCTGTCCCCACATGGCCACAGGATCTTGGAGAACTGACACTGCAACCCAGTTGTTCCCTTACATAAGGAACTCCTGGCGTGGGGCACTGGATATTCCCCATAGGAAGCACCACCTCCCCATTCTCATGGGTGGTAGCTAGCTGTGTGGTTTTTGTTGTTGTGTTTGTTGTAGGCTTAAGTTCAATAAAGCAGAGGGTATGGGGAGGTGCTGGGTAGAGGAAACCTTTTTTAATGCATGGAAAATATGCTTTTCTATAGCCTAGGGGTACTACTCATCCAAGAATCGGTGTTATAAAATGGAACTGCATTATCTGATGTAGGACACAAATTATAATACACATCCAGGGGCTCTTATGCAAAGACTTTGTGGTCATACGTGTTTCAGAATTTGGAATCTTTCAAATTTTTGATTGGGTTGATTTTTAAGGTTTTGTTTTCTTTTGTTTTTAGCTGCTTTCCCTATGTAGCCCTGGCTGTCCTAGAACTCACTAAGTGAGCCATGCTGGTCTTGAACTTGAAGTGATCCTCCTGTCTCTGTCTTCCTAATGTTAGGATTTCAAAGCTGGGCTGTGGTAGTGCATGCCTTTAATCCCAGCACTTGGGAGGCAGAGGCAAGCAGATCTCTGTGAGTTCAAGGCTAGCCTGGTCCACAGAGTGAGTTTCAGGATAACCAGTGTTACAACATAGAAACCTTGTCTCAGAAAAAAAAAAAAAGAGAGGATTTCAGGCATGTGCTACTATGCCTAGCTTCATTTACATTTTTTTTGAGATAGAGTCTTGGTAGGTAGCTCAGGCTAACTTGGAATGTTCTATGTAGCCTCAGCTATCCTTGACGCACTATCCTTATGACAGCCTCCGAGTGCTGAGACTGGGGCATGCACCATGATACCTGGCTTCTTTCAGGTTCTTAGAAGGTTCACATGGAGCACGTGTTCTATGTCTAAGAGAAAATGGGCCAACACCCCAGAGTCAAATAGTTTTTCAATTTGTTAGTCATCTTTCTGCTACTATGACAAGATACCCAAGAAAATCAATCTAAAAGAGGAAAGACTTATTTGGGTTCAGAGTTTTGGATCTTTTAGTCCCAAAACTCTGCTGTTTTTCTACCTATGGTGAGCAGAACATCATGGCGGGCTCACTTCATGGCAGCTGGAAAGAATGGAGAAAAGAAAGAGGAAGAAGCCAGGGACTCACTGTTCTCCTACCTCCCAATAATGCCACAGGCTGAGGACCAAGGCTTGGACACTCAGGCCTATGGAGCACTCCTAGAATGGTAACATTACTGTGTTATTCGGATCCTTCATAGTCCCAAGACAGGGGATGCAGAACTAGTTGAAGAACATTATCTTTCTGCCATGATAATCAGTATGGGGGCTTGCTCCTTGTTGTGTCTTAGCACAGATTATAATCCTTTCCTAGTATCTTCAAGGAGATTTCTTCCAGATTCCATTGTCCAGAGCTAGATTCCAGACACAGTCCATCTGAATCCCAGATAAATTTCATTCCTTTCTCTAGGGTGTAGGGGAGATACATGTCTGTTGTCTTGCAGCTAGGGCTGAGCAAAACCCAGCGTTCTTTAGCAAGAACTGAGGAAGGATTCCCATTGGATATGGCAACTGATCGTGAGCAGCACATAGACTGTATCAGAGTGTCATAGCAGGGTCTCATACCTAGTGGCCTCTGATGAAATAGTAACTGTCTAGGATTTTATTCTGTCTAATCTTCTAAGAAGCTCTCACGGACACTCCAGCTTGGCCCTGTTACTCGATAGACAGATCAGTTTTTATTAGTTCATCATGTACTTGTTATCGAGACTCCTCCTGGGGAATGAAGAGTTGGTTCGGTGGGTAAGAGAACTTGCTGTGTGAGCATGACGACCTGAGTTCAAATCCCCGGCACCATGTAAAAAGCCAGATATGGCTGCTCTTGAGCCTGCAGCCCCAGAGGTTGTAGATGGCAGAAGTAGGAAGATTGTTGGGGCTTGCTGGCTGCCAGCTTTGCTCCAGGTACAATGAGAGATCCTATCTCAAGGAAATAAGGTGAGAAGTGACAGATCATGACACCTGACATCCTCCTCTGCTCTGCTTTGCTCACAAGCATGCGCATCACCCTCCCCAATATATGCGTGCACGCACACACACACAGAGGCATGCACACACACACACAGGCATGGACACACACATATGCATGGGCTCACACATGCACACACACACACACAGGCATGCACACACACACAGGCATGGACACACACATGCATGGGCTCACGCATGCACACACACACACACACAGAGGCATGCACACACATACACACAGGCATGCACACACACACACACACACACACACACACACACACATTTAAAGGCCTGTCTTGGGCACTTATATTAAGGTATGGTGGTTTATTCCCAACCACATACAGGAAGCAGATGGAAGTGGAGGAAGTAGAAGTCAGAGAGCAGCAAGAGAGGCCATGCAGGAGCCGGTTACAGATTAGACCAGTGGCCAGGAAATTATAACCTTGGGGCCAAGCCTAGCCTCCTGACTATTTTCATAAGTAGAGATGGATTCATGTACAATGATGCCCACTGTTTTACACACTCCCCGTGGTTGCTTGTGCTATAGCTGTTGAGCTGAGTAACTGCAACAGTACCTACGGGCTGCAAAGCCTAAACACTGGCTGTGCAACCCTTCGAAGAAAAGCCTTGATGATATCAAGCTGGCCCAACCCACCCAACCAAACTGATAGGCAAATGACTGTGAGATGACAATCTCCATTCTCAGGTGTTAGTTGTCATGGTACTGTGGTAAATAAAGAGAAGAACAGCTTCAGCCATGAAGGACTTACTTTGGCTCAAAGCTTGAGGGTGCAGTCCAACATGGCATTCCTAGGTGATGCTAGGCCTTGTCAAGTTGGCAGTGTTAACTATCATACAGACCAAAGGAAGGCCCTAGAGGAATTAACACTCTGTGGGGTGTGTGTGTGTATGAGTGCATGTATGTATATGCATGTATGCAGGCCTCATGTGTGTTGGTGTATATGTGCATGTGTGCATATGTATGTTTCTATGTATGTATTGTGGATGTGTGGATGTACCTGTTTATGTGTGTGTGCATGTATATATGGACATATATATGCATGCATACATGCATGTATATGTGGTGTGTTTGCATGTATTTTTGGATGTGTGTGCATGTATCTGTGTATGTATATGTGTCTGTACGTATGACTGTGTGTATTTGTATGTGTGTATTTGTATGTGCATGTATATGTGGATGTGTTTACACATGAGTGTATGTATGTGTGCAGGTAATTACATATGTGTATGTGTGTGTGTACACCAGCTGAGTAGAGTAACAACATCAACAATGAGCAAGCAAATCGCAGACCAGGAAATGTGTTCATCACATCTTTGTAGCACAGAGCCAGAACTTTAAGGTTATATGTGGAATACACCTTCATGGGAGCTAAACAGTAACGCTAGTTCATGGGGAGTCCAGAGCAATTGAAATTATTTCTTCCTCCCGTCAGAACTCTGTTGGCAAGTAACCAGAACCAAGCCATGTTTGGGAAGACCAGCATCTCACCTGAGTCCTTCAGCAGAAACTGGAGTGTACACCTAGACAAGGCTGGAGAAACCTGACGGCTCCATTTGAGTTTAGCAACCCAAGACTGTTCACCCGGTGTCACCACCCCTACTGTTGAGAACATCACAGGGAATCTGGTGATGCTTCAACTCTCCTTTTCCAGATGCTCTTCCATTTGTGCGAGGACAATCAGCTACCCCCTCCTTCTCTGCCTCATACTTTAATGATGTTGTAACATGATGCAAGACTATATTTTAGGTTTATGTTTCCTGGTGGCAGCTGGAAGTCCTCTTAATTTCCATCTTTAAAAGGCTTGGAAATAGCTTTGTGAGACAGGCTTCCTGTGGACCCAATCCACCACACAGGGTGAGGATTCTTACAAGCTCCATCAAAGAGGGTGTTCCCTTCCGGGAGGTAGTGTCCTTGCCTCTTCCTGTGTAGCCCAGATCTCATATGAATGCTTGCTTCCCTGTCCTTTGGAGATTTAGGTAAACTTGGTTTAAACTCCTAGAGTGTGTGAGTACAAGGTTTCTTAACACGCTTCCAGGAATGCCTGGCCTTTTAGTTTTGTGGTTCTTTCTATCTACTCTCTCACATCTGTTTCTGCAATATAACTTTTGTTCCATTGAGGGTTGAATTGTGTTCCTCAAGGATATGAAGTTCTAGTCCCTTGTGCCTCAGAACGTGACCTTATTTGGAGGAAACCAAATTACTTACAATGTAGTCAAATTAAGATAAAGTCATTCGGTGGGCCCTAATCCAAGTTGACTGATGTCCTCATAAAAAGGGAAATCTGGGCACAGAGACAGAGAGAAGATAAAGTGAAGAGGCACAGGAAAAAGATGACTACTTATAAAGACAGAATGCCTGAGGCTGCCAGCTAAGAGAAATCATTCCCTAGAGTCTTCTTATGGTGACTGACCCCTGACCCCAACAGTGAATGATCCCTCTGCTACCTAGATACTGCAGACTCTCAGCCTGCAGACAGTACATTTCCATTTTTCTAAGCCATCGAGTTGCTGACACTTTGTTATAGCAACACTAGGAAACTAATATACACATTCTGTTGGCCTGGGCTTAAAGTTCTGCTCTTGCCTATGAGTCACCAACAAATCAGCTCTTAACTGAGTATATTAGCTTTTTATCACTGGTACAAAATCCTTGAGATAATCAACTTAAAAGAAGAAAGGTCTATAGGCTCGTGGTTTTGGGTGTTTCATCAGTCCGTGATGGCCTGGGCACGTGACTTTGGCCCTGTGATGATATGGAACATCACAGCAGGGAATATGTGATAAAACAAACTGCTAGCTCATGGCAGCCAGGAGTCAAAGAAAGAGACAGGTAGAGGCTAGGGCCCCAGCACTCCCTTGGAGGCATCTCCAATGGTCTGCCTTCTTTCTCAGCCTGTGATGGTTGGTTGTTGGCTTGACAGAATCTAGACTCACCTGAGAGATGGACCTCTGGGCATATCTGTGGGAGATTACTTTGATTATGTTCCTTGATAGGGGAAGATCCAACTTAATTGTGGGCGGAGCCATTCCCTAGGCAAGCGATTCTGGACTGTACAGAATGAATAAAGTGAGCTGAATACTAGCCCATACTCATTGCACTCTTCCAACTGCTGAAACACTCTGACCAGCTGTTTGAAGCTCCTGATACATTTGTAATGATCCACAAGAGATAGTTATTTACAACCATACTCATGAAACCAATTAAAAGTATTAATTCCTTTTGATTGATGACCAGACAAAGAGCATCTGAAAAGTCTCTTTATGCTCAAGAATAGGAATACAGAATTTTTTAAAGGCAAAAACCATAAAGTCACATAAAAGTTAGATGAGGGTCAGAGTAACCTTGAAATGTTCATTTCTCCCAGAGCATAGCAATTATTTTAGACACAGCATGCCAGTTACCTTGGTTCATACATCTGGACCATGGTGAAGGCCATGGAAATCTCAAATGTGTTAGCAAGGCACACGTGACCATTGTGGGAGGAGGTGGAGGGCTGGGAACTATCTAAGCAAGCAGAAGATGGAGTCAGAACAGGAGGGTGTTACCTTAGGCATTTTACTTTGTCTTCCCCACCACGATGGGCTCTACCTTGGACTGGGAAATAAAATAGACCCTTTCCTCCCTTAAAATGCATTTGTTAGAATATTTTATCATAAAAACAAGAAAACAATAACAACAACTAAGACCAAGCTTCACCTGCTAAAATCCCACCATATCCCAAAAGTGCCGCAGGCTTGGGGCTGGAGTTCAGGTCCCTGCACTCACATCAGACAGCACACAGATGCTGAGAAGTTTAGCTCCGGGGAACTGATACCCTCAGAAGTACCACACACACATGTGCACACACATGTGCACACACATATACATAACACACACGTGCACATTCACACAAACATACACACATACCACAAACACACACCACAAATACACACATACCACACACACACACACACACACATACACACACCACAAACACACATGTACCACATACACACAAACATACACACACACATACACACACCACAAACACACATGTACCACACACACACACACACCACAAACACACACCACAAATACACACATACCACACACACACACACACATACACACACCACAAACACACATGTACCACATACACACAAACACACACACACACATACACACACCACAAACACACATGTACCACACACACACACACCACAAACACACACCACAAATACACACATACCACACACACACACACACACACACACACAAACACACAACACACACACCACACCACAAACACACACCACAAATACACACATACCACACACACACACATACACACACCACAAACACACATGTACCACATACACACAAACATACACACACACATACACACACCACAAACACACATGTACCACACACACACACACCACAAACACACACCACAAATACACACATACCACACACACACACACATACACACACCACAAACACACATGTACCACACACACACACACACACAAACACACACCACAAATACACACATACCACACACACACACACACATACACACACCACAAACACACATGTACCACACACACACAAACATACACACACACATACACACACCACAAACACACATGTACCACACACACACACACCACAAACACACACCACAAATACACACATACCACACACACACACACACACATACACACACCACAAACACACATGTACCACATACACACAAACATACACACACGTACCACACACGTACTACACACACACCACAAACACACACACACACATACCATGCACACACACATACTACACACACACATCACAAACACACACATATACCACACACACAAACATACATATACATACCACACACACACAAACATACACACACACACCACAAACACACTATACATACATATACCACACACACACTGCATACACATACACACCACATACACAAACACATATAGTACACACAAACACACATACACAGCACACACACACACCATCCACCATACACACACACACAGAAGGGGGGCATACACAGGTCCTTATTCAGATCCTTACTGCCCTTTGGTTCCTATCTCCTGTTCACAATTCCTTCCTTTTGGCCCCTTCATGGAAGATGGAGCTCCAGCCATCTCATCTGTATCACAGTCAGGTCCCCTTCAAGGACTTTATCTGGAGTCTCAACTGAGTGTTTCAGTTTAGGGAGGGCAAGATGAGTCAGCCAGTAAAGGCACTTGCTGTCAAACCAGATACCCAGAACCCACATGGTGAAAGAAGAGAACCAACTCCTGAAAGCTGTTCTCTAACTTCCACATGAGCCACACACAAAATAAATAGATGTGATTTAAAATATGTTTTAAAATTGCTATATCTTTCAACAAAACAACAGGGAAAAAATAACACACAACTTCCATGTATGTTTCTTTCGGTAGAACCCATTAATTGGGCACACCACACACCGAAGCTAGATGCCCTGAAGTTGGGAGAGCAGGTCTTTTGACAGGGTACTTTGTTTTTCCAAAGAAAGTTCAAGTTCTTATACAGAGGAGCAAGAGAGGGATGTTTTGTTTGTTTGTTGTTTTAAAACAGAGTTTTATGTATCCCAGATTGGCTCCAAACTTTCTATGTAACCAAGACTGACTTTGCACTCCTAACCTTCCTTCCTCCTCCTTTGGATGCAGGATGTTGGGGTTACAGACTCACCTCATGCTTGGTCTTGTGGAGTGCTTGGGATTGAACCCAGAGCCAAGCACTCTACAAACTCAGCTACACCCCCAGGCAGGGAAGTGAATTTGAAAACACTGGCCTAAACCTTGAATAAGCCTTTGTCCTGTCCCTACACATTCTTGCAGCTACAAAGGACCTGGGGTCTCCAGGTCCCAACAAAAAGAAGGGTGGTCACCCAGGAAGGCCCAAAGACAGCAAATCAGGAAAACCACCAAGGTCTCTCTGGGATCACATATGGGAGGAAAAGTGTCTACAGAAAAGGGGGCTCTGACATAACAAGGATTCCCCCAATTTCAGTAACTAGAATTGGGGGGACACAGTTCAGTACCAGTGTTTGCCCTTCACTGTTTTTTCAATGCCTGTCAGGTAGGGCTGCTCCTCTATTTAAGATGGAGTTGCATCCTGATAAACCCACCATTGTAAATCAAAAAAGATCATGAGTTCAATATGAGGACCCAAATTCAGTACCCAGAACCCACATGAAAACCCAGGTGTTGATGACACATGCTTGCAATCTCATCCCTGGAGCCATAGGGTCAGGTGGATCCCTGGGGCTTGCTGATCGGCAAGTCTAGCCGTTTGGTGGATTATGGCTGAGAAATGTGACTGGTTTACACACACACACACACACACACACACACACACACACACATTGTGTTAATGGTTCATATTACATTCCCTTCTTGATGCTGAGTACAGACAGTCCTGCAGTAAATATTTGATTTAATTTACTCTAAAGGAGTCAATCTGGGCTATATAGCAAGAGTCTGTCTCAAAACAAATGAACATACTTTATGTTAACTACTCACACCAGAAGGCCTGGGACACACCATCCAGGCATCCCCCTGTCCCCTTGCACATAGCATTTTGATCACTCTACATCTTTATTTGTTACCACCATAGCTTGGATCATCAATGTATGTAGTGGTTTGGATGAAAATACCCCCTGTAGGCTTAGACGTTTGAACAACTCAGTCCCCCAGTTGGTGGCCATATTTGGGGGAGGTTCAGGAGGTGCAAGCCTTGTTGGTGGAAGTAGGTCACTGGAGACCGACTTTGAGAATCTGAAGAGTCCACATCTCTTCCAGTTTGTTCTCTGCTTCCTCCTGGAAGTTCAGGATGTGAGCTCTCAGCTCTTACCTCCCGTCACCATGCTTGCCTGCTGTCATGTCTCCTCACTGAGATGCTGATAGACTCTTATCCCTCTGGAGCTGTAAGTCCAAATAATCTCTTTCTTCCATAAGTTGCCTGGGACTCAGGAGGGAGAGGCAGGCAGATCTCCACAAGTTCAAGGCCAGCCTGGTACGAATAGCAAGTTCCAGGCCAGTCACAGTTAAATGATAAGGCCTTGTCTAAATAAATAAATAAACAAACAAATAAATAATATAAAAATAGAGGCAATAGGGGAAGGTGCACCCCATACTTTGACAAAGGGTCTCCCCACAGGGAACAGGTAGGTAGAACCAATGGAATAGCAGAGTTCACCACTCAAGCAGACAAGAGCAGCTCTGGGCAGAGTCCTCAGAATCTGCACTCCCACCATTCCTTCCTGATTTATTTAAACTGGCCTGTAGCCTCCTCTAACACTGGGTATTTCATTTGTCTTGCAGTTCGGCTGTGCTCCTGTCTACAGATTTTCTTCCCCTCCCAAAGACCCATCTCCATGCCTCTCATGGGAACGCCTGTTACCAGCTCAGCTGTCTGCCCGAAATCCAGATGTTGGGGAAGATCTGATATCCAACGAGACTCTCTACTCTTCTCACTCACCAAGTATAACCTCAGGCAGGATTTCAAGCAAGCTGAATCATGCAAGCATGTGATACAGCAAAACATTCAAATTTGAATGACACAAAGCTAGAAGAGATGGCTAGTATGATGGAGAGTGTTTGCTTGCTTGTTTTGAAACAGGGCTTCTCTGTTGTAACCCTGGCTGTCCTGGAACTCACTCTGTAGACCAGGCTGGCCTCAAGCTCACAGAGATCCTCCTGCCTCTGCCTCCCGAGTGCTGGGATTAAAGGGGTGTACCACCACCACCCGGCAGTGTGATAGAGATTTTTAAAGCTCTCAAGAGCTCTGAAGGCTGATGCCAAACACCCGAATGAAACCTCGCTGGTACACTGGGACAGCTGCCTCTCCTGATTTTGACTCGCTCCTTTAATGCACACCATAAAAGAATTAGCTTTCAAAACAAGGAAATCACGTTACTCTGAACTGTGGTTTTTTTGTTTTGTTTTGTTTTGGGTTATTTGTTTTGTTTTGTTTTAAAAATGAAAGCGTCCATGTCTTTTTTACATAAAACAGTTAAGGCATCTACCTTCAACCAGCTGGGTAACAGGCACCCGCCGAGGTGTCACCCATCCCTAGTAATCTACTTCCTCCAGGTAGGCCCAGTTCTTAAGGGTTCCACAGCCTTCTAAAATAGCACCACTGACTGGGAACTCAGTGTTCAGCACATGAGCATGATGGAGATACTTCGGTTTCAAACTGTAGCATTTCTGTCTTGGTTACATTCCAGGTGCTATGATAAAGTACTCTGACAAGAGCAACGTAAGGACGAACAGGTTTTTCCTGACTCCAAGTTCAGCCCAGCATGGTGGGGAAGTCGAGGTAGTAGGTGCTTGAGGCAGCTGGCCACACTACATCTAACATGGGGAGACAGAGAGTGATGAACTCCAGTGCTTAGTTCCCTTTCTTAGAGTCCACCAGAGAAGGTCGCCACCTCCGCAGGCAGGTCCGGGCACTTTAGTTAACACAGATAATCTTCCCATAGGCATGCTTAGAGGCCCATCTTCCAGATGATTCTAGAGTCCATGAACTTGGGAGTTAACATTAACCATCACAAACTAGTAATACAGTTATAGTCACAGGTAATTCAAGAGAGTCTGACCAAGATGGGAAGTCCTGGTTCTCCAACACTCGGGAAATGTTCAGGACAACTGTTCAGTCAGAGCATTAATTTGTGCCATCTAAACCTCTTCTGTCTCAACAGATAGTTCAGGTGGCTTAGGTAAGGGTGTGTGTGTGTGACCCGTCTACAGGCTGCGGGTGAGGTGAGATGCATAGGTACCGTGAATGAGCTGTTGATCTTTGGCATCTACTCTGACTCTTTGGTTCCCATAGAGTGCTGGCTTTAAATATTTTGACTATCACCCCTGGAAACAGGAATGTCTCATAGACTCCAAGTTAGAAATACAGCTGAGTGAACTGAGTAAGAGCTAGAGTCAGGAAACAGATCGGCACCGGGAAAGCCGGCAGTGGCGTCCCTTCATCTGTTAGACCCGGCTCTCTCCAGGCCCTAGTTCACCTTCCAGAAATGGGCTATCCTTCAGTTCTAGCTCCATATACCAACGGAATGGATTCTTCTTCATATAGGTGGGAACCAAGTGGTTGGAGAATTCCAGAATAGCATGGCTGCTTAAACTCCTCTTCAGCAACTGAGCAGGGGGGTTAATGAGACCATTGCATGGCAAGCAAAACCCCAAATTTCTTGGCCAACAAGACCCTTTCGAGAAGTTAGAGAAACACACACACACACACAAACACACACGCACACACACACAAATGCAATTGTAAAATAATTAAGCAAAAGCAGTACAGGGCTGGAGAGATGGCTTAATGGTTAAAAGTACTTGGTGCTCTTGCAGAGGACCTGAGTTCAGTTCGCTGCACCCAAATCAGGAAGCTCACAACAACTGCCTATAACTCCAGCTCCCAAGGGATCTGACTCTCTTCTGGTCTTGTTGGGCATCATATGAATGTGTATATATATAGTGAGATCGACACACACATGCACATGAATTAAATGTAAATTAGATAATTTTCGAAAAACATTAATCCCAAACTGCTCCAGAGTTTAGAACAAAAATGGACTTTTTTTTAAAACTCGATGGTACCAGATATTCTAGGAATTACCACATTGTCTCTGGATCTATCCTCGCCCTTTAAAATCTATTCTCAAAACAGAAGCCAGTTATGTTAAAACACAAGCCTGTCTGCTTAGAAACCTATGATGGCTTCTCAGCTCAAACAGGGAAAGAGCCCAAAACTCCGAATTTGGGCTGAGAGATGGCTCAGTGGCTAAGAGCGCTTGCTGCTCTTGTAGAAGACCTGGGTTCAGTTCTCAGCACCCATGTCATGTCAGATGCTTCACACCAACTCTGACTCCAGTGGATCTGACACTCTCTTTTGTTACACACACACACACACATCCTTCACTCTGAATGTAGCTCTATAACTCCATATGGGTTGGTCCCTGTTAAACCTCCAGCTTCATCTCCTCCAATATCTCCTCCAGCTCTCTCTCTGGTAGACTCTGATTCCTCTATGTTCCTGAAGTTCAGTGGCCTCTTTGTGTCTCTCCAGTGCAGGGTCCCAGGGAGGCAGGACCCTCACACATTACCATAGCCCTTACCCAATTGCTTTTTTCCTCACAGAATTTTGTGTACATTATTAGGGACAATAGGCTGTGGCATGAACCCACACCCAATTGTACACACACACACACACACACACTAATTAATAATAATAATAATAATAATAATAATAATAATAATAATAATAATAAAATCAGGAATCTCTTCTGCCTTGATGGAGTTTACGTTCCAGCGAGGGGTACTATAATAAGCAAGGATACTAGAGAGTAGCTTACACTTCTGTGTTACTAGGTGCAAAATCCCCTTGGTAGAGTTGGGTCTCACCTTCCAATTCACATGTGTTCCAGGAATTGGCTCAGGCCCTCTGGCTTGCTCTGCTGGACAGTAAGCACCTTTATCCGATGAGTCATTTCACTGGCCCAGTTTATGTCTTTTAAAAACCTTTTTAAAAGATTTTTATTTTATGTGTATTGGTGTGAGGGTGTCACATCCCCTGGAACTGGACTTGCAGACAGCTGTGAGCTGCCATGTGGGTGCTGGGATTTGAACCCTGATCCTCTGGAGGAGCAGCCAGTGCTCTTAACTGCTGAGCCATCTCTCCCCAGTCTTCCAATTTATGTCATTTATATTGGGTCGAGGGGCTGGGAAATGAGCCCAGTTCATAAAGTGCATGCCTAGCATGCATTAAGTCCTGGATTCAATCTCCAGCACTGCATAAATTGAGCATGATATAATCCCATCATTTGGTGTAACCCCAGTCCTTACGAGGTAAATAAAGGCAGGAGTATCCGAAGTTCAAAGTCATCCTCTGGTAAGAATGGGCTCAAGGACAGCACCGGCTACATGAGACCCTGTATGAAAACTAGTAAATAATATATTTCTGTGTGATTTTTCTTAATGCCAAGCACCTAGAACAGCACCTGGCAAGTAGAAAGTGCCCAATGTACATTTGTTGGAGGATGGAAGGAAGGAAGATCAAGGCTGCGGAATCAAGAAAGGGAAAGGGGGTGGGTAATAAGACAGCAAAGGAATTTCTAAAATGAGGCTGGAGTCTGGCACAGACAGCTTGAAATTTTACTGCAAATCTCAGATCCTTACTTGTAGGACTCTTGCCACCTACAAGAAGCCAGATTGAGGCTTACTTTGAACTATTTTATTCATCTGTTACTTGTGAGACAGGGCCTATGCTGCCTGGCTGATCTTGAACGCCTGAGCTCGGGGATTCTCCTGCCTCATCCTCCTGGGTAGCTGGGAGTGCGTGCGTGTGCCCCCACTCTGGCTACGCTCCACTCACCAAGTGTTTTAGACAGAAAGCATCTGGGTACACAGAAGAAAGACCATTCCAGGTTCATTAAATCAAAAGCACTCTTCAACATGTGCTGTCTCATGGACAGCAAGGGAAAGACCTCTAATGGGGTCCCCGAAGAAGCTGAAACCACATGGCCTCAGTCGTTCTTGTGCGTCATGACACCCCAGTCCATCGGCAGAACCCTCATTGCTCTTTTCTGGACAGTTACAAGAACTTCCAGCTCCAGACTCATCAAGAAATAACTGGGACATCTGCTCCAGTTCCAAATTCTTCCAGAACAAGTCTAACTTTCTCAGCACAGATTATCAGTTGTTCCCCACAACTCAAGGCAGGATGAGGGAACAAAACCATGACCAAAGAGTCCACCCCAGTGGGCTTGGGAAGAGAGACAGTTCCCAGGGAACTGTCATGGGAAGAGGCATGTGGACTGAACTGGCCAAGGCACTGCCCACTGGAATCTAACTGCATTAGAGTTCTGAACATTCTAATTGCATCTCCCGAGCAATTTCCTGTCTGGAAGAGGTTGCTGATTTCTTTGAAGCTAAAATAGGCACAGTCCTCACTTATAAAAATAATAAACAGCTTTCTGAGAAACTTCTGAGGAGAAATTTCTACCACCTGGAAAAGCACAGCGAAAGGCCTCATCTGCCAGAACAGGAGTGGCAGAGAGCTACCCTGAAATGGAGCCGGCAGCCACACTTGCAGAATTCCACACCAGGAGGGCAGATGCACGGAGTGTGGTTTTTATTAGAAATAAGTTTCTTGATAGAAAGTGTAACATAAAAACAAACAAAAAAAATGCACGCAAGTAAGAAGCTGCATGTGCTTTCAGAAAGAAAGAAACCCAAATATCAGCACTCGACCTCAGACTTCTGCTTCCTCCCCAATCTCCTGCAAGCACCCAGTCTCCATCCCAGAGAGAAGCTTTGCCTAAAGTTCCTGTTTATGCCTTCTACTGTTTTTTCCCCACTAAGTTGACTACTGTCGTTTTATTTGTTTGTTTGGCAGAGGTAATTGTGTCACCACGCAAAAGTGGAGGGCAGAGAGCAACTTGTGTGAGTGGGTTCTCTCCTCCCACCATGTGGGTCCTGGGAAGGAATTCAGGTCATCAGCCTTGAGCTGAGCCATCTTACCTGTCCCTAGTTTGTCTGTTTGTCTGTTTGTTTTAATTTTTGTTGAGGTGCAACTGATATGGGAAAAAACATATAATTTCATATATTTTGGTGCATGTACACATCATGAAACCATCACCACAATGAAAATAAGGGACACGACAATTGTGGTGACACATGTGTAGTCCCAGCAGCTGGGATACTGAGACCAGAGGATGGAGTGTTCAAGGCTAGCCTAGCCCCTGTCTCAAAACAATGGGTGGAACATATACATCATCCTCAACCAAGCAACTACTGATGCACCTCTGTCAGAAATTAGTTAATATTTTCCCTAGAATCTCATCAGGATTGTGTAGCATGCCTTTATCTTTGTCTGGCTTCTTCATTAAGTATAAATGTTTGAAGATTCATTGATGACACTACATACACCACCAGGTTATTTTGTTTTATTATTGAGCAGTATCTGGTGTGTAAAAGCAGCATAGGAACAACTTACCTACCCTCCCTTTCCTTCCTCTCTCCCTTTCTCCCTCCATTACTTCCCATTCTTTTCTTTCTTTTTGAGACAGGGTCTAGTATAGCCCAGGTTGGCCTCTTGCAATATAGCTGAGGATGACCTTGAACTTTGGACCCTCCTTTCCTGAGTCCTGTAATGACTCAATGCAACCACATGCCCAGTTTTGTGTTTGTTACTGGGGATAGAAGCCAGGACTTAATACATGCAAGACCAACACTCCATTAATGGAAATGACATTCCAAACCCTCAACTCTTTTTCTTAATCTATTGATGGAAATTTAAATTGTTTCCATCTTGAAGCTTCTTAGATAAAGGCCACAAGGTCAGTAAGATTTCTCAGTAGGTAAAGTCACTTGCTACCAAGACTGACAATTTGAGTTTGATCCCCAAGACCCACACGAAGGGGACAGAGGGAACCAACATGTCCACATGCATGGCATGGCATGTCTGCATGTGCCTGTGTGTGCACATATTCAATAAATTCATATATATATACTAAATCACACTAAATAAATGTGTATATACATTATGCATGCACACATGTACAGACACACATCCACACACACAACGCCCCCCCCACACACATTTTTTTAAAAGATGAAGGCCCCAGACTTCTATGTACAATTCTTTGCCCAAGCATATCTTTCGTAGATTCTTGGGAGTGGAATGACCAGGTAATATGTTTATAACTTTAAAAGAAACTAACAAAACACCTTCCATTGCACATTCCCACAAGTGGTGTATAAGAGTTTTCATTGTTCAATCGTCTCATGAACACATAGTATGACCAGTCTTTCCGGATGTTCTAATACACGCACAACGGCATCTCACTGTGACTTGAGTTTGCATCTTCCTAGTGGCTAGTGAATTTGGGCCATGTCTTTTAATGTGTTTCCATCTAGTTTTGGCGGTCAATGAAAATCTTATCCATTTGAAATTGGTTGCTTTGTGTTCCTGTTACTGCGTTCTCGTAGGTCTTCATATATTCTGGGCATCATCTGTTATTAGATATAATTTGCAGATTTAGTTTTCCAGATTGTGGCTTAACTTTCCAGTCCCTCACCCTCAACAGTGTTTGAAGGAGAACCAAGATTCTTAATTTTTAGACATATCAATCTCCACCCCCTTGTGTGTGTGTGTGTGTGTGTGTGTGTGTGTGTGTGTGTGTGTGTTTTTAGGGCCTCCAATCTGAGAGATCTTTGCCTAATTACATATGGTAGAAATTTAAATCTGCATTTTCCCCTACACGGTTGTTTTTTCAGCCAAGTTTTATACTTAGATCTGTGATCTACTGAGAGCACATTCAAGCATGTGCGTCAAGGCGTGGATCGAAGTGTATGTGTGTATACATGTATGTATGCATGTGTGTGCATATGTGTGTGTACACACCACAGAACCACAGTGTGTAAGTGGTTAGAGAACGACCTCAGGCATCAGTTCTTGCCTTCCCCTAGCTGGAGGCAGGGTCTCTCTTCATCTGTTACTACGATGGGTATTACTGGTTAAGTGGCTTGCGGGCATCCAGACTTCTAGGAGATTCTCCTGTCTCTACCTACCACCTTGTAGAAGCACTGGGATTTCCAACACATGTCAAATTTTTTTTTCCTTCTTCTGGCTTTTACTTCAGTTCTAGGTTTCTGAACTCAAGTCATGAGGCTTGGGTAGCAAGCACTTTTACCCACTGAGCAGTCCTCCTGGCCCTGAAATTATTATCTTAAAGAATTGTTCAGAAATTTAAATAGGACTACCTCGTGGTTCCTGAGGAGAACCAGACAGGATTACAGCCATGGTTCCTGGGGTGCACCAGACAGGATTACAGCCAATAATGTAATACCCCAGATCACAAAAGTTGTAGGGAAGGAAGATGTTTTCACTGTAAGCAGAACTTGATAGTCTTGTTCTTGAGAGGTTGAGAAAATATCTGGGAAGGAGTAGGCCACACCCAAGATAGTCCCTGCTCTGGCCTCAAGCACGGCTCATTGCTATTGCAACATTCTCAATTGAAAATATCTTTGCTAAAAGGTATATTGTCTGGATAGAGGCATTTTTGAAGCAAATGTTAACTGTGCTGGAATTCTTGATTTCGTGCTGGTGAAAGGCTTCAATCAGACTCCAGGAGAGTGACTCTTTTTCCTTTTGCTTCCCCACGATTTCCCTGTATTACTGGATTTCCTGGTTTCTATAATGTGAAGTTCTATTGCTTGCAAACTGTCCGGTTTGACACATTTTATTATAACAGCCTCAATGGACTGGAATGCCATGAAGCATCTATGAAGCTGATGAGGCTTTTACACAGGGCCTGTCCCTGCACATCTGGAGGGAATGTTAGGGTGTCCCAGGTGAGGGGGGATGCCAAGCTGCAAGCAGCAAGTTGTGAGGTGCGAGTGTGCTCCAAAGCCATGGACCACAAACTGGAAAGTGAGGTTAGTGAAGAAAGGGAAGTCTGGTGGGCTACAAAAGAGATATCCAGAGCTTGTGGAGTAGCACTAAGTCCACAGAGTTCATTGAGGTGATGGATGCTCATATGCTTTAAGAAAAAGGTCTAAACTCAGAAAGATCCCCAAACTGGGCTCAGTGGTGGTGCTCACTAGCACTAAGGAAGTAGGGGCAGGAGGATCAAATATTCAAGGTCATCATAGTGAGGGTAGCCTGGGATTCTTGATACCACATCAAAACAAAACAAAAGAAAACAAAACACCCTCGGAGGATCTGTAGTCCGCTTTCTGGTGTGATCTCACCCAGTGTTTATGTTGCTTTCACTCACTCTGTAGCTGAACTTATTCAGTTCTTCCAAGGCTCCTGGCAGCCTGAGAACCTGCAGACCTCTTTTGTCTTCTCCAGACCAGGTTGCCCCTGCCTGGAACTCCTGAGAGTTCAGTGTAAAGTCTTTAGCTTAGCGGAGTCATTCTCTCCTCTCTTGAAGGGTAAATTCTCTAATATATGCCTGAATAGTTACATACTTTTCTTCCACAGCCTTTATCAACTAGATTATAGACATTTGGCGGTTAATTATCTGTAATTTTTTTCTTTCCAGAATAGATGAGGACAGGAACAAGTCTGTCTGTCCTCTGCATTGTATTCCAGTATCAGACATTCTGTAAATATTTGCTGTGTAAATAAAACCGAGCCTATTTATATGTAATAGCATTTCCAGCATGTCAATTATTTACTTATTAATTAATTAATTAATCAATTTTATGAGACAGGTTCTCTTGCATTGTCTCATCTTCTTACATGCTGAGATTAGAAGCATGAGCAATCACACTAGCAAATCTTTTAATGCATACATTCAAAATATGATTCAAGCTGGAGCCTGGGGGCACACGCCTTTAATCACAGCACTCGGGAGGCAGAGGCAGGTGGATCTCTCTGAGTTTGAGGCCAGCCTGGTCTACAGAGTAAGTTTCAGGACAGCCAGAGTTACAGAAGAGAAACCCTGTCTTGAAAAACACACACATACAAAACACACACATGTGGGTATGGGTGTGTGTTTCAATAGATGATGTAAAAGGTGGTATATAGATAAAATGTAAATTTTTCTATAATAATGTATAATGTGTGGAGGCATATCTCATGGGCTCAAACATAAATCTAAAGAAATACTCTTTTAAAAATTACTTTTTATTTTATGTGTATAGGTGTTTTGCTCACATATATGTCTGTGTACCATGTGCATTCTTAGAGGGTGTCTGACCCACTGGGATGATGTAGATGCTGGGAATCAAACCCAGGTCCTCTGGAAGAGCAGCCAGTGTTCTTAACTCAGAGCTGTCTCTCCAGCCCCAAATGCAGCACTTTAAAATCCTACTCTTTTTTTCTTTTTTTTTTTTTTTTTTTTTTTGAGGTAGGGTGTAACACTCTAGCCTAGGCTGGCCTGGAAGTCACAGCAATCCTCCTGCTTCAGCTTCCCAAGGGCTGGAGTTACAGCCATAAGCTGCCAAACAGTTCAGGATTTTGTATATAGGAATGGAATAACAGAAACTTATTTGAAAGAAAAGGCTCTCTTTGAAATTCCAAAAGTTAAGTAACACAACACAAGATAAATCACGCTTTTCCATTTGAAAAGGACTTTCCGGCAAGAAGGGAGGGCATTGTCCTTTCTTATATGAGAGGGCTTTTGTCTTATTATGAACCCAGCACCTAATTTTCTTCTCTTTCTTTCCTTTCCTCACTCCCTTTTCCTCTCACCTCCTTTCCTCCCTCTAATGTTTCTTTCTTACACGTGATCTACCTCCTCAGGTCTGAGGCTGATGGTATGCCACTAGGCCAGGTTCCCAGAACTTTCTTTCTCCACAACCTACATCGTTTCAAACTCCTGTTTATTGGGAGAGTCTCAGACTTATACTTTTCAGAAATGCTCATTTATGTATTTGTATATTCTCTCTCTCTCTCTCTCTCTCTCTCTCTCTCTCTCTCTCTCTCTCTCTCTCACACACACACACACACACACACAGCTTTTTGAGACAGGGCCTCTCTACGTAGCCCTAGCTGTCCTTGAACTCACTTTGTAGACCAGGCTAGCCTTGAACTCACAGAAACCTGCCTGCTTCTGCCTCCAGAGTGCTGGGATATAATGTGTGTGCCACCACGCCCAGCTCTTCAGCACTTTTATCTGATTATCTATATTACCTTCTAAAATCTGTTCCAAGGCTTTGTTCCAAATACCCCCGTAAATAAGAGCTCTATTACAGGACTGGGCCAAACTCGGCCCAGGTGTAATAACTGTAAAACACACAAGTAGGTAGATAGAAATGATGTGTCCAGTATGATTCTGTTCCCAGTCCAACATCCCAGGGCAGGTTTTGAGCAAATACAAAACCAACGGAAAGAAACAGCCCAAGAATGGAGGTAATGTGAGACTTTGTCTGTCTCAGAGATACACGCAGCTAAACTCTTTGTTGAGGCGAAGCGATCGCACCCTTGGGCAGAACCGCTCCCGGGTCAGGCCCTAGGCGTCCTGGAGGTTCCCCCTCGGTCTCCGGACGCACAGTGGTGGTCATGGCGCACTCCTGGTCCTGGGGTCGCTGCGCTTCAGTCTCGCGCAGCCAGGACTCGCGGGAGAGCGTTCTCCTTCTCAGCTGGATTATCTTTTCAGGCTGTCAAATCGAGAAAATCCTAGGAAACTCCGGATCGCGAGGGTACAGCCGAGTACGAACTCCTAACAGACACCGTGTAGTGTCAAGATGGCAAACTCGGAATGAGCTGGCGGTCGTGCGACTCCCGCACCCGCGCCGGCGTGGCGCTGCGTTCCCCGAAGCCGCCGCCTTCCCCAGCGCGCGGGCCCGGGGCGGCGGGGCGGCGAGGACCCCAGAGCGCCCGCTGACTACAGATCCCAGGGTGCCTCTGCCGTCGCGCTCCCTCCCAGCGCCGGCCCCGCCTCCCCGGCCCTTGTTGTTTTGGCTGGAAGCGCTCCGGAGGAGTTTCAGAGAAAGTCTGGGCAGAAGCTAGAGGCAACCGATCGTGGGAAGGGGAGGCGAAAAGGCCAGGAGAAGGAGGGCCCGGGCCGGGCCGCGCCTCCCCGAACCCGCTGCGCGCCCCCGGGTGGTGGGAGGAGCGCAGGGGACGGGACAGAGGGGTCCCTCCCCGGAGCAGAGCCGCCCTGCGCCTCGTCTCTGCGCGATCCCCGCCCTCATCGGAGGCTGGAGAGCAGACCCACCCTCCAGCCGCGGACCCGCGACCTCCCTGACGCCCGGCGACACACCGCGCCTCGCCGCCGGTCCCCGCGCTCCCTAGGCGGATCGGGACCTGCCCCAGCGTCCGCTGCCACCCGGACGCCGCACGCCATCCTGGGCGCCCTCTCCGGAGCGGAGGAAAGGAGAAGAACGCTCCCGGCTCCCTGAAAGAGCCAGCGGGCGGAGCGGAGCGGACACCGAGCGCGGGCATTGTGTGTGCGCGTGCAGCGTGGGGTCCGCAGCAGGGAGCGCCCGCGGGAGGTCCTGTTCCCCCCAAGGGGCGGAGCGCAGGACGTCGAGCTCCGGGCTCCGGGTCCGGGCAGAGTCCCGGCCGATCCCGACCGCTGCCGAGGCGGCGGGACGGCGCGCCTGGCGGCCAGGAGGGTGCACTGAAAGAAAATCGGCGAGCCTTGGTGCCCGCGGCTCCCGCTCGGGTTCTGTTTCGGTCCGCGGATCTGCGGCGGAGAGGCTCGATCGTCAACACCGGGAGCACGGAGCTCGGTCGCCCCGTCGGGGGAATCTGCAAGGTCCTCTGGGCTGCGCGTGCCCGCCGTGCCCGGAGCGCATCCACCGTCCCCACCGACCCCTCCAGTGCCTGGTCCTCGAGCCCTCACGGCGTGCACCATGAGCGGCGGCGAAGTGGTCTGCTCGGGATGGCTCCGCAAGTCCCCCCCGGAGAAGAAGTTGAAGCGTTATGTAAGTACAGGTCCGGGCACCGCGGGCCGGGGCTGCAGCAGCCTGCGCGCCGGGCTGGCTCTTCCATGAATCCCGCCCTTCTCTTCCTCGATCCCTCTCTCTGGGCCGGCGGGCTTCGGACCGGGCGCGGTCCGCTCGCACCCTGGCGTCCACTTGGCGGCCAAACTTTCTCCCTCCATATTGCAGACCGCCTCCCTCTCAGGCCTCGTCGCCTCTTAGAGGGGCCCAGGTTTCCCGCTCAGAGCGGGTTTCATACTTTCGTTGTTATTAATTCCACTTAACAGGGGTGGGGTGAAATGGGGGAGACGGAGCATTCTTTTATTATCTGCATCAGATTCCCATAGAGCTGTTAAATCCCCCACCACCCCCCGTACTGAGAAACCACGGAGGTAGCAGCATTCACGAGTTCTCCCTTGGGTCCGCGCCCCCTCTCCTCTGCACCTCTGGGAGGTGGAGGGAGGCGAACCGTGGACGCGAGAAGTGGATAATATAGGCAAACTTCTCAGAATACTGGCACAAGGGAAAGGGAAAAAAAGTTCTTACGCGCCCTACTGTCTGCTTAGCAGGGTTCACATTTTCGCGGTTTTGCTTTGAGGGACCCTGGAGTTTGGCCAGAGAACCCTGGCGGTTTGATGCGACAGGAGGGCGCTGGGGGGAGCCTGTGGCTGGTGTTTGGGCGCCTGGGACGCCCTGTCAAGCCTCACAGGAGGGGACAAATGAAGCCAGCAGGGCTTTCTGGCTGTTGCGATTCTTTCCCAGGGCACCAGAAAGGCTTAAATGGTATTTATGTAATTGATTCAAGATGCCGATTGTGAGTTAAACTGTGTTCGCTGTTAGAAAAATTATATCTTAAAGGAACCTTCAATAGTTCAGTGGAGATCTTCAGGAGTCTGGGATCTTAAGTCTTCCTCCAGATCAGCTAATTTTACGATGTTTCCTGCCAGGGAAGAAATGACACTTTGTGCTGGCATCTGAAGCAAATGTTTTTTCGAGTAAAATTTGTTTTCCAAACGCAAAATGTGCACTCCTTAAGTAGAATTTACTACCTGTTTTGATGGAGCCTGTCTGTGGTCGAAGGGAATCTACACGGACTACCCACCTCGAGCCAATCCAATTAGTCACTGTACTTGCTTGCATGAAACAGTGGCAAACTTTATTTCATGCAGCTCACTAGCCAGTTTCTGGTTTACTTTCTGCTAGAATTTATTGCAGACGACTCATTTCATTGAAGGATGTGATTCGACAAATTGTTAAGAGGTTCCCTAAAGATGTCTCTCCCTCTGTCACGGGTTGTCTGGAGTTTTTGGTAAAAGATGGTAACTTAATTCCAAAACTTTGAAAGTGGTATGGCTTCTTCTGAATTAGTTCTAAGAGACAGTTGTATGTGGAGATAGGAGGAGTTGGGGGATAGGCTAGGCTTGAGGAGGTACTACTTAGGAAAGATGTAGTTTTAGGATTCTTCGGGAATCTAGTGTACAGCATATTTGCTGACAAGGAGAAGGGAAGCTGGTGCATTCTTTCACATTCATTTATGGCTCTCTAGAGATGCTGAGCTCTGTGCTAGGCAGCAGCCACCAAGTTAAGGAAGTACAGGAGAAAAGCCCTCCAGGAAGAAAATCAACAACAACAGAATGGCCTTAATGAGGGTCAAATAAAAAAAACACACTGGGCATGATGGTATATTGCCTTTACCACCCAGCACTCAGGAGGAGACAGAAGTGGGAGATTTCCTTGCAGATTTGTGGCCAGCCTTGTCTACATAACAAATTCCAGGCTAGCCAGGGCTGTGTAACAAAAACAAAAAGCCCCAACACAAAAAACAAAATAAAATTTATCATTAATAAAGATGTTAATAATAAATACAAAGATAAAGTAAATGAAAGTGTGTGGGAGAATATGTATGTGCACGATTGTGTACATTTATATGTATCATTTGTTGACCACAGCAGCTTTTCTCCCATTCATGTCCTAGTCAAATTGACCCCCTTTTAGCTTCTGAATCAGGTAAGAGTGGACTCATTCATCGAGGTATGGCCATATACTACAGCAGTTTGGTAAATGTGGAGCTCGAGTTAACTCATAAAGTCTTATACTTTTTGTGAGTCTGATTATCAGCTGAGAACTCAAGGAAGGAAGTACCGGTCAGATACATAGTGCTAAATAGCTTTTAAAAGTTTGGGAAACACCAAAGGAAGTTTATGTGGAGAAAGTTAGCCAACATGCAAAGTGATTTTTTTTTTTTTTAAATCTGCGTGTCCGAGTAAGTGGTGCAGATTTTCATAGATGCCTTCAGGAGAAAACCCAGTTCCTAAATTGTATTTTCAGTAAGCAGAAGGATACAGGGGAAGCCAAGGGTTTTCTTGCTTGGTGGAAAACTAGTGTTTGTGTGTGTGAGTGTGTTTGTGCACGGGTGTGCACGCGTGCTTGTGTGTTGCGTAAGGGTATGCAGGCAGGCATGTATGCACCATGTTGTTCCCATGTGGTGACCAGAGAGCCTCAGTATGTCATTCTTCAGGAGCCAGCCACCTTGTTTGTTTCGGAGGGTCTCCCTGGGACCTGGCGCTCTACTGATTAGAATCAACTGGCTGGCTAGTGAAATCCAGGCATCCTTCTGCCTCCTCCTAGAACAGCTTGGGATTTCAAAGTGCAGCACCATGGTTGGCTTTTTACAAGGGAGGTGGGGGTTGAACTGAGTTCCTTGTGCTTCTCTGCGAAGCACCTTATCAAAGGAGCCATCTCTCCCGCAGACAAATAGTGCAGCTGCCGAGGGTGGCCCAGGGTGACAGTAGACAGGCGGATTCCGAGAAGACGACTCTGGAGGATTGCAAAGTGAGTTTTATCTGTCAGGTTTATTCCCCAAGAAGACTTGGAATCTACAGATTATTGAACTTTTGACTTTGGTATCCAGCTCTGTTTTTCTGAAAAAATAGCTCTGACCAGAGAGGTTAGAGGCATGTCTACATGCACTTTTAAAATTCTTGTTTTTGTTGTTTTTTTTTGTTTGTTTTTTTTGTGAAAGGAATCCCACAAAGTAGGCCAAAGGCTGGTTGATAATGATTTTTATTTTTCAGATTGTTTTGTGTGTGTTTCTGGAGGTGGGACCCAAGGCCCTGAGGCCTCACACACAGTAGCAAGTACTCTATAATTGAGGTATTTTTTTCACCTCCTTGATAATTTTCTTTTAAAGACAAGATCTCACTGTATGGCCTGCCTGGAACCTAATATGCATATCAGGCTGGCCTCAAACTCACGGAGATCTGTCTGTTTCTGCCTGCCGAGTGCTGGGATGAGAGACCTGTGCCGCCATGACCGACACTTTTTTTTTTTTATGTTAGTTTTTATTTATTTATTTAGTGTGTGTGTGTGTGTGTGTGTGTGTGTGTGTGTGTGTGTGTGCGTGCGCCATAGAGGTCAGAGGACAGCTTGTGGGAGTCTGTTCTCTCCTTTCCCCATATAGATACTGAGTACCAAGCTCAGGTCTCCAGGCTTAGGGGCAAGTATCTTAACCCTCTGGGCCATCTTTCTGGCCTGGCAATGTTTTTTAATGAGCAGATTCACCACGAAGAGCTTGTTTTGGATGCTTGTACTGTAATTATTAAATGAGATGTCAGGGAGTTTGAGCATCAGGGTTCTGCTGGGAAATGTTGCCCACGGGACTTTGACGACTGTCTCAACTATTTGCAGTATTTGTCCAGTAGTCCAAACACTAATTAAGATGATTGTTAAGGTCTGTAGATGACAAAAAAAAAAAAAAGGGTTTAAGGCCAGGGAGACAGCTTAGTGGATACATTGTTTTGCCTCACGTTGGTGACTGTGAGGTCTGGAGTTCTGATCCACAGAACTCATGTGAAGAGCAGGACAGGCATGGCGGCAGCCTGTGATTCCAGCAGTGGGGAACTAGACACAGCATACTCAGGGCCAGCTTCATAGCTAGATTAACTGGAATGAGCAAGCTCCCACACTGGAGAGAGTTCCTCCTTCAGTAAATGAAGTAGGGATGGATTGAGGAAGACATCTGATGGGATCCGTGGGCCTGCACACATACTCACGCACATGGACCTGCACCTATGTGTGTACCATACAGAACATGCATACCACATGTATGTTCGAAAAACTGTACTGATTTTACCTTCAAAACCATTTCAAATTGTGGCCCCTGGTGAATAGTCCACAGCTCCAACTTCTGTGTCTGCTCTCTGGGTCAGTTTGAACAGCCTCGTTTGCTCGTCTGATAGAGGAGCTTCCTTTGAACTGCTCAGAGAGGGAAAGTGACATGAGGTAAGGGGATCTCAGAAGGAGATGCCTCGGTTCTTTCTTTTCAATCTTCAGTATGCAAAAGGGTCAGAACGTTTCGCACGCTTTCTTCTCTGCCAGCTTGTTAAAGTCTGCTTGCAATGGAGCTGAGCAGCCCATGCTTTCTTTTAGTTTTGCTGAATGATGATGTCTAGAGTTTACTTACCGGGGTTGTAGAGATGAGCGAACTCCTGCTACTGTAATCCTCAACAGTAATGCTCGAATTTCTTATTAAAATTTCAATTTGCAGGGCTGAGAATGTAGCTGAGCCTTGTCTAGTATGCAGGAAGTCCTGTGTTTGATCTCCAGCACTTCTGAACTACTGCTACCTCGAGCCTGTAATCCCAGCACTTGGGAGATGGAAGCAGGAAGATCCAAAGTTCAAGCTCAGCCTTGGCTAGGGGAGATGGCTCCCTGGATAAGAGCACACCTGATCTCCTGAGCTTGACTCCTGCAAGGAGGGAATCAGCTCTTGACAGTTGTCCTCCAACCTCAATCTAAGCTCCCTAGCACAAATACACACACACACACACACTCACACTCACTCACACACTCACACACACACTCACACTTAATAAAGCAAGATTAATAAGATCATCCTTACTAGTAGACTTAAGGCAACGTCTCGAAAAACAAAAGATTTAAATGATTTACCTGCTAGCCTCGGATTTGGGGCTGCAGGGTGGTGCTTCGGTACGTGTGTATAAGACACAATGATCACGTGGTCGTTAGACTTCTCATCTCCTTAAACATCTTACCTTTGTGTTGGTAGCCGCTGAACATCCCTCATGGTATTTTATAAAATATACATTTTCGTAGCTGTTCAGACTCCTAAGGACTTATTTTAAAAGGCAGTGGGAGGAGGGGTTATAATATCCAATGCACATTATATATACACGAAAACTACGAAAACTTCAAAGGACAAACCTAGTAAGTTTTTTTGTTTTTAAGCAATGGTGGGATTTTCATCAGGATTTAAAACTTTCACTGAAATAATGTGAATGAGCAAATAAAGGCTTGCTTCAAGCCAGCTGGCACTCACCATAGCTCTGCGACGGGAGCTTCTCTGTGGCCTGCCTGCGGCCGGACACCCAGCGAGGCTCCTCCACGCAGCAGACTGTCAGCTCCGGGCATGTGTCCGCGCTGAGCAGGTGTGTCTCGGTAGGAGAACTTGCCTGCGAAGCCAGAGCAAGGTGGCCTGTGAGCAGACGGCCCTGGAGCCGATTCTTGGGTGGGTAATCTGTCACTCTGCTTGCGCCCTGTCTGCTGCAGCTGTCAACGTAGGACAGTTTTTGTCTGGACTCTGGGAACACACCCCTCGTTCTGGAAAAGAGCCTCGAAGCAGAAACGAGCTCCCTGGCTGGGTGGGCACCTGACGTCTGACGTGGAGGAGGGGAGCCTACGCATCATCTACTTGGCTCAAGGATAACTTAGGGTGTATGCAGAGCGTGAAGCCTGTGGTGGTCTGGCTCTCCTGTCTCCTCACATTGAAGTCATACAGCTACCCTGTCGAGGGATGTTTTTTCCCTTGCTATCTCCATGTTAGTGAACATTCGCTTCAAATGCCTGCTGTCTCTGTTCCACCTTCCGAAGTGTGTCAGGACCATTGTCTGTGAACACAGGTCTTTAATTAGCAATTACACGAAGCCTTCCTACTAGTTAATGGTAGTTAATTCTTGTGCTTAGGCACAGTGGTAAGTTGTATAAAGCTCCTCCGTTAAGCTTGCTGAATCCCTAAATGGGATCATTACCTTCTGGGGATTTGGAATTTTGGGAGCTCTGCCATTTTGGATAATAATTTCATTACCACCATTTCCCCCCCAAACTGAATCCTTCTTTTCCTTCTAAAACGCTGGAACCGAAAACAAGACTCAGACACTCATGGGACCGCGAAGAAGACATTCAGCTTTGCCAAGAACAGAAGTGGGAAATGAATTTAGAAACTTTTCAACTTTTCAACTCTTGGAGTCGGGAAAGTTATAGATAAAGGCAGGAAAAGAAAAGAGAGGCGGGCTAGGCTGATGAAGGGAAGGGATCTTCATGTCTTTTCTGGGAACAGGCGGAGGTTTCTTGGAGAATTCGGGTGCCTCTTTTCCTTGTTCGTTTTATGGTTCCTTCCAGTGTCAACACGGCAACTATAAACTGTCCTGACACTGGAAGGTGTGTCATTTGCCTCACAGATGGGATTGCAATAAAGCTAGCGTCCATCTGGTGGTCTCTTTCTCAGCCAACTTAGATCCAACCAGTTTCCAGTTTGGCTAGCCCACCTGAGGAGGAACGTCTGGCATGTATGCACCCTGTTTTTGAAGGTAAACAAGATCAGGATGGGGTAGAAGTTAAGCTAAATGGCCTAGGCATCTGTAAGGACTATAGATTTGGATCTGGAGTTGACTGAGTGCTTGCCTAGCATGCATGACAGATGAAGCCCTGGGCGCCTCAGCACTGCTTAAAACTGGGCATGGTGGAGAATACTGCTAACCCTTGCATTTGGGAGGTAGAGGCAGAAGGATCAGAAGTTCAAGGTCACACATAGCTACATAGCTGGAGGCTAGCCTTTTTTTTAAAAAAAAAAAAAAAAAAAGACCCTATGTTTTTAAAAAAAAAATACCAATAGCAGGGTATTGTAGCTCAGACCTTTAGCCTCAGTACCTGGGAGGTAGAGGCAGGAGGACTGAGTTTGAGACTACATAGCAAGACCTTGCCTCAGAATAGTTCAGAGTGCCTTATGCCTGCTCTAAGAGGAAATTCAGGCTCAGTGTCAGATTGTGTGTCTGGCCTCCCACCTGACCCTTGACCTGTCTGATCCTGTTTCCTTATCTGTGAGGGAAAGAGAGGGAAGGGCAATAGAGCTCCAGCCAGAGCATCCTCTTAGATGCTTCCTGGTGTTGGAGGGCGGTTGGGGAGCTGCTTATTAGGCTTTATTGCTCATCTCAGAGAGTTGGGTGAACATGGTAGGACGTCCTTGTGGTCCCCCCAGAGTCCTTCTGGGTGCCACAGAATGCAAATGCACAGCTGGCTGCAGAGCTCGGGTGCTGGGTGTACCCACAAGCAGTACCCGGCTCAGGCTTATCTATTGGTTGGATAAATAAACAGGTCTTTCAGAAGTTTGGTCCTGGGCCTTCTGTGGAATGCAGTGGAGGTACCTGTCCACTCCCTGCCTGTAAGGAGTTTCTAATCTGTGAAAACAAGCTGCAGATGCATGCACATTTAAATAGCTTTACTAAGGCATGGGATGTGGAACTAGCCATGGTGAGTTAGTTGCCAAGTGAGGACTACAGGTCACAATTGCCTAAGAGTTCAGCCTGAGAGCAGAGCGGGAAGAAGATGACCACAGAAAACTTCCCACCAGAATTTCAAGCCGTTCTAGGAAGAATGGAGGTACTGCCCTCAGCTGTAGCAAAATCCTAAGGGAAGGATGGTTTTAAATGAAGGAAGAGTGACAGGAAGTGCTTCAGAGGGCTCGAGCGTCAGGCTGGGAGTTTGGGTGTCAGCTGTAACTCCTCGTTGGAGAAGTTTTTGTTTCTGCTAGGACCTAATAAGATTCTCATGCGCACCTATCCACAGTGTGTTTTCTGCACGCGAGAAGAAACACAGCAACTAGTGCGGTCACCTGGGCTTATTAAAATTTCGAGGGGCCTGTGTTATTTAAGATTTCTTTATGTCTGTTTTTGAGCTAAGTAATTCATTCTGGCAAGCCTTTAGCTTACAACAGAGCGGGAGCATGTTCAGTGGGAAGAAGAATAAAAGAGCCTTTGATTCCTTTGCTTCTGAGCTGCTAGCGTCTGAACTTGGACTTTGGAAGCCATCTTAGCCCAGCTGTGTGGGTGCCAGCCAGTGTTGGAGGGGTGAGAATAACAGCAACGGATCACATGAAACCTCTTCTGACTGTTGATGGGATGTGCGGGGGGAGGTCCTCTCGGCTCACACTCCTTGTATTAACACGGTGGCTAATTTCCACCAAACTAGAGCTCCTCCTGAGTCTGCTGTTTGAGCTTGGAGCGAAGTCACATTTCTGTGACTCCTTTTTAATCTCAGTCCATGGGTCCACTAAGTACAGAAAGCTTAGAAGCTCAAGGCTCTTTCTCCTCTCCTCTTGGATGGCAACACAGATAAATTAGTATCCTTTAGATTACTGAGGGGAAAGTGATCCATTCCTGAACTGGAAGAAAGAGTCTGTTTACATTTTAGGCAACTCTTTTTATCCAAAGAAACAAACAAACAAAAACAACAACAACAAAAAACCTCCCTATTTGAAAAAAAAAAATTCTCATCTTAAAATTTATAGCAAAGTGGTAACAGGTTTGGCCGTCCTGCCGTCTTTTCGTGAGAGGCAAGGCAGGGCCTTGTAACGCATATTTGGTCCTTATCTCTGCTACTCTAGCTCTTGAAGCTTGCTGATTATGACTTGTAGCCGCCAAGTCCTGTCCTGCACTATTATCTGGAACAAAAATTTTCCATGTGGTTTGTGGTAGCTGCTACAGGCACAGCACACCGTGGAAGTTAGGAGGGTTGTACAGGAGAGAGCTGCTAGCAGGGGCAACGTGAGTGCTTTAATATTTTCCTACTGTTTAAGTCGTCCTTTCCGTGCTTTGACATGTTTTCTGTTTTCGTCTGTCGCTTTCCTATACTGAGTTATCTTTCACTGTTACACACTTGAGACATGGCCGCATTTACCCACAGTGTTTCCTTACGACGTTCTCCCTCTCTCTTAGCTCCTTGCTTTGAACTCCTACTGGGTCTAGATTTCTCTTCTAAAAAACATCTCTTAAAACAAAACAAAACAAAAAACCCGGTGTCTAAAAGGGAGGTGGGAACCAAGTTGCCACATTGTTTTTTGAATTAGAAACAATACACTAAAGTCTAAACATTTCAATTTGCAAACGCCCCTGTCATTTTTTTTAAAGAAAGAAAAATACGCTAAACTCTGCTTTAACTCTACTATTAAGTGTGTTTCCTTTCCCCTTTTTATTTATTTTCTTTTTGCTTTGACTCAAGTAGCTTAGTCCAGTTTTATACAGTCTTCTTAAGAGTTCAGCACATGGAAAATAACAACAGCAGCTCCAGTTTCTGTTAGGAGGAAGGCCTGACCACTGTTCTGAAGAAAAGAGGAAAATATCAAAAAGCAAACAAGGTTTTATAACTTATTCTCAGGTCACTAAATTACATTGAATTTATCTTAGCATGAAATCTAAATTATCACTACATGAAATCAGATAAATGTAATTTTTTTTTTTTTATTTTAAGAATTCTTTGGATTTATTTACTCCATTTTTCCATGGATGACTGTTTGCTGGAATGTACCACCACCACATTCGAACCTGGTGCCGGTGGAGGTCAGAAGAAGGGATCAGATCCCAGGGAACTGGAGTTAAGGATAGCCATGAACCACTGGGTAGGTGCCGGGAACCGGACCTGGCACCTTTGCAAGAGCAGTAAGTGCTGAGATGCCTTACCAGCCCAGGTGAATGTAAATATTAGTAAGGAGACCTGTTTTCTCTGACTTGTACTGTGGTATTAGGGATTTGGAGGATTTTTCTTGTGGCTTCTGTTGTAGTTAATGCATCAGTTTGCCTGTTGCTGTAAACATGTTTTTCTAACTTTCATAAGTCAGAGAAAAGTAAATCTTTCTCTATTCCAGGAGCTCCCTCCCTTCTGCCCTTAACTTGTGATACCACTGTAACGTAGCCAAGACTGGAGTGGTGATGGTAATTTTACTCAGTAGGCAGCTTGCTTCATCCGTCCTGATACACAGCTTTTAGTTACTAGAGTACTGGGAAATGTGGACGGGCCACTTTCTGAGTAGCAGAACTCCGCCCAGAGATGACTACCTGATTAAAGCATTAAAATGCCGGCTGCCCTTTCTCAGCTCCAGTCTGTAACTCAGCCTCCCCATCCCTGCTCTGGCCAGAGTCTAGTAGCCAAGATTTAACCGCTGTTGGCTGACAAGATGACACGATTTGCAGTCGAGACGCACTTTAATATTTCAGTTTGGGATGAGAAATACTTGGTAAGATGCCACCTTCCATAATTTGAATTCTAATGGTGTGGCGTAGGGCTCGGTGAGGAATGATGGCCTGGTTCAGTTACGGAGGTATTACTTGAACCCCTACCCTCCCGTGAAGTTCTAATTGACCTGACAAGTTCTCCCTGATAAGTGTAGGTTTAAATGGTTTGAAGTGTGGAGAGAAAGTGAAAGGTAATACTAAGTGTTGGAGAAGGTGATTTGCTCTAGTGGAGCTGTTATGTAAAAGCCCCTTCACTGGGTATGTAGGTCATTTGCCCCCCCAGAAAGGGGCAAGGATTAAACAGGTTCTAGTGAGTAGTGTTCGCGTTTCTTTTTCTGTAAGCTGTCAGAGAGTCAAGACTCATATCAGTGTGCAAATGCTCCAAACAGGAGCAGCAAGCCTAATGGATTTTTTTTTAAGATGGTTTTTATAATGACCTATAGTGTGCACAATAAAAAGAGAGTGTGTATTTATCTCAACAATCACTGCTTCCCTTATTGTTCTTTGGTGTTTGTGGCAGGATAGTAATTTCCAGAGGGCAGAGGGCATCTATGTTTTGCCTGAAATGTAGTGTGAGACCTTGTGCAATCTCTTGAACAGTATAGCCAAACAACTGTAGACTTTTGAGTAGTGAATTATAACTCCCCTCGCTCAGCCCCTCCTCGGCTCTTCTAATTCCTTTCTCTCGGTGTGCTCAGTGTCCTCTGGCTTTAGTTGGTCTCTGATTTATATAGCAAAGACATGAACTATATTGAACAATCTTTTTCCAGTTATCCACTTCTCCTTCTCCACTCGTGGAGAAGAGTCCAACTCCCTCATTTTACAGGGAATGAAAATGAGCCTCAGGGAAACTAATCAATTTGTCCAAGGTCATACAACTTAACCAGCTGTCCTTTCAGGGTCAGATGTGTCATGGCTCAGGGCAAATCCTTTCGTCACCCAGCGAATGCCAGCTGTGAGCAAGGCACTGTGAAGAGATGTCAAGGGGACACTACTGTCACCTTCAAGGGTTCCTACGTTACTAGAGGACATCGGATGTGCTCACACTCAGAATCATAAGATGACACATGATTCATGAGATAGGGCTCTCACAGAACTTAGCAAAGAGATTAATTCGGGAATTCAGGAAGGCTTCGTAAAGAAGGCAGGCTTCGTAAAGAAGGCAGTCTTCAGAGATTAATCAGAGATTAATTAAGGACAGCTAGCTCCATTTTCAAAGGTGGGGGCAATGTATAGTACTCAGTTTGCATCTCTCCCTCCCCAGCTACCCTTGAATAGATGTGACTGCTCGCTCCCTCACCTGCCACTCATACCTTAATGGAGACAACCCGAGTCCTTCTCCATTGCCCTTACCAGAGCCGTTCCCTCCAGCTTCTAACAGGAAGCCCCTTGTCTCCGAGTCCAGCGGTGTACTGTTGTTCTTGCCTGAAATTCTCAGGTATATTGAGGGATATGACCAAGATCCTTCCTACACCTCCCCGACACAGGCTGTAGTCCATGTAAGTCTTGGCTTTTCTCCTTCTGTCTCTGTCAGTGGTTTTTCATCCATTGTGAGCTGGTGAACTCCTTGAAAGTTTAATAAAAGGCACATGCTCTGTGGGTTAGCCGGATCCATGTTAAAGAAAGATACCTGCCACCAAGTGTAAAGACCTGAATCGACCCGCCAGGATCCACATGGTGGAAGAAGAAAACCGACTCTCCCAAGTGTTTTTGCTGATTTCATGTGGACAGTGTGGCTTACGTATGTCTATAGATATAATGGGGGTGGGGAAAAGCCTGGGCTCTTGTTTCTTAAGAATTCTTAGAATCTTACAAATGTTATAGCCTTGTGTGGTTTCTGACCTGTAAAGCCCACCTATAAATCTCGATACATGGTTAAATGCCCTCAAGTTTTAGGCTGATAATTTGACAGTTCTTTTCAGCCCATCCTGTGGCTCTAACTGTTAGATGCTCTACAGAAGTGCCAAGTACCTGTGCCAACATTTCATCCTTCAGTCCTGGTCTTCCCATTACATCGCCGTTGGCCAGCGCCGCTACCCCTCCTCCAGTGGCTTGAGAGAACAGGTTTCCCTGTTCTGTCCACACAGTGACCAAAACAAACCCTGTCAATTTACCACCTCAGCCGCTCTTGACTGCTGGCCCCTCCACTGCCTTTCTTCCGGGATGCTGCAACTGTTAACTGGTCTCGGCATCCAGTCTTGCAGAGATCTCTTTGTGAAGGCAGCCAGGCAACTTTTCTGAAGCAGCGTTTTAATGATGCTGTCCCCTTGGGCTGACATTGTTGGTCCTGATTCGTTCCTTTGCTCTTGGCAATTGCCTAGGCCTTTCCCCTTGGCTCACAGGGCTTCATCATGTGGCATTAGCACATCCATACAGGAGACGTGTTGCCACCTTCTTCAGTCAGCCTCTGCCTCAGCTTTGCCGGACTTCTGTGCTCCCAGTTGTCTCTGTGACCTGTCATTTCTGGACTTTTGCACATACTCTAAGCCACTGCGGGAATTCTTGGCCTTCTTTTTCTGTCTCTACAACCAGACTAACTTGAGCTTATTCTCCTCTGTGCTGGCCTCCCCTGGACTCCATCACCAGCACAGGCACAGTGTGCAAGACTGTTGTGTCTTTAACATACCACTGGTCACACTTGATTGCATTTACTTAGGTAGTTGCTCATTTTCCCTCAGCCAGCGTGTGTGGTACGGGTGAGTAGTATGCATTGTGACTTCTGTGAGCTCCAGGTACTTTTACTGGCATGGGATCCCCTTGTATATAAAATGTAAAACCAGTTGTGGTGGCATGTATCTATAATCTCAGCACTTGGGAAGCTGAGGCAGGGTGGTTTCAAGGTAGAGAGCAATGTGGGACTACAGAATGAGTTTCAGGCTGTCCAGGGATGCGCAGTGAAACCTGTGTCAACAAATCAAAATCAAACAAACAGAAATGAAAAATTAGGTCAGGGTACTCGCCTAAAGCTTGAGACCTCAGTTTGATCCCTGGAGCATACGATGGGTAGGGAGAACCAACTCTTGCAAATGTCCTCTGACCTCTGTGCGTATGCCATGGCGTGTATGAATATCTACACACGCACACGTAAGGGGGAAAAGCAGGAGTTATATTTTGCGATATAAATCTGTTCTAAGCTCAATTCATCCAAGTATCGTGGTCACCACACACTGTCCCTTTGTGTGCGGTGGGTACACTGACTGCTGAGTGAACGGAGATACTGTTCAGAGAAAGCTAACAGCATATGTCCGCTGATGGATCAGGACAAAGGCGAGAAGATCACTCAGCCCTTCAGTTAGTGGCACGTTTGTAATCACCCAGGTACACACAGAAGCAATCCTAAGATGTCAATGTCAATTGGAAGGATATACTTTAAAACGTGTATATTTTGCTACCTTACATACACTCAAGAGCAAGAATCGCTGAGATGTTTGTGATTTTGAGACTGTGTTCCATGAGCTGGCTTACTGACAAACACACTTCTTGATATATTTCTACATAGAGAGAGCAGAGGTTTGTGTGGGCTGGGGGAGGGCACTTTTACCTGCTGCAGGAGACATTAGCCTGTGTCTGGGGACAGTTATCTGCTGCAGCGTTCGGATCGAGATAGAATCAGTACTGGAACTCCTGTGTTTCACAATCCAGCTCCGTAGCCATCCACTGCCAGGCCCCGGCTGTCAGTGTGCCGTGGTGAGCAGCCCCTCTGTAGAGAAACCCTCACGCCTTGTTCTTATACCTGTGTGATCCATTGGGTTTATTTCCCCTGTGATTCCACTGGAACTGTAATTCAGATGCAGAGTTGTGGTATATCTCTGGAGTCAAAGCGTTTCTTTCCTTTGGTCAAGTTGAGAAGAACAGTCATTTACGTGGCTTCGTGTGCTAGGCAGGACCTCTTTCCAAAGATCTTTGAATCATAACCCAAATACTCATTTTGCCTCGTTCTCCTAGCTAGAGCACATGCTATTGTTGTCTGGGGGGTGGGGGAGTGCTGACTCATTTTTTCATGCTTTTTATTACCTCTTGGCTGCAAGATCACCATCCATTGTTCATAAGCCGCCCAACTTGTTTACTTTTTGTAAATTACATGTAATCAAGCCCTCTTGAAGGTCTGGCTACTGTAATCGGCAGTCGCCACAGAGCCGGGCCAACGAGTCTGCATTTGTGCTGATGTCTCACGTTGGATGCGAGTTCTACTCGCCAAGCTTCCTCGTCTCTTCCACCTGTATTTCAAATGGAAGGCGTGGAGACCTGCTGCTGGTGCTCTCAGATGTAATGAGACACCTAGTTAGAGCTGGGTAGAGTACTTGTCCTTTCGGTTGGGAAAAAACCAAAGGTTTGAGGTGGTGGTCCTCAGATTCCCATGTTCAAGACATCACCCGCGTCACTTCTAAAGTGAAGGCTGGCCCATCTGATGACTTTAGTGAGTGTAGGTAGGTAGGGTCCAGAAATTCTTAAAAAAGGAAACAAAACAACTTCTCTACCTCAAAAAAAAAAAAAAAGTATCGTGGTGGAGAGATAGCTTAGCAGTAAGGAGCACTTGCTGCTCTTCCAGAAGACTTGGGTTTTGTCTCCAGCGCCCACATTCGGTGGCTCATGGCCTCCTGTGACTCAGCTCCAGGAGCTCTGACCTTCACACATGTCACGTATACATACACAGGCATATACACACGTGCACAGAAAAATAAATTTTTTAAAAGAGCAAATATTTTTATATTTTGTGTATATCTGTGGGGTTTGCTGATATACATACTTGTGTGTGTGCTGGTTCACCTGGAGGATAGAGGTCTACACCAATGTCTTCATTTGCTCTCCACCTTGTTTATTTATTTATTTACTTATTTATTTATTTACTTACTTACATAGAGGCAGGATCTCTCACTCACCTGGAGCTTGCTAATTGTCTAGACTGGCTGGTCTGTAGGTCCCAGTAATCCCCCTGCCTCTGATTTTCTAGCATTAGACTGACAGGTGTACACTGCTACATCTGGGTTTTTATTTATTTAGTTTATGTGGCTACAAAGGATCTGAACACAGGTCCTCCAGAGTATGCACCTGTCAACTGAGTCCCCTCCCCAGCCCTAGTGTCCCACAGTTAAAAATCTGAACAACCCTGGTGATTTGATGTAGGTGGGCCTCGGGTAATACTTGGGGAAATACTGATCGTGATGCAAAGGGGAAAAGAAGAAAGAAAAATCTAATAAAAGCAAATGTTACTTACATTGGAATGGGAAGGTAGAATCAAAGCTCAGAAAGTTCCTTTTTCTTGTTCCTTTGAGATGAGGGGAATGTGGGATCCTTGGAAATACAGGCGTTTGGTCTTTGTTGTTGTCTTTTCTGGTTGTGATTCAAATCAACTCATTCCTCCAAAAAGATGCACTTAGAAGATAACCAAAATAAAATAGGATTTTCAGAATGCTTAGACTATTAAAAAGTACCTAAGCACTGCTAAGACCTCAGGTGATGTTGAGTCAAAGAAGGTATTAGGTTGGCATCCATTAGACAAGAACGTGTATCCATTCAGAGAGGATCCAGACTTTGTAGATGACTTAGAGATGAAGAGGAGAGATGGAGGGGGATTAGTGCTTCACCACGACTTCTGGTTATACCGGTTAGAGGATCTGAAAGCATATTATTCAAGTCAGATTTCCTGGAATAGCTCAAAATTCAAATACCTTTCCCACTGCCTGTCGAAGACACAACTGGCTTGTCCTACTTTTTGGTTTTGACATGTGATTGGTTTAGGAAGAGCACCAACTAGACTTGCCAACAGAAGTCAAACCTCTTATTTTGCAACTATTTTTTATATGTGCATATAATCCAAAGTCCACACTAGAGAATGAGAGCACAAGAGACCTAGCCTACTATAGAAAATTCTCCAGTAAGTGGACCAGGTAAGAATGGTTGATTAACCCTAGTAGAGGAAAGAATTTACTTCTGTGTCCTAACGAACTCTCTCTTCATCTGGAAAGCTGTTTTTTGTTGATGCTGACGTAGTATTTCCTTTGGAGGATTTTAACATTCTCTTCAGTTACCTCACAGAGAGATATTGACCAAAAATCTTAATAATAATTTGAGAGATGTGTAAAATGTGATGGGTGTCATGGGCCTTTATTAGACCATCCATCTTAATAACTCCGTCCGTCGCCACACCAACATCTTTGCTTTTCCACTAAAAATGCTCCATTGAGCTCTTACCACCACAGCCATGCTAACTACTTTGTCCGTCTTTCATCCCTCTTTTCCACCTCCCCCCGCTTCTTCTTTACTTATTTACTCAAGAACAAGGACCCTGCCCATCTGCCTACAAGATCTCTGAGCATCTTCATATCTGCTTTGTAAGTGGTTGAGGATCGTTACTGTCATTATGGGAAGTGGAGGCCACACCCGTGCACTGCTCAGAGCCCAAGTGAGTTGGGTCAGGTGATTCTTAGCTGCTGAAGCGAACAGGAGGGTTATGGCTGTATGCTGGTGGTGACCCAGAGCCAGCTTCTTCCCCTGATGCTGGCAACCCTGGAAGGTAGTCTCTGTGGCTTCTACCCTGCTCTAGGCACCGAAGGCTAAGCACGGGACTGTTTTCTTATCCCAGGTAACTAAACCCTTGCTCTTTGGTGCTGCTGTGGTCATATGCTTGTTAGATGTTACTTACTGGCCTTAATACTCCTAGTTTTGCTTTTGGAGCCTACTCTAGTCCATATATATTTATCCTAGAGATGGAAGTTTCCAGTGACTCCTTAGGTTTGTAGGAAACGAGTCTTAGTGCTTACAGGGAGAAACCTTACGTCAAGAAGTCATCTAAGTGCAGCTGAAAATGACTGCTTTTAAATTGTCATTGAAAGTATTGCCACTCACAGTGTTCTTTTGGGAATTTAGCATGTTGAAAAAATGGTTATTAAATATTAGGTTAGCAGATTTAGTGACATTGTAAGCTACTAAAGGAATATATTTTCTCTCTCTCTCTCTCTCTGGCACTCTCTATCTCTGTCTGTCTGTCTCTCTCTGTCTGTCTGTCTGTCTCTTTCTCTCTCTCTCATTCAGACAGGGTCACATGTAGCCATGGGGAAATGTTTCTTTATTAGACTTACCGTTTTACTATAATGTATTTAATCCTGTAATATATTTATGGTTTTATAGCTACTTATATTTCAATAGAATATGTACATAGATTGACTCACAGTTTATATGATGTTGGTATTTGATTTTAGGTAATATTTATCATCATCATCATCATCATCATCATCATCATCTGGAGACAGAGACATAGACTGAGGCTGTGCAGCCTTGGCTGACCTGGGACTTCCTATGTAGACCAGGCTGGCTAGAAACTCAACAAAGATCTGCCTGTTTCTGTCTCACAAGTGTTAGGATTAAAGGCACGCTCCACCATGCCCAGTTTAGGTCATAAGTCTTAATATTCTCAGTATATTTAAACCTTTAAAAAATCTATCTATGTAACCCAGTAGCTTTTTTTTTTTTTAAATTACTTTGATTGTTTATCCGTCTGCCCATCTGCAACAGACTTTAACTGAAATCGGAGACTTTGTCTTGTTGCTGGTCTGCTCCTGAGGCTTCAAACACACAGTCCTGTCTGTTTTCACACAAGATTTCTTGTTTTTTAAACCACACGTTTTCTAACTTTGAGGTAGTTACTGAAGCACTTAAGTAAAAGAAAATGGTCGGGAAAAGATATAAAGTGCGGGGACTGGCGACGGCTCAGTCAGCAAAGGGCCTTGCAAGCAGGAGAACCTGAGTTCCTTCCTCAGAGCCCGTGTGTAAAGCTGGTCAAGGTGGTGCATGCTTGTGATCCCAAACCTGGGAGTCAGAGACTGACTGATGGCTCCCTGGGGCTTGCTGCCAGCCAGCCTGCTTATCAGACTTGGTGAGCTCCAGGCCAGTGAGAGACACTGTCTCAGGAAACAAGATGGATGGTGACTGCAGAATGATACCTGGAGTTGTCCACATACACACACACACACGCACACACATACACACACACACATACACACACATACACACACATGCACATACAACAGATACACACACACAACACACACACACAATATACACACAACACACACATACAAAACACACACAGCACACACACACACACACAAGATAAAGCCCATTTTTCTTATTTTAATGAATGGAGAAAAAAAACAATATTGTTCTTACTTATCCTTTTTGTTTTCCTTTGAGACAGGTCTTACTAGGTAGCCCTGGTTGACATGGAGCTCTCTTTGTAGATCAGGCTGAATTCAGACTTGTGGGAATCCTCCTGCATCTGTTTCTTGGGTGGGCATTACAGGAATGTGCCACTATGTCCAGCAGTTTTGTACTTTTTGTTTTTTTGAGACAAAAGTTTGTACTGTTGTATGTACTCCAGAATAGTCCCCCAAGTAGAACCTCCAAAATGCTGGGGCTGTAATTGTGTACCACCATGACTGGCTTTCTTCCCACACTCTTTTTCTTCCTTTTAGTACTTGGGATTGAATCTTGGGCCTTGTATTTCAAGACCTTACCACTGAACCACACTGCCACCCTCTTCCTATTAATGAGAATAATGAGGCCTGTAGGACACTGAAGTCTAAGAGATACTCTCAATCCAAGACCACTTGTTCCAGCTGTCGGAGTTGGGATCAGAACTCTGCTTCCAGCTGTCCAGCCTGAGGCTCCTCCTAACCTGCAAATTCTTCTTCTATCCTCAGAAACTGCTTGCTCACTGCTGATCTTCACACACCACAAGAGCCTTTCAGATGCCCCCAGAGCAGTGCCAATGTCATGGATTCATCCCAGTTTGCCTCTTTTATTTGTTAAATGTAGTTAAAAATATCCAACCACCACATAAGATAGAATAGACCATCACAACCATTTTATATGTTTTATTTTGAGACAGGCTCTCCTGAAGCCCAGGCCTCAAGCTCTCAACAGTTTAATGTAGCTGAGGATAACTTCGAACTCTTGATCTTCTTGCTCTCGTCTCCTCTCCGATGCTGTGATTGCAGGTGTGTGCCAGCGTGCTCTATTTTCAACCACTTAGGAGTTCAGTGGTGTTAATGCTACTACTCACTTGCTGTGCAGCCCATCCCTGGCTTCTCTATCCAACCTCTGCAGCACACAGCGCATCCCGAGGGGCTCTGTACAGATGCCTTTCGGGAAGGCGTGGGCCTCCACGGTGTTCGTGCTGGCACCGTAGTAAGAAGTTAATTTTATGTGGGGTTTGCTCACCTGACCCACACAGATGATCTTACTGTAGCATACTTTTGGAAATCCCACACACCTTTCTGCCCCTGAGGAAAAATTTCTTCCTGATGCTGGGATTCAGTGCTGTGTTTAATCCTGAGCATATGAGAGTGAGTCACCTTGGAGAAGGGTGTAATCCTACACATAACCTTCCAACTTTGGTTTAGTTTTTGAGACTGAAGGCCTTGGCTTGTGAGTTAAAGTCTGATATGGATACTGCCTGGGAATGGCGGTGAGATATCGCCTCCCCCCACCTCGGCCCCCCTCTCTCTCCCCAGTGTTTTTTAGTTCTGCTGCAAATGAAGCTGCATAACTTGAGCTCTGAAATGCAGGCTATGACTGGAATGTCTGTTCAGACAAGAAAGCAAATGCTTCTCTAGGGGGCAGGGAAGAGGAAGATTCACAATTTTAGGACAGTCTGAGTTTTCAAATGAGCTGAGTGACTAATTGTTTTGTAATTTCACTGTATCCCAAAAGACAAATTTGCTTGGCTCAGGAGATCCTGTTGAATGTGTGTATCAGAGTGATAACTCCTGTCATCATTATCGGCACGGCGTGTAATTGTTTCTTCTGTTTCTTCATTTGTAGAATGTAACCCATTTCACTGAAAATTATTTTAAAAGCTTGCAGTCCTTATCAGGGACCTTGGAATCTCTAGGGAAATTTCAAAGAGTAAATATAAATCACTATTTTTTTTTTTAATTTTAATATCAGTAGAGCAAAATGTGAAGGCGGCAGGTGACTTGATCCCCCAAAAGGAGAACCTGGAGCTGTTCCCCCTAAGTGCTTGAAACTGGCAGTTGTCTCTAGCCAGCAGTCAGTCATCTCACTTAGCAAGTGTTGGACACGCCTGTTTTAACCTGCACAGGTTCACTTCCCACAAAGCAAAGGAGGGAGGTGTGTGTGTGTGTGTGTGTGTGTGAGAGAGAGAGAGAGAGAGAGAGAGAGAGAGAGAGAGAGAGAGAGAGAGATGTGGCCCCTGAGCTAGCCTCATTAACATATTTTGAATAACTGTATTGGAATGCCTGCCAGCTTTGCCAGGCATTTGGAAACCTGCCAGACAGCAGTGGGAGTTTTGAGAGGGGTGTGGAGATGTGAGCCTGCGATCTTTTTTCTTTTTATTCTTGGAAGGGAAAGATCTTAGAACATGCTGCTGAAGCTATTGTCTTCACTCTGCTAACGACCTGGGTTTTTTGTTTGTTGTTGTTGTTATTGTTGTTTTGTTTTATCTTGTTTTAATTCTGTGTAAATTTGAATCTTCTTAATAATACCACTTTTTTTTTTTTTTTGAAGATAGGATGTCCCTGTGTAGCCCGGGCTGGCTTGGAATTCATTATGTAGACCAGGCTAGACTTGAACTTTTGAATGATCCACCAGTTTCTGCCTCCTCCCAAGTACTGGGATTACAAGTGTGAGCTATTGCACTCAGATATTTTTTAATTTAATTTTTAAACAGTACTGTAGGAGATATTTGGAAATCCAACTTATGTCCAGTGGGTTTGAAGGTTTTTCTGGGAGCTTAGCTGGAAGATCTTCTTCTCTGAGAGTTTTGTTTGTTTCGTTTCGTTTTGTTGTTTTGTGAGACCATAGATGCTTGTACCAGGACAGACAGGCTGTGCAGGGGTTCCTGGAGAGTGGTGCTCATACCATAAAGATGTCAGACCTGTGGCCTGAGATCTGTGTATCTCCAGATATTTTCTTGACGTTTCCTTGACACAGACCAAGCCCAAAACTTTAGGTTCTAGTATTAGGCAATTGAAAGAGAAGGCATCTGGTTTTTATTTACAATGTTTTTTTTAGGGAAAGGGGATGAAAAGATGAGACACAGGTGCTCAGGTCTCATGTCGGGAGGCAGGTCTGGGGAGCACTGCTCATCAGAACCTCTCAGAGCCCATTCATTTTGGACTTTTTTCCACACTTATTTACAGCGAAGGGCGTGTAGGATGACTCTGTGATGAGCCACCTTTCCGCCGGTACCACAGTGTGGGGGTTTCTATAATTAGGTGTCCTCTCTTTTTATTGTCTGTGTTTTTCTTTCTGGTGATGGAGATTGAACCCAGGATTTCACACATTGTGAGACAGGCGTTGTCATGGCCAGCTGCATTCCCAGCTCATGCCTGCTGTTTGGGGTGGAATGTCCCTGATTAATGACAGCATCTCTTACCTATCGAAGACTGTAAAATGAAGCTGGTTACCTGTGTTCCTCGCTCTCAGGCAGGTGAGGCAGGAGGACTGGGAATTTGAGGATAGCCTAGACTATAGGGTAGCCCAGTGCTTCTCAACCTTTCCCATACTGTGGCCTTTAATACAATTCCTCATGTTGTGATGATCCCCAACCATAAAATCATTTTTGTTACTGCTTCATAACTAATTTTGCTACTGTTTTAATCGTAACGCAAGTATCCAATAGGCAGATGGTGAAGCAAGCCCATGAAAGGGTGCTTCAACTCCCAAAGGAATCAACTCATGGGTTGAGAACCACTGGTCTAGCCAGACCTTCTTTCTAATAATAGTAGTAGTAGAGTAGCCTTACAAGGGGGCTATAGAGTTGCCTCAATGGTTAAGACCCTTGTTGCTCTTTCAGAGGACCTGGGTTCAGTTCAGAGCACTCACCTGTTGGTTTGCAACCACGTGATCCAGGAGATCAGGTGTCCTCTTCTGTGGCACCTGGCACACAAGGTGCATGTACATGCAGACAAAAACACTCACACACATGAAATAAAGTAAATCTAAAATAATTAAGAAAAATATAGACTCACCAGAAATGGGGTTCTCCACCCATTTGGATTTTTTTTTTTAATCTGTTATCTCTTCAAAACTAGTTTTTAAGACTTGTTTTTTGATACAGGGTCTCAAGTAGCTCAGGATGGCCTTGAACTCCCAATCCTCCTGCCTCAGCCTCCTGATTTGTCTGTGTGCCATCAGAAGATTTGATTTAAAAAAAAAAAAAATCATGTGACGTGGGCTACCAGCATTAGGAAAAAAGCAAATTTGATTATTGCTACTGAAAAAAGACTTTTAAAGGAAGGTGTACCATAGTTGGGATGTAGTTCATTGACTCTCCTGCAGAAAGCTCTAGATTCAATCGCTAGCCCCCTTACAGGTTGAACATGGTGGTACATACATATAATCCTAACACTCAGGGAGTTGAGGTGCAAAGATCCACAAGTTTGGGGTTATCTTTGACTATATAGAAGTTTAAAGTTAGCCTTAAAGGAGACGGGGGCTACATGAGACCCCATGTCCCCACCTCTCCAAAAATCCTTTTAGAATTGAGTATCTAGGGAAGAACTCTGGCTCCATAAATTAAGCCCTATTTATTTACTTATTTTAAAACAAGGAATTTTAAATTGGAAAACTATATGTCCCAGGCTGACATAGAGCTCCCTAGGTATCCCAGGCTAGCCCCAAACTCTAACATTCCTCTTTCCACTTCAGAAAGTTGCTGGGATTCCAGATGTTAGCCACTGTGCCCGGAAGCCCAACATTTTTAATAGATATTTTGATGAGCCATATATATTTATATTCCAATCCTATTCGTATCTAATAAGCTTTTAAGTCTCTAGATCGAAATTGCTGTATGTCGACTCTCTTTTGTTGAACTTCAATGCTCGACGTGTAATTTTGTCCATATTGCCTGTGATTCATGTGCTTACATGACCATCATTTACAGTTAAGACAGTAAACATAACTTAGTTGCTTTTATTTTTCTAAGTTTCTCTAAGTTGATTTATAACAAGACTGTTAAAAAAACAAAAACAAAAACAAAAAAACAACAACAAAGACACAAGCCGTCGTGATCCCCACGAAGCGAGGTGAATTGGGGAACACCTTTGAGTATCATTTCAGAAAGTCGTCCTCTTTTTGGTGTAAACGCTTGCTACTTTCTTTGCGAAGCGTCTTTGCATTAGCTTGGACAGGGATATTTGTGAAGTGTTACCAGTTTTACTGCTCTGCTGCCTCTTCAACACCCATGAAGGTGGTAGATGTAAAAATCTCCTTTCCAACAAGTACACGCATGAAACGAAAGCAATTTATTCAGGTCATAAAACAACACTCCTGAAACTTGAGCTCTGGCTCCCAGCCCACATTTAAGCCGATAGCATGCTTGTGGGGGAAGAAGAAACTAATTACTGATAATCTCTTCAGAATGCGTTACTGTTATCAGACCCAAGGAAGGGTTATTCCAGGGGAATGGCAGATTTCTCAGATGAAGCCTAAATGCCCTTTTGTCTTCTGACGTGAATGACGTTGACTCACAGAGGCTTATTGACATTTGTGGACGCACAGACAGTGTTTTTTTATTGGTCTTTGGGATCTCCGTGTTTTTAGTTGTAAAAACACTTCTAGGATGACATACAGAGGCTGCCTTCAGGTGGAGTGAGCTTTAACTCACTCAGCCCTTGTTCTGACTCGCCCGTCCCACAGGCAGCTGGCTCCCTGGTCTATTGTATAATTCAGACTGGCTTGTCCTGTTTGGTTGGTTTGTTATAAACTTGCAGAGCTAAGTAAATATGGGATAACATTTTAAATGGTATTAGAAGTTAAACAGTACTTGAAGAGTGACGTACTAAAGGGCCCCATGGCCAGGTGCCCAAGGGACTGCCTCCTTTGGGTCAGTTTCTGTTTTCTCTGACTTACAGGAAATAAATGGAAAACTGTAATAAAGAAGGCCTGGTCAGATGCCAGCACCTTCCACGCGGGCCATGCATGTCATGTGTGATACTGCCGATGCCTGGGCCTAGAGCAGAGAGCCTCATGATCCACAGCAGCAGCATCTCCTTCTGCCTTTGCCCACTATGAAAACGGAGAAGGTGCCAGGGGGTGGTGGCGCACGCCTTTGATCCCAGCATTCGGGAGGAAGAGGCAGGCGGATCTCTGTGAGTTGGAGGCCAGCCTGGTCTACAGTGAGTTCCAGGACAGCCAGAGTTACAGCAGAGAAACCCTGGCTAGAAAAAACAAAACGAACAAACAAACAAACAAACAAACAAAAAAACAGGAGAAGGCTAGATGGGACCTGTTGTATAGGAGAGTGTTTAGTGATGGCCATTTCTGTGTGACACTGTGTTCCTCAATTAGGTTCCTCAGGTTTCCCAGAACAGCATTGTCCCTTCATGTAACTTGTAAACTCATCACCTCTCTAAGACCCGAGGGGAAGTCCTGGTGCTGACCCTCCCTTGCAGGCTTGCTCTCTGTTCAGAATTCTTAGAAGATCTCAATTTAGCAATAACCTATGTCCTCCACCCTCCGTGAGTCACTTTTAGTTTGAAATACCTTAAAAGAGTCTCTCATTTCTGTAGGTCGAACAGGTTGTAACCTGCCTGCCTGCTTAGCATCCGTGATGTTGAATGGTTATAGAGAGGAGAGGAAATAGCCAAGACTGCATTGCCTTGTACTGATGATCTGACTGTAAGTCTGGCTTACAGACAGAACAGTCCTTTGTGTGAAGACGTTTTCTTCCCGCTCCATCCTACTCTTAATCGTGAGAGAGGTGATAAGCCTATGTACGTTATATCTGTTAAAAAAAAAAAATCGGTGTCAGAATTGGCTTGTGTTTTCATTTTTTTTTTGGATTCTGCTTTTTAAAAAACTTTTGCTTCTATTATTAGAGATTGAGAAGCTACTTTTCTCTGTCTCCCTACCCCTACACCCCCCAAGACGGGATTTCTCTGTGTAGTCCTATCTGTCCTGGAATTCACTCTGTAGACCAGGCTGGCCAGGAACTCAGAGATTGTCGGTCTCTGCCTCCTGAGTGCTGTGATTAAAGGGATGAGCCACTGTATCTGGCTACTCTTCTTTTAAAAAAAAAAATTTTAAATAATGGTTTTTATTCTTTGAACGTTTCCTATTTATATAATTTTTTTACACTTATTTGCGTAGGTGTGGGGGGGGTGTGGTTGTATGTTGGCTGGCTTGCATGTGTAGGTCAAGATAATGTATGGGAGTTGGTCCTCTCCTTCCATCATGTGGGTTCCAGAGATTGAACTCAGTTCTTCAGGCTTAGTGGCAAGACCCTTTACCTACTGGGGTGTCTTGCCAGCCCTACTTTCCTCTTTTCTGTGTTCATGAACTGAGGGTTGGAGAGCCTCCATTCTTGCAATGGCCGCCTGTCAGTGGGTAACCGTTAGAGGACAAAATGGAAAATAAAGTTAGGGTTAGGATAAGGATAAACGTCCTTGGACATTTATAAATTAGCTGCCACAGCAAGAGCGTGAGGCATAGCTGGCAGCATCAGCTCCCTTTCCTGTAAGTCCCTTCTCCAACCCCTTTCCCTCCCTCGTGCTAAAAAAAAAAAAAAAGTTTTCTTGCAAGTTGCTTTTTCTCAGAATCCTGATACTTGCTTTCAGAGGAATTTTTTTTGTGCGCCAAAGTTTTGTTTTTCATGTGACTTCTTGTAGCAACTGGGTCTTTAACGAGAAGACTATTTAAAGTGCACCGGTAAATGTTTTGGTAATAAACCAGAAGGAAGTTTTAATGCAGACTTTTATGCAGTTTGGTTGCAGGGGGTAGGGGACTAACACACTATCCACGGTGACTAAAATGAGAGAGTCAGGTGTAGCTAAAGGTGAAAGTGCACTTTTCATCTCTGAGCTAGTCTGAGCGCCAGTGAAGAAGTTGCTGCCAGCTGCTGCTCTTTGCTGTAAGGTCACTGCAAGCCTCTGCCCCTACCTGACCCAGTTCAGTGGAGTAGATCATTGTATTAGACAGAAAACAAAGCTGAAGCTTTGGGGCTGGACATGTAGCCCCATGGTAGACTAGCATTTGTCTAGCCCTGGATCAAAATTCAGCACTATCAAAACCAAAACAAAGAAGCAAGTTCTTTTGAAGAGAGCCTTTTGGTGTAATAAACTGTTAAACACACAAGAATTTTTTTTTTTTACTTTATTTTTATTTATGTGTATTGTGTGGCTGTGTGAATGTATGCCACATGTGTGCAGGTGCCTCTGGAGGCCAGAAGAGGGCATAGTATCGCCCTGGAGCTTGAGTTGAGGGTCGGGTCTGGGAACTGGAACTCAGATTCTCTGTGAGAACTGCAAATGGCTATGCTTCTTGAGGGGAGGGTGATTTTGCATCTCTCCACTTGATTGGTAAAAACAAATCTTATCCTTTTAGTTTTTGGTTCTTTTTGCGACAAGGTCTTGTGTTTGTAGCCCAGGCTAGCTTCGAATTTACAGTTTATCCCAGTCTGGCCTCCAACCCTGCATCCTCCTGCCTCAGCCTGACCTATGTCATAGATTATCACCATGGTAACACTACGGTAATATGTTCATGCTTCATTAATTTTATGAAATGATTCAGAAATGCCGATAACCTCTTATTCAGCAACTTATGGACTGTGATTGAGATGATTCATTGTATGTGTTACCTGATGTGGAATATCACTTAAGAGTCACAGTTGTGAGCAACAGAAATCTCTGCTTTAAACAGAAAGAGGGGGAGGTTCTCTCTGTCTCTCTCTCTGTCTCCGTCTCTCACTTCCTCTCTTCCCCTCTTTCTTTCTCTCTCTCCTTTCTTCCTTTTTCCCTTCCTTCATCCTTTTCTTTCTTCCTTCCTTTCTTTCTTTCTTCCTTCCTTTCTTTCTTTCTTCCTTTATTCCTTCCTTCCTTCCTTCCTTTCTTTCTTTCTCCCTTCCTTTCTTCCTCCCTCCCTCTCTTTCCTCCCTCCCTCTTTCCCCTCCTTTCTTTCACAGGTATTTGGTAACTCATAGTCTTTCTGGGAAATCCGAGGACCTGCCATGGAAGCTTGCCATCTAGGAACAGCACAGCTAGATTGGTCCAAGGAACAGACCACCGTGTGGGCCGTGACCTCACATCTTATATTGCCCACACCGGTGACAGGAGACAGTGAGTACCACCACTGCTGCCTCCCGCCCCAGTCCCCGACACAGTTTTTTATATAGTTCTCACCGCTGTTTCTTAATTAAAGTGACTTTTAAAATCACATTTGTTTATTGCAGGGGGGGCGGGGAGGCATGCCACGATTCATGTATGGAGGTCAGCGGGCAAACTTGGGGAGACGCAGTTTTCTCCCTCTTTCTACTATGTGACCTGGAAATCGACCCAGGTCATCAGGCTTGGTGGCAAGCACCTTTCCTCAGTGAGCCGTCTCTGGAGCCTCCTTCTTGCTCCTTGAAGTGATTGAAAAGCTGGGCTGGATTTCTTGGGGAGAGCCAATATACTGGCTCTTTAGGTTAGAGGGTCGACGAGGAAATGATTATCTGGGGTTTTTGGTTTTGTAGTGTTAATGATTTCCCGACACAGGAAGGGGAGCTCAGACACTGGATAACACAGAAAGAATCCACTCCATCCTAAGAGGCTTGGTGGTGGCAGGCATTAGATACCACAGAGGAATCGTGTCTCTGTGACCTGTGGCGTAGGCAGCAAGTAGGAAAAAAGATAGAGATAAGCTTCAGTCTTACAGAACTTTATAAAGTAATACCTGGGGCCAGTGAGATTGTCCAGGAAGTAAAGGAACGTCCTATGAAGTGGGAGGACCTGAATTTGATCCCTCGAACTCATGTGGCAGAAGAAGCGAACTCCCTCCTGCAGGTCGTCCTCTGACCTTTGCCCACCCCACACAAATAATTAATTTGAAAAAACTATAAAACGTCCGTTGATACTAATGAGAAAGCCGGGGTTGGGGGCGGGTGGAGTGGCGCATGCCTTTAATCCCAGCACACCGGAAGCGGAGGCAGGAGGATCTCTGTGATCTACAGAATGAGTTTCAGGGCAGCCAGAGTTACAACAGGGAAATCCTGTCTCGAAAAACAAACAAAACAAAACAAAACAAAAATATACTAATGAGAAAAATATGTAGCGAAACCCATAGTTTTCAGTATTCTCACAAGAGCATTCACAAACACTAAAGTAGATATTTGGTTTATTGAACAGCTGTTATGTGCAGGACAACTGTGGGACGTGAGGTCTTACACAAAGTTTTATCTCAAGCAGGGGAGGGGACACAGTGGGCTCAGTGGTCCTCTGCGGTGGCTGTCCTGTGCTGCTCAGCACCTCCCACTTCCTCTTGGTGGAATGTGTGTCCTCACCCTCTTATGCAACCCTTGAACCCCAGTGAGCACTTCTTTTAGTGTGCCAAACTTCACAGCTCCCAGACTGTACCCTGCTGGAACTTGGAAGGTTCAGTGGCATGCCTGAATGTATACTTTCAACACCAACGGAGCCTTGGCTTATTCACTTTCTCAGTCACTCTGTGGCCCCTCTTGAGAGCTCTGGCCTTGGGGTAATGAAGAGCCATGGAGGCCCTTGACTCCCCACTGGCAAGCCCTCCAGAGAGGTCAGGTTGTTTTTTTTCTGTTTGTTCTTTTTCTGTAATTTATAAAACCACTCTGAAAAACAGACGCCATTGTTCCCCTCCTTAAACAAAAGGAAACTGATGCCCAGATGGGTCCCCAACCCACACAGCTGGAATGTGGTGACGGATTCAAAGACATATATGTCTGCGCCTTTTTATGGGCTTTAACCAGATTTTTCCTCCCAGAAATCTTTTAGAAGAGAACAGAGGCCCTCCTTAGACAGTTTCCAGGTGCTTCCGCATGATGTCCTTTAAGCCATGATTTGTCTTTTATCCTGAGTTGCAAGACCCTTCCAGTCCCCAGAAGGTAATAGGGACCAGCGCTGTGCGTGCTGGAGTCGTAGACTGAAAGAGTCCCGTGCGTAGATCTAGAGAAGATGGCGCAGGAGAACCCAACAGGACACTGGCTTAGGGGCAGCTTAGAGAAGGAGGAGCCATCAAAAGATTGTTTCTAACTTGGCAGGAGGAGAACCAGAATGGGAACCTGTGAGGGGAGCCAGAGCACACTTTTAAAAGGAAGGTGGACAAGGGCCAGGTGCTTGGGAGAAGGTGGGGTGAACTGGCCGAACAGGAAGTTATGCCAGGGTTGTGTAATTTTATTCTCTGCCCACCTTTCTTCTCTAAATCAGCCAGGAGGTACAGTGATAAAGAGAGAGTGAGAGTGAGAGAGAGAGACAGAGAGAGAGGGGGTAGGGAGGAAGGGGAGGGAGAGGGAGAAAGAAAGACAACAAACTACCCTATTCTGGGACAGGTGCAATTTTGTACTTGTGGTTTTTAGTTGTTTTCCAGTGTGGCCACTTTTGTCCCCTTTGGCCTTGGGGGCTGAGTGTCTGAACATTCCAGATGAACTAGGTAGGGTGTTTTCCCATACCCCATGCTGGAGCCGCTTCTGTCACTGTGGGTAGTCCTTCCTTGAGTATTACCTGTCTCTTAGACATCCCCAGTTGAGGTCAGCCTGCCGCCTCCCTCACAGCCCGCAAGGCTTTGTGACACCTTCCATCCAGTTCTGATCTTTGCTTGTCTTTTTTCCCTGATGTGACCCTGGAGAACCATTGCAGTTCTCTTCACAAAGGAGGATAACTTAACTGTGGCTTCTGGGCTGCAGCCATGCGTGGCTCAGAGGTTAAGAGCACTGGTTGCTCTTCCAGAGGACCAGGTTTGGTTCCCAGCACCCACATGCCAGCTCACAACCACCTGGAACTCCATGGTGCTTCTGGCTCCCAGGGCCACCAGCCATGTACATGGTGTACATATGGACAGGCAGGTGGAACACCATATACATAAAACTAAATAATAATAATAATAAATTAAAAGATATAAATGCGGGAGGCTAGAGTAGTCTCATCATCCCCTCTAGGGACAACTGTAGAATGCTGAAGCATGGAATGAAAATTCCTGCACCAGTGGCTTCTATAATTCTTGGATCCAAGCCATCATGGATAGGAAATACTTGGGAAAAACTTTCATCTATCCTGTATATGCACAGACTCCGGGTCTTTGCAAAATACTCACATGTATTAATAACTAGAATTGACAAAGCTGATTTAGGCAGTAGGGGAGGACTCGGGTAGGTTTTATGCAAATGCTCTGACATTTGTTTCAGGGGCTTGAATCTAGAACCAGCTCCCACCACACAGCCTGGAAGCGAACCAAGGTCCCATCATAGTTTGGGGAAGAATGAGTGCATTCTTGGAAACCATGCTGGATCTGCGTCTGTCGGAGCATGCTTAGGGACTGGGCAGGTTCAGTATCCAGAGTGGCGTCTATCTCCGCTGGGCTCTGAGTAGGCGTACTCCTCTCTTCCTGATTTTCACGTGCAGCCTCTGCTTGTGCACCTGCTTCTCCACCGTTCTAGGGTCACGAGGAGGCCTTCCTTAAAACCAGGCTGTAGCTTCGGTGTTTGCTTGTCCTCTGCCGCAGCCCACAGCTGTGCCAATCATTACTTCCCCATGCTCGTTGATGGAAGAAGGGAAGGGACAAAACCTCGTCTCCGTGTCTACCTTTAATGATCCATCTGTTTCTGTTCCCCATCTCCCCTCACCCTAGCGATGGGCTGAGCGCAAATGGAGAAGAGGGAAGGGGAAATGACAACTGACTTTCTGATCTTCTTTTCTCTCCTGCTCATCATGACCTCTGACCTCACCCCTCTTGTTTCTAACCCTTCAGATTTTTTTTCCCTTCACTGTTAGAAATGCAAGGTATGACATACAGGAGGCACTCAAAATATGGTTAGTTGAGGCTAAGGATGTAGCTCTGTGATAGAACCTGTTGTAGGCCATGCCAGGCCCCGGGTTCCATCCCCAACACCAAATAAATAAACAAACAAGCAAACAAAAACAAACAAATAAGATAAGCAAGCTTGCTTGATGAATGAGCAAGTAGCAGAAGGAGAACTGGAGTGAGCCATTTCTCTCTGTCCTCGCCCAAGTGTCCCCCAGACTCTAACCTTAAAGGAGTCTTTCTTTTGGAGAGTGTTGGAGGTGACTCCCACCCTGGGACACTGAGTACATTTTCTACGTGGAGCATTTCTCTGCGTGTGTGGCATTTAGTATCTGTCAGCTACAGGTTGAAGAAGTAAACCATAGCGGACATTGTTTCTATGGGAACATGTCTTCTGGGTTCTGATGAATCCATTGCATCCAAGCTCTGGATGAGAACTTCTCAGTCAGTGGGAACCTCCATCACGTGCCTCCTGTTCAGCTTTTAACCACGTCTCTTATAAATGAACAATGGGCTATTTCTTTGCTGGAGGGCCAGAGCCAGAGAAGTCTTTTCTTCTGAGATTGTAAATTATTGCATTAAAATGAATTTCCATCATCCAACAAACATGGGCAGCTTATTTCAAATGTATTTATAGTGTGCCTAGCACATGCTGGGTGATGGTGTAGGAAGGATTCACACACGAACAGACTCGGCCCTCCGGAGGTCATAATCAGATTTCACTTAAATAAGAGTTGAACTCATACCACAGAAGATCGTTTCCAGTTGTGAGGTGGTGATTCTGTGACTTCCGAACTGCTCTATCCACTTGCCAATTTTCCTTGACTTACGTGGTTCTGTTACCAGACTTATTTTTAGATGACAGTGGACAAAAGCACAGTGACGTTCTCAGGTAGCCGGCAGCAGGATCGCCCCTGGCCCCTACTGTTCAGATGCAAAACTGAGGAGCAAACGGTGTGGTGTTTTATTTTGTTTCACTTGACTTTGTGAGACTCCTGACTGTGGGAACAAGCGGGTCTCTGATTCTCGCGCCTGCTCTTGAACTCTTTTCCTCCTGTTGGGCTGTTGTGTGGTGGTGGGCAATAGATCTTAAACTCTTAAAAGTTTCACAATTTCGCATTCTACTCTCTGTGCGCGTTGTGTTCTGCGAACACGAAATTTTCAAGTGCAAGGGAGATGAACCTGGTTCCAGTATTTTCATAGGCATATCCATGGGAGTTTAAAAATCGGGGGGGAGGGGTAGTTAAGATTGGCCTAGTTTGGAAGAAAACAAGAAAAAGTGGATTTCTATCTGCATGGCAAAGCATTTCTTATGTTTTAGTGCTAGAGACTTTCTGTGGTCAGACACAGAGAAGAGGGGCCCATGAGTAGGACCACTCCCTCAGGGAAGAGGGGAGAAACCAGACTCTCCGGGTTCTCTTAGTTTTTTTTCCCCTAGCAGATGCCAAGTTTCTTGGACTCTGCTGTCTTTGGAGTAGATGATGTTATGATTGTTTAAATGATGTGATTGATTAATCACGTTAATCAGTTGATTGATTCATTAAGTCATGTGACTATTTAAATGTTTGATGTAGTGACGTTGTGATTATTTAACTCTCGGACTGTGTGGACACTTGCAAAGCACAGCTCCGTAGGGATCGAGCATGTCATGGTTTCCATCTTAGCTTCTTCATTGCCAGTGTTCTGAGCTACTGAAGGTCTGCTTGATTTCTATAAATACATACAGCTTACAGCATGCCAGTTCTAGCATCAAGTGTGGTAGGTGATAGACACCTCTGGAGGGTTTTCTTTGTCTTGTGTACTTCTCAAGATTTTGTTTTTGTTTATCTCTTATAACATCTCCTATTTTTTTTTCCTTTATCTCAATTCATATAATTTGATGTGGACTTTTCTTACCTGATTTCTTGCGAGCTTGAAACTTATGACACCAGGTCATATAGTGGAGTGCCAACTCTTGCCAAATAAGTTTAAGTTTGTTTTCTACCACTCTGTCCGAAATGAGAGATGACAGTATTTCCATTTGAAATATTCTTCAAAAGATACAAATGAGCTCAGAATGAAAACATCTTGTTGCTTTATTAATTGCTGCAGAAGGTTGGCCTCAATAACTGAAGATCAGAAAGACAAGTTCTGTGGTGTTTGCTCTTTCACAAACGTTTTCTTGGGAGGGGAAAAAAAAGGAACTTCATAGTAACAGTGGTTTCTCCATATCTGCCTTGAGTGCCACCTGAGAGCTGCTTGCCGCTTCTGAAGGACACTGGATGTGCCACCAAGGTGGCGTGCGGCTTGTGTCACTGTGGAGTCGCAGGCCGATGTGTCTTGTGTAAACTGCATGCCCCGTCCGCCAGGACCGTTGTGACAACTGGCTTCAGATGAGGGAAAGTTAACACCTAGCTACCATGGAGGCTGGGGATGCAGTGTGGTAGCATTAGCTGAGAATGAAAGCCCCACCCCTGACGGAGCCACAGAGCAGAGCCCTCCAAAACCGAACGTGCTCCCTCCTTATCTTCACAAGTGTTCCCACAGAAACTAAGGTGGGTGAGCACCAGCTCGGAGTTGATTAGGGACTCTCATCAGGAATTGGGTAGTACATAGACAGGGAACTGAAGTAATATGAGGAACAGTTCATAGCAGTATGGCAAAAACAGGAGGGTATGGTGAGCCTCTCAGAGTCAATCTTTTACCAGGAAGAGAAAAAAAAAAGGAGGAGCAGGGAAGAGGAGGAGGAGGAGAGGAGGAGGAGGAGGAGGAGGAGGAGGAGGAGGAGGAGGAGGAGGAGGAGGAGGACTAGGAAAGTTCTCAGGTTTCAGAGAGGTGACTGTAGAAATGGCTGCCTTGCAGGAGCTCAGGTCTCCAACATTTAAAGGCAGATCTTGAGACCACTTGAGGATGTATGGTGGAAACCAGCCCCTTGACCTCAACTTTCTTTCCTCATCCCCCCGTTGCTGCCTTTAGGACACACCCATGGCGGGGGGCTTCATTAGTTCCTCCTTCTCTGTCTGAAAGCAGAGTAGAACTTGATGCGGCATGGGCTGGGAGTGGGGTGGGGAGAGGGACCGTTCAGTACAGGTGTCTTTTCAAACAGGGCGGCACTGTCTTCCACATGGATGTCTCGGAGCTCTCTGTGAGGGGCTGTTGACTCAAAGACGTTTGAAGTTACCCTTCAAGTACCCTAAAAATGTGTTCACTCAACATCCGGCTGAGTACGTCCAGTGAAGCGGAACAAGCTTGTGCTCCGAGCGGCATTCTGTTCGCTTGCTGAGTGATCCCCGTAGAAGGGGTCTTCTCTGCATTGACTTCTACCTCCTGCACTTCCTGTTTTCCTAACCATTGCTCGTTTTTTGGTGCAGGAGATGTGGGCGTGTGCTATAGTGTTCGGTCCATGGCACTTGTGTGGAGGTCAGAGGATGCATGTGAGAGTCAGTTCTTTCCTTCCACCATGTAGAATCTGGGCGTCCAGTGCAGAGCCTTGTCGCCAAGTGCCTTCACCCGCTGAGCCATCTCGCCTGGCCACTAGTTTCTCTTTCTTTTGGAGCTGCACAAGACAAGGCTACTGTCTTGCATTTGTCTCTTTCTATCCACACAGTTGCTTGGTTGTTTCTCTAATAGTCGTTCAGGCATTCACTCGGCTCGCACTTACTGGATATCTAGTGTGGGCATGACTTGTTCTTGGTGCTCAGTGTCAGACAGAGGTAAAGACTGACATTGAGCCAACGAATATAAAACATGATGTCTGTCGGTGATAACAGCGGAGACTGAGAGCAGTTAACCCTGGTCACGGGAGAAAACTGCGGTTTAAATTAGGTTTCAATTCATTATGAGTCAACCAGGTGATGCGGTTGCCAAGAAGCCCAGCTCCAGCCTAGGCTTGGTCATCATCCTGCCAGCGAATGCCGAGTGGTCCTGCTTGCTTTCTTCCTGTCCAGCCAGGCTTGAAGCGCTGCAGTTTACATTTGGAGAGACAGCAACAAACGAGGATGTGTTTAGGAGGTCTCTCCGTGACAGCCTTTGGATAGAAGGGGAAGGCTATCATAGCCCCGGTTCCTGCAGAGTGTTCTGGGCTTAGCCTTCCCATTCTGATCAAGTGTCTCACACAGCATGGTTTCTGTCTCTCTTAACTGTTTGGAGTCTTGCTGCAGATAATTAATTTTCTCTTGCTGCTCTCAGAATGTATCTGGTTTCTCCAGATGTAGTTTCTTCTTGGGTAATGCTTTTTTGGCTTTCATCCCATGAACTAGGTTTTTGTTTGTTTACTATAGTAGTTGAGGATTGGTTTCCTATAATAAATGAATGAATGAATGAATGAATAAATAAACAAATACCTCTCTGGTCGATTTTCAATGTCCAAGTATTGGTAAGCCAGTTCTCTGGCATTTCGGTCTGTACAGTTTACTGATTTGGGCAGTATAGTAACCGATATTTCTCTCTCTTAAAGTGTAAGTTCATTGTTATCCACACTTTGTTCTCTGTCAAGATACTATTTTTGAAAGTATCTTTGTTTGTTTTTATGTGTGTGTTTAGCTTTTATGTATGTATATACACCCTGTATGTCCTCCGTACTGGTAGAGGACACAGAGTGTGTCATATCTCCTGCATCTGGAATTATGGATGGTTGTGAGCTGTTGTATGGGTGCCGGGAATTGAACCCGGGTCCTTGGGAAGAGTGGTTAGTGTTCTTAACGCTGCGCCATCTTTCCAGCCCAAGACTGCTTACATTCTGCTTAAATGACCGTAGCTAATTGTGACTTTCTTTTGTTTGAGATAGAGTCTCGTGTAGGTCAGGCTAACCTCAAGAACACTATGTAGCTGAGGCTGGCCTCGAACTGCCTCAGTTAAAGACATTCAGCACCATGCTTGAATGACACTTGACTTTCAAAGGAAGAATTATCAAAGCCATTTCTTGCCTACTACAAAAGTATTTTGTCCACTGCAGCTGGTTCTTATGCTGAGTAGAGGGTCAGTTTATTAGCTACATTTAAGGGAAATTTAAGACTCTCCTGGAGTCTCAGACTAGGTTCATCAGCAGTATGTGCAGTCTGTGGATTTTGTACAAAGAGCCTTTATGTCTGTCTTTTAGTTGTAAATGATTTTCAGTAGACTAAAAAACGTAGCAGTTGTGCCTCCTCTAGTTGCCCTCCGTGGCCGACACAGAGCTCACACGGGGACCATTGTCCAATGGGTTATTGTGAAATGCCACAGTTGGGGTGGTGGCTCTGATGGACTCCGGTCTTGCTTTACCCTCTCCACCTGGAGAGACTCATTTTCAGAAGTATCTGGGTTTGCAGGGACATCCAATCCAATCCAGAACATCCTAGGAAGCAGGCTGCCCTGTGCAGGCTCCCCCATACCGTGGGTGCTCCTCACTCTCCTTTCCCTTTAAGAAGACAGATGACTCCTTGAGCTGATAGACTCAGTGATCATTGCAACACTGTTATTTTTCTCCTAGGCTGTTGGGTCATAGTCTCTCTTAGAAGACGGCTGGGGAACAACTGGCATGATTTTGTTAGATTGAAAACATTTGAATATAACCAAGAATGCATCTATTTAAAATTCACCGATGAAGGCACCTCAGTCATAGGTGAAGATTAAATTCCATGTAGAGTCCTTTTGAAGAACCTGTGGATTTCTGTAAGACTCCTGCCTACTTCTTGCCCTTGCTAAACACCTAACTATTCTGGTGGCCTGAAGGTGCCTTTGTCTTCTTTGCTAGGTGGTGGCTCCTGCAAGGCAAGAATCATTACTTGCTCTTCTTGGGTTCCAGCGCTGATCACAGTGTGATGGGAGGTGGAAGGAAGGCTGATGTTAGGCTCTCTTGCTTTCTGCATCCCTTGGACCTTTGCTTACGTTGCTTATGTCTCAGAATAGGAAATGGGCGGATGGCCTGACTCTGGAATATTTAGTTTCCCCTACTTTTCTCCGCAGTGGGTCTTGCTCTCAGCATTGCTGCCACCCTGGCTTATGAGACCGTTATGGGATGCCTGTGTTCTAGCATGTGTAGTTAAATGTATATTTGGTCTCTAATCATGAAATGCTGTGCTACTCCCCCACCCCCAACTTGTGCCAACCAAAAATGTCTCCAGCCGTCACCAAATGTCCCCTGGGGGCAAAATAGCTCTTCAGTCAGTGCAGAGCAGGGCGGTCAGCAAATGATAGAAAATAGAAGTTCAGCTTTGGAAATCATTACAGCCTATTGTCCTCTGGGGCACTCCTCACCCTACCCCAACTCTGAATATGTGTGTGTGTGTGTGTGTGTGTGTGTGTGTGTGTGTGTGTGTGTATTGTTAATACTGGGTTGAGATTGTATGATTATTTGGTTCAAGTTTATTTACAGAAGATGAACTTGTTTTATTTTAATTTTTTTCATGTTTGTTTATATATTATGGGATGAGTGGATGCATGGGTGTCATGACACCTGTGTAGAGGTCAGAGGACAATTTGCTGGTTCTCTCCTTCCACCATGTGGCTCCCAAGGATCAAACTCAGGTCATCAGTCTTGTTGACAAAATACCCTCACCTGCTGAGCCATCTCATCAGCCATAAGAAGCTTAAGCGTAAGCTCATATAGACCTTATTAATGTCCCAGAAAAACTAGTGCCTAGACTCACTATTCTTTAAATGCAAGATATGTAGTAAACATTTCTCAAGCTTAAATGAATAGAACAAACTCACTGGGAACTGACTTCTGACATAGCCTTATGGAACTGTATAACCAGCTTCATGAGAGAACATTTTAAGTACTCATGTCAAGAAACAGACAATGATTTGCCTCTCCCTCCCTCCCAAAAAAATGAGGAGGCTCATTGTAGACGCATATACCGTTCGTGACTCCTACCGTGGGTTGTTATGTTTTATAAGGGGCATTTTGTGTCTTACTAGGTTTTCTCACATGAAGGCAAGAACACCAAATTAAATATTAGCTGCTCGTGGTTATTTTAAGACTCATCTCAATAACCGAGAGTATTTGGTTCTCACACTTTGTACCTTCTGATTACAAACAACTTTAAACAGGTTTATGTTGTTCTTCATCAGAACTTACAGAGGCTCGGCAGCCTGGGGGACGCTTTGGGGCTGACATGAGGCAATTTGGAGTTTCTCTTGCGTGTCAGCCCTTCTTTGCTTTGATCTCTATCATTCTTACTCTGTCTTTTCAAAGATTCTGCTTGGAAGGCCTTTCTTTAGTAAGATTACAGGAGAAAATGGCAGGACGCCGTGCACGGAGTGCACATCCGACTGTTTGAGGTAAAGTCCAGCTGCCTGGTGTCTTCACGGCCTTCGGTGTGGCTCCTGTCCTATTTAGTGGGATGGTTCTTTCTGGCTTTGTTTGGTTTCATATAGACCTTAGACAGTCACACCTCGACTTAGCAGAAATGTTTCAGAAAAGTTGTGGCTAAGTGTTTTTATATAGTATAGAAGGAATCAGGGGAGTTTGCTAGCTGAGTCTCTCTTAATGTTCTCATTGCTTCGTAGACACATTGGTCACAATCAGGCTTTGAATTCTCTCTCTCTCTCTCTCTCTTTCTCTCTTTCTTCATAACCTCTTTGAAATACTAAACTTGCAAAAACTTTTGACTATGTTTGTTGGTGATTTATTTATTTGATCAAAATTAATACTGGAAAATCTGCATTTCTGCATTTTGTATTTGAAATCCCTGAGCAGGGAGACATTTTTCTCAGAACAAATCTTTTGGCAAACATCAAGAAGTTAATTATTCCAGTAAGAAATGCCACTTGGAACTTTTTGGAACACTGCAATATCTATGCTGATTTAACTAAAAAAAAGAGAGAGAGAAGAAGAAGAAAGAAAGAAAGAAAGGAAGAAAGGAAGAAAGAAAGGATCCTGGGTTGAATAACTACAGAGTCCTGGCAGACATGACCGTGTCAGATGTCTTGGCACAGACTCGGGACAGAGGGGACTTCCCATTTCTTTTTGTAATCTCCCATCTTAATACGTGGGAGTGTTATGAAGGTTCTTGTGTTACACTGAAATGCTCAGCTTTTCATGCCATCCGGGCTGCTTTGTGAACACAGGCCCTGTGTACATCTGTATATGTTTAAAAGAAATGAAAAGGAATATCTAAGGCTTCAGTATGCAGTGGTGGTTATTTTTAGCCCTGGTGATGTGATCATGTGATCCTTAACTTTGTAGTCATTGCTCAGTACGTGAAATGAAGGGCTCGGTAGAAACAATACCTCGTGTGTGGTGGTGTGTGGTGGTGGAGTTTGCAGGCAGGCCCTCGGGGTTTATTTAACCAATCATCTCTTTATGTATGTTGTTGTGCAGACCAGCGAAATGCACATCCAAATAGTGTTCAGTGGTCACTTGCCATCGATCTTACGTTCAGGAGTCAAAAACTGAACGTACAATGGAAAACAAATGAAAGTTTGTTTCTTGGGAAGAGTGGCTTTTAAGGATAAACATCCCCAGCCCCCGGGTATACCTTTCTTCGTCACCTCCAGTTTCAGGTTATGCACAGAACTCACTTTCCCAGCTCTGGCCTCTCACTGACCTAGTGCCTTTGGTCTCAGACAACTTCACAGACTCTGGTATCGAGACACAGGGGTCAGAAGAAGAGTTACAGACGGTCGTAAGCCAGCATGAGGGTTCTGGGAGTTGAACCTGGGTCTTCTGTAAGAGCAATGCTCTTAACTACGGAGCCATCTTTCCAGTCCACAAATCCTTGTTTTAAAAGATTTCATTAAAGTATTGATTTTTTGTGTCGAGGCTTTAAAATTCAAGGAGCAGACAGAATGACAGTATGTAGTGACTGGAAAGTACAGTTCTTTTCATTTTGGAGTGAAAGAATCCTAGGCTGCATGCATTAACTGATTGCAAGCGTCTCCCACTTGCCAACCCTGAATCATTTCAGAGGACAACAGGATCTTGTTACACCTTCAGTCCACTGTAAGATTGGCACTGATTTTATGCAACTGTGTACTGAGATCCTAGGCTAATATGAAGCCAGAGGTGGTCTACACGTCCCCTCCTCTGACCACAGGGACAATTAACACTATTAACTAATAAGGTATCAATTAGCACCCAATCCCTTTTTCTTCAGAACTTACAATACAGCATCATATTAACATTAGAGGGCATATGTTCTGGATCCTGTGTGGAAGTAGATAGCATTCTACTGGGTCTAGTGTTTCTTTCACTGACTATAGTTAAGACTTAGAAAACATCATTTAACTCCTAGGCTTCAATTCTCAACCCCCATCCATCCTGAGCCCCATGTGTTAATATGTCATACTGTATCTATCTATCTATCTATCCATCTGTCTATCATCTACCTATCTTGAACATATTTCCCCTCCTGTCCCCCACCCCCTCTTTTCTCACCCCTCACTCTTACTATTAGTTCCTGGTCTTCCTTTCCAGAATATAAAAAGATTAAATCTCAAAACCCTCTTACCTGTGAGTCACAGCTTCACTGTTCTTTTATAATTATAATCACCAGGCTTTTGATGCCTACTCTTTTTATTTCAAGATAGTCTTAGCCAAGCTGTTAAATGCAGATTAATTTATATGCTGTCATGATAGGCAATTTTGCAATCCACTGAGATGCAGACAGACAGAGAGGCAGAACAGTGGAATAGCCCATTCTTCTAGTGTAAGGCAAAAATCACATACCAAGCTCATGTACAATAATTTGGAATGACTATATAGTATACCTTAAGAGATCTGGCTAAAATAGACTATAACTGCTTCTGAGAATTCAAGGAGTAAGAAAGTTAGGTCATTATAAAAGAACCTCTACCTTTACAAAAGAACTTAACCTCAGAATCCTTTATAGTAGCAAGTATCTCCGGGACTTTTAAAATGTAAAATGAATTGCTTCCTAGTGTTTTTGGCAAAGGTCAAGTATAAAATGTACCATGACGTATAGATCTTTGGCTCCCATATGACGGCTATGCACAGTCCCTGGTTCTCTGCAGCAAGGAGTTTGGGGCATGCTCTAAGGCTTGAGAGTTTATTTGTGTTGCACTGGAGTTTTGCTGGCATACATTTCCCCTCTCCTATGCCCCTGCCCACAGCCAAAGAAATGTCCATTAAAATATGGGAGACCGACCTCAGCTGTTGGGAACCACGCCTTCGAAGAGTTAACCTTTCTGTAGTGACAGGAACACAGGTGTGTATGGTTCCAGCGCCAGCCCTGCCTCTCAGTGGTTCAGACAAGGTTCCTGACTCCTCTAGAGTCTTTTGTTTTGTTTTTTACCTGTTACATGGCCATCTTCATCAGAGTGCTTGTGTCCTGTCTTAGACATCAGCATGTATAATTTATTTTGTTAGCAAGTGTGTATGCCTGTACCTTAGGAAGCCAGAATGGGGCACTGGATCCCTGGGAGCTGGAATTCCAGGTGGTGGTTGTGCTTGGGTCCTGGTGAGTGAAACTGGTGTCCGCTGGGAGAGCAGGAAGCACTCTTAACTGCTGGATCTATCTCTGCAGCCTGCACCCCTCCCCCAGCATGTGTTGTTTCTAAAGGGGCTGTGCTAGTTAGTTTTTTTTGACTTGATACAGGCTAGGGTTCATCTGGGAAGAGGAAACCTCAACTGGGAAAATGCCTCCATTACACTGGCTTATAGGCAAGTCTATAGGGCATTTTCTTGATTAATGATTGATGTAGACAGGTCCAGCCCACTGTGGGTGGTGCCACCGCTGGCAGGCAGTGGTGAATTGTATAAAGAAGCAAGCTGAGCAAGCCATGGAGAGCAGTCTAATAAGCAGTGGTCCTCTGTGGCTTCTGCTTGAGTTCTCGCCTTGACTTTTCTCAGTGATGGACTGCGATTAGGATGTGGAAGACAAATAAACGCTTTCCTTCTCCAAGTTGCTTTGGGTCATGGTCTTTATGACAGCACTAGAAAGCAGACTAGGACAGGATGTGGCACAAAGCGGGTGCTTAGTGAAAGGGGCACTGTGAAATCTGTGACAGCCAGATCCAGGTTGTGCAGAGTGCACAGAGCACATCTCCAGTGTGCTACAGTAAAGATCTTTGTGTTGTTAGGGCTTGGCGTGGACCAGGCTTTAAAGTTGCATGGTCCGACAGTCGACTCTTTAGCAGCTAATAGCTCTTTGGAGGAAACTCTTGCTTCGGAACAGTCAGTCCTTGACTGCTTCTTTAACAAGAGGTAGCTGTCCTCTTAGGAGCTGCCCTGGTCTTTCATTTCTTCCCTGCTCCTTGCATTCACTCTGGCTGGCTTTTGTTATTAATGTGGAGCGGTTGAAGTCATTGACTTGGGTGAAGGCCAGGCAGCATTACTGAAGTCATATATTACTTTCCTGGACTGATCATGAGCGGGATGATGGAAGTCAGGGGGCCAGGGAAGCTGCCTCTCTAGGCAACACATATGAAAGGTGTGTTTGTTTTCTTTATCCTATTTCTGTGAATAGCTCTGAATCCCGGTCACTAACTGTACAACCTCTCTCCCACTGGGCTGTCCGTTTTCTCCTCTGCTTAGGCTGACTAAAGCTGTGTTTTTCATGCATCCTTCTTTGTCCTTTGTTATTTCGTTGCAGAAAATCTTGTCTGTTTAATCAGGTAGAATTGTTCAGTGAGACTGGGTGTTTCTGTGGGCCCTTTACAATGTGCTAGGTCGGGGTTGGGGTGGGGGGTATTGTTGAGTCGATGTTGTTGGTGTCGACTTTTGCTTTTCTTCTGTTACTGAAACAAGGCTGTGGAGAGGGTTCTCATTGAAAGAACCAGTTATAGTGTTTCTCTGTGGACTGAGATTGAAGAACACACTTGTTTTTCTGCTCCGCTGTAGTGTTTGGGGCTTGGGAACTGTGTGTTGGGAAAGGGCAGTGGAATTTTATTAGGCATTTTCCTGAACTCTCTACCTGCTCTTTCCTGGAATACTGCTTGTTTGGCTTTGGAGAGGTTCCATGCTTTGAAAAGCACAGACGCTCAGGCAGCCCAGGCTGTTTTGATGATCTGTTGGCATCCTGAAAGATGCTGGCTGAGAAAGAACCCCTGAGGATCCTCTGACCCTCCTTAGAGTGAGATGCGGCGGGGTGTTAGCCCGAGCAGTTGGGCTTTTAAAAAGTCGTTCTTAATTATTAATATCTGAAAATAACTCGTGTGGCCTCAGATTCTGTTTCGTTTTGGTGGGCATGGGAAAGCTAACACTATTCAGACTTAAACCTTCTTCTGACTTATGTTTCTAAATGATTGAGGGATTTTCCACTGTGAAATAAAAACTGAGTTCCACTTGACATTAACCACTGCTGGATTGTGGTACCCATGTGCTTTATTATTATTTCGATAATTTTTTTGGGAGGGTGAGGGGAGGAGTTGTTTTGTTTTTTTGATATTTTCCTCAATTCAACAAAAGTAGTTCTGAATCATAATTCCTAGGAAAATTCTGCTTCCACAGTGACCACAGATACTTCAGTGGCACACACACTCTCTGTTTTTACTGTCAATTCAATAAAATGTAGACATGACACTGGTGTGTTGTGGTATGTCTGGACCCTCTCTCCAGAGATTTTGTATTTTGACGAGTTGTGTTTCCTGTTAATTGTTCCTGAGATTTCCACTTGTTAGGTCCTTGAGCCTTCACTTGATGTTTAATTTGTGAGCTTTCCAGATTCCTATAGATGATCAGAGAGATGAGATTGTACTATCTCCCAGACCATTTTTTTTCCATCTTCTTAACATAGTGAAAAGAGAAGTCTATTCTTTTAGTGCCATGGTGGTTTTTATACCTCGTTCTCTGAAATATATATATGTATGTGGATATACATATGTGTGTATATATGTAAGAGAACTATATATATTTATATATACACAGATATATAGATATAAATAGATATATGATGGGCTGGGTGTGGTAGTACTTATCTTTAATTTCAACACTTGGAAGGCTGAGGCAGGAGAGTCTAAAGTTCAGGTAAGTCTTAAGTACACAGTACTTTGTCTTCCAAAAGAAGTGTGTGTGTTTGTGTGTGTCTGTGTGTGTCTGTGTGTGTGTGTGTGTGTGTGTGTGTGTGTGTGTGTGTGTGTAGCCTGTGTATGTAACTAGGTAGCCCACTTGCTTGGCATATGTGAGGTCATGAGTTAAACTCCAAGAATACTAAATAAATAATAAAGCCATATTATTACCATGTATTATAGAAAGAAATTCAAATTCCAAAGTTATAAAGAAGAAAACAATTATTGAGCCACTCAGAGAAAACCTGTTGTTAAAATGTTAAGATAGTTATTTCCGTGTTAATTTTATATGCATGTATCTTTTTTTTTTTCTTCCGGCTTTTGAGACAGGGTTCCAGGCTGCCATTGATCTCCTAATTCTCCTGTCCCCATCTCCATGAGCACCACTGCATCTGGCAGCACTGATCATTCTCATTGTAAAAAATACTTTAAACTGTTTGGAAATCTGGGTTTATAAAACTTAGTATGTGAGCACATTTCCCTCATCCCGGATTATTCTTGGCAAATATGGTTTAAATAGCTGCATAGTTTTTGCCTGGTATGCTTTTTTCTTGTAAAGACTTAGAGAAAAATATGCACTAAAATTAAAAAGCACCGTTTGAATATGTCTCCTTTCTTTTCCTTTAAAAAATTTATCTTGTTTGTACGTGTGTTCATGTGCATACATTTGCCAGACACTGACGTGGGTGCCTTTGTCTGTTGCTCTCCACCTTACTTTTTGAGAGAATCTCTCATTGAACCAGGACTTGAATATTTCTTCAAACTGGCTGGCCGGGGAGCCCCACATCCTGCCTATCTCCTCAGAGCCATGATCACAGGTATCATGTGGGGACTGGGAATCAAACTCAGAGCTTCATACTTGTATGGTCAACATTTTGCTGATCATACCATCTCCCCAACACCCCTGTCCTTTTTAAATAAAATCTTTAAGGCATTCTCTCATGTAATGCAGACTGGCCCTGAACTCTTGATCTTCCTGCCTGCGCCCCCCTAATGATATGTGTGTGGCTAGTTGTATCATTCAAGCTACAGTGGTTTTAGAAGAGAGAACTTCAATTGATTAATGGCCCTTAATTTTTTTTGACTGATAATTGATGTGGGAGGGTCCAGCTCACTGTAGATGGTGCCACCCCTGGGCCGGTGGTCCTGGGTTCTATAAAAAAGCAGGCTGAGCAAACCATAGGGAGCAAGCCAGTGAGCAGCACTCCTCCATGGCCTCTGCATCTGGTCCTGCCCTGTTTGAGTTCCTGTTCTGATTTCCTTTGATGACAAACTGTGATGCGGAAGTATTAGCCAAATAAACCCTTCCTTCCCAAGTTGCTTTTGGTCATGGTGTTTCATCATAGCAGTAGAAACCTTAACTAAAACAGTAGGATTCCTGACCTGGAAAACCACACTCACCTGGTTATATTTTCCTAATTTTAAAAATAATTAGTTTCAAAGTTTAATTGGGAACATGCAAAATTTGTGTATATATATGGAAAACTTACTCCTTGCTAAATTTCTGTAACAAAAATGAATATATACATATAGATAGATATATGTTATCCTTTGTAGAGTAACAATTAATTAGAATAATTAAAAATAATTGGCTATTACTCATAGCTATTAAATCAGTAAAATTTTCAAACAATAAACTTTTATCCCCATTTAAAAAATAAGCTTTGAAAAAAAAATCTTTCCTTTAAATTTGAAGTAAGGTTAACTCTAACTTTTTTGGCAACTGGATTTTGGGTTTATTTACTTTGATGTACTCTCAGGGTGTACTTGACTTTCTTTGATCCTCTGGGCTGTATAGGACAAGACAGGCCATGGCAGTCAAGGAAATGGAGCCAGATGGTCCCTGTAAAGGGTGCCAAGCCTCCAGCAGAGATAGATGACACACCAGACAGACAGGACACAAGAATCATGTTGATTCTGCTAGTGGGTTTTGCTGCTGCTTAGCAGACTCTGCTCAACCTGGTATAGCAAACGTCTAGACTGTTAATGTCCACTGGCCAAGCAAGGAGGTGGGGTGATGGCATCCACCAGGTCTGGAGCTTGGCAGTCCTTGGGGCTGTCTGATGAAATCCACTCTTTGGCATTCTCAAAGTTTTTCCAAGGAATTTTGACCTTGTGTTATTGGTTTACTTGGCTCTTAAAGGAGGGTCTAATTAAACCAGAGCCATCTGTCAGTGGACCTTAGTGGTGCCTTTCAGTGTGAAAATTGAAGCCCAGAGTCACAAAGCCATCTCTTCAGTATTGCCCTACGGTTGACTAACTATCACTGGGTTTCTTCTTCACCCAAGGGAATTGATTTAGGAAAAAGAATGTGGTTAAGAATTCTGTGTCCCCAAGACATCTGTGCAACAACTCCTGAACTTCATTTCTAAAAGTGACAATAATATCAGTTGTTTTAAAGATAAGAGGGAGCTTTCAAATAAGAGCACTGACTGAGTCTTTGCAAAATATTAGATTCTTCGTGGTATCAGTAGATTTGTGGCGAGTCACCAGACCCCATTGTGTGGGTGTGTGGTTGGATCATTGGGTTTTTGTAGTCTCAGAACAAAGTTGCTTTCGTTTCTGAATCAATTACAGTCTTGTGCCCCAAACTAAGCTTAGAATTGCAAATCTTTATTAAAAGATCTCCAAAGTCCATTGAATTAAACAACAACAATGACAAAAAACACTGTGGTTCTCTCTCTCTCTTTCTCTTTTCCTTCCTTTTTCCCTCTCCCCTTCTGTCCTCCAGCTCCAGTGATTCCTTCCAGCTTGTTTCTCTGTCATCCTGAAAGCTGTCCCTGTCTCCACATTCAAGCATAGTTGCCCCTAATTTCGTTTCAGCTCAAGAAAAGGAGGATGACCTAGATTTGTATGTGTCATTTTCACTCACATCCATTTATGCAGAACAGTCATGTAACCATAGCTAGCTGCAAGGGAGGCTGTCAAGTACACACTTTAGCGCATAGTTTCTGTTACTATAAAATAGGGATAAGGAGTCAGAGGTTCGAATGGTCAAACCAGCCTGTCTCTTTTCTATACTTGTAAATAAAATTATGTCAGGACACAGCCATGTCCATTGGCCTATAGGCCTATGGCCTATGGATGGTCTGGGTCTCCTTTTCTAGCACAGTGGATGAGCAGAAGAGTTTTCTGAGAACATATAGACTTCAAAGCATAACATATTTACTGTCTCGCCCTTTTCGGAAGCTTGCTGACATCTGCTAGAGAAAATAGAGAAATGAAATTAGAGGAGTAACCAATTATCTGTGCCACCGTTGCAGTGTGGTAAACAGTGGGAGTGGTTGCTGTAAAAAGGCACAGCTGGACTTGGTGAAGACTGGTAGCTCACAGAAAGGCTAGTTGGTGTGCAAGTAATTGTTGAGGAAGCAGTGCTCAAGGATAGATTTTGGGAGCAAGGCAGGAAGTTATTTCATGGGAGTGAAGAAAGTTTGCAAAAAGTTGCTTTAGGGAGGCTAGAGAGATGGATGCTCTTCCAGAGGGCCTGAGTTCAGTTCCCAACACCCACACATGGCAACGACAACTGCTTGGAACTCCATCTCCTGGGGATCCAATGCCTTTCCCTAGCCACTGTGGGTAATCAATATCTATCTATCCCCCCTTACACACACACAACTAAATCTCTTTCCTTTTTTAAAAGTTGCTTCTTATGTGAACTTCTACTTTCAAGATGACATACTATATTTCAAGAGTGTTCCCCTCCCCTGGCACTGTTGTACATTTTTCTATTATTTCTTTCATGATGGGGGCAGAAGAGGGTACCGATACCATGTAGATGGATCCATGAGAATATAGAAGGTACCTCCCCTCTGCAGCAGGGTCCATTTCCCCAACTTAACAGTGGTCCAGAGAGACATAGGAGGAGCATAACGGCAGAGTTCTCTGCGAGTGCCAGAATGCTGCCCGGCCACTTGGAAGAACAGGATCAGAGTCCTCCCTACAGCAGGCTGCCAGGGACCTTACCTACATAAAACAATATGCCCACAACTGGTGTCATGAGTGTCCCTTCATCTTTCCGCAGCCACTAATCAAGGGTAAGGGGAGCTTTTATTTTCATAGAAATGATTGACCCTGTCGAGGTACCGGTCTTCTTTCTTCCTTCATCTTTGTAACCAAGCACGTATACTAATATAAATAATGAAATACTTACTTGTGCTGGCAAAGAATTCACATCATTCACTCATCGCTTATTAATTAAAACCTGGTGAGCTTGGCGACAACACTGGAAAAGCAGGTGGATAACCATGAACTTTTAAAAGGATCAGCAGGAAAGATAGTCCTTAGCGTGGTGGTGGGTCCTTAGCGTGGTGGTGGGGCTTCCTCTGAGTCCAGGGTGGTGCTTGAAGCATAAATACAGAAGGGCTTCCAGGCCCCCATTGACAGAGTAACACCTGTTAGTTAAGGGAAGAAAGCAAAGAGGTCTTGTTCCTTATGCTTTTGTGACTCAGGGTTTGCTCAAGAAGAAAAGCAAATTCATGTGGAGTTTTTCTCAAGCTTAAATTAGGGTAGCAACCATGATGGAAGTTTATGGTTTATCTTCTCAGTCTGTTTGCTAATGTGTATCCATCAACTGGCAGAGTACTCAGCCCTCAGTAAGTACTCAGTACATGTTTGTTGAGTGAATAAATTAGGCGGATTTTGGCACTTGATTATTGGAGCTTTATGGAAGATGAAAGGACTCCCAAACAGGGTGATTTTTTTTTTTTTTTAAGGAAAAGACAAAAGGCTGTCTGTCGTCTTCCAGGCACCCCTCCTTCTCTCTGTCCTCGTCCTCTTGTTCATGCCTCTCTGGCATTGCTCCTGCTTTTAGAAGTTTGGGGGAGTAGACACAGAGCCTCCTTTTATCAAAAGGAGAGCCCCTGTGACAGCATTTAACCACCGTTTTGTGACAGACACAGACAGCAGAAGGAGGTCTATCTAGTGTTTCATAGCACTGAACTGAGGTGCAGAGTTTGGCCTCACATGAGGCATCGTAGAATTTATAAAAGTTCGCTGTTTCTGGTTGGGTTACTGTCTACTTCTTTCAAGGTTTCGGAGTTTTAGGTAAATCTGGACCTTACTGGTAGATCAGGGGACTGGCGAAATGGCTTAGTAGGTAAAGGTGCTTGCCACTGTGGGCACTGTGACATACACACACATATTCTTATAATGTAATAAAAAATAAACAGTAGATTAAGGGTCTTTGTGAACAGATCGAATAAAAATCCCTTAATTCTGAGCTCGTGTTTCTGGCCCAGATACATGAGAGAGTGCACAGAGGGAAAAATCTCAGAGAGAAACATTTTGTGTGGCAAGGAGCTTTCACTGAGGATGCCCTGTCTGTAGTAGTTAGCTGTTGGCATTTTGTACCACGCAGACCTGCAGTTGATCATTGTATCAGCCTGTACTACCCTTTGTCTTTGGGGGAGCACTACAGGCATCCAGCCCGTCACCTATATTTGTTTATTTCAAAGCAGGTAATAAAAGCAGGACTTGTGTCCCAAACCCATGAATGAAATAGTCCACGGGAAGCACCTGGACCAGTGTGACATGTAGTGAGTGTGGCTACCACCCATGACGGCTGATGCCTGTGCCGTTAGACAGAGACCTCAAAATCTATGAAGCAGAGGAGCTAACACTGCAGTGAATGCCAGGCTGTCAGGGAGAACGCCACAGGCACACCGGGCAGCAGGCCTCTTGCAGAACTGAATCCCAAGGACTCCTGTTCCTTCAACCTCTTGCTCCATCTCCATAGTAGGAGCTAGGGCTTGTCTGTGTCCCAGCTGGACGTCAGAATGCCCGTTAACTTAAACAGTGGAGGCGAGATTTACTAAAAATGACATTTCAAATAAGAGTCTAAATGTCCTCATTCAGGGAGAAGACACACAGAGCTGTGCCATAGTCTTGTATCTCCTATGAGGTAGATGTTCTTTTGTTTTGTTTGTTGTTGTTTTGGATAGAGTTCTTTTTATGGAGAAACCTTGGATTAAAAAAAAATAAATGTATGAATAAAAGTCAGTACAAAGATGCTGTCTATGGTGACTCTTTGTGCTTGTAATCAAAAGTCCAAGGGCAGACTCAACTGCATAGGAAGTTCAAGGCCAACCTGGGCTACATGAGACCCTGCTTCAAAATGAACAAAACCCAGAAGAACTGAGGATGGCAATGTGAGCACAGTGGTGAGTGTGGATTAACGGGGCTCCTCCTCCCGCTCACCCGGACACACTGACCGACAGCAAGGCCCTCTTCTTGTGTTGTTTGGAGCCTTCCAGCTCCTCTCCTAAAGTCGTTTCTAAAATATTTAATAGCTGTTCTGTCCCATATCTCTTCCACTGGGCTGTGGAATTCTAGGACTTGCTAATTCTCTCTGACTGTGATTGGCTGCTAGCTGTGCACCAATGCCCTGAGCTTCTTATGACCGCTCCTGTACATTTCATCTGACGTTTTATAGCATTCACATGTAAGAGAGAACACATGGTACTTACCTTTCTGTACATGACTAATTGGAATTAGCATAATGTCTTCCAGTTCCATCGATTTGGGTGCCTAGTATAGGATATCATTTTAATGACTGAAAATATTCCATTTCATACATCGATGAAAGTGATATCCTGTATTTTCTTATTCATTTCACTGATGGTCATCTAGGTTGATTCTGCATCTTGTGAAATGTGCTGCCTCAAACGCCAAGTAATGACAAGGATGGAAACCCTAACTACTCTGATTTTGTCAGTGCACATTGTATGCATGTGTTGAAACAGTGCCCTGTGGCCAATGAAGGCTTATGATTATCACACTAAGTGGAAAAAACTTAACACTTAAGGAGTACATATGTTTGCTACTACAATTTGATCATTACATACTGTTTCCGACTATCAAATCGTAGCTCATGAGTATGTTCAATTAACTGAATAGCTGAGAGAATGAAGTTGCTTAGAAAGGCCTGCTCTGAAATTAAGCCTAACACCTTATCTGAGCTGGCAAGGTTAAAGTACATTGGCTTCTAAAAGAAACTTTGCAGAAGCAGGGCAATTACGTCAGAGTACTGGAGCGAAGGCGGAGAAGGGACAAAGCACGGGGCTGCAGATCTTGATTCTTCTCGTTAAAGTCAACACTGTTGTATGAAGAGAGAACGGCACACGTGTTTACACGTGTTACACGTGTGGTTTTCTTTGCCTTGTCACTGTCCTCCCGGAAGAAAAGGGGTTGAAGACACAGCCTTCTGCATTTACAACGAAGGAATTCAGGTTAGGCATTAAGTAGGAAGGAAGCAGCTTGCCTGCTAAGAGACACACGGATTGTTGAGGAGAAGTTGTAACCGTTTGGACGGTCAGCGGGCTCTGTCAGGGGCCAATAAAGCTCCTTCCTCTTCTGCACTTAGACACTGCTGAAAACCATCAGGAGGAATGAAAAGCGATGTCGTGGCCTGCTGCACGGGGATTCTAAAACAATCTGTAATAGTACATACGCCAGGAGCACCCTGGGAGCGCTGTGTGACCTTGAGGTCCCTGCGCTGGGTGAGGGATAATGTTGAGGAAGAGATGGCTGTTTCTGTTTTTGTAAGCACCCTCTTGTACTAACTGCTAAAACTAACGGCTGTTACTTTAAACAGATGGCCCCAATTTCATAAGGAAGAAAGTAGAAGTGAGACAGTTTCTTAATGTCTATGTCCCCTCCCCCCAAATTAGCCAAGTTTTATATAAATATATAAATACTTGTGAGGAGTAACTGGGAGGGTGGGATTTGTAGACGGAGCTGTGTACCTTGGTAGGCTGAGAGCCAGTGTAAACGACTTAATTTAAAACAGAGCCTTGGATCTTTAAAACAATTGTTACTAGTGAGTTGGGGGGCGGGGCGTGTGTTCTCAGAGGACAACTTTATGAAGTGGGTTCTCCCCACCCACTTTCACATGGGTTCCTGGGGGACTCAGGTCACCAGCCTTGTGTGACAAGCGAGTGTGTTTCCCCACTGAGCCATCTCTCTGGTCCAGAACTTTTGATTTTTGCAGTGGTTGCTTTATTTTATTTATTAAATTTATTTTTTCTCTCTCTTGTATAATATATCCTGACCCCATACTCCCCTTCCTCCACTCCTCCCAGCTTGCCCCTCCCCCAGAGCCCCCACGCCCTCTCAGAACAGAGCAGGCCTCCCAGGGTTACCATTCGAACAGGGTATATCAAGAGGAGACGAGGCTGGGTTCCAAGCTGGATGAGGGAACTCAGCAGGAGGAAAAGGGTCCCAAGGGCAGGTAAAAGAGTCAGAGAACCCTCACCCCCATCTTTTAGGTGTTCTACAAGAACACCAAGCCAGATAACATAAGAAATATGTAGGGGACCCTGCAGACTCGGTGTCTGCAACTTCAGTCTCCGTGAGCCCCTATGAGTCCTGGTCAGTTGATTCCCTGGGCCATGTTATCCTGATGTAATGCCACCACTCTGGTCCCTACAATCCCTCCCCCTCCTCTTCTTTGGGATTTCCCAAGCTTTACTAGAAGTTTGGCCCTGGGCTCTGCATCTGCTTCCCTCAGCTGCTGGAAGAAGCCTCTCTGATGACAGTTGGGCTAGGTACTGATCTGTGAGCATAGGAGAATATCATTAGGAATCATCTCCAGGCTATCCAGTCTCTGGTTCCTGGCCAGCCCTGCAGTGTCAGGCATGGGCTCCCTCCCTTGGCGTGGGGTTCTGCCGTTTCACTGCTGCAGCAGATCCTGCAGTCAGGTTAGGTTATAGATCAAAGGTTTTGTGGTTGGGGTGGTGTCCCAGTCCCACCACTGGAATACAGGAGATGGACTGTTCAGGCTCCCTGTCCCCCATTACTAGGGGTCTGTGCTACAGTCACCATCATAAATTCCAGGGAGTTTCCACTACACTAGGTCTCCAGATCACCCTGTCAATGTCCCCCAGTTCTAGTCCTCTCTCCCTATATTCTCTCCCTCCATCTCTCTTCCTCTACCCGATCCCTCCTGTTCCCGTTCCCGTCCTTCCCCAGCCCACCTGTAACATCTATTCTATTTTCCCTTGCCAGGGAGATCCTTGTGTCTCCATTGGGTCCCTCTTTCTGGGTCTGTGGATTGTAGTATAATTCTTTTACTTGAGAGCTAATACCCATTTGTAAGCGAGTACATACCAAGATTATCTTTCTGGGTTTAGGTTACCTCGCTCAGGACGATTTTTTTCTAGTTCCATCCATTGGCCAGCAAATTTCATGATGTCATTTTTTCAATAGCTGGGTAGTGCTCCATTTTGTATTCGTGCCATATTTTCTTTATCCACTCTGTAGTTGAGGGGCATCTAAGTTGTTTCCAGTTTCTTGCGATTATGAACTTGGTTAAGCAAGATTTTTTTTAAAAGACATTTGCGTTGTGGTAAAATATCTAGAACCTAAAAACTTAATGTCAAAAATCGTGATACACTGAGAGGGTGAAGGAGTCTGCCAAGGTCATTATTTTCTGTAAGTCGGTCCTCTCAGCTGAGCAGGGAGACGACGGATTGATGGCATTCACATTCAGAAGAACTGAGATATTAGTTAGCACATTACTTTTCTTTCATTTCTGACGTTCAAGATAATATTTTGGCAAGGAAACGATGAGCGGGCCTTCATAAGTGACTTTGACTAAAGATCGATTCTTTAGTGTGCAAACACTGTTATATGCCAGCAATGATACCAACAGTAGTATTAAATCCAGCAGATAGAGAAGCTAAGTTGCATTGTGAGATTCAGGGTCATCGGTTTTTACTACCTTATTGCTTCTCAGTTGTGATTATTGCACCTGGTTCTTATCGGGGGGATGTATGCTCTGTGAGTATCCACAGACTGTGCTCGCTCGGATTTGGATGTTTGTATTTCTTTCTTTCTTTTTTAGATTTATTTATTTATGTACACAAGTGTTCAGTCTGCATGCATGTCAGAAGAGGGCATCAGACCCTGTTACAGGTGGTTGTGAGCCACCATGTGGGTGCTGGGAATTGAAATCAGAACCTCTGGAAGAGCAGCCAGTGTTCTTAACACGCTGAGCCATCTTTCTAGCTCTATTTGTTTCTTTACCTGTTCTGTGCCTGTCTTGGGCTCTGGATTGGGGACTATAAGACTGCCTGAAATTTCACATAAATTTGCTTCTGCCTGAACTTGTCTCTGTGAAAGGAGTAGACTGGACCATATGAAATAATAAAACAGGCCGGAGAGATAGCTTGGTCTGTATGGTGTTAGACACACAAGCATGAGGACCTGAATTTGGATCCCAAGAAGGTATGTAAAAAGCCCAGGCTTTGCTGAGGGAGCCAGGAACCCTAGTAGGAGTGAGTGCAGACAGGAGGTTCAGGAATCCTGAACCTAGCTCACCTAGCCAACTGCTTGAGCCTCTGTTTTAGTGACTGACACACCCTGTCTCAAAAAGTAAGGGAGAGCAGTGGAGGAAAGTACACAACTTCTGGCCTCTGTATGCACTGGTGTACGCAGGCACCAACACGTGCACACACTCATACCAAGTGCTAACACTGAAATACACACATATGCCACCACCATGCATGTACATGTATATACACAAACACGTACAAATAATGAAATTATAGACCAGAGGCCAGCAAACTGCTGGGCTGGTTTTGTCTGAGTTCTTTGTTTGTTTTGAAAGGGATATTAAAAGAAGAACATGAGACAGATATACAAAGTAGTTAGCCTTTACAAAGAAAACGTTTACTGCCCCTCAAGACAAGGTGCTTGTGGTTAGAGGTGTGGCTCTCGGGCCGATGCTGGTCGAGATCTTTGTTTTATCATTTCCAGTTTGACTTGGGCAAATTGCTTAATCTCTCTGTGACTCGTTTTCTCATCTGTAATTGGGAATAATTACACCCTGCCTCACAGGGTTGTGGTGAGGATTAACTTAATGTATAAAGTGCTTAGAACAATGGCTGGGATTAATGAGTGCTCAATAAACGTTAATCAGTGTTCCTGTGGTGGAAAAAGACCTAAAAGAGCATCTGAATTAGTTCTTGGTTTCAGCTGGTACATATCCAAATTATCTAACCCATTTTGTGATTTCTCCATTCAGAAGGGCTGTTTTGTGTGTTGTTTTGTTTTATAATAGTGAATGCTTTACTGAGGGAAGAAAAAACAAGTTAAATCTACACTCACGTGAAAAAGAACGGGGGGGGGGGGAAAAAAGAGATAGGCAGAGATGCTTTCTAAGTTAAGGACAGTCGAAGGTCATTTGCGCTGGGCCTGTCGTCCCAGTGCTCTGGAGGTTGAGGCAAGAGACGACGCATTCCAGCCCAGCCTTGCCTACATAGTAAAGACCTGCCTCAAAAGAAACAAGCACAACAGGCCTTTGATGTACTTTGGTGAAGCAGAAGAAATGATGTGGAAGCAAGAGCTGTAGAAGAGAAGAGAATGAGATGGGGGAGGGGAGACGAGAAGGAAGAGGGGGAAGACATATCCGAGGAAGCCGAAGACTTCTCAAAAGTGTCCAGTGCCGGCATCCAGCGTCCAGTTCAATCTCTCGACTTCCGAGGGATATGTGACTCCTTTGGTCCGATTCTTTCATGTTGCAGAGATAAATTTTCAGCATCAAGTCAAGTAACCACACATTGTGTGTGTCAGCTCAGAAACACCCCCCTCCCTGTGCACACATAATTATATTTTGCATATTTAATTTTTAAGACACCTGGCCCGTCACTCGCAGTCACTGTTACCATCAGGCATTTCACAAACGTCTGAGTGCCTTTGTCCTCTCTTGATATCTGTTTCCTCGCTTGGGCTTTCGAGTAGGGAAAGGATAAATGGCTTAGAAAATGTCGAAAATGGGTTTGTTTGTTGTTGTTCTTATTTAATGAAGTATTATTCTCTCTCCCTCCCTCCCTACCCCTTTCCTTCTTTTCACTCTAGCCGTGTGTTCTGTTGATGGGTATTGGACTGGAGTGATGAGTAGCTGAGGTTGGGTATTTGATGATGTCAGGGGACTGTAGTAATGGCTTTGCGTGGAGATTACACAGCGAAGCCGCACATTGATTACCTCATCTTATTAGCCGGTGGAGATGTTCAAGAGGACAAGATTGCAGAGCTTTTAAGCCTCTGTAGCTCCCAGGATCCGAGCCTAAGAGCTTGCTAATTGTCATCTCCTAGAGGGACCATGTCAAGGGTAGTGGTGGTTCGGTCTGCTGAAAGACGTTGTGTGATCCTGTCAGGGCCTTTCCCCGCATTCTTAAGATGATTTAGGAAAGGTTAGTACTTACAGATCAACTTGAGCTTTCTTTTGTAGGAATCATAGGTTTTAGAAGAATCAATTGTTTATTTACTTGTTAGTTTTCGTCCGCCTCTACTAGGGTTTAAGTTTGCTGAGGCAGGCACACTCTGCTTCATTACAGCACCACCCTTCCAGCTGTAACAGCCGTGACACTTGTCAGTACTCAAATATTTTGGAAATGGGTGAATGGATGAATGGACTAAATAAACATAACCATTACTCCCAATCAAATACCTCCCCCACATGGAAGCAGGTTGCCAGTTGGCATTATTTTAGATCCAGTTTTGCTAAGAAGAATGTGGTAAATTTTGAATGATCTCTATTGAACAGATCTGCAATTGAGTGTGCCAAAGGGAAATTCGACTCAGGCTTTCATGCGTTCAAGTGTTTGGGGGGCGAATGGTGACTGACAAGATGGTTAGCTACAACAACCCAGGCAGTCAAGGCTTCAACCAGAACTCTTAACCTCTAAGAATATCTGAGAATACTTTTAAAAGTTTGCTGTTCTCTTTGTTCTAAAATGATAATACAGCAAGAACTAGAATTCTTTAAACTTCTCTTTCAGATAGTGAATTATAAAACACAACCATTATGTCATGTGTCATTTAAGGCCTGACTTCCACACCCTTTCTTAGGTCCTGTGTTAGTAAATTGAGTCACATATGGGAATGATTGGAGAACAAGAGCCACTCCAAGATGCATAGCTTCGTAAGAAAAGCAGGGGCATCAGCCTCTCAAAGGACTAAGCCCCGAGCTGCCTCACAGAAATACTTTTAGTGGATGTCACACAAAAGCTATTAACTTTTACATATCAGAACTTTGATACAATTTTGTTAACTGGAGAAAACTTATCACCTCTGTTGTCTCAGCCTTTTGTTGAAAACTGTTAACAGTTCTCAACAATTTGAGACTTCTTGGTGTGCCAGGAACATCTTGTGACTGAGATCTGCAAAGTCCATAAAATTCCTCCATTTACAATGCAAAGAGTTATTCCCAGCTGAAGGTACTTTTAACAACAAAGACTTCAACAGGTGTTCCAGGGCCCCACCAACTTCCCACAACAAACAGATGCCAGGAAACACTCACTAAAGTAATCACAGAAATACGCCAAGGTTCGACTCATCCTCCCAGGTACAAGACTTAATTAAATTTCCTACTACAGCCCTGGTTAGAAGATGAACATGGCTGGAGGAAGGCATGCTGTAAGAATATGTTGGCTCATGTATAATAAGGCTTATGAACTCATATTCCTCAGTGGAAAAGGAGAAAAAGGGTAGATTCCAACAGAACCTACTTGTGCAGAATGGCTAAGTGAGTGCATGTGTGTTAGTCAATATATTAGTTTTCTGTTGCTGTGATGAAATACCCTGACCACTGAAATCACTTACAGGCAAAGGGGTTTATTTTGGTTTATAGTTCTAAAGGGATAGAGTCCGTTGTGGCAGAGAAGACGTGGTTCCTGGTGGCAAGAACAAGAAACCGTCTGATCACACTGCATCTACACTCAGGAAGCAGTGAGAGAAAGAATGGGAAGTGAAGTCAGAATATAACATCTCAGAGCCCTCCTTCAGTGATCCACTTCCTCCAGCAAGGCTTTGCCTCCTAAAAGTTGCATAACCTCCCCAAACAGCGCCACCATCTGGGGACCAAGTGTTCAAACACATGAGCCTATGGGGGACATTTCATATTCAAACCATAACAGCTTTGGAAAGGCAATTAGTTAGAGAAGTGAAAAAGCAAAAAGGGAGACTTCCTTCCTGTACAGAAGGAGAGCACTCACCTTTGGATGTCATGAGGGAAGTGACAAGGACGCTAGACAAGCAGAGAAGCAAATACAATCCTAGACTTTCTTGGGGCCTAGCGAAAATGCATCTATGGTCACAGTCCTGTGGCTGCTGTGTGGATTTTAAATTGATGCAGATTTTAAAATGAAAGAAAAAAATATCAAGCTGGCTGTAGACCAGCTTCGTTGGTTAAAAGTCAAGGCAGTCCAAGGGCAAGAGGAAGAGCAGAGAGAAGATAAACCTAATATTGCCAGAAACATAGGTGTTCTAAGAGCAGCTTAAGTGTTGGCTTGAAGCCTCTCCAGCTGAGGGAACACCACATTGGGAAGAAGGAGAAAGTGGATTGTAAAGCTTGAAGGGAGGTCAAAGTGATAGGTTACGTATAAGCCAGTTGTTTTACTTGTGAACGCATAATTTCTTTTCTTTCTTTCTTATATTCACCATAAACTGAATTTTTCCCAGATGCTCCAAATACTCCTTTGGTTTAGGGACACAGGAAAGGAAAATACAGAACAATAAATACCAGTTTTAGAAACTGCTCTTAAGTCCAGTGGACATCAGAACAGTTGAAGAGCAACCGCCTAGGAATACTCTGGCCACAGAGGCAGCCACCTTTGGAGGGAAAGGAAGTAGTCTGCCCATCCCTCCCCAAACACAGATGGGCAGAGGATGGTAGGTGATGTGAAGAGGGCAGGAGTAGCCAGGCTAACCAGGAGGGGAGGTGGGTATCCATGAAGGGAAACCAAAGCCTGGGCATACTTAGGTCTCATGTAGAACAAGATCCTTGGGACAGTGATTATGGGTTGCCTGGGAAGCTCTTCTGTACTACTTGTTTTAACTTTGTGCACATGTAGATTTAGTAGAACAATTTGAGGTAAACATTTGCATCCAGCGCTTACTATTTAACGTGCTGCAAGCTTGTAAGACAGTGCAGACTCAGTCCTCGCCCTCAATCTGTTTACAAATTATGATTGATGAGAGATGTTTGATTCAGAACCCATAAAAGCACTAACACTATCTGTGAAAATTTAATTCTTGGGGTCAGGGACTTGATAAACGGAGTTTGAGTCCCAGATCTCATGTAAAAAGCTGAATGTGTTAGTGCACTAATTCCAGCACTCCTGCTGTGAGTTAGGAGAGACAGGAGAATCTCCAGGCTCTGGAGCCAGCTAGCCTGGAATACACCATAACGACAGAAACAAGAGAGACCCTGTCGCAAAATCAAGGAGGAAGCCGAGAACCGACTCCCCGGAGTTGTCTTCTGACCTTCATACGTGTGCACAAACACTCTTATAAACATTCATTCTTGAACAAATAATTTGCATGATTTTTTTGCAGCACAACTACTTGGGAGTAGCAATGGCTCTTTCCTGCGTAGCCCAATTTGCTGTTTAACTATAAATACACCACTTGCTGCAAATCAGACGTCCAAATGTAACAGCTGCCACTTCTGTGTTTTGTTCTTTGTTACTCATTTTAATGAATAATTTGAACTGACTCCAAAATATGAAATTAGACATATAAGCGTGCTTTAAGACTTATCTCATGTGTTTCAAACTGAATGGTGACATCATTCTCTAAATATAGGGAATTTTAAGAAAGTGAATTATTTGAGCTGTTTTCCCCACCGTAAATAATTTGGCAGGAAGACAGACAAGAGACAAGGGATAAAAATTCACTCAGGGAGCGATATGTAAGAATAGAGAGCTGGGGAAATTCTCCCACCCCCTTAGTCCTGACACATGAACCTTTTTACTGGAGCAAATCTTTTGGGAGGTCTTGATTGAGATTTGCTTTTCTAGTGAAGATCCCAAGCAGTGACAGAAGTATCCTGTTTTCCTTAGTGTGTCCTGTTGCTGAAGGGTCTGGGTTCAAAGGGAAAAAAGAAATGATCAGGGAGGAAGATGGATTCAGCTTTCTCCCCTCCCATCCATCTTTCATGGCATTCACAACAGTTGGAAAGCAGGAAAATTCAAGCCTTACCTTCCTGTATCCAGGAGATTTGCTGGATAAATAAAAGCTTTGTGGACTACAGCTACACTGATCTCAATTGTCGTTCCCCCACTTCCTTCAGTAAAGCTGGTAGGGGACTTTTTAGGCGAAGACCGAATCCATGCAAGGTATGGTCACAGCTCACTAGGGGCTGATCACTTTTAGAACCTGCCAAAGTGATCGTTCCAACGTACATCTATAGAAGATGACACCATAGCTAGGTGAGTGCTGTTTTGTACCCCGATTCTAGTTCCAGGATATTTTTGTATGCCTTTTCTCACTTGACTGTTGTACAGTTCTGAGAAGTAGAATTCCCACTGATGCAGAAAGAGTTTCTTTGGACCTTTAAATATGGGAGGAAATCTAGAATCACCTCTGGAGACTGAGAGTAACCAGGCATTTTGGTTGCTTAGAAACAAAGAAATTGAACTGCCCATCATTTAAGACCAGAAACTGTATCTGGTACTTGGGGCTCACCTTCAGGCATCATTTCTCTGGTTTTTTTTCTGCACATGTCTCTTGTATAGCTGTGACTGTCTGTCTGTCTTGGAAAGCTGTGTCACTCCTCCCAAGGGAGGAGTCCCCAGATGGGCTGTGTGTGCCAGCCAGCAATCCTGTCATCTTTGTCCATCAGGAACTGCGTGTGTATGAGGAACTCTAACATAAAAGGAGCTGCTGGTTTTCAAAGGCAGCTGTGGCTGAGGATGAGGTCATAGGCAAACCACACACCCCCTTCTCCACAGAGAGATCCCCACACAGATAAATGTGCTTCTCCGGGAGCCGCACCACCTCGCCTGCCGCCACCCCCAGCCTCCCCTGCTGGTGCTTGATTCACTCTGCCTGCACCTGTGGAAAGCAGTCCCGAGAACTCCAGAGCCCTTTTTATGGACATGTTTTTATTTTAATTATTCATGTTTGGGAACCAGAAGTAGAGATGCCAGCCTGTGTCAGCCTAGATGCTAAAAAACTGGTGAATTGTTGTCTGATCTGTGGTGAAATCCATGTAGTAACTAGATAATCCAGAGATGAGGGCTTTTCCTTAACAAGGTAATGATCACCGCAAAGAAAGGTGCGTGAGGAAACAGCTTGCCAAAGTTGTATATATGTTTTGTCCCTGGGTCTAAGGTGCTTCCCAGGAACCCACAGCCACCTTTCTTTTCTTGAAACGACTGATTTGTAGAGGGTGGAATCCATCTCTGGCTTTATGTTTTGTTTTTGCCGGTGTGCTGTCTGTTTTTCAGAATTTTATTTTATTTTTTCCAGTTCGTCTGTTTTAAGCGTTTCTTGCTTATGGATACGCCACTAGGGGGCAAACGCGCTCTCATTCCTTGTGCCCAGACACGTGGGGCTAGTCTTTGAACTTAGTTACGTTTCTTTTTGTTTGCTTTTCCTATATTTCAGGTGTATTCATATCTGTACACGTTCAGTGGCAATGTCTAAGTTAGTTGACATAGTGTCTCTTGCTTTCTGGTACATTCCCCATCAAAGCCCTGATGACCGTGTATCAGTGACTCTCTTGATGCTCCCTGTAGCTCACCTGTGCATAGAGACATTAATTCGCCCATCCACGCTCCGTTTGCTGGGCTCTTGTGTGTCGGGTTTTGAGGTAGACAGCAGTGAGAGGGCAGAAGCCTGGGTAGACATAGATGGTGGCTGTGGTAGCCCTGGGGGCCATTTGGAGAGAGGACTGTGCTGTCAGGGGGAATAAAAAGGGACTCATGATAACAACAGAGCTAAGTTTCTAATTTTGACTATTCTTTACAAACTGCTCGGAAGAGCAGGCCTGCTACTGCACCTGCAATGTCAGTGCTCAGGAAGCTGAGACAGGAGCATTAAGGGTTCAAAGCCAGCCGGCACTGCTTAGTGGAATCCTGTCTGAAAAAAAAGCCCCCTAAGGTTGAGGGCCGGAGAGATGGCTCAGTGGTTAAGAGCACTGGCTGCTCTTCCAGAGGACCTGGGTTCAATTCCCAGCACCCAAATGGCAGTTCAATGAACTCCAGTTCCAGAGGACCCAACATTCCGACACAGACAGACATACATGCAGGCAATACACCAGTGCACATGGAATAAAAATAAAATAAATTAAAAAAAAAAAAAAAAAGACTAAGGTCTGGATGTAGCTCGAAGTGGAGTTCCAGCCTACACGGTGTACAAGGCTGGCAAAGCTCCATGCAGAACAGAAAACTCTAGCCGTTAGCTACTTGAAAGGATGTATGTGTGTATGAGTGAAAACTGGACCAGAATGTGAAAAATATACCTATCGACGGTTCGATATTATTCACATTCACCCCCTAACTTTGCAGTTTTGCTATTTCTTCAAAGTAAACTTGTTAAAGAAAGCAGTACTTCCTGTACACCATTAACTCAGAACACTTTGCTGAAACACTGGATGACATTCAGAAATGAAAATTCCACCACAGTCATCTAAGAGATGCAGATAGTTGCAGTTTATTACTTCCGAATATAGGGCTGAGCTGTGACAAGGATTTTCTTCTCTTACTATTTTTTAGCAGCTGTTAACATTTTAAGATGTCTTAAAATTATAGAAGGAGTAAAATTTAAATCAGCAGTATCCGAATGTTTATCTCAGTACTACACTTGATGAAATGCTCAACTGTGTCTGCCAGGGCCTTCGCATGGCTACTCTTGACATCACACTGAGGACAAGTCAGGGTTTTTATTGGGAATCTTTTCCCTGATTCGACTGAGAATATCCTACTTCTCAAGAACAGAATTAGAAGCTGGGAGCCAGGCAATGGTGGCACACACCGTTAATCCCAGCCCTCGGGAGGCAGAGGCAGGGGTAGGTGGACTTCTGTGAGTATGAGGCTAGCCTGGTCTACAGAGTGAGTTAGTTCCAGGACAGCCAGTTACAACAGAGAAACCCTGTCTCGAAAAACCAAAAACAAACAAACAAACCAATAAATAAATTAGAAGCTGGGTGTAGCGGTGCACACCTTTGACCTCAGCATTCGTGTGAGGCAGAGGCAGGCGGATCTAAGTTTGAGGATAGCCTGGTCTTGCTCCAGACCAATCAAGACAGATCCTGTGTGACCCTGTCTAAAAAAACAAAAGCAAACAAACAAAAGAGAATTCGAAATCGAACTGCTGTCTTTCACATGCCTACACTGCTGTGCCAGGTGGAGCTTGGGGACTGTTCATAGTCTCCATTTCTTGTCAGCTCAGCTCTCTGAGTCTTCTGTGTGAGGAACGAGGAAAGGGAAGGGGCCGGGCAGCGCTGAGGTGGAGCGAAGATGTGCTGAGTGGAAAAATATGAGCAGGACATCCCACAGAGGTCAGGCCCTTCCCTCAAGTGTTGGGGCTGGGGGTTGCAGAAATTTGGAACATTCTAGTTAAAGGGGGGCAAAGTGGCACTCTTCCTCTTTCCTGCTTTTGCCTTCCCCTGCCCCCAATCCACTCCCCCTCGTTCTAGCCAAACATCAGCGATTGCGTATTTGCAGTAAAATAGCCAAACATGAGTGTCCGCGGTGTCTTGCAGGACGTCCGGGAGACATCTCTGCAAACCCAAAGCCAGCCCCTGTAGTCTGAACTCAAGGGCTATATTTAGATGACTGTGTGGATCCTGTATTTTTTTTTTAAGCTGTAAACATGTTGATGTGGTTATTTTTAGCTTTCACAGACTTTAGTGAACTTCTGAGTTGGCCGGTAGACAGAGGCAGTTGTGCCTGTTCCCCCTACCTCAATCACTTGTCAATGGCTCCGATTGTCTCCCAGGGTTTCCAACACATTCAAAGCTTGTGAGCATATAGGCCATCTGGCCTCCAGTGCGAGGTGTGCCTGAATGTAGGCGACGGTACTGCTGTCCGGTGGGGTTTCTGTTTTTACGAACTGTGTCATTTTGGCCGTAGTTTTGATTCCAGTTGGAGATGCGTCCAGTGCTGCCGCCTGTGGCCGAGGAAGAGGCTCCGCCTTTTCTCATTACATCAGCTGCATCCTGGTCCTCCAATATCGTCTTGTGCACACAAGCCCTGGCTGCCCCTAGTATCTTCAGTTTATTGTACTACTTTCCTGCTGGCCGAAGGTTATGAGGCTCGAGTGTAGTGGAGAGGACGAGGGAGAGTTGGCAGGAAACAGGAAGAAGATTGGACTCAGTTTGGGTTCACTGCATAGAATGGGCCGGCTAGTACTTGCAATTTTGGCAAACAAAAAAAGAGGTAGTAGACAACAGCTTCTCACGTGTGACGAGATCCTGTCCTGCGTGTTACATGGATGAGAATCGTCTTCCTTGAAGAGTCTTGCCTGGATGCCTGGCATGACGTCATCGCTTCTGTTTGTGTTAGAGAACTTCGCTTCCTTCTCTGTGAAGGGGTTGTTGTCTTGAGCTCCACTAGTATCTGGTGCTTGCCGTTGGATGACGTCAGTTACCTGTATGTTGCAGATACTGCGTCTGAGTCAGTGACTCTAGAGTGCGTGATTTATCTCATCAGAAGTGTTTTCCCCAAGGAAGCTCGTGTGTTCAGAAGAAAGTGGTGCTGGCTACCGTCTGGGCTTATTACACATTAATATCGTTCTTCTGAAATTTGTTTCGCTAATACTCCAGTGATTCGCATGAAAGTGCTATTTTTGGACATGGCCAAATTAAAATTTTTTTATTTATTGTTCTTATGGGTATGTGCGTGTGCCTAGTGCACGTATGTCTACCACACGTGTAGGATCTCTTGGAGGTTAGAAGAGGGCATCTCATTCCCCTGGAACTGGATCTAGAGGCCATTCTGAGATGCCGTGTAGGTGCTGAGAACTGACCCCAGGTCCTCTGTGGGAGCCTTACGTGCCCTTGACTGACAGCGCACCTCTTTGGCCCTCTGTAATCCAGTCCTTTCTGTAGCAGTGCTCTGCTTTGTTACAGGTTGTGAATGCTCCACAAGCATCTTAGAAAATCAGCATGTTTTATATTTTGCTGAAAACTCAAAGAAACTCTCATTTTACCCAAGAAACAAATATTTAGAAAGATTTGTTTTATTATTTGTAATTATGTTTATGTGTGTCTGTGTGAGGACTTGTGCATGTGTGTGCAGGTGCCTGTGGAGGCCAGAAGAGGGGGTGGAGTCCCCTAGAGTGGGAATTATGTGTTGTTGTAAGCTCTCTGATGTGAGTGCTGAGAACTGAACTCAGGTCCTCGGGATGTCAATATTCACTCTTAACTCCTGAGCATCTCTCCAGCTAGAAGATAAAATCTCACACACACACACACACACACACACACACTGCTATAATGTTTTGGTAGATTTGTTTTGAGACAGGGTCTATATAACCCAAGCTGGCCTTGGAATCACTATGTAGCTGCTATGTGAACTTTTCCTGGGGAGACAAAAAAGTTTATTCACCCCAGAAGATGCCAACTGTGGACCGAAGACGTGATCCACCCAAGTCTAGCAGGATGAACCAGTGTGACTTCAGGAGCATGGACAGTTTGCAAGCAGCTGAGTGACCATACCACTGAAGAAAATGTCTCTCTTCTTCCCAGCAATGCTAACTGTCAGTAAATCTTTGATGAGGGGTAGGGCCGCAGGAGCCCTTGCCTTCCTCCATGGTGCAGTGTTGAAGGCCCAACCTTGTGTAGAAGCCTGTAGATAATCACAACTGCTGGGAGTTGTAGAAGGCAACAGCTGCGGTCTGGCGAGCGGACAGCTTTCCACAACAGTAGAGTATGACTTTGAACCTCAGATACTTCTGTTTCTACGTCCCAAAGGCTAAGATTACATGCATGAGCCAACATGCCAGGTTTTATGTGGTGCTGGATATCAGACTTGAGAATTCGTACATTCCAGGCAACTACCCTACCAGTTGAGCTACATCACCAACTAGGGAGACGGGTGTTGTCATATATCCCTGGCTGGACTGCAAAACTCACTAGATAGACCAGGCTGGCCTTGAATTTGCAGAGATCTGTCTGCCTCTGTCTCCACGTACTGGCACTAAAAATGTGTGTGGCAGCACGCCAGCACTACTTAAAAAAAAAAAAACTCAACCCAATTTATATAAACAAGACTGTTGTTTTCCAAATACTAATGGCAGTCACATAGGCAGTGCGCCTTTGTGGGGTAGAGTAGGAGCCCCAGCTTACAGTGGTGCACAGTATAAAATGTTCATTGTGGCTCTCATTGTTTGGAGCTGTACTTTGCTGCAGGATGCCACCTCATCCACGAGTTACAGAGTTGTCCTTTCAAACCGTAGTGTGCGCAAGACAGCTGCAGGCTACAGCGGCCAGATTGAAACAAAGTCAGAAAAGCAGCTCTTTGTTTGCATCAGTCTTTAATGCGTTGCCTCTGTCAGTACCCGAGCCTCCTTTGGCACGTTTGAGGTTCATGATGATGTTTGTGCCCTTGGTTGTGTTCAGCGAGATTGGTGAGTCTCTACCTGGGCATTCAGTCCACCTCTGCCTTCAAAGGAGAGGGACCCCATTACAGATTTGCCTGCCCTTCCTTAGCTGCAAGCTCATTCCAGCTTTCGGCTGGCTGGGTAACATAGACACTGCATCTGCCTCTTGCCTAGAACAGCAGCAGGCCAAATGCTGTCTCCAGACATGGCGCCTCGATGTCCTAGCCCCACCTGAGTTTTTGTCTCAGTGTGTAGGGTGGTGAGAAAGAGAAGATCCAGTGAACCCAAGGCAGACGGGCTCTTTTCATCTGTACTGAGCTACACCGCCACCCAGGGCTCATCTGCTCACATAGGACGTGGCATGCTTATCTTTTTCCAGCCTCCTATTGATCAGAACAAGTAAGAAAGCCTGGGGAACAAGAAGTAGACATGTTCCAAACAATTGGAAATACGAGATACAAGCAGTAGTTAAGATTCACTAGTAAAAAACATCCCAGAATGCCCCAAAGTGCTCTACTGGTATATGGCTGGCATAGCATGTTGGTAACTCTTCTTCCCTGCTTGGAGTCCAAGGCAGAGCAGCCTCTTAAACTGTTGTCTGTAGTAAGAAGTATTAAAGCGAAGTCCTGATTCAGGGGTTCCTAGTCGGTGCTCACTGATCCTTACTTCTACCCACCACCCCCAGGAAAAGCTCTGCTTGCTTTCATCAAATTCTCAAAGCCAGTTCGTACCTCAGGGAAAACGTTAAAGTACAACTTTCTACATTAAACACTAAGAAGTTTCTGTTTATACCCTGGCCTTCGGAGAGACAGCGATTGAGCAACTGGGCCAAAAGGAAGCTGTCTACACAAAGCCTCCCCCAGCGCTGTCCAGTTACTGTTAAATTGGTCTTGTTGTTACTGTTCCGTTAGACTCCTCGCCCTCTCCATGTTTAGCTAACCTATTTTCATCCAGGCAGACCATGTAAACCCTGCTATTTCACAAGTTCCCCGGACAGTTGAGAGCCTGGAGCTAGGCATCGTTCTGCAGTTGTTTCCAGCATGTTCCTCTGTTTATATTACTAAGCTAAAGTTAGCCCAGATAGCACAAGGCTAGAAAATGGTGACCGTGGTTTAAAAACAGGAAATTTTAGGCTTGTGTGTGTTTGGAACAGACGGTCATAATGATAGAGGTGGCGGGGTGGAAATTCCCACAAAGCCTGCTTTTCCCTTATTTTGCTCTAAGAGAGAAGATAATGCTTCCTGGAAAACAACCCAGTGTTTTAAAGTGCACGGCTTTCTTTTGTCCCTGTTCGTGGATAATATGTTTTTCTTGATTTCATTTACACTTGGAGCAGTGTTTTGGAAATTTAGTAGTTTTAATGGAGAGAGCAAATCCCTAGGCACGTACTTTATGTTTTTAGATATTTAGGCATCCGAGTGCATGACTGCTAACTGACACAGCTTTTAAAGGCAATGAGGACGTTATGCATGTTGGAAGCACACAGGGTTAGAGGAAGGGAGCAGTGGGCTTGTCTATTTTAAGTGTTCCCAACTTTGCTTGTTTATTTGTTTTTAACCCCTGAATTCAGTCTTCAAAACCAAGTCTTTGTTTGTCTAAGCCGTTTCCTGACTAGGCTGCTTCCAGATGTATCCTGGAATTCTGTATTTGAGAGAAACGTTGCATTCATTCACTGATTGCAGGGGAACCAGAAAGTGCCATTTCCAGGGGACACACACTTTTCATTTTATGAACATCATTCCTAGATTTATTTTTATATAAAATTTGCTGTATTTTTTTGAAGCCCTTTTAGGCATAAACTTAAAATATATAACACTTTCAATTATAAAAGTAACAAATGGAAGATCGTTGAAAAAAATCAGATTATACTAAAGTATATAAAATAAAAATGTGCAGCTCGTCTGACCCTCTGGCCCCTGTTACAGATTCATCACGGTTAACAGTGGACATGCATGTTTTAGGATCTGCTCTCTAACACTGTGGCATGTATACAAACATGATTATTTCAGACAGAGTGATACCTTATGTAGAGTTCTGCAGTTTTTGTTTTGTTTTCTCTTGTTGTTTGAGACAAAGTCTCACTCAGTAGTCTAAGCCGGCCTGTAATTCACTGTGTAGCCCAGTCTGTCTGAATTCCTAGCAATCCTCCTGCCTCAGCTTCCCAAGTGCTGGGATTACAGACAGCCATGAACCATGCAACTTTGTTTTTTTCATTTAGCAGTTATCTTGTGGGCATTTCTCATATATATATTTTTCCATACTTTTAAATGTTTTGCATAGATTTATTGAACAGATGTCACATAATTTAACAATTTTCCTGCTCTTGAACTGTAGTCTAACATCTATCCTTAAAAGTTTAAGTGTTCTCAGTAAGGTGTGGTGGTACATGCTGTTAATCCCAACACTTGAGATGCAGAGGCAGGCTGATCTCTGTGAGTTCCAGGACAGACAGGACTACACACAGAGAAACCCTGCCTCAGATAGATAGGTAGGTAGATAGATAGATAGATAGATAGATAGATAGATAGATAATAATAAAATAATTAAGTATTCTCACTAGCCATGGTGACTGAAACCTGTAATCCTGTCACTTGTGAGGTAGAGACAAGAACCATCCTCTACTGCATAGTAAGTTAGAGGCCATCCTGAGCTACATGAGACTCTGCCTCAAAAATCTAAGACCAAACCACAAAAACTCTAGCATCTTCATGACAATTTACAGGTTTCCGAGGTTCTATGTAAACTTCGCATTCTACCCACCAAAGAACTGATGGTTCATAGTTCCCCCTAGCAGACAAAATACCAGTTGAGTTGTGGGGTACGTTTTGATAGACTTCAAAACAAAACAAGCACCACCACACTTTCCCCCCACACCTTCTCAGGAGAATACTGGCTTAGATGTCTGTGGCCATTTGCATCTCATTCCCAGAGACTTTGTTAGGCTTCTGCAACCACTGGGCACCCTGAAGAATGCTCCTTTGCCTCTGTAAGCAAGTGAGGCTGTGAATGCTGTAAATGGGCTCCCTGGGTGCTGTCTACCAAAAGCATAGAGGAGCAGGACACAGCAGGTGCCTGTAACAGGGTGGGTGTTGGGGACTTTTTAAGTAAATGTCTTGGATGTGGGTTTGGAAGGAAGTTGATCATTGGGTGAGGGATAAAGGCATTTGAAAGCACAAACAAGCAGAAAGAAAATGAAGTGTAAAGGCATGGGGGAGGGGGAGATCAGAAGACATCCTGGTTTGGAAGATAATTGGTGCATATCCCCTCCTACTTACAGATGCTTGGACTTTAGTAACTTTTGACTTCTAGTTTCTTTTCTTGATATCTTTTCATTAAGTTCAGTGACTCTCTACAGAGATTTTCGTGGGCAGAAAACGCCAGATCGTCTTATCAAGGCTTTCAAGACCTTGATAATTCGTAAATTGTTGTTGCTGATACAAAAGATAGAGAGTGATAATGATAGATAGATAGATAGATAGATAGATAGATAGATGGATGGATGGATGGATGGGTGGAGGGGTGGATGGATGGGTGGGTGGGTGGGGTGGAGGGGTGGATGGATGGATGGATGGATGAATGGGTGGGTGGAGGGGTGAATGGGTGGGTGGAGGGGTGGATGGATGGATGGATGGGTGGATGAATGGGTGGGTGGAGGGGTGGATGGGTGGATGGATGGATGGGTGGAGGGGTGGATGGATGGATGGGTGGAGGGGTGGATGGATGGATGAGTGGAGGGGTGGATGGATGGATGGGTGGATGGATGGGTGGGTGGATGGGTAGGTGGGTGGAGGGGTGGAGGGGTGGATGGATAGATTTTTTCAAGGTGGGGGGAATGGGCTTTCATCTAGTTGGGAAATAGCTCAGAAAGATTTGGAAAAAGAGCTGAGCGTTTGGAGGCCCGCTACCCTATGCACACCACATACGCACCATGATGGTGTAGCTGTTCTGAAGGCATTGTGGCCTTCTTCTAAGCAGAGTTCTCCAGTTATTTCTAACCACAGAAGGTTCAGAGAATAAGTGTATGGCAGAGACGGTGTTTTTCTTTAAAACTGAACGTAAGTGCCACTTACGCTAATTAGACGTGTTCTGTAAACTTGTTAATAGCATAACAAGGGATGGTGTGGGGCTAGTCCAGGTGGGAATTCTTTTCCTTCCCATTAAATGACAGGACTCCGTTTGTGCTCTGTTGCCAATGTGTTCATACTATTACCCTAGCAGCTGAGAAACCTATTTTCAGATCTTGCGAAAGTTTGGCAGGTCTGCCCTTCAGCTTAGCATAGCCTAATTCGCTTAAATGCAGAAAGATGTTTATATGGACACTTCTTTTCAACTGAAGTTCATAGACATCTCTCATATGTGTAGAGGTTGAAAACAAATTAATTTAGTATTTATGCACCACTGTCTTCTTCTGACAGTTCTTGAAAAGGCAGGTCGGATTGTATCCCGGTCAGCATCCCTGTGATGTGTAGGTCCTATCAGAATATCCCATGTTCTTATCCCTGCTTCAGAGGGTTTGACTGCACCTTCAGCAGCAGTTGACAGAAGCTCCCTTTGGGGCAAAGCGATGTGAAAGGAAAGAAGAAAGGTAAAAAAGACAAGGCAGATGAGAATGGAGGGTTCCAAGCCAGCCCAGGGATGAGCTGAGCCAGTCTAGGGGTGGATCACATGCTGAGGAGCAACATATGTGAGGGCCAGAGGCAGAAGAGGAGACCCAAGAATGGACTGCAAGCCTTTAAGGAATGGTTAGAGGCTAAAAAGATAGGGGTTGGGTTGTTCTGCCCTGTGGGAGAATTTGGGCTCTCTCCTGTAGAAAACAGGCAAGCAGCAAGCAGAGGGAATTGGTATCAGAGTGTGGTACATTTGAAGCTTCATTAGCATGCAGATTCACTGAAGTCAGTACTATATTGTTTATTCAGTTTGAAATTGAAATATCATCGTAAGAAATCACAATAACCCTGTAAGTTGTTACATAATTATGCTCAACTAACCTTAAGGATACTGTTTCATTACCTGTACATCATGGAAGTCCGGTAGTTAAAATGGTCTTTCACGAGATTTTTATTTAAAACTAATCTGAGCATTTGATTTTGAAGGTTTCAAGAAAACTTGTCTGCTTTGTGTGATACTCAGGCAAGACTAGACGGCAGCACACAGCTGTCTCTGGGGCTATGAGACAACGGGGATATAAATAGGACAAACTTTAAGAATCCCAGATATTTTCAGATAACAAAGACTGATTTATGCGGGCCTGTTTTGTGCTCAGGCAAAACAGAGAAGTCTTTGTGCTGTGATTAGCAAGGGTGCTGATGTCAGACCTCTTGTCAAGCATCGAGCTTTATTCTGTGACTAAATTGTGCTTTGTCCCACAATCCAGAGAACCTTTGTATCTGCCTTGTTAAAGTGTGAGTTTATGTAATTGCTTTTGTTTTCCCAGTTTCGTCGTGCCAGATTCAATGAGAGTGACTCATTTTGTGACCGAGACAAACATTCACATTTGGACCATGTTAAAAATAAAGAAATAAGTGGCAGGTGCTGCCTGGCTCAGTTCTGTGGTTCAGTGCTGCAGTTTCCTGTCTTAAGGGTTCATGTCTCGGGTGCTGTCTACTCAGCTCCCGTAGTCACTGGCCCGCTGTGGCCGGTGCAGTTTCTAAAGGCCTTTTTGGATGTTGGTGATGCAAAGGACCAAATGAGGGAATGTCTTAGTTAGGGTGTCTGTTGCTGCAACAAAACACCATGACCAAAAAGCAAGTTTGAGAGGAAAGGTTTTATTCGGCTTACATTTGCACTTGCACTTCAGTGTTCATCACCAAAAGAAGTCTGGACAGGAACTCAAGCAGGGCAGGAACCTAGAGTTGGAGCTGATGTAGAGGCCATGAAGGAGCGCTGCTTATTGGCTTGCTTCACGTGGCTTGCTCAGCCTGTTTTCCTTTAGAACCTACGACTATCAACCCGGGGGTGGCACCACCTACAATGGGCTGGGCCCTCCTCCATTGATCACCAATTAAGAAAATGCCTTACAGCTGGATCGTATGGAGGCATTTACTCAATTGAGGCTCCTTCCTCTCTGATGACTCTAGCGTGTGTCAAGTTGACACAAAACCAGCCAGCACAGAAAAGCTGGTTAAACAGTGTAGACGTTTATTCAGGGCAAAAGGCAGTTTATTCTTCTGTCTAATTTAATCACAAGTCCTAGTCCTATAGCCCTGGAGTGCTTGGCCTCCATATTGTCTACTCTTAAACCCAGAACTGGAAGACTTCAGCCTTTACACAATCTAGAACATTTAAACCTCTGAGACTTCCTGTTGACTGAGCCACTCTGACTAGCTCCTTTTGAACTCTTAGTCTCTTCTGGTTCAACTCATTCGCTCTTTTGACTCAAACTCTTCTCCAAGCTGACTGGTTCAAACTGATCTTCTGAGCTGGCTGACTGTTACTGACCAAACTCTTCTGACTCTGGCAGACTCTGGCTGATTCTCTGACTGCCTTAGACTGAACTGCTCTGCTCAGCTTCAAACTGACTCACTCTTTCCATCTGATACTGACTTCTGCCTAACTGCCTCTGTGTCGCTGCCTCAGACTGCCTCTGTGTTACTCTGAGCTCTGATTGCTCCATACTGCCTCAGTCAGCTTCTCTGTTTCTGTCTTATCCCCCTTCTGTCTCAGTCTGAATGCTTCATTATCTCTGTATCTTGTCCTCTGTGTCTCATCCTTCTAACTCTCTGAGCTGAGAATCTGCTTTTCTATCATGAGAGCTGAGCATATCTGTACTTTGACACACTCTGCCAGCTCTTCCTCTGATTTGTCACTTTGCCAGCCCTTCACTCTGACTCATGTCAGACATCACGTTTCCTGTCTGGCACTGACTCCTTCTGAGCTCTGCTTCCTGTCTCCCAAGTGCTGGGATTAAAAGTGTGTACTAACATTCTTTCTACATGCTATATGGATCACACAGGCCTCTGAATGTGATCCATTCATAGAGACCCTTGGATTTGATCCCTTCCTAGCTATCACACAGGCTATAAAACAGGACACAGAAAGTGATACTTAAGGTGACTCAAAACACAGAATCCATTCCCTTTTGGGTCTGTAGTTTTCCTACTACACTAGCAGTGTTTTGGAGCAGTTATTTCACACATTTTTTCACACGTTATGTCCTGTTCAGGGTCTCTTTGTCTCACATAGAAGAAGTTTGGATACCACTGATTTCATTTTAATGAGGCTATAAAATGCATTTAATATTGCCCCAAACTGCAAAGCATCATTTCCTTTGGGAACTCTGAAGGTGGCCAAGGAAAGAAAGGCCTGGAAGGTTGGGAAATAAAGCATAATAGACATTTGGAAAGAGAATATACAAAGAGTTTGACTTCCAAAAGACAGAAGACAGAAGTGACCGTTGATAAGATGTAAGGGAGGAAGGTTAGAAACTACATTTAAAAGATTGTAGGCAGGACTTGGTAGGTGCTTAGTTGGGAAAATACCACACAAGTGTTAGGGCCTGAGATAGATCCCAGAACCCATGCAGAAAAGCTGGGCTTAATGGGATATTCTTATAAGCCCAGCCCTGGAAAGGTAAATAGAGGCTGATTTCTGTGGCTCACCGGCCAGCCTGCCTGTCCTCTTGGCAAGCTCCAGGTGAGAAACCAGTCTAAACAAAAAACAAAGGAGTACGGTGTTTGAGGATGACACCCAAGGCTGATCTCTGCACTCTGCATGCATGCACACACACATATATCTAAAAAGGATTGGGTGAACTGTGCAGTGGGCTTGCTCAGCATGAGGCTGATGACCCCCCCCCACACACACACACACAGCCCTGCAGCCTCTGAGGTTCTCCCCGAGATGCAGTTCAGAGGCTGATGCCTGTACTACTCAGCCTGAGCCATCGGAGAATGGATGGATTATGTTCGATGAATTATGTAGGAAGGCATTTCAGAAAGATTTCCTTGCCAGCCATTAAAACTTTAAAAATTCATTTCTGTATTTAAAGACAGAACCTCTTCAATCTGGGAAGAATCACTAACCAGAGAGAGGCTCCAGTGGTAGCCTTGCATAAATAATACTGTGTTCTTCTTTTTTACTTCTCTATTTGCCATGTCAGGCTTAATATCTGTGGAGCCCTTTATAGGATAAGGGGCAGAGAGTGTCGTGTGTACTACCACACCCTGCAAAAGGTGATGGTTTTGCTAGGGTGCCTGTTGCTTATTTGAATGAAATAAGTGGAGCTTTGGAATCCAGTGCACCATGCCTGTGTATCTCTCACCTTGTGTTTCCTGTCGCTTGGACCATCCACAGAACCTGATGCTGCCTTCTTCTGGACATGCTCTTCACTGCCGTGAGAAGCTAATCTAACATGATATTAGGGGTGGGGGATGCAGCTCAGTTAATAAGGGTGCTTGTATAGCATGCAGGAAGCCCTGGGCTTGGTTCCCAGCACCACACAAGCCTAGTGTTTACATGCGTGTAATCCCAGAACACAGGAAGGTCCAGAGTTCAAAGTTAGCCTAGGATACATGAAATTCTGCCTCCAAAAAAAGGAAAAAGGGGGGGGGAACCCTGATACTTAAGAATTGCATGTGGGTTTTCTTCAGTAAAGATTATTTTTCCATAAATGAATGCCTTTCAGTGTGTCGCTGTTCCTACCAGTATTTCGCCAGCATTGCCATGTCCTGAAGTGCCTGCATGGGTGTGGAATGTTTCCTTCACTGGTGGGAATTGCCCTCTGTGGGGCTCCCTTCACTGGTGGGAATTGCCCTCTGTGGGGCCCCCAAGTCTAGGCAGTTTTATTTGTCTTCTCACAAGAATGTGGCGCAGTAATCTCAGAATAATCAATAACTCATTGGCTGATTAACTCATTGATTTTTTTTTCTTAATTCACCTAATTGATATAATTTAAAATATTTTTTAAAATTTGCATAGTTGATATAACTTAAAATATCTCCAACATATTAAGCCCCAAGTTATCACCCAAACTAATTCATTTGTCAGTGCATTTGTAAGAATTATTAAAGACCGGTGTGTAAGTTGGTTGGGCCCCCTCTGTTTCTACTGTAGACCCTTCTGTGCTTTCCTAGCCCCTCCATCAGAAGTTATTGTAAATTTTGGTTGATGTGGAGGCTAAACCCAAAATATCGCTAGAGAAATGGATACTATATTAATAATTAGTCTTCTGTTGTGTGTTTTCAGAATAAAATGAAGCTGTTTTTAAGTTGGTACTACAATTGCCGACTTTGCGATACACAGAAGGTACAGAGCAGTTTTCACTTTGCTTTTGGCAGTTTTGCACAATAGATACTTCCTGATGAACGCATATCTGTAGACGTTAGTGAAGACACAGGAGTGAGCTGGGGTCGACTTACGTTAGCAGCACACACATGAAGCTCACTCTGGGCCCGATGAGACCGTAGGAAACCAAACTCACTTGGGGTGATGGGTGGACCATGAGAACAGTGAGCAGAGGGTGACTTTATCCCCACTCGTTGTTGAACAAAACAGTGGCCACATGTGACATCTCCAGAGCTGCAGAAATGTCTGTCTCAGTCCTCCCAGTTCAGTCTTTAAAAATGTGAGCCAGGTGGTGTTGGCGCACGCCTTTAATCCCAGCACTCAAGAGGCAGAGGAAGGTGGATCTCTGTGAGTTCAGGATCACCCTGGTCTACAAAGTGAGTTCCAGGACAGCCAGAGATACAACAGAGAAATCCTGTCTTGAAATGCCAAAACATAAAAATAAAAAAGGAAAACCACTGTTTTTTTGGGTTTTTTTTCTAAGTTGTAGTAGAATAATTGGCAATTATTTACCATTTTAGCTAATTTGAAAAAATTCACCTTGTTATACACTTTGACCACTTCTCTAAAACGTTCTCCTCTTCCCCTTTCTGCACCAGCCTCACAACCACCGCTGTACATCATCCCCCTGGATTTCACTACTGTAAATATTTCACTTAAGGTCACAGTGTCCGCTCTTTGTGAATGGCTTCTCTCACTTAGCATACTGTCTGACTTTATTCTTTGGCTGAAACCATTTTCCCAACATTATTTGTTGGAATCATTTTATATTTGGCTTCATTTGTTGTGACATAGGAGAACTGATACATTACAACTTTCCTAGACAAGGCATTTACAAAATTATATAAAAAATATATCTATTACATAGTAATCTATGCATGTAATATATTACATGTACTATATGTCATATACATATACATGTATATGTGATATACATGTAGTACATGTAATACAGTGCATAGTAATAGATATATTTTATACATATAAAATGTGTAATACACATATAGTACATGTAATATAGTGAATTGTAATAGATATATTTTATACACATGTGTAATATATTTTAAAAATGCTTTAAACATGCGTCATCCCAAAATGTTTCTTCCTGGTAGTAAATGAGTGTTTTGCTTGTTTCTAGGCATGGAAGAGAAGGTGGTTTGTGTTGCGCAGTGGCCGTTTGACGGGAGACCCAGATGTCCTGGAGTACTACAAAAATGACCACGCTAAGAAGCCTATCCGGATTATTGATTTAAATCTATGTCAGCAAGTTGACGCTGGGTTGACCTTCAACAAAAAGGAGTTCGAAAACAGCTATATCTTTGACATCAACACCATCGACCGGATCTTCTACTTGGTGGCCGACAGCGAGGAGGACATGAACAAGTGGGTCCGTTGTATCTGTGACATCTGTGGGTTCAATCCCACAGAAGAAGGTGGGTCCGAGGTTTTGTTTCGTTTAATTTTTTTTAATTTTATTTTATGCATCTGGGTGTTTTGCCGGTGTATGTGTCTGTTTACCACATGCATGCAGTGCCTGTGCAGGCCTGAAGAGGGTGTCAGATCCCCTGGGGCTGGAGTTACAGATGGTTTTGAATGGCCATGTTGGTGCTGGGAATTGAACCTAGATCCTGGAGGAGCATCCAGATCTCTCTAGACCCAGAGTTTAAAGTTTTGCCACTCAGTGTGAGCAGTCTTTTTATTTATTTATTTGCTGTAGTTTTAGAAATGTTATAAAATTCTTTGTTATTTCAGTGTCTAAAGAACTGTTCTTGTGAAGAAGGTGACAGGAAAGCACTTTTAGATTTTTTAATTTTCTTAATTGGGAAGGGGTGCACACCACAGTTTGAGTGTGAGGGGTCAAAGGGCAACTTGTCTGTTTTTCTCCTTCCACCACATGAGTGAATCCCGGAGACTGAATTATTTAAGTTGTCAATCTTGATGGCAAGTGCTTTACCCGGTGAGCTACCTTCCTGGCCTGAGAATGTTTTTAATCCTTTTTCTGTTATAATACAAAGAAATAGATTTCATAGGCTGTGATGTGCATACGAATCATTATGCTTTGTTCTCACCCCCACCCCACGACCCTTCTGACCCTTCCGACCTTGACTCTGCTCATCCCCTTCTTTTCTGCAGGTAGTCACCCCTGAGCTTTTGTGTCATACCCTCCATCCCCCTCCTTTCTCCCCCTCCCTTTCAACCTTGTCCCCCCTTCAGGTGTGCCCCTTCCTACTTTCATGAAAAAGATGCGTTTTAAATGGCTGTGTGATCAATGTGCTGAGTGCTTTTTTCCCTACACTTAATGAGACGTTTCTCTTGATTTTTAGATGTCAGGATCGGCTGGTCACAGTGTTGGTTTTCACTCTACAAAGCAGCTTAGTGAGGATAGTTAGAAACAGCACCTAAAAGCTGCAGCCACCTTTTTAGGGACAGAACTCCCAAATCCTCAGGAATCGGTTAGCAGTATATTTGGGTTTAGTGAAACTTTGAAGTTGTACACTTTGTCTTGATAATCTTACAGGAGGGTACACTGTGAGCTAATTTATAAAAATCATTATTTACATATGGAATGTGCAGTTCGTGAACTAGTTACCAGAACAGTTTGCTCATCACAAATCGCTTTTTTTATTTGTTCACTCAAACGATCGACTCCCTCTGATTTCAGTTTTCCCAATACTTTTTATGGATTATGAACTATAAGTAGAATGGAAATTATATTTTAGACACTATTATTCCAAAATTTCTAAAACTTCCTCCTAGTTCTCTCCCCCAATTAGCTACTGTTAGAAATGTCTTAATATACTGTATTCACATATAAGCTGAGTTTCATAAAGACGCCTATAGAAGATGGCTGATTATAATGTCATATTAATTAGAGAGACAGAAAGAGCAATGCATTCTGTCATTTTGCTTTTTGGTATGTAGTGGTAAAACTGCAAAAAGGCTTTAAAACCAACCACTCCACATTCTCACGAATTTGTAGTGCATACCTTGACTGTATCTAAAGATTTGTGTTGGATTCTAAACAGCAGAGAAGAGCTTTGTACCCATGCTTACGATTCCACGTGATAGGGTAAGAACGGGGATGCCAGCCAGGCGGTGGTGGCGCACACCTTTAATCCCAGCGCTCTGGAGGCAGAGGCAGGTGGATCTCTGTGAGTTTGTGGTCAGCCTGGTCTACAGAGTGAGTTCCAGGACAGCCAGAGTTACAAACAGCAAAGAAACCTTGTCTCGAAAAGAAATTTTTTTTAATTTAAAAAAAAATTAAAAATTAAAAAGACGGATGTCTGTGCTACTCTATTAACTTTACCACCATTTGTATGTATGTTTTCGTTTGTGTATACATATATATGTACATATATGCATATGTATGCACACACATATACACATTTACATATGTGTATATATACTCATATCTATATATCTATATACATAGGTGTGTGTGTATGTGTGTGTGTATATATATGTGTGTGTGTGTGTCTGTGTGTATATATATATGTATATATATATGGTTTGCATGTATATATGTGCACCATATGTTTACAGTACTAGCAGAGGCCAGAAGAGGATACCAGATTCCATGGAACTGGAATTACAGACAGGTTTTTTTGTAGTTGTTGTTTTTTAATGTGTAATACATGGCCTGCTTGTATTACTGTGCATCACATGCATACCCAGTGCCTGAGGAGGCCAGAAGAGGATGTTAGGTCCCCTAGGACTAGAGTTACAGACAGTATTGAACAGTCATGTAGATGCTGGGTATCGAACCAGTGTCCATGGAAAAAGCCACCAGTACTCTTAACCACTGGGCCATCTCTCTCCAGCCCCTCTCCCACCAATTTTCTACGCTCTTGTTTTCAAACATACCTCATAATTAATCCCTAAATGGAAATAGGTACTTTTGCCTTTTCTTAGGTCCACCCCTAAGCTCTGCTCTCTCCATTTCAAAAGCTGAATATGCTCTGTTCTTGGCTCGAAAGTCAGCTGATACCTCAAGATGCTTTTTTTACTGTTCGAGTTTCAAGCCAGATGTAGGAAGAAATAGACTATGCTTGGGCAGCACTGTCTGAGAAAATAACTCTCCCGATCCCTATGAGAATAACTAATTTTCCCCTGAAAACAAAGGAAAGGGGAAAAATCTGACCTATGTTTTGATTCCAGGAACCTCTCAAAATATCATTACCATGTTGTTTCCGCTGCCCCAGGTGACCACTGCTATTATTGAATCCTCAGAGTGCTGGCGCGCTGTCCTGTTTTTCAATTCTAGCTCACTGATCTGCGTGTGGCTCCTACGAAGGCTTTTCTTTAGTGGATTTGAGGGTAGAAACCGGTTTCTTTTGTTTTTCTTGGAAATGTGCACATTGACTTTTTTTGTTTGGGCGCACCAAGGTGGAAGCTGTTAAATTTGCTAAACAAGTACTGGGAAGTCCAGCCAGGAGCTGCAGGAAACTCACCGACATCTAGCAAAAACCTCTGGGCTAATTTTAGTACATGAGCTTAGAAAGCTGCCTGGATTGCTTTTCTCAAAGCGTCCAAATTATGTGGTATAATTTTAAAAAATGCAATTCTCAGTTCTATATTTTTTTCCATTTAGCAAGATAGGTAAACTGACATTAAGGGGAAATATATATATATATATATATATATATATATATATATATATATATATATATATGAGGACTCAGTGGTTAAGAGTATTGGCTGCTCTTTTAGAGGACCCAGGTTCAATCCCAGCACCCACATGGCAGCTTACAACTGTCTGTAACTCCATTTCCAGTAGATCTGACACCCTCACACAGACATGCATGCAGACCAACACCAGTGTGCATAAAATAAAAATAAATAAATTATTTTTTTAAAAAGAAAGGAAAAAAAAATATATATATATACAGGGTGAGGATGTATCTCAGTAGAGTGCTTGCCCAGTAGATACAAAGATCAGCACAACAGAAACCTGACAGGAACCTGACAGGATGGCCCATGCTCATAAATTCCAGCATTTGAGAGACGGAGGCAGGAGGATCAGACGTCCAAGACTATTCTTGGCTACACAGACATAGAAGATGTTTCTCAGAGATGGAAAAAGAAGAGAGTGTGTGTGGGTGAGTGGGTGCGAGGGTGTCTCCTTTTCTATATGCATCAAGGACTTCTAAATTTCTTTTTATTGGGGCTGGAGAGATGACTCGGAGGTTAAGATCACTGGTTGCTCTTCCAGAGGACCCAGGTTCAATTCTAAGCACCCACATGGTAATACACAACTGTCTGTAACTCCAGTTCCAGGGGACCCAATACCTTCTTCTGACTTCTACAGGCACCAGGCAGGCGAGCGGTGCACAGACATACAAGCAAAGCACCCTTACACATAAACTAAAAGTAAAAAATAATTTTTTTTTAATTGAGACAAGTCTCAAACTCAGATTCTCTTGCCTCTGCCTTCCAGGTGCTGGAATTTAAAGGTGTATGTCAGCATACCCAGCTCTCTTATTGTTTTTATTAAAGCATTATTTTTCTGTTGTTCAGGCATAGGTCATCAACACCTTGCTTCGAGGCTTTCTATGTCCATGTCTGCACACATATATACATAAATGTGCTTCGTTAGTTTTCTTCCTGTTTTGAACTCCATATAAGCAGAAGCCTTGAGTCTGGCTTCCCTCCTCCAACAGTTAGTCCATAAGTGTCCCCGTGTTGAAGTGTGTGGAGATTTTTCCCATGCAGTGCTCCATCCTGTGACTGTGTCACACAATATAGATTGGTTTGGATGTTGGTAGAAGGACACCAGACGAGGGTGTGGGTGTTGGGTCTCTTGGAGCGAGGGTTCCTGCTGGGTGGCTGGGAGCAGCTGCTTTGTGTGGGTATCAGGAACCAACCTCGGGTCTTGTGCAAGAGCAGTTTATGTTCTTAGCAGGTGAGCCATCTCTCCAGCCCATTATGTGGTGCGTATCTTTTGATAGGCCTTAGATCTTAGTTGTTTTGGACACATGCCCTTGAGAAGAACAACCACATCATAAGTTACATGCAATTTAGCATTCGTAATATCTATAGATTTATGCCTTCAAAGTCATTGTACTGACTGCTTTCCTACCAGCAGTGTGTGACAGATTCAGTTAGCGCATATTGGTAGCGACATCTGATATTTGCTCATCTTGGTCTTAGTTCATCTCGGCCTTCCCAGTGGCCATGCAGTGGCAAGTTTGTGATTTATTTTGCAATTTCCTGAGAAGCAGTTCAACAAGAAAGTATATCTCTTCTGTTTGGCTTTATTGCACAGTTTTAGCATGATTCAGTGGATGCCCTGGGGTAGGGCCAGGGCTAATAGATTTCTAAACAGCCTACGATTGATTCTCATGCCAGCAGGCATCTGGATAAGAATGACAAACATTTGTCAGCATCCCCTAAGGATTCAAAGGCTCCAAGAAGGTTTTTGAAACATGTGAGAGATAGAGGCTTGGAAAGTTAAGAGACACCTTGTACTTGAAACACAGTAAGCAGGCTGTGGCGTGAGTGGTTCAGGGTCTTCCATGGTTAGTTAAGCTGTAGACGCTGCAGTTTGCTTCACTGGCAGCTGCTACTATTGCAGTATCTCTTTCGTATCCGTTGGTTAGATTGACTTTTTTTTTCCCCCTCGAGACAGGTTTTCTCTGTTGTAACTCTGGCTGTCTAGGAACTGTCCAGACCAGGCTGGCCTTGAACTCACAGAGATCTGCCTGTCTCTGCCCCCCCGAGTGCTGGGATTAAATGTGTGCACCACCATGCCTGACTAGATTGACCTTTTTAAATTTAAAAAAAAAAAATGTTGGTTATGCAGAGGTCATAGGATAACCTGTAAGAGTCATTTCTCTCCTTCTACCATGTAGATCCTGGGGACTGATCTAAGTCAGGCTTGGCAGCCTTGACCTATTGAGGCATCTCACTGGCCCATTAACTTTTTATTATCATATATTATATATAATAACAGGTTTGATATGACATTTTCAAACGTGTCCATAATGTGTTTTGATCCCATTCACCACCACACAAGATACTTCTTGTCTCTTGCCCCCCTATTCCTATGGATCCCCTATATTTACCTTTCAACACAAAGGATGATGATCCTAAATAGTATAAACCAATGCAAAGGGTAGGAGGGAGCCAGCTTATTCTTTGTGGATCTACTCAAGTCTCCCCACTGCACTGAAGGCTTGCTTGCTGGAAGGCCTCTCCTTAGCCGTGCTTATTAGCTTTCTAAGTAAATTTCATTTAGGCGTTTGCTCCAGTGGCTTATTAGGCCCTTAATGGATGTTAATTATACTCTTGGTGCATTCTGAGTTAAAGAATTGGAAATGATTTTACGTGTGTAAGCAAACCCTGAACCAATGTTTGTTTCTAGGAAAATCCTTAGAGTAATAAGTTAGAAACCAAAACAAGGCAGAGGACGGAATGGTCTATACCATTGAACTTGTAGCCCAGAATAGGACATGCCCGAAAGGACAAACAGAAGTCTTTTTCGGACAACTTTTTTGACGGTAGCAGAAATCTTAAGTTAGAGACTATTTAGGCACAATTCAAAAAATTTAAATTTACACGATTTATTTGTGTGTGTGTGTGTGTGTGTGTGTGTGTGTGTGTGTGTGTGTGTGTGTGTTCATGAATGCCATAGTGCAGAAGGTCAGAGAACAATATGCATTTCTTTCCACTGTGTAGTTGTGTAGTTCTGGAGATTGCCCTTATCCGCCGAGTCATCTCTCTCAGTTATTTATGGCCTTGTATTTCTAACCAGAATAACAGATCGTAGTTTGTCAGGGGCCTTTGAAATTGTACTTTGTCATGTCAGAAACTACAGAGGGGTTTTATTTCTAGACGTACAATTCATGTTCTAGTTGCATCCTTCTGCACGATTTAGCTGTTTTCATTTATCTTTTTGGAACACGCTTAAGGGATTCGTGAATTGCTTCTCCACTCTCTGACTGTCATTTCCTGAAAACTCTGCAAACTGACAGGTGTGGTTATGAGCTCAGAGAAGAGTCTCTGATGCTGAAGAGTTCATCCTCACTAGCGTCTGAATTAGAGAGATTTTCCCCAAGCCTAGTGAGAAGTAGGAAGGAAAGAATGAGCAACAACCTGGGTACAGCCGGAAGACCAGACTCAGGAGCTCTCGGCAGCACTGCGGTGGCCATAGAGGCCGTCAGTGTGTCTGCTTGCAAGGTTGGCTTGATCTAGGAAACACTTCCCCAACATGGGGGGCAGGGAATCAAAAACCAAAGAACTCGTCTCTTGGGGCTGGAGAGATGGCTCAACAGTTAAGAGTACTGGTTATTCTTGCAGAAGATCCAGGTTCCATTCCCAGCCCCTTCATGGTAGTTCATGACTGTAGCAGTCTGCAGTGGTGGCTCCCAGGAAGACACGGAGGTGTATTCATAGGTGTAAACGCTGCCAGACCTCAGCAGAAGGAACCACTATCATGGCAGGCTCCATACTGGGCAGTGGAACCCTGAGCGTCCCAGCTCATGTTTTTATTGATACAGAACTCCTCAGGTGTTCTACTGATAGCACGAACAGATCATGACCAAGCAAGCATCCCCCGCATAAATCCAACACCTGCAGACAATACATAACGCAAGATCTAGGCAGCCCCTCACCCAACAGTGCACAAAACAATTATTTTATACATACCTAAAAATAAGCTTCCACAACACATGACCATCTGTAACTCCAGTTACAGAGGGATCCAATGCCCTCTTTTGGCCTCCGAGGGCACCAAGCATACCTATAGTGTACAGACATATGCAGGCAAAACACCTGTTCGCATTAAATTAAATTAACATTAAAAATGTTTTCTGCTAAGATCATAGAACATTTTCATTTTAATTTAGTAGTTTGAAGACTAAATGTTTTTCAGGGTTACATTAGCATGGCCTCATTAGGTATGGGTATAGTATGGGTGCATGCATGTGCACATGCGTGTGCATGAATGTGAAGGTCACATTCTATTTCTATCCATTTCGAGTCAAAGTCTTTCAGTGTGTATGGGGCTCATCAAGACGATTAGGCCAGCTGGTGGATGAGCTTTAGGGACCTGCCTGGGTTCTCATGTGGATTTTGGGGGTCTCAGCTCAGTTACTTGTGCTTGCATGGCCGACACTTTACCAACTAACTGAGCATCTCCTCAGGCTCAGCTGTGACTTCTTTGGGGCCCCTGGACTAAAAAGAAAAGGTTGTCCCCCTTCAGACATCTTTGACAAGAATCAATTAGATATAAATATTTAGATAGCATCTGTTACTTTGTTCTGAGATGTCATCTGGCTCTTTTGCCCATAGTGGCCTTGAACTCCAGACGAGCAGTTTCCCATATCAGCCTTCTCAATAGCTGTCATCCCAGATTTGCACCACTGCCTGTGGCCTCGGGTGGTATTTGTTCTAACCGACACTGTCATCGTCTATTCTGGTGCCGCACGTTAAAACAATCTATCTCCAAACTTTCAAAGCAGCTGCATCTAACAGCAGCAATGAAACCTTCAAAGACTGTGATAGACTGAAAGTTACACTTTATTGCAGATCCTGTGAAGCCACTTGGCAGCTCCTCACAAGCACCTGTTGACTCCCCTTTCGCCATAAACACAGCACCCGCCTCCACCCAGATGGAAGCATCTTCAGTTGCGCTACCTCCTTCTTACCAGTTCATCAGCCTCCCGCCACACCCAGACACTCTAGGCCTCCAGGAGGATCCACAAGACTACCTCTTGTTGATCAACTGTCAAAGCAAGAAGCCCGAACCCACCAGGTACGCGGCACATGCCGTCATGTGTGTGTGTGGGTGGGTGCGTGCATGTGCTCAGATGTGTGTACATATATTTAAAACCTCTAGGTGTTTTAAACTTTGAAGCTTACACGGAAACATCTCAGTAGGCTTCTACTGCAGGTTTGCATTACAGGTTTGTAATCCTTCGTGAATGATTTCTGTTGTCTGGGAGGTCATTGGTGGATGAAACACAGTTTCTGCCGTCGTGCCTGAGCACAGTTGTGCCGACAAGGCTCTCGTGGAAAGAGTCTCGAGATCTTTGTTTCAGACTCAACAGTGTTACTTGATTGACAGACGCCACTGATTTGTAAATGGTGACCTTGCTCCGTTTCTCATGTGATTATAAACCAGCCAAGGGTCATCTTTTGTTTCTGAAGAAGGAGAGGAGTACCTACTACTAGAAGATTTTGAAAGCGAAACGATTCCGTTGCAGTGAGTGTGCTGTAGTTTTGGATCTGTGTGAGAAACTAATCATACAGGTAAAATCCCAATGTGACAAATCCTAGAGGCTAGGCAGACTGGGAGGAAGTGATGTTTCATGAAATCAAATATACTGCTAAAAGCGGTGAACCTTTCAAACCTTCCTCCCTAGCCACGAAGCAGCACCGGCCCCCAAGCCTTGACTTTACAGCTTTTAAAATAGAAATATACAGAGTGTATGACTGAACCCCCGCTCCCCGCTCCACACACACACCACTGCCCTATGCTAAGCCCGAAGATATTTTAAGTTGACAGTCTTTGACGTTTGCTCTTGAGCTGGAAGGCATAAAGTGGCAGAGGAGATCAGAGGATAGATATTTCACTGATTGAAGAGGCAGCAGGAAAATGAAGATGGGCAAACAGGCCAGTGTCCACCGCTGATCGCCTGTGAGCATCGGGGACCGTATCACCAGCTCGTATAATCACTCACAGTACAAAGTGCCAGTGACCCGCATACTACACACAAGGGATATTTACTAAGTGAGGTGTTGCAGAATTAAGCTTTATTGTTTTTATAACAAAAAAAAGTTTCTTTTCTCAGTGTTTAAAAAAAAAATGACGGTGTTAGAATAAGATTGGAGAGGATACTTGTTTAAAAAATACGTAGAACTTAAAACCCCCAGAAATAAACCCCTATGAACCATTCCCTGGGGTAGTGGCAGGAGCCTGGGAACGTTTTCACAGATGGTTTTGTCTGTTCGTTATAATGGAATTTTACCTGTAAGAGCAAAAGCATTATATAAATCAATACTAGTTAATACTATAGAAATCTAACTTGGTTGTGCTTGTTTGCTGTGAGAATTGATGACTGCACACTTGTGAATTTGTTCCCTGTGCAACTAACCGAGATTTCACTTTATGGAGACTCACGGTTACTTTCTGTTGTTTTGCTTTGTTTTGTTTTTTAAGAAGCCAAGTGATCAGTGTCAGTGTTTAGTGTGTTTTCTTTTTATGACCATCCCCATCATTGATTTCACTGGCTGAACATCATGACTGCCACAGGAGAAACTGCTCTCCAAGTTACTGCAAAGATGCTTTTCCAAAGTGACAGTTAAATAACAATTATTTATGAAGTGCCTGCCACATGCCCACTATGATGCTGGATTCTGTGAAGATGCAAACTGATTACATAGGATGACACAGCCCCCTGAGATACAGTCACCCAAGTAGACTTTCTGAAGAAGTCAGAGAATATGAACATGAAATATTCATGCATGCAGTCATAGGTGGGAGTTACCTCACACACTCTTTTTATCCGTCAGGATTCAGCTCATACACATGCCAGGAAGCCTGTCTCTGGGCGCTTAGACTGCAATGTCCCTCTGGGTTAGTGGGGTTTTGTTGTCATCTTTTAGCATGTGTTTATTTATATTTGTGTGTGTTGGGGGGGAGGGTGTATGTCAGAGGAGTCAGCCGCACCACAGTGCGTGTGTGGACAGCAGAAGACAACTTGTAAAGGAGTTGGTTTTCTCCTTCTACTGTGTAGGTCCCCGGGACCACACTCATTCTTGGTGGTAAGGGCCTTCACCCACGGAGCAACCTTGCCAGTGCTCTCTGGGATTTTACAGCATTCTGGTTGTAAAGTACCCAAATCTCTGTCTTATTGTAGTGTTGGGTGGGGGTGTCTCTCAATAGTTTCCTTACCCACCACTGGAGTATAAGCTAGAAAGAGCCAGAAGCCTTCCTTATGTTTCCCGTCTCCAACTGCTCTCGGCTCCTACCTGTAGACTAAATGAAATGCATAATTCGGAGCATGCATGGGCACCTTAGAAATTCTACAAGGATAGTTTGAGTATTATTCTTAAGATGGAAAAACCAGGACCAGTAAGATAGATCAGCTACCACACAGGTCTGCCAACCTTGAGTTCAATTCTCAGGACCCATGCGATGGTGGAAGGAGAGAACTGACTCTTCAGACTTGTCCACAGCCTCTGCTACACACACAAACACACACACACACACACGCACACACACACACACACGCACACATATTAAATATTACTGGGCGCCTTGGTATCCTGAGGTAGTCTTTTGCCTTACAGTCCCACAGCCTCTAGGAACCTATACATTTACTCTATTTACCTCTAATTAGGTGAATGATATAAAAACTGTGTTTTGAAAATACTGGCGTTAGGTCAAGTGGGCAGATTGGAGGAGGGAGACATGGGGGAGCTCACCTAGGAAGTTCTAAGGATGCTACAGAAGTTCTAAGTTGCTGAGGATGTTACAGAGGTCTGCCTGAACTTGGAGCAGAGAGTGGGAACAGATACATGGATGGGAGGAAGGGAGGACTCAGGATTCAGTGCTTCACTGATGGTAGGGGTTGCAGGGAACCAAGCTTCATGGATATTGAAGCTAGAGCTTCTGAGTGAGGTCACTGCTGTCACTGCAAGTCAACCAGGACAGCTAGTTTCTAGAGGAAATGGAATTTGCTTTGGGACACATGAGCAACATAAGGATATCATATCATATATCCAAGTGGAAAGAGGACTTTGAAAATAGGAGACTCACAGTTCGATGAGAGCTGGTGACATTCCCTGAAGAAGGTGAAGGTGTGAGAAAGAATTCTCTAATGCAGTATGTGCAGTGTTGGTGGCCATTTCTAAGTAGAGACCAAGGAACGTACTAGTTCCTGAACAAAGGCAGTGAGTAACAAAGCAAGGGAGAAGGGAAGAAGTGCAGCATAGCGTGGATTCTCTACCCCAAAGTGGTATAGAGCCCAGTGTTACTAGGAAATATACAGGGCTGGGGAGATGGCTCAGTGGTTAAGAGCGTGTACTGCTCTTGAAGAGGACCTAAGTTCAATTCCCAGCACTTAGGCAGTCTTTCCAGTCCCAGGGTTCTGATGCCCCTTGTGGCCTCCTTGGTACCTGCTTATGTGCACACACCCACACACATGCATACACATGCACATAATTTTAAAAACTAACAAAAATAATTTTTTGTGCATACTAAAAATATATCCAAAGCAGGAGTATCCTCAAGTGAGATTTCTTAAAATTGTTAAGCATTAGTTAACCCCATATCATGCAATTTGCTCCACTTAATAGCATGGACTGAATGTCTGTCAAAGAGAGGAGAAGGGGAGAAATGAGAAGCCTGTTGCCCTCTTGGACGTCATCCGCACTCCCCTTCGGCCTTTGCTTTTGCAGAACAGTTTGTCAAGGCTGGTTAAAGCGATGAACTGTATAAACTGGACCAGTGGCAGTTTTTTTTGTTTGGTTGTTTTGTTTTTTGCATGTTCTTAGTGAATGATGCTTTTCCCTGTGTCTATTTGGAGTTTTGTAATGTCTGATTAATGCTGTGAGGATTGGGGTGTGTGTGTGTGTGTGTGTGTGTGTGTGTGTGTGTGTGTGTGCGCTTTCTTGGTGGAACTGGGGGTGTGGGCAAGTACAGGACAGGAATTATCGAGAGTGCTTCTGGCAGTTTGGTAGTGATGGTTTCGTTGGTTTATAATTATAAACAGCTAAAGAACATCTGTGCGTCTTGAATCTTATGGATCACAAAGAAACACAGTCTAACAGAGAAACATGTTCTGATTGCTGAGCTATGTGTGTCAAAACTGTATCTGTCTATCTTGACCGGGTTTTATTTTTGTCATTCACAATTTTGTTCAGAACCCACGTTGACTCTGCAAAGCCCACCTCTTCTGAGACAGACTGCAATGACAACGTCCCTTCCCATAAGACTCCTGCTTCCGCCCAGAGCAAACATGGAATGAATGGCTTCTTTCAGCAGCAAATGCTCTATGACTGCCCACCGTCCCGGGCTGCATCCGTCTCTGTAGACTCCAGCCTCTATAACCTGCCCAGCAGTTATTCCCAGGACGTGTTGCCAAAGGAATCTCCATCAAGTACTGAGGCAGATGGAGAGATTTACATTTTTAATACCCCATCTGGGGCTTTGAGTGTAGAAACTCAGATGAGACATGTATCTATCAGTTATGACATTCCTCCGACACCTGGTAACACGTACCAGATTCCACGGACATTTCCAGAAGGCACGTTGGGACAGTCATCAAAGCTGGACGCCATTCCTGATATCCCCCCACCTCGGCCACCAAAGCCACATCCAACTCATGACCGGTCTCCTGTGGAAACCTGTGGTGTCCCACGCACAGCCTCAGATACCGACAGCAGCTACTGTATCCCCACAGCAGGCATGCCGCCATCCCGGAGTAATACCATTTCCACCGTGGATTTGAACAAGTTACGGAAAGGTCAGCTCTGGCAGGTTCTACTCTATTAGGGGTCAATGATAGAAAGCCTGCTGTTCTGAGGGTCTAGAGACATGGCTCAGTGGGTAAGAGCCTTTACTGTTCAAGCATAGGGTTTGAGGTTAGGTGACCTCAAATCCTAGCACCCTCTCAAGTTTTGTAACTCTAGTGATGTACACGGCAGAGTTGGGAGGATTACTGGTGCTTATGGGTGGCAGCCTAGCTGGAGATTTAGAGAAAGATCCTGCCTCAAGCATATAAGGTAAAGAGTGTTACAAGAGGACTCCCTGCATTCTCCTCTGGACTCCACTCACTGTGAAGGCACACAGGCAAATAACCCACGTGCACGTGTGCACAGGTACCACATTCATTCAGACACATATATATATACACATGCAAGAAATGTCATTTTTTGTCCTTTTCAGTATAGTATGGTGTTAAAAGGCAGTTACCCCTCTTCTTCTGCAGCTCTGCAGCTCCCACACATGTAGCCATGATATCAGAGTCAGAACTTCCTTGAAAGGTGTGTTTTTCTCTCTGTCTGCCTGCCTATATATCTGTATGTGGATCATCTGAAGCCTGAAAAAGTATGACCTCATGCCTTCCTTCCTGGTTTTTCTCTCACTTTCTAGGACTTCTGTGGGGGTAGGCTGTCTGAACAGAAACACTCCCAGCCATGTCCTTGCCTGTGTCTCTGTGCCATCGTGACCACTTCTATGCCATATCTCTTGGGTTTTTCCCCCTTCCTTCTTCTATCAACAGTTTTTGCAATTTTGTCTTAAGAGGCGATGATGCTGTTCAAATCAAGCCATTATGCTTTTCTTCTTTTTTTCAGTTTTTAAGAGCCCCGAGTCTTGCCTCTCTCTGTTCAGCTTAGCTGACAATGCTTACACTTGTCTTATTCCATCTTGTAGAGCCTGCAAACATAAACTGAAGACCTTGGGAGCAGGGAATAGTTCTAGCTTATTCTCCAAGGTTTTCTTGAACACTGTAAATACTGCGTGTTGAGCACACTGTCCCCAGGTGCCCCTGCCAAACCCCTTCCTCTGCTGTCGCTGTTCCTGTTAGTTCCCTTGATCCCCTGGAAAGTTTTGATTCTACTTTCATGATACATATGATTTTATGTATCAGTATAAACCCTATGAACCAAAAACCATGAATTTGTCTTGATTCATTCTCTTAATATAATTATCTCGGGTTGTCCCCGTCTTCTTGGAAATGACATGACTTCATTCTTTGTTTTGTTTTTTACCTTTATTCATTTAATATGTGTAGGAGGTCAGAGGACAACATCTGGGAGTCTGTTTTCTCCTTCTACCATGTGGGTCCGGGAGAACAAACTCGGGTCATCAGACTTAGAAGCAAGTGCCTTTATTTGCCAACCCATCTGGCCAGCCCAAATTCATTCTTCTTTAAGGCTGAAAAGAATCCCATTGTGACTGGATGTGGTAGCACACACATTTAATCATAACACATTTCCATCAGAGGCAGGCAGATCATTGTGAGTTCAAGGCCAGCCTGGTCTACACAACGAGTTCAAGGACAACAAGAGCTGTTAGAGAAAACCTGTCTCAAAAAACCAAAATAATAGTAATAGTAATAATGATGATGATGATGATGATGATGATGATGATGATGATGATGATGATGATGAGAGAAAACCTGTCTCAAAAAACCAAAATAATAGAATAGAATAATGATGATGATGATGATGATGATGGATGATGATGATGATGATGATGATGATGATGATGGTGGTGGTGGTGGTGAATTGGAAATTGAAAATCATTTCTTAAAAAAGAGAATCTTATTGTATATATACCATAGTTTTCTCATCCATTCTTCTGCTGTTGGACACTATGTTAGCTACATAGCTTAGCTATTGTGAGTAATGCTACAGTAAACACTGATGTTGCTGTGGTCTGTCTCTATGGTCTGTCAATCTGAAATCTCAGGAATGGTATCGCTAGGTCATATAGTAGACTTTTTTGTTTTGTTTTATTTTGTTTTGGGGGGGCAGGGTTTCTCAGTTGTAACTCTGACTGCCCTGGAACTCACTCTATAGACCAGGCCGGCCTCTGCCTCCGAGTGCTGGGATTAAAGGCATGTACCACCACTGCCTGGCGGTAAACATATTTTTAGTTTTTTTTTTGTTTGTTTGTTTGTTTTTTTTAAACTCCAAACAGATTTCCACAGTAGCTGGTCTAGTTTACATTCCCACTAGCAATGTTGGAAGGTCCTCTTTTGTTCTCATCCTCGCCAGCACCTGTTAGTTGTTTTTTTGTGTGGTTTTGGTTTTGGTTTGTTTTAGTTTAGTGACCAATATTCTGACTGTGGAATCTCAATGCGGTTTTAATTTGCATTTCTCTGACAGTGAGGTTAAACAGTTTTTCGCATATTAATGGCCATTTGTATTCCATCCTTTGAGTACTGTATACACGTTTAACGAGCCCATTTATTGGTTGGGTAGTTTAATTTCTTGTTTACTTTTTTTGAGAGTTTTTTCTATTCTTGTTATTGATATCAGTCCTCTGTCAAGTGTATAGCTAGTAAAGCTTTCTTTCCCATCCTGTAGGCTGGTCTCTTCACTCAAAAAGCTGTTCCCTATGCTGTTACGGAAGCTTTTTGCTTTCATGAGGTCTCATTTGTCCATTGCACTATGTGTACTAGTACTCTATGTACTAGGTGACTGCGGTCCCATTGAGAACGTCCCTTGCCTGTGTGAACACAAGCTGTGTTTTTCCTTCTTTTTTCCCAGCAACTTCCTAGTTTCAGGTCTCACAGTAAGGTCTTTGATCCACCTGGTGTTGAATTCTGCAGGATGAGCTACTGGGATCCAGTTTCATTATTTCCGGTTTTCCCAGCACTATTTATCGAAGAGGCTGTGCTTTTTCCAGTTTATATTTTTGGTATCTTTGTTAAAAAGAAAAGAAGAGTCAAGCGGCTGCGGCTGCCTGGGTTTATATCTGGATCTTCCATCTTACTCCATTGCTCTCTCTGTCTGTTTTCTGTGTTAGTATCATGTCTTCCTAAGATTTTTACGTTTTAAAAGTTAAAAAATATCTATATTTAAGTGTACATTCCCTAAAAACTATGTGTTAGCATTCTTGTATTTTGTAGTAGAGTTTTCCAGCTCTTGCAAAAAAAAAAGACAAAGAGTTAATATACCATAAAAATATTTTTATCGGTATGTGTTCAGCCCTCCAATACCAATTTCAAATTTTCTGCTCCTTCCTTCTTCCCTCCCTCTCTCTCCCATCTTCTCCCTCCCTCCTTGTTATTCTCCCCTCTCCCCTTCTCTCCTACGCTCCTCTTCCCACTCCCTCTCTTTCTTTCTTCCCACCACAGGATCTCCCATAGCCCTGATCTCACTATGTACCTGAGAATGACCTTGAACTCCTGACCCTCTGCCTCTGTCTCCTCAGTGCTGGAGTTGTAGGTATGGCCTACCATGCATGGGCTTCTAACTCTCTTTTCAAAGAGGCTATATAACCTAGTTATAGGTTAGTGAAATGTTAGGCTCAGGAGGCTCAAGGCGGATACCATTTCTTTTCTCCATCTTAAGACAACCCTTCTCATGCCAGGCTTGGACATCTGATTGCTCTCATAGTCCCATAATGATATTGGTATACTTTAAGGTGTGTGTTTCATGTACCAGTTCGAGACCCTGTTTGATGAGTGTCCTTTCAAAGTTGAAGAATGTGTGTGAAGAGAGAAATAGAGCACCTGCAAGCTGGCAAAATGGGAACAAAAACTGACAGGTTTTGTTTTTCTTTAATTTCAGATGCTAATTCTCAAGATTGCTATGATATTCCACGAACCTTTCCTAGCGACAGATCTAGTTCGCTGGAAGGCTTCCATAGCCAGTTTGTAAGTATAACTGACCTTGGCATTTTCTGAATCTTCATACTTAGTACCCAGAGACTCTAAATGAGACCATGAAATGAAGCTAACCGCAGATTCCCATATGAACAGATGTGATAATTGTATCTTCATGTGTGACGGTGGCTCTGTTTATTAAGAGAAATGTATGTGTGTTTTAGAAAATCAAAAATGTGTTGACAGTGGGAAGCGTCTCGGGTGAAGAACTGGATGAAAACTACGTCCCCATGAATCCCAACTCGCCGCCACGACAGCATTCCAACAGCTTTACAGAACCAATTCAGGAACCAAATTATGTGCCAATGACCCCTGGGACCTTTGATTTCTCTTTATTTGGGATGCAAGTTCCTCCTCCTGCTCATATGGGCTTCAGGTCCAGCCCAAAGACCCCTCCCAGGAGGCCAGTTCCTGTTGCTGACTGTGAACCACCACCAGTGGATAGGAACCTCAAACCAGACAGAAAAGGTAAGGAGGAAGGGGTATGGCAAGTAAATTATAAGGGGGGAGGGGCACAGTTAGGGCTGCATTTAACCTAAACACAGAACTGACATGGGACTAGGGATTCCAGAACACTTTTTATGACCAAGTCCAGAAATCCTGCTATTCGTAAATGAGCATGTTGATGCTAGGGTGGGATTTCCAGGTCTCCTGGATCTAGAGGTTACAAACTAAAATACCCAGAGTAGTGGCAACAGTGGGCAAGCACTAGAAGAATCTGGAATGTTCTTCCTAAAGCATGTAGATGAAGTTCCTGACCCCTGCTTGACTATCGCCCTGTGCTGACTTGTGAGACTCACACAGGTACTCTTCTGGCATGTCAAGAGAAATCCGAAATCTGGGATTTTATGTGTATCTTTTTTCTTGATTTTTTTTTAATTTCTGCCAGCTATTTTGCTTTTTTAAAGAATTGCAAACCAAACCTAACACTATCTATAGCCTTCCCTTGCTATGTTGTATAATGTCAAATTAGATTTAAGATTGTAATGCACTTGATGTGATTATTTAAGAATAATGAAGATGTCTGGATAATCTTTTACCTTCCCCACATCGTAACTTAAAAAAAAAAAAATCTGCCTTGGCTCAGGATAAGCGGTAGCTTCTGTAGTTCTTACTCTGGGCTCTACAAGAAAGGTTGAGCTTTGAAGTAGCAGAGCTCTTTAGGCTTGCTCCTGTTCTGCAGAGGAAACTTTTCAGCCACCTGGGGTAATGCATGTTTTAAAAACCTGGTTCAAACCAGCAATGGTGGCCTGTGCTTTTCATCCCAGTACTTGGGAGGCAGAAGCAGATGAATTTCTGTGATTCAAAACTAGCCTGCTGTATGTAGTTTGGGGTCAGCCAGAGCTGCATAGTAAGACTCTGCCTCAAGAACAAACATGAGTTTAAGTCTTTTAAACACAACAACTGTGCTCAGCACACCAATTGTGTGTGGCTTACTCTTGACAGCCAACTAAAGTTAGAGTCTGCGGCAGAGTGATTGGTTTCTGATCGGTTCAGCGGAATTAAGCTCATTTGCAAAGCCACATGTCCTCTATAGCTTTTTCAGGATATGTAATGTTTATGCAAACTTTTTATTAACTTGGGCTTAAATCATTAACACTGATTATGTGGTAGTTGTGGGAAGCAGAGCCTGAGACTCAGACTACTTCAAACTTAAGGGTTTGGTCTTATTCTTCCATAAGAAAGGATGTATTTCTGCTGAAACTGGACGGTAGTCTGTGCTCTCCATCCTGTGCGCCTGTCCTGTACAGTGTCTCTGCATCTGCCCCGTTCTCTCCCTTTCTTTTCTCTTTTCCTTCCTATATTCTCTGCCTTGAATGGGATCTGCTTCCTGCGAGCTTTGGCCTGCAGCGCCTCTCTGTGGCCTCAGTCCTACTGCCTGGATCCCTTCATGCGCTTTTGCCCTGTCCACATCCGCTTCAGATCACTTGAAGGTCATCTGAGTGCTGCGGGCTCTTTTCACACCTGACTGGGTGGCCTGGCTGCTGTTAGAGTCCAATGCCCACCTTTGATCCCACACATTTGGGGACCATATATGTGGCACCCATAGCCTCCCAGTCACCCATCCCTTCAGGCTGTGATCTGGAGTTATCTCAGAAAGCGTGTGAGTGCCACAGGCTTTTTGTCCCTTTTATTTGTCTTTGTCTTTGCCTTTGTCTCTAACTCCATCAGGAATCTCACTAATTGTTTTCTTCGTGGCATAAAGTGTAAGCGAACACGAAGAGATCCGTAACTAGCCAATCACTGAAAGATCAGTACGTGTGTTGTAGACACAAAGGATTGAAATCCCCTTTAAGACCTTAAGCCGGGGATTTATTTCCCTGCGATTAGTTCATGTTAGCGGCAATCTTTGCTTTTTAACCCCAATTTAAAAACTTGTGTTATCTTTAGGTTCCATATAAATGTGGTGGTGGGGTGGGGTGGGGAAGGGCACGAGCTCTAAGTATGACATTGCTGACATGTCCTGTATTATTATGTATTATCTTAGGTCCATTTCATGATATGACATATCATAAACTATGTATTTGGACAGTTATACCTCCCTATGGACATAGGGCAAGGACGTGCATTCTAGTCCTCGGGGCATTAAGTGTCTCGGATCTTTAAAGCAACCCAAAGTGACTTTATCATAGATTAGAACAAAGTAAGTTCGGGTCACTTTTGGAGACTGTTATTCTCCTAAAAATTAACGAAACTTGAAGGAGGGAGCTGGGTGTGTAGCTGGTGTGTGCAAGGCTCTGAATTCTCTCCCCAGCACCACACCCTGGCTCCATGGCCAGATCATGTATTTGACAGATTTGCTTAGATACATGATAAACTGAGAAAGAGCACCAGGAAGGCAACTCCAGGGACAGTTTTAGCAGAACTGAAATCACGGTATCAATAAAAGGGATTCTTTTCTCTAGGACTGTTGTACCTTTAATTTTCATCAATAGGATACCTGGGAGGAGGCCTAGGAAAGTGTTTGCTGTATCAAGGATACTTCGTCAGCTCACCCTGGGAAGGTATAACTGTTAAGAAAAGCCCAGTTTAAAACCCAGATTCTGCCTGGCGATGGTGATGCAGACCTTTAATCCCAGCATTTGGGAGGCAGAGGCAGATAGATCTCCGAGTTCGAGGACAGTCAGGGCTACACAGAGAAACCCTGTCTTGAAAAACAAAAACAAGCAAACAAACAAATTCTAGCCGGAGGGGTCCAACACTCAACAGGCAGAGACAGGCAGGTCTTCTTGAGTTCCAAGCCTGCCAGGGCTACCCAGTGAGACCCTGTCTCAAAACACTAAACAAAACAAAAATAAAAACTGAAATTAGGATCTCGCCACCAAGTTTATCTTTGAATATGTGAACTAGGAACATGGGTCTCATTTGGCCATGAGCATCTTCTCACTATTCATAGCAACAGATGAGTATTTTAGCTGCAAATTCAGTTAACACCAGATACATTACTTGAGCTGTTACTTCAGTGACTCTTACTGACTAACTCCTAAGAAAATCTGATTCCGTCAGATGTGCTTGATTCCTCTCAGAGCCCCAACCAACTGGTTTTTTTGCAATTGCTTTCTTTGGAAGTGCCTGTGGCAAACAAGTGGCAGTCTCAATTTGTTATGTCCCAGTTTTAGGCATCAGCTGTCATAGTGTGTAGAACTGGCCAGTTTGCAAATGCTTCTGGCCAATTGAAACTGCAGAAGTTCCGAGGTGCTCTGCGTGCCAGACACCTGATGCATGGCTTGGGCTCTTAGCTGCCACACATTTAGTGGTAGCTCAGTGTTCACTATACTCTGCCTGTAGTGGTTGTTTTGAACCAGATTTTGTATGCATTTAATAAGAAGCATGTTAAGCATTTTGCAAGAGATACCAGAAAAGCACTGGAAGCACTGAGTGGAAAAGTTTGAGTCACTGCAAAGCCTTTTTATTTCTAATGGAAAGGAATTTTGTAAAGTTCAGGAAATTTTTATGAAATATCTATTGGGTTTCAGTAAAAGTAAACCATTACACAAAAGGCCCCCTTTTAATCACGGGACTCACCTAGACTCTGCTACTTCTGTCTTTAGTGTCATTACAGAGGTTGGAGTCGCCAGTGATTTGATCTCTATGTTGTTTTGCCCAGCCATGTTCATTTTTAAAGAGATTTATTGTTCTAACTTTTTTAAAAAAGTGAGTCCTTGAAGTAGCTTTTGAATAGGATTAAAACTTAGTACACCTCCTTTAAAACTATAATCATAAGGTAATAAATACTTTAAAAGAATGGATGGACGATACTAGTACCATAACTAATTTTTTGAAAGATTTATGTTTTAGTTTTACATGCGCCAAGTCCATGTCCAGTGACTGAGGAAGCCAAGAGATGGTGGCAAATCCTGGGCATCGGATCCGCTGACCCTGGAGTTCCAGACAGTTGCCAGCCACTGTGTGGGTACTAGGAATCAAGCCCAAGTCCCCTGCAAGAGCAGCCAGTGCTATTAACCACTGATTTCATCTCTCCAGCCCCATTCACTAAATTTTAGTAAACAAAATCAGACTGTGGATAATACTTGTTATGGCTTAAAGGAAATAAGTATGGAATATATTCTTGTGCCATAGCTTTCCTAGTCTGAGGCAGTTTCCCCTGTGTAATAATTACCATTATTACATGATTATATTCCTCCTTACACAAACTGTTAGAACAAGTATGCATGTTTTTCTTTCATAACTCTGCCTCACTTCACCTGCTCAAGTTAGCCAAGGTAGTAACTTGCCCATTGGAAATAGTAGCATAACATTATAACAGTGATAATGTAGGCTACATTATCATAAGCTAATTCAGAAAGTTATTATGTAGCATTGAGTTTATGTAGGCATTGCCTATTAGGATACCATTGGTATGCAGAGCTTTGCAAAAAGGATTGCACCTGTGTATTTGAAATGGGAACCTCCTGTGACCCCTGTGTTTGAGTTGAACAACTTCCGAAATGACTTCAGTTATAAAGGGTATGAGATTGCCCCTTAAGTTTTGTTTATCAAAGAGCTAAGGGCTTACCCTCAGTAAATCCCCTTTGCTAGGCTTGGAGTTTAGAAACCCAAGGAAGGACAAGGTCGCTTCCCCAAGAAGCTGGCCATATGGGTTTGGCAGAGGAGGTAGAAAGGGTAAACACATGAGTGTAAATGCCCAGGCAAGGCTGCCTAGGTGAGCTTTTGGCACTCTGAGATCTACTGCCCTGAGCCAAGTCTGATAGAGGGAATGGCAGGGGAGGCTAGGAGGGGGAAGGGCAGTGCTGAGGTGCTGGAGCTGGGTACAGTAAACAGGAGGAAGATCCCTCCTGACAGAGTGGGTGGGCACAGCCAAGAGAGTAGGAGAGAAGAGTGGGGGTAAGGAAGAAGGAATCTCACATCCTGAGGGGGCTCTCTGATCCAGGCTAAATGAGATTAGACTTTATTCTGAGCACTCCGTTGAAGAACTTTATGCAGACGGTGACATAATCAGTTGGCGCTAGATGTCTCATTCTTATTTAAAATAAAATAATTATACTTCGATATAAATTGGTACAAAGCCACACTTGTTTATCATCTCCCTTAGTGAGTGCTTTTCCCATTTCCCAAACCCGGGGCTCCTTGGCCCTTGGTTGGGGCAATGGGGCTGTGCTGAGGCTCTTTTTGCCTGGAGATCGTTGTTGACGAAGTTGTTGTCTTTAAAAATCATGTCAGTGTTTTTGGTCTTCAAGTTTGGCAGCGCCTGCCTCCAGAACCCGAGGAACAAGACCTGCCTGCGTTAGTGTGCTGAACACACTGGCTTCTGAGCTGCAAATGTTTTCTAGATAACAGTGTTTGGTTCACCCCGCCCCTCACTACTAAGGTCGTGTATGGGGGCCAGAGTCAATGTGGGGTGTTGCTCTCAGTCACTCTCCACTTTAATTTTGGAGACAGGGTCTCTTACTAAACCTGGAGCTTCCTGACTCAGCTAGCCTGGCTGGCCAGTGAGCCGCGGGGGATCCTCTTATGTAACCCCACCCCCAACCCCACACACACCCCAGCACTGAGGTTACAGGGGTGCACCACTCTGCCTGTGTTGTACCTGAGCGCTAGAGATCAGAACTCAGGTCCTTGAGCTTGCACAGAAAGCACTCTGCTGATCGAGCCATCCCCATAGAGCCTTTTTATTTATTCATTGTAACAAGAGTCATCCTAGTTGGGAAGGCAGCATCTGTGCACTGCTCTAAATGCACTTGAGGAGGCTCGTTACTCAAGTAGAATAACCATGACATCAGGATTGCAGGCAGGAGTAAGCGCATGGAGGTAAAGCGAACCCTCGACATGGACTCAAAAGATTCTCTTAGTGGAGTCACCATCTTTGTGACTCTTCGAAGTCCCTCGCTCCTCAGTGATAATTTGAATGTTCGCTCTAATCATACCGTCATTTGAGAGCTCAGGGAGGGTTAGGTGAGTTCAGACGACACCTGGCTATAAGAAGTCCTCAGTGCGTGTCTCTTATCCGTGGCTAAGGGCCACGGTAAATCTCAAGATTGATGTCCTGTTTTAAGAGCCTCGCTATTGGCGATCATTCTGCTGTCATCCGCTGGATGACATGCTCCTTCTAGTTCAATGCCTCTCGTTTAAAAGTTCTTTTTTTACATTACATTTAGACCAGATGCTGCTGCTCAAAGGAGCCAGACTTTTCTCATACAGCTCTGAGACTTTGAACCTGAGGATCCCTGTGGTGGCCTACTCATGCTTTGGATAGCAATTGCAGGCCGTTTAAGTATGGAGCTAAAGAAATGTGAGACATAGCAAGAAGACAGCTGCTGTTATTTAACCACAAACAGATAAGATTCAGAGAGTACAGCCTAGCGTGGTGGCGCATGCCTTTAATCCCAGCACTAAGGAGGCAGAGGCAGGCAGATCTCTGTGAGTTTGAGACCTGCATAGTGGTTTACATAGAGTTCCAGGCCAGCCAGGGCTATGTAGGGCTACCGTCTCAAACAAACAAAAATTTGGGGAGTACAAAAGGGAAAAAAATCAAGATGAAATAAAGCTACAGTGGGCCCTTCTGAAAGAGAGCGTAGGACAGCCACTGGGTAAAACAACACACCGAAGATAACTGCAAGAGCAGTTTGCGATGGCTACGTCTTAGACCTTCCATATGTCAGTGAGCTGTGGGGCTCAAACAGGTCATGTCCAAGCCACATCCATAGACTCAAGGTGGCATCAGTTCCAAGTCTAAGAATAGTAATAAGCTCCTTTCAGCTTGACTTGAGTTGCTCGACTCAGTGTGTGACCGTGGAATAGAGATCTGGAGCACTCAGAATGGAACTCGGGAAGATAAGCTGTCCGTGTTCTCGGTAGAGGACTCCAAGGAAAGATTGCACCCCCGAGCAGTGAGAAGCCACAGGAGACCACTTGTTCTGTCCGTTTAGCCTCTTTCATCATCTAGTTTTCTAAGACATGTTAGTAGAAACGCTAACATGGCACGTGGTTCTTACTCCCTTCCCTCAAGTAAAGAAAACTAAGCCGCTGTTTGTCGCACTTGCCCCGCCCTCTCTCCGCCCCTGTGCCTATTACGTCATAGCATGCAGCCTCCTCTGTTTGATTGCACTGAGCATGAGTCGTGTCTAGCAAGACTGGAATGTTTTTCCCTAACAAATTTCCGTTCGTGCTTTTAATATGTCACAGTCCTGTACACGACTCTGTTGCTTTTATGTATTTATTTTTTTTAACAGCATCCATTTTTCCAATTAAAAAATAACATTATAATAAGAGAGTCTTCTTTTTACCAATTAGGTCAGAGTCCTAAAATTTTAAGACCCAAACCCCATGGTTTAGAGCGAACTGATTCACAAACCATAGGTGACTTTGCTACAAGAAGAAAGGGTATGTACCTGTATGGGGCATTGGGAATTTATTTATTTTTATACTTTTTTTTTTTTCTTCCAAAGAAAAAAGGAAAGAAAAAGAAAAGGAGAGCTTAAGTAGTACTGCTGCTGCAAATTGCTTTCCGCTATGTTATCTCTAAAGAGAATACATCTCATAAGGCACAGTGAGTCTGTCTGTTCTGGCAGTAACAGCAGCCGGAGGAATGTTCGATGACATGTACACCATAGTCAGCCTTGTCTCTGCAGTATTCCCTTAGCTTTCTAGGCAGCAGCAAATTGTTTTGTTCTTGCTTATGGGATGCTGTGAGCCCCAGCTGTCTCCTGTCTTTGTGTATGTATATGTTTCCTGTTCTGAAATAGAATAAAAAATGTCAGTGTTTTCACTATGTCATGACTTGAAAGTGACAGCTAAACGCTTATTCACCTATTTGTATTTAAACAAAACAGGAACATGAAGAGAGGTCACATTCATTGAGCCCAGTATGCTGTACCTGTCTATTTTAAGGTTACAGATGGGTAAAATGCTTAACTCAGACTCAGTGATAGGTGTTTATTATGCTTGCTCTGTGAGCCTGTGTGACCTGTAGCTTTGAAATGACTACTTTGTGCTCCCATGGTAGGTATAAGGTAGTTGACGACTAGGGTTACATATTTTTGAACAAAAAGTAAGGAAACCTGGGGAAATTTTTGATGATTCTTTTGGTTTGGGACGTAGCAAAATTTCCAGTGCTTTCTACGCATGGTTCTATGTGTGTTGTTCTACACTGATGCTTCAGTAGCGGGGAGCACGTTTTAAACAGATGAGTCCCCCTCTTCCCAAAGATGAAAATTGTAGAGCAATGGATTCATGAGAATAGTTCCCAGCAAGCTTAAAGCAATTCTCACTTTTACATTCTCATTTAATGTACATCTATAAGATCTGGATTTACGTTAAGAAGCAACAGCAGCAGGGCTTGGACCTTGAGTTGAGAGTCGTGCAGCACCATTGTAGCTTCTGTCATTGAGCGTTTGACTGTGTTGCTACAGACCTTGTTCTCGTGAGTGAGGGAGTGTCTGCCTACCGAGTATAAACTGTACAATCAAGAGGATCTTGTTTATTTTTGCCAAGGTCTCTGCACTCAAGACGTCCCTTCTCTTTCTTTTCAGCCAAGCCAGCACCTTTAGAAATAAAACCTCTGTCAGAATGGGAAGAGCTGCAAGCCCCGGTCAGATCCCCCATCACCAGGAGCTTCGCTCGGGAGTAAGTACTTTGCTGAAAACACGGGGTTTGAATAGCAGGCAATTAAAATTGTTTATTCCAAGGGAAATAAGCCAAAGAGCAGTCTAGAGAAGCCCCCCTTTCAAGGTTGCACAAGGTCAAAATTATCATTTGCTATAATAAAAATCTCTAATATGTAACTATAAAAGAATGAAGATTCTAGAAAGAATACATGTTATCACTTATTTTTATACGGGAGTAATTTGACACCTATTCCTAGAGATTCATGACGGTCACTTCTTTCCTTAGCTCCTCTAGATTTCCCATGTCCCCTCGACCTGATTCTGTGCATAGCACAACATCGAGCAGTGACTCTCATGACAGTGAGGAGAACTACGTCCCCATGAACCCAAACCTGTCCAGCGAAGATCCGGTATGTGCGGTCCTTGTGTTCCTCTCTCCCTACCTGAGCTGCCCTCGAAGCCAATCCAGCTGAAAATATTCTTAGCATCTGTACGCTGTTACCCTCATATCTTTCTTCCTGTACTTTGACTATCTTTTTTAATGATTTTGCTTTCTTAAGTATTGTCATAGTCAAATTGCTCTGTCATTAGAGTTGTAAATCACTGAAAAATATAAAGGTTTTTGTGTTAGCTTTCTACTGCAATAACAAATTCCTGAGACAACCAACTTATACGGAGAGGCAGTTTGTTTGGCTTGTAGTGCGAGGAGTCTCTGTGGTTGCTTAGTTTTGTTGATGTGGGCCTGCGGTGAGACATGGCTATGGCTGGTGGGAGAGCAAAGCTACTTGTCTTGTGACCTGTAGCAAAGTGAGAGAAGGAGCCGAGATCTCACACCCTATTCAGGACATGACCCAGTGACATAAATAAAGACTCTACCTCTTGAAGATTGCACCATGTCTCAGTAGTGCCATTGTGAAGATCAAACCCTCCCACACCTCACCCTTTGAAGGGCATTTCACATCCATTCTCCAGGGGTTTAGAGATGTGTCCCAGCTGTACTTCGTTTAAGATATTCTCAGTTTTGTTTTGTTTTTTTTCTATTTGTCAAGAAAATCCCCTGGCAGTGTGTTAGAGTGAAAACCTCCAGCCCCAGGGTTCTGGAAGAATTGTCTTCTTCAGAAAGTCTCTGACATCTTTCAGTTATGCTAAAGAGACGATTAGAGAGAAAGTCATTATAGTCAGAAGTCAAATTGAGGAAATAAAATCAAGAATTTTGTGTACCTTATGACGTTAAGGCAGGAGAGTACTTTGATTTGCCTGATATATCCAAATAAACATGAGCTGATGAATTTGTGAAATATCCAAATAAACAAAAATGGCCCAAGAGGGCCTGGAGAGATGGTGCAGCCGCTAAGAGCCCTTGCTGCTCTTACAGAGCACTGGAGTTTGGTTCCCAGCACCTGCTTCAGATGGTTCACAGCAGTAACTCTACCCCCAGGGGATCTGGTGCCCCCTGCTGGCTTCTGTGAGTACCTACACACACATGCACATATCCACATATCCACATACATAACACACTTTCTTTTTAATGACCCATGTGGTTCTAGCTCCCCATGCTACCAGCTTCCAGGTCTCAGTGGCCCACACAGTCTTTCATTAAAAAAAAAGAATGTGTTTGTTAAACAAGGTTCATCAGAACTCTTAACTCTTGGAACACAGTATGTTGATGGAATGCCATGGAAATCATGGGTTCTAACATGCTCTTGGATTTATTAAATCAGTGTAAAAAAAATTAAGAGTCTCAGAAAGTTAGGACAGATACTACATCTGTGTGTGAAGAGCAAGTCACACATCATCAAATGAGCCCTTAATAGGTCACCTAATTTTTGAGTCATAGTCCAACATTACTGCCATAAGTATTGTTAGGTAATAACAGAAACTTCAATTTTTGTATATTTCTTAAGAAGTTTAGAAAAACAGCACTATTGTTTTATTTTGTTCCTTGATGTGCAGAATACTTATAATGAGTCTCAGAATCTTAGAGTGTCTCTAAAAAACTGTGTGGGGAAAATACTAGGTAAAAGGCAAGTAAAGAAACAGGCTGTTCCCCACTGAGACTGGAGCACGGGCCAATAGACTTCCTTTTAGAAGCTGAATTCCAGCCCTACTTTAAGATGAAAAGAAAGTCCGGTTCTAGCAATAATTAGACATAGTGTTCAGCCAGGAGTGTTGACAAATTCTCTTGAGGAATAGCTAGCTGGAGTTAACTGTGCAGGTCCTAGAGATGTATGCATCACTTTCACAGCTTTATAATACTGTAAAAACTGCCCCAGCCAGGGAAGGCAGGGTGTGAGTGTGTTTGCACTGGTCACCTTTAGACACAGTGTTCCCTACACTCCAAGCTGAGATTGAAAGATCGTGTCCTTCAGAGGAAAAAAATTGCAATTACGCATTGCAGGGTTGGGTTTTTTTTTTTGTTTTTTGTTTCTTTGTTTTTGTTGTTGTTTTTTTCCCTTAACTTAGGAAAAAGAAGGTGCCGGCCATTTTAACTGGGTGTACAAGTGTCCCTGAGCTCTTCTGAGCTGTGCCATCCATCAGTCTGAAGTCCTTGCCACGGTCAGCTTCACATCTCCACCTGAGGAATGTGCTTACTCTTTGGCGCCGTCCTCTGTCTTCCTACTTTTGATACCTGATTTAGAGAGTGGGCTTTATTGTGCAGTTTCTTTCAGGAAGGAAGGGATCAAGCTAAGAGAAAATGGAGAGAGTTAACTGGAAAAAGTGGCGTCATGATCCATATTCTTTACTTAACACACGCTGAACTCTCTAAATACCTTAGAATTAAAGGTGGATGTTTATTTATTAAATTTTTCATGCAATCTATTTTGGTCATGTTCTTTCCCCTCCTCCACTTCCTCCTAGGTTCCCCCACCCCTTAAAAGCAAGAAATATGAAGATCCCTCACTATAAAAACGTAATTGAGTAATACATATATAGTTTTTTTTTTTTTGAGACACGATTTCACAGCTGTAGCCCAGGATGGTCTTAAAGTTATAATTCACCTGCACTACTTGAGCAATGGACACTTCCCAGTGGGTAGCTACACCACTGGGAAATAGGACTGCCTCCCCTGCAACTCCTCTGCCTGGCTCTCCTCAGGCCAAGTCTTAGTTTGACTGAACTGAAATTTAGAGCTCAGGAGTTCAAGACCATTCCTGGACAACATAGTGACCCCATGCCCCGGGGGAAAGGAGAGAAGGTGAGGGAAGAATGTCTCCTGCATGTCTGACCACTGCTGCTGTTCTGTGCTTTCAGAATCTCTTTGGCGGTAACAGCCTGGATGGAGGGAGCAGCCCTATGATCAAGCCCAAAGGAGATAAACAAGTGGAATACCTAGATCTAGACCTAGATTCTGGGAAATCCACGCCGCCACGGAAGGTGAGTGAGACCATGTTCTGTAGATAGTTCAGGCACACTTGGAAGGACCGTCTTCTTTGAGGAAATTTAGGATTAAACTTTAGTGACTATTGTTCCCTAAGTCACAAGCAACAGAATGATGAACACTGGTAGATTTGTGTTTGTTGTTTCTGCTAGCCCATACCCTTTATGGGTTGCCTCCTTGAGTGTCTATGCGTTTTCATTGCAAATTCATGGTTGAACTTTTGAAGACCTGAATTTCCTCCACAGACTATCTCTAGTTCCCTTCTAGAAGCCAGCTGAGATCACCACACTAGGACCCCATTGGCTTCCTTCGAGGGTCTCCAGCTAATCAGGAACCTGGGTTTCAGCATCACCTCCTTCCCTACTTCCTCCCCCACGCCCATTGCGCTGTATCAGCCCATGCTCAATGCAAAGACCTTTACCATACCAAGGCTTGCCCCCTTTCCCCATCATTCCCCCTACATCTGAGCTATTTCCCTGCTGTCTAGTGAGCCCCACAGAGTACTACTAACCGTGTATCTAGTTGTGTGTTAAGGGCAGGAGGGCTTCACCCTTTGTATTTTGTTTTCCTTTGAATATTACTTTGTCAAAAGTAATTGTCTTAGCTCTAAGAGTAAACAGCTGGTTTACTAATCCAGGGTGCTGATCCAGGCCTGAAAAAAGTCAAACATAAGCTTTAGAGAGACTCTGGTTCTGTGTGTTAGATGAACCAGGTTTTCTATGAATTTCATCCGTGGTGGGAGTATTAGTTTGAACAGTTCTATATGATTTTAAAATTAGGAGAAAGCAGTGTCAAGTTGGGGAAAGGGGTGAATAGTACAATTAAAGTGAAGTAATGTGATTTGGGTGTAATTTGAGGGCTGCATATATTTATCTTGTTTGTTATTGTTTGCTTTTGAGACAGGGTTTCGCTATGTAGCCCTGGCTAGCCTAAAACTCGTTACCTCAGTTGTTCTCAAACTGTAGGTCACAACCCCTTTGGAGGTTAAATGACCCTTTCACAGGGGTCACCTAAGACCATCTGCATATCAGATATTTACATTACGATTCATAACAGTAGCAAAATTACAGTTAGGAAGTAGCAGCGAGAATAATTTTATGATTGGGGACCACCACAACATGAAGAACTGCATTAAGGAGTTGCAGCATTAGGAAGGCTGAGAACCACAGCTCTACATAGACCAGGCTGGCCTTGAATTCATATAGAGATCCACGTAGCCAGGCCTCTCAAGTGCTAGCATTAAAGATGTACGCCACCACCCCAGCATATGTATCTATTTTTAAATCTTGAGTTTCACTCAGAACCATCCTCACAAATGGCACTTTGGGGGTGCATTTCTTTGTCCTTTAGCAAAAGAGCAGTGGTTCAGGCAGCAGCATGGCTGATGAGAGGGTGGATTACGTCGTGGTCGACCAGCAGAAGACCCTGGCTCTGAAGAGTACCCGGGAGGCTTGGACGGATGGGAGGCAGTCCACAGAATCCGAAACACCCACCAAGAGTGTGAAGTGAAGATACGCCACTGCCACTGCAGAACAAGCGAGAACTGAGCGGGAAGATGGATGCCCAGCAAAGATGACAATGCTTCTACTTTCTCAGTAGAGCCTCGGGCAAGTGGCGGCAGAGAAAAGGACCTCTCGGGCGCAGTCAAGCACATTAGATTGTAAATGGTGCTGTGTGGTATTGAATTTGTAACATGTAAATAACGTGGGGAAATAGTGTTTAAGTTCACGGAGAAACATCTGTCCCTAGTTAACACACCTGTAGTATTACTATATTGATGCACTTTGTCATTTACAACGTTGGTTTGGGTCTTCCCGACGTGCCCTAACAGAATTCCCTTGGGAGTTCTTTGCTCCTCACACTACTCTGTGTAACAATACTAAGTAAACTAAGCTACTTTGAATTCTGGAAAGCCCAGTTGAAGCTACAGGCTAATACCATTCAGATGAGATGTAGGTTTACAAATTTGCTTTTTCCTTAAAGGTGGTAACCATTAGCTTAAACTATAGAATAGAGTTGGGACTTCTCCTCCTTTGTTGTTTTCCAGAATACCGGGGGATAATGTATATACTGGTGTCAACGCCTAGTTCTCTGGCTCATGTGTACTTAGTTTTTAATAGTAGAACTCTGTTATTTTTGTTGTTGTGTTAGTTACAGTGTTTTTGGTTCATTGTGTGAAGGTTCTGCTGGGTAGGATCTTACACCTTGGAATGACTGACCCTGGTTACACTGTTAAGCCCACGAATCATCCGCAGCATGGATCAACGATCTGCTCTTACACTTGTTCACATGTATGAAACATTTCTTGCAAAAGGTAGATGATATGACTAATCAGGTACGTACAGGGCACTGGCGTGCTAATCCACTGATCAGGCTTAGACAAAGAGCTTCAATTAGGTTTCTATTAATCCTAATATTGGTTTAGAATTAATGAGACAGTTGGCATTCGCTGTCAGTTACAGCAACATACTGTGATTTTGGATTAGACAGTAATTCACATTATCACTCTTAAGAATGAAATCCTCTCTTTTGACACCGTAGTGCCCTTTCTATGATTTTTTTTTTTACACTTACTATTCTTCTTGGCCTTATATTTAAATCCCTATGCAATTAATGTTTTATATCTGCGTTTTTAAAAAAATGTCATTTTAAGTGATTCTTGTATGTAGCACCTACTGCTTTTATGAGTAAATGAATTAAGAATTTTGTACTGTGATTTGTATTCACTGCCCCGATTCTCAAACCGTTGGAGCCTTGCTATGCTGTGAAATCCTGTCATTGTGAACACCATCCGACCAGATCTCTGAATCCACCAGAGGGATGGTGCGAGCCTCTCACCTATAACATGGCATCGTCTGGTGTGGATGTTCAGACCATGAATAAGTGTTGCTGCAGTTACACTTGTCCGTCTTGGCTTTGCCACATAATTGGGAAAGCAGCTAGCATTGTCCATTGTTACCCAAGTTACGTACAATCTCTATGCATTGATCTGAGACTAATGGCTTGGGGAGGGGACACAGAGAACAACATGTCCACAGCTGAGGCTTGTCTCCCTCCCTTCAGACCTCTTAACTGTTGCCTGAGTACACAATGTGCCCTGATTTCTGGCCCACCGGCCACAGTACTGTGCCTAATCCGTGTACTATGCTTGTTTTCCCAGTCCAAAAGCTAAGTGTTCATAACTAGATAATTGTAGACGAGTAACATTGAATGCTTTTAAATGTTTGCTTCTTTTTAAACAAAAACTAAAACCCAGAACTGAATTTTGAGGTGGATTTTTAAATTAAAAAAAAAAAAAAAAGATTGAGTTTGGTGTGTGAGCTGTTTTTCTTTTTTTTTCCTTTTAATGTACTTTATTTTCTGTGAACAAGCAACAAGTATCAAGAAAATATATACCGGGGCTGAAGAGATGGCTCAGCGGTTAAAAGCACCGGCTGCTCTTATAGAAGACTGGGGTCCGTTGGTTTGAGCATCTACATAGCAGTTCACAACTATCTATAATTCTAGTTCCAGGAAATCTGACTCCCTCTTCTGGCTTCCAGACACTACACACGTGTGATCAGACCTGCATGCAAGCAAAACACACATACACATTTTAAAAAGTAAATTTTAAAAATGTTGTTGTAAGTATGTATTCTCTTTGAAACATGGCAGGAAGAGGAATAGAGAGATGACTCAGCGATGAGAGTACTTGCTTCTCTTGCAGAGGACCAGGACTTGGCTCCAAGTCCATGCCTAGTAGTTCATAGCTGTCCGTAACTCCGGTTCCAGAGAACCCAATGCCCTCTTCTGACATCCTTTGGATCCAGTGATGCACAGCGATGCAAGGAAAGAAAGGAAACGAATAATACATTCTACTCTTCGGTGTCTGAATATAATTAAAGACGTTACCGGTAGCCCATAAAAGGTCACGACCTTGAATTTTTGCATGTTCTGTAACAAAACTACCGAATGAAAACCAAGATCATTGAGATGCTTCTAAACTCTCAAACCACGTTGCACAGGTGGAAAAGAGAGGGAGTGTGTCATGTGGAAGATGAATGTATTGTTAGATTTCAAACACGATTATACAGGATTAATCCAGAAGTAAAATGCTTTCTGTAGAGCTGCCTAGCAGGGACCTGGTGGCATGCTTGCCTAGCAAGTGCAAACCCTTGGGTTCAGTCCCCAGCTCTGTATAAATGGTGCAACTGAGCATGGCAGCACCAGCATAATCTCAGCACTCGGGAGGTGGAGACAAGAAGATCGAAAAAGTTCAAAGTCAGCCTGGGCTACATTGAGACCCTGTCTCAAAACTATGTTTCCTGGAGCTGGAGAGATGGCTCAGCTATCAAGAGCACTGGTTGTCCTTTCAGAGGATCAGGGCTCTATTCCCAGCACCCACATGGGTCTGTAAGTCCAGACCTGGGGATCCCCACAGCTTCCTCTGACCTCCGAGGGTACTGCTTGCTGCCATGCGTAGACATACATGCAGGCAAAGTACTCATACATACAAAAATAGGATGTAAATCTATCAGTAGGCTTCAAAGAGTGAGGAACATGTGTCCTTTCTCCATAGCCTTTCAAAAAGTTCTGCTTTTGCAACTCTACAACATTCTTAATTTGCAGAACTATTATTATGCAGCATTATTTAAGAATTGAGGGGCTGGGAATGTAGCTTAGCGGCAGACCGTAAACTTAGCAAGCTGGGTCCAATCCACAGCTATGAAAAACAGAATTGTACTAGGAAGGCCTCTTGCTGTAGAAAGCTAAGACATATTAAACATCGCATTAATAATTTAAATTATGAGACAGTTACCTGTAGAGCAAACTTTTCCAAGCGTTTTTCAGCACCAGACTCTAAAATATTTATGTTATTCAGATACACAGAGCCAGGAGAATTCTTTTTTTTTTTTCCTCTGTTGTGTTTATCTCCATTATTTCTGGAGAACAATTTAAAAAAAAAAAACCCTCAGGAACTAGTTTATTTCTAGTTAGGTTTTTGTATTTGTGTGTGTGTGTGTGTGTGCGCGCGCACCACTCAGAAATTTCTCATTTTCACAAATGCAATTGCAAATATAAGTTAAAACACAAATATCTTGAGAGAGACATGGCGGCACTTGTCTGCAGGTGGCTAAAATTATGTTGCAAAATCTATTCAAAGATAAGTCATAACAAGAGAATTGTCTTCTCTTATATTTGATGTTCCCTTGCTTTTATCCCTTATTTTACAAAGCTATACGATCTTACAAAGGGTTTGACTGCCAAAACATGTTCTGTTTTCAAAAATCTGAGATTCAAACAGAAATGAAACTGTTTAACCCACAGAAGGCATCATTCAATGAGCTACCAAAATATTTTTCATCAGCATTCCATACATTTCTGCTGTGAGAATTTTAAAGGATTCTATAAAGGTATCATGGACATGTCTCTGTGTATATATACATACACGTACACACATACATGTATATGCATATATATTCATAAATACATATGTACATGTGTGTAGTATTGTATCCAACCATGGAGTAATATAGAAATACTGCTATAATTGTATGTTAAAGTTAGAATTTTTCTGGTTTATTTATTTGTGTATTTATTTATTTATTTATTTTGAGGCAAGGTCCAAATACATGAGCCTGTGGGGACATTTCACATTTGATCCACAACAGAACTCCCCAAATGCAGTCAGAGAGTCTTGAGAGTCTGGTGGTTTGTACTTCAGTGTGGATGGAGTGGGTGTGGGGGACACAGTTGCAGACCCTAACAGATAGATGCACCTCAGAAAAAGAACTGTCTCAGCTGTCAATGTAGAGGGTTCTGGCACACTTGGGGCAGTGATGGAAGAATTAGGAGTTTAGTCACCTGCTGACTGCATAGGTAGATCGAGGGAACCAACGGGGGCTGGTGAATTACCCTGAAAAATAGTAATCGACTCACAATGGTAAGGAGCCGCTGTCATTTTTTTTAACTAGGAGGTTGGTAAGAAGAGCTGACTTTGAAACCCAGCAAGGGAAGGAGAAGGGCTGCCCATAACACTTCGGTCTTAGCTAGGAGGATATAACTACGTCCACTCAGACGTGCAAGGGTCTCCATTTTTGAGGGACTCCAAATCAGGGTACCTCACTGGTAAGTTGCTGTTGGTAAAATCTACCTGTAGCTTGAATGCTCAATAGATTCTAAGGTCAACCTTCTGGAGAGAATCCAGCAGCAAGGTTCCCCTCTGGGGACTTGAGGAGGCAGAGAAGGAGGATAAGCCAGACAGGGAAAACAAAAACCTCAACAGTCACTGTACTTATCACTATGACAAGCCTATAATTAACAAACATTTATCAACCATCATCGAGGAAATAAGGACTCTTAACATTTTCTTGCTTAACTGCTGACCTAGCCTTTCCCAGAAGGCTTTCTTGTAGACTTCAGAAGCCGTAAAGATAAAAAGATAGCTAAGTGGATAAAGGCAAGCCTGACTACTCTAGTTTCATCCCTAGGACCCAACTCCCACATGTCGCCCTCTGACCGCCACAGGTGTGCCGTGGCACATGTGCTCGCACGCGCTTGCAGCCAGGCCGTGCGGGTCACTGATCTGACAGTCTGTTCCTTAGATAAAGCAATCACTGCAAACCCACAGGTAAGGCTGTGCATGGTTGCAACCAACAGCTGCTTTGGTGGCTTCTCGAATCCTAATGGAAGACCAGCCAGTGGTACGGTTCCTCAACCTGAATTCCTACTTGTCCCCATGCCTGGCATTCAGGTTATGACTGCTTTGTCACCTAAATGGTTTATAAATGTGCCCCACTTTGATTCTTTTAATGGCATGTATTGAGGGACTCCAATGGACTGGCGTTTCATTTTTGTATAATCACTTCTGTCCTCTCATTCCGATCCCCCGGGTTAGCCTATATAAGCACTGTTGCTAGGTTTTTATTGTTGCTGGTGGTGATGGGGCGGTTTTGTCATCGTCGTCTTGAAATATGGTCTCACTGTGTAGCCCTGGCTGGCTGTAACGCTCTATATAGACCAGGCTGGCCTTGAACTCACAGAGATCTGCTTGCTTCTGCCTCCTGCCTGCTGGGATTAAAGGTGTGCACTTGCACACCTGGTAACGCTGTTACTGTTTTGCTTTTCACAACTGTACCTATGGTTCACTGAGCACTTTCATTCACATCTAGCAGCATTTCCTGACAAAAGCCACACTGCCTGAGCTAAGTACTCACTTAGCTCTGGCTGTCTCTGTGCATATCGGGTGTGCTTTCCTTCCCTAATAACGACATTGCATTGTCTCAGCTGCAGTGTCTCCCAACAATAGAAATCTTACAAAGACTTCTTCCACACTGTTCTTCCATACTGTTTTGCCTTTTTGTGCTCATATGAATGCTTAAGATCAAGAAAGCAATCGAAGCCGGTCAAGATGGTACACGCCTTTAATCCCAGCACTCAGGAGGCAGAGGCCAGCTTGGTTTACACAGTACCAGTGAGTTCCAGAGCCAGGGCTACACAGAGAGGCCCTGTCTCAAAAAAACAAAAAAGAGAAAGGAAAACTATCGACAGCAAATGGTGGGGGGTGGGGGTGAGGTGGAGGAAACCAGTTACGGAAATCAATACGGAATTTTCTCAAAATCTGAAAAACTAAAACTACTCTCTGAGCTGGGCGTGGTGGTGGCAAACCTTTAATCTCAGCACTCGGGGGGCAGAGGCAGGCAGATCTCTGACTTCGAGGCCAACCTGATCTACAGAGCAACTTGAAGGACAGCCAAGTCTGCACAGAGAAACCCTGTCTCGAAAAACCAAAACAACAACAACAAAACCCATATCCTATAACCATCAATACCACTCTTGGCAGATACACAAAGGACTCCCGTGTTCTGCCACAGAAATGCCTGCCCAGCCACGCTTGTTGCCGCTCTGTTCACCACAGCAAGGACATGAAAGCTACGGGGACGACCTCCACAGATTAACGGATAATTAAAAGCTGGTATAAACACACAATGGGATTTTTATTCAGCTGTAAGGAAAAATGGAATTCACAAGAAAATAAGTAGATCTGGAAAGCAGTATGTTAAGAGAAGAGGCCAAAACTCAAAAAGACAAAAAACAGAATGTTCTTTCTCGTATCCAGATGCTAACTTTTAATGTGGGGGGGGGGCATGGGTACAGGGCACGAAACTATAAAGGAGACTGCAGGGGCTGCAAGGGGGAGAAGGTATTAGATTTTGGGGGGAGATTAAGGGATGCGCGTGGCAGGGAGGCAGAAAGGAGGCCACAGGGAGGAGAAGGACACGAGAGAAGGGGGTTAGAGGGGAGAGTGACAGGGAAGAACCAACAAAAATAATTTTGTTTGAAAATGTCATGATAAAACCTAATACTGCAACAATAAAAAGAGCTTATAGCTCTCCTCCTTCCGTGATCGGTTATTGACAGACCCACTCCCGTGCATGCCCAGTGCAGGTAATCACGGCTGTGCTTTCATGATTGCAAAGGCTGTGTTGAGAATTAAAAAAGAAACAAAAAACAAGAAAACCTCTGCCAATCCGAAACATAACGATGTAAAACAAAACACCAAAAAATTAATAATGTGAAGTGGCAAGCTTCATGAAAACACTTAAGTGATTTCTTTATATCGTGTTCTTCACAGCCCTTTCTTAAATTTCATACATAAGTCTAAAGAAGTTCACAAAATATTGTTCCTTATAAACGTATTTCTTTCTACATGATGGTTTGGATAAATACTACAACCACACATTCAAAGCGTGAACACATTTTCTTCTTCCTATATCCAAGTTATGTATCCTTCCAGGATATTTTGTGCTATCCTGGATACATTCGCCTGTGTTTATGAGACTTAAACTAGGTCCAACTGAAAGGGATTGTTCTCTCTAGACTTTCTGCAGCTATGGATTTATTTTGTTGACTGCGCCGCCTAGTGGACCAAACTGAATCTGCAGGGCCTACTGACAATTGGAATACAGGCACATTATTACTGTGCTGGAATTGAGTTACTTTAACATTTTTTTAATTAATTAAATTTGCTCTTTAATGATTTCACCTGTGTACATAATGCATACCAACTGTTCTTTCTTCACTGTCTCACATTTCTCTACTAACACTGTCTACCCTCCCCAAGTCTCTTTCTCATATTCATGTCTATTCATTTTGTTTTGCGACCCACTGAGTTTAGCCGGGGGGTATCTGTCCTTTCAAGGGTATGGGACTATCCAATGGAGCCTGGAAGGCTCAGCAGTGAGTAGACACCTGAAGAGAATGACTTCTCCCTCTCCCAGAGTCTTTCAGAGTCCAATAGTTCAGCACAAGCTTCTCCTCCTTCCGTGATTGATTATTGACAGACCCACTCCTGTGCATGCCCAGTGCAGGTAATCACGGCTGTGCTTTCATGATTGCAAAGGCTGTGTTGAGCGTAGAGGATGGCACTCCGCAGCCCTTCTGTCTTCCAGCTCTTACCCCTGCTTCCTAATGCTCCCGGAGCCGTAGAGGAAGCGTGTGGACGTCTTGTTTATGGCTGAGCCCTCAACATTCACTTGATCTCAGCATCTTGGGAGCCACAAGTCTCTGCATCCGCAGCCATTCACGGCAGAGGGGCCTGTCTGACCGAAGCTGAGAGTAGCTTGTGTTCATGGGTATAACTGTACACATTTAAAAGGCAGTTTGATGCTATGTTGATTTAGTTGGACAACAGTATTAATCCCCACGCCCCTCCCGAACCTATGCCTCACCCCCATCCCCACCCCCAGCATGAGTTGTTAACCAGTCTTCCGTGCATAGGTTCTCTCCCATGGAATGTGTCTCAGATCCAATCAGAAGGTGGTTGGTTACCCCTACAACACGCCTGTTGTAATTGCTCAAGTGGGAACGTCTTTCCTAGATGTTGGTTTTGTGAACCCTGGGCTCTCAAGTAGCCAAGACCACCCTGACGCCTTCTTCACACTTACCTGTCCACCTAACCCCCATCCATCATCCTGCACACTGTTAGGGTTAGCCGGTGGACTTCAAAGAAACCACCAGTCAGTCAGACTGCTGCAAAACCCTGGAGGCTTTATTGTTATCCGTCGCCAGTCCGGTCCCTCATGGATCAAGCATGGCAGGCCGATTCCTTTCCCCAGGCACTTTTATGGGGTTCAGGGGAAAGGGCTCTGGGGATGGGGGCTTGTGCAGCTCTGATTGGCTCAGAGCTCTCTATGTTAGACTAATTTGTTGGGAGTTTGCGCCCACGTGCAGGTGGGAATGGGGGGGGGAGGTCAATCCGTGCCCTTGGACTAGCCATACATGAGACAGGGTGGCACCTGGTATGCGGGGGAAGGAAGAATTCTGCTGATAGGTGTTAAGCTTAATGGTCATTTCCCTGTGGCTGGGGAGGAGACTGAAGAGTACTGTTAATGGCTGTACTTGGGAAGGCATCTCTCAATAGAAGGCATCTCTCCCTACAAGTGACGGCTAGCACTCAGGTGAATCACCCATGACTGGTAGCACTCAGGTAAATTCCTAGGTTTTATATTTCTTAAATCCATTCACAGCAATGAGCAAATGCTCATGGCTGGGGCAGAAGGGTTCAGAAAATTCATTCAAGGACCCTTCTGGACACGTGGTGAGCCTCTTCTTGCTGCCCTGAGAACCTCCCTTCTTCTGACCCTGCTCATTTGCACTCCCACCAGTGGCTCCTGATCCTCCTGCTGAGCCCCAGGGTCCTCTTTCTAAAATTCCATGAACCCCTTCCTTTTCTTTCCTTGGTTCTTTCTGCTCACAAGAACTTGTGTCTGATGCTCCTCTTTGCATTTTTCCACAGGGCAAGATCAAGGAGCCCTCCACCATTATGGGTCAATGACAGCTTTTTACCTTACACGAGCTGGTCTCTGCGGGGTCACCAATGTGGATGTTGGAACTTCTGGAAAGGTAGCCACATAAAGCAGCTAGCATCTAGATGCTGAGTACTGAATCCAGGCCCCTGCAAGGTCACTCAGGCATCATAAGCGCCTGCAGGTTTTCTTGTAGAAACAAATTCTCATATATGATGCCTGCACATCTCCATCTTCTGATTCCATCATTGTTTGTAAGAAAGTCTGCCATGCTTGGGGACACAGCCTGTCACTGAAAGACCAGGGTGATGGAGGCAGAAGGGTGGAATGTTTGTGCGGAGAACTAGGAATGATCCTGACTCTAAAATTTAAAAACGAAAGAATATAAAAGAAAGAAAGAAAAGAAATGAAAAGAAAAAAGGAAGCGAAGGTTCGGATCGTACCTCTACAGTATTCACAAAGTCCTTGGTTTGATTCTGAACACACAACCACTTAAAAGAAACCAAAGGTTCTAACAGGGCCTGTGCATATAGGCCAGCAATTCTCATGCTGAGGGGCTCAAGCAATTTGGGGCTTGAAGGACTCTGTCCCAGGGTTCGATTAAGAACTGCTGCATAGCAGTAATTTCCCTTAAGTTCGATAGAAGTAGCCTTGCAAAACAACAATTACAGGTAGGCAACAGATTAATTTCATTGTTGGGGTTCTCACAACACGAGGATCTGTCTTACAGTGTGGCAGTCTTAGGAAGGTTGAGAACCACTGTGTAGGAATAAGTCACACCTGAGTGAATCCTGCTCGATAGCAGATCATGATCGGCCCTGAGTGATTGTGGAGAGTTGGTATGTTGTGGGTCCTGAATCAAATATTATAGGGTCACTTCGGACTTGTAAACAGCCACTTTGGCCATTTTTCTTTATGACCCCTTTTGCCATGAATAGATGTCAATGTTCCTTCCAACCCAACGCTGATCCCCTCAGGATGTGGTGTTCATTTCTGACTTTGTCCTGTAACTCTAGAAACGCCATGTATCGTTCCCACCATGGAATCCACTATATCGGGCATTCCTACCGTGTTACCCTGAGAGACAGTCATGTAAATGGCTTCAAATACATCTTCAGTCCCCTCTAAAGCGAGGGTTAAGCTTTCAGACCAGCTTGAGATCCTTGCTGAGTTTCCTCTTTGCATCTTTGCACTAGGCAAGATCAAGGAGCCCTCCTCCATTATGGGTCAATGTCAGCTTTTTAACTTACACCAGCTGATCTTGCAAGGGTCAGCAGAGTGGATGTTGGAACCACTGGAATGGTAGCCACATATAGGACCTAGCACGTAGATACTGAATACTGAATCCAGGCCCCTGCTAGGGCAACCAGGCATCATAATTGCTCTGGAGGTGATTTTGTAGAAAAAAACTCTCCCATTGGATGCCAGCACATCTCCATCATCTGATTTCTTCATTGCTTGTAAAAAGGTTCTGCCACACTTGTAGACAAGGGTCTCTCACCGAGCTACAACAGAGGTTAAAGCAGAAGGGTGGATTGTTTGTGAGGGGAGCTCAGATAGATCCTATGTCAAAAAACTGAATGGGAATGAATAGAAAAGACAAGGAAAGGAAAGGAAAGGAAAGGAAAGGAAAGGAAAGGAAAGGAAAGGAAAGGAAAGGAAAGGTTTGGATTGTACCTCTACAGGATTCACAAAATCCTGTGTTTGATCCTTAGCACCCAAACACTTAAAAGAAACAAAAGTTTCTAACAGGGCCTGTGCATATAAGCCAGCAATTCTCATGCAGGGGGCACAAACAATTTGGAGACTGAAGAACTTTGTCCCTGGATTTGATTAAGAACAGCAGCATGTCAGACATTTGTATTAAGATTGATAGAAGTTGATTAGCAAATCAAAAGTTACTAATTAGCAACAGAATAATTTCATTTTTGATGCTCTCACAACACGAGGAAGTATATTAAAGTGTGGCAGTCTTAGGAAGGTTGAGAACCACTGTGTAGAAATAATTCACACTTGAGTGAATCATGCTCGATAGCAGATCATGATCAGCCCTGAGTGATTGTGGAGAGTTGGTATGTTGTGGGTCCTGAATCAAATATTATAGGGTCACCTCAGACTTGTAAACAGCCACTTTGGTCATTTTTCATTATGGCCACTTTTGCCATGAACAGATGTCAATGTTCTTCCCTACTCTACGCAGATCCACTCATGATGTGGTGTTCATTTCTGACTTTGTCCTGTAACTCTAGAAATGCCATGCATTGTTCCCACCATCGAATACAGTATTTCTGACAACACGATTCTGTGTTCATGAGACACAGGCATTCGAATGGCTTCAGAAAAACATCTCCAGGCCCCTGTGAAGCTAGGGTTCAGCCTCCAGACCAGCTTGAGACAGATGCAGTACCTATCAAGTGCGGCACAAACGCCACCTTGTGGCTGCAGACTGCCACTGCGGAGGCAGGCAACTTCAATGGAGTTTCCTTCATGGTTGTACTCTGAACCCTTCTGCCCCTGCCATGAGCAAGTGCTCATGCTCATATTTGGGACTGAATGGTTCAGAGAATTCATTCTAGGACCCTTCTGAACACATGGTGAGCCTCTTCTCACTGCCCTGAGAACCTTCCTTCTTCTGACCATGCTCAATCGCACCCTCACCAGTGCGTCCTGATCTTCCTGCTGAGCCCCAGGGTCCTCTTTCTAAAATTCCATGAACCCCTTCCTTTTCTTTCCTTGGTTCTTTCTGCTCACAAGAACTTGTGGCTGATTCTACTCTTTGCATTTTTCCACAGGGCAAGATCAAGAAGCCCTCCACCATTGCGGGTCAATGTCAGCTTTTTAACTTACACGAGCTGGTTTTTGCAGGGGTCACCAATATGGATGCTGGAACTTCTGGAAAGGTAGCCACATAAAGCAGCTAGCATCTAGATGCTGAGTACTGAATCCAGGCTCCAGCAAGGTCACTCAGGCATCATAAACGCTTGGAGGTTATCTTGTAGAAAAAAATTCTCCCATTGAATGCCAGCACATCTCCACCATCTGATTTCTTCATTGCTTGTAAAAAGGTTCTGCCATGCTTGTAGACACGGGCCTGTCACCGAATACTACGGAGGTTGAAGCAGAAGGGTGGATTGTCTGTACAGGGAGCTCGGAGAGATCCTATCTCAAAAAACTGGAAGGGAAAGAATAGCAAAGGAAAGGAAAGGAAAGGAAAGGAAAGGAAAGGAAAGGAAAGGAAAGGAAAGGAAAGGAAAGGAAAGGAAAAGAGACTAGGTGGCCACGAACTCAAAGAGATCCACTTGCCTCTGCCTCCTGAAAGCTGGGATTTGCATAGTGAGTTCAAAGTCAGCCAGAGGCATTTAGTGAGACTATGTCTCAAAAAAAAGTCTCCTCCTCCTCCCACAAGCCATCCTAAAACTCTGCCTCCAGTCTTGTGAGACATCTGTTCACTCCTGCATCCTATTCAGGTCACTCCCTGTCCCAGTGACCAGTACCTGCCTCTCCCTTTCGCTCCTTTCAGCCAGCCTTCAGGGTGACGCACAGCACTCTGTCCTGAAGCCATTCCTGGAGCTCCCAGAGACCTTTTTCTCCACTTAAAATAGACATCCACTGCCTGGCTTCACTCTCAGTCCTGTGGACTGAGCCAATCTGCCAGATGACTAATTTTGTTCTTTTTTTTTAAGTAATAGTTTTAATTTATTGTCTGACAATATCATACATATAAACAATGTATCTTGATCGTTTCTCCCTTGACTTGTTTCAGGACTCCCTCCAGGTTCCTGAACAAGTGCCCCTCCCACCTTCCTTGGAAGGCCTGTGTGTGTGGTGGGGGGGGCGGGGTAGGGGGTGTTGTTACTAGAAATACTGGAGAGTAGCAGGAGAGCCATCGGATGATACCAAGGAACTCAGGCTTTCTATGGAGTTCTTAGTTTCAGTTAAAAAAAACAAACAAAAAAGAAAAAGAATTAAGGAAGACTAAAATGGAAGTTCAAGAGCAACATGTTCATTTTTAAAAGTAAGCCCCAGGCAGGGCAGGCAAACTATAAATCTCGAAGCTGCCAGAAGAACAATGGAAGCAGAGGTCAGCCACTGACAGGCAGCCACAGGACAGGGAGGGGAGCTTTAAAAAGAGAGTAAGGGAATCCAGACTGTTAGTCTAGTAGTTTAAAAGCATAATGGAAAGAGAGGTGGGGGGAGTTCTGCCCTTCAGAAACTTTAGGCGCAGATGCAGCCATATCTCTAGGCAGCTCAGCTCTTAAAGACTGCACTAGGATGGGAGAATTCTGGGAAGCAAATACACATTATCTTAAGGTGAATCCTCCTCCCTAGCCAGGTGCCAGATCAGCTTTGCTGGATTAACCCTGGATTTGTCCCCACCTAGAGGTAGATTCCATTCTCCTCCTCCAGTTTTTAAAAATAACCCTCTCAAGTTATTAGTGCTGCCTCCTTGAGCATGGGCAAGCTACATATGGCCATATCTCTGAAAAAACTAAATGTTGCCTGCCCAGATGGCCATCAATTTCTAGGGGTGGAGCCTCAGGATCCCTTTCCCCAGCTGTGTTGGATTTACTACTGACTGGTTTGACTCTTGCGGAATATAAACAATTAAGAGACAAAATTGAAAGGGTTTTAATATAAATTAAATCTTCTATAACAGGTCATATTGTGCTGTTTAGGAAAGGATAGCCTCACCTGAACCAAACACTTGGAAAACATAGTGAGCTAGGGGCTGAACTTATTGTTAATCTCACCAGAAGAAAAAAAAGACCATTACCACAATTGAGAGCCAAATTGGAAGCAGACTTTAATACTGGCCAGAAATGATGGACTCTGGCTAGGTCCATTTTGAGGTTTCCAGAGAATGGCCCTGACATTCTGGGGTTCCCAATGTAGGATCCCAGAATCATCCCAAGAAACCACCAAGATCATGTATGCAAAGTGCAAGAGGTGACTTATTCTGTAGTACATATGGGGGTCAGCCACTTTTCAAAATGGAGAGCACCAAATGCAGCTGCGTGGGCCTTTTAAAGGAAACAGGCAATTGCATGGGGATCTCTCTGATTGGTCAGGATCTAAACACTGGATTGGCTTGCTGTATCTCATAGGGAAGCAAGGGATTTCTGGGAAAGTGAGGATTTTACCTGGAAGTGGAGAACCCGGGTCAGTGCCACCCAACACTAGGGGGTGCTGGTTCCATCTGGCAGAGGCTTATAAAGGCAGAACCCACATAGCTATGTATTTCCCACCAGGTCCAGTCAGGGGCAAGCATATATCCTGCTATACTTCCTGCCTTGTATACCTCCTGCCTACAAGTGATTCAGCACATCCAATGTCATTGGGTTATCCAAGCTTGCTTAAGGAATGGAAAATATGTGGCTTGTTATCTTTTATGAACAACCCCAGGAAGTTATTTGTCCTTGGGCAAGTGGGCATTACATGATTATCTGGATTTGTTTGTTTGTTTGTTCTATAGATTTCTTAGGCACAGTAATTAAAATGTAAAACAAGTTTAGCTCTCACACTATGTCTGGTTAGCACATTGCTAAGAAATAAGAGTTTCTCTAAGCCGGGCGGTGGCGGTGTACACCTTTAATCCCAACACTTGGGAGGCAGTGGCAGGCATATCTCTGTGAGACTGAGGCCATCCTGGTCTACAGAACCACTTCTAGGACAGGCAGGACTACGCAGGGAAACCCTGTATAAGGAGAAAGAATTGATCTACATAGCCTAGGCATTGAGCACAACTGTGCAAAATTAAATTAAGTTATAATAGTTGGACCAATATTATTTTGATAGTCTGTATTGTTTGTAATTGTTTGTCTTTCTGTGTGTGGGGGAGGGGGTAATATGCATTTGAATGCAGGTCTTATGGAGGCTAGAAGGTAAGATCTTGGAACTAGAGTTACAGGCAGTTGCTATTAACCCCACAGACACCAGGAGAAAGACCGCCAACCCAAATTTATGGCCAAATCAAAGCAAACTTTATTCACGGTGTACATGAAAGCCAGCTAGCAGCTGTCTCCCCTAAGCGGGGTTCAAAAGATTAGTTCCAAGCCGATTTCCAATACCCTTTTTATAAGGCGAAACCACAGGGGTAAGAATTTTGCAAGCAGGCATGGTTATAGAAGTCAGACTGGGAAATAACAAAGCAGTTAAGGAAATCTCCATAGACTATCTGGCATAGAGCAACTTGCAGTTATAGGATAGGGCGCAACCTAAGTCTGAGAAACAGCAAAATGGCTCCTGGTCTTAAGATGGCAATGGGCTGGTTTTGTGAGGCTGGAGACCCCTGGCCCTGGCTTTCTCTACTCAATACAATAATTATTGAGTACTTTCCAGAACTCCCTGTTCCAAGAACTAGCCTACCCCAGAAACCATAAAACAATTATTGTCAGGCTTAATTCAAGGGCACTGTGACCAGCCCAAATTCCTAAAATGAGGGGCAGCTACAGCCGCCGCCTAATAGCCTCGGGCAAGGCTCTTTACCCTAAATGTACATTTCCTGGTGCCCATGACCTTGCTATATGCCAACACCAATCAATTTAAAGGTTAACTGGCCCCTACCTATCAAAATGGGAAAACAATTTGGGAACCAATCAACTTGTACCAATTGAGTTTGTGCCTAACAACTGTATAAAAAGCTTCACCATTTGCTCCTTGGGGCTGCTTCTATCCTGCGTGTTAGAACGGTCCCAGTGCACTGGAATAAATCCTCTTGCTATTTGCATCGATATCCCATCTGTGAGTCTCTGTAGGGGTGCAGCGTCCCGGTTTGGGCCTTTGGGGGGTCCAACAGTTTCACACAGTTAGCTGTCCCCAACACCTGCCACTATATGGATACTGGGAACCGGGTGGTGCCTCACAACAACCTGTAACTCCAGAAAAACATTAAATATGTTTCTCTGACTTCTGTGGACACCGGGCATGCAGGTGGTACACATACATACATGCAGGAGAAACACTCATACATAAAATAAGTCTTTAAAAAAAAATAGGTATGTGCTTTTAACTGCTGTAACCCTAATTTTTTCAAGGTTTATTTCTCTTTTTATTTATGTGTATGTTTAAATGTATCTGTGTGAATGTATGATGCATGTATGCAACTGACTACAGTTAATGAGTTGGTGATAGAGGATTAGTTGGAAGCATTTAAATCTTAGTTATCCTGTTTGTTGAGAGTTAACGATTCACTTTAACTATGTTGTCTGTCCATACATTGAGAAATAGCCAACAGCAAGAGCTCAGAAAGGGATTAAAAAAAAAAAAAAGGCGGTGTGATTGTTGGTTTCTGGTGTTAGAAATTCCCCACTCCCCTTTTTTTTGTTTGAGACAGACTTTCACTGTGTGTCATCGTCTGGCCTCAAACTGGGAGAGACCTGCCTGCCTACCCCAGGACGGCTGGGATTAAAGGCATATGCCATCTCAGCCCACTCAGAGCTTTGATTCTTAAGGTATCACTGATACTCTGCCAACTATTTCAGTGCAGCACACGTTGCTCTAGCATGCTAAATATGAAAATAGAAAGTCTGAGGAGGGAAGTGACACGATTTTACATGGCAACATCTTATTGCTGGGAACATGGTTAAAATACTAGTTTTTTTTTTTAGTACTTTCTTTTATATAACTTTTCTTTCTTCCTCTCTGTCTCTCTGACTATCTCTCTGTGTCTCTGTCTCTGTCTCTCTTGTCTATGTGTGTGAGTGCACATGTCATGATGGGTCACATGGAGGTCAAAGGACAGCTTACTGGAATTGGTTTTCTCGTTCTACTTTGTGGGGCCCAGGGATTGAACTCAGGTCCTTAGGCTTGGCAGCAAGTGTCTTTCTCTGCTGAGTCATCTTTTCAGTTCTCTGTCCGGTATTTTCTTATCACCATTTCACTTTCTCTTTCCTTATAAAACTAGACTTTTCTTGCACCTAGACCTTGCCAAGCAACACACCAGTGTCATAGTAGACACTTTACTATGTCATCAATGTGTGTGTGTGTGTGTGTGTGAGAGAGAGAGAGAGAGAGAGAAAGGTAGACCAGGCTGGCCTTGAACTTATAGACAACTGCCTGTCTCTGTCTCCTGAATGGGGATTAAAGTTGAACTTCACCACATCCAGCGCAATTCTTATGACATCATTATAAGACTATCATCTCAGTACAAAACTGGGATAGTATGATAAGAAAATGATATAGATGAGCAAGCTGATTTAGAAAATGTGAGATAACCCAACTACTACATTCCCAGAGTCTTCACTGTATGATCTAATTGTGTCCAATTCCTCAGTCTGTTCTGTTACTTCTATACTAACTCAATATTATGTGATCAGTTCCAGAAATAGTTTGTGTTTAAGCCTTTGGAAAAACCTCAGGTCTTGGTGACTTAGTCACTGTTACCTTCCTGAGAAACAGCAAAATGCTGCCGTAGCTCAGGCTTCATGCTTTTTCTGTAGCTGCTTTCTCCTCTCACTGATTCTACACTTTGCTCCAAATCATTTTCTCTGCCTCTGATGGTTAGATTAACAAATTTAAGCATATTTTTCTTTCTAGTTTAAGTATCATTTTTCTATAATTTTTCCTAACAATACGGTATTTTTCAAATGCTTGTTTGAGAAATTCACATAGTCTCATGCATGCTAAAAGACAGTTGTCAGTATGGAGGTAGTATTCATTTATTTGTACTTGCCTTGTTGTTTATTACTTAACTTAGTTATCACACTCACGATTACCCATTTGTATGATCATGTGTAATTCTAGGGGGCTGGAGAGATGGCTCAGTGGTTAAGAGCACTGGTTGCTTTTCCAGAGGTCCTAGGTTCAATTTCTAGCACCCACATGGCAGCTCACAACCATCTTTAACTGGTTCGTGGGATCCGATGCCCTCTTCTGCTGTGCAGACATGCATGCAGACAAAACATATACATAAAATACATAAATAGGTAAATCTTAAAAAGAAAAAAAGTAACTTTAAAAAATCTTTTAAAAAAATTAAGACAGGGCCTCGCTCTGCAGCCCTGGCTGACTTGGAACCTGCTATATCAAACAGGCTGCATCGGACCCACAGAGATCTGCCGATCCCTACCTCCTAAGTGCTGGGGTTGAGGTTGTGTGTCACCACGACCAGCTAAATACATATTTTTCAACAAGTATTTGTTGAGTGTATGGATGTTAGATACTACCTTAGAAACTATCTTTTTATCCTTCCACGTAAGTGTTTTTGACAAAGAAATTTCTTTGTGAAATTAAAACATTTCTTAAAATGGAGAGATGTTGGTTAAAGGGAATGGGGTGGTTTGCATAGAAATGGCCCCCATAGGCGCATATATTTGAATGCTTGGTCATCAGGGAGTGGTTCTACTGGAGAGAGATTAGGAGGTGTGGCCTTGTTGGACTAGGTGTGGCCTTTTTGGAGGAATTATGTCACTGGCAGTGGGTGTTGGGGTTTCAAAAGCCTAAGCCAGGTCCAGTGGCTCTCTTTCTCTTCCTGATGCCTGAGGATCTGGATGTAGAACTCAAAATGTCTCTAGCACTATGTCTACCTGAATGCCGTCATGCTCCTGAAAAGTCCAGCGCCCCTAGTGGTAAAGGCACTAACCTCCATTTAATATAAGTACTCATTATAAGTACTCACTATCCCATAAACCTCTCTGTTTTCCCAGAACTCCTTGTTGCCAATAAGCCAATCCAGTGCCTGTGTTCTGAGGAGTCAGAGAAATTCCCTGCTGTCTTTTAAAAAGTCTAGCCTGAAGATCCTCCCGGTCATTTTCTCCTATTCTGACTTCCAGGGAAAGTGAGAGATGACCCCAATGCATTGGATAATAAAAGCCTCATGTTTTTTACATTCAACTGGAGTCTTGGTTCCTTGAGGTCGCCCCTGGCCCTGAGACCCCAGGAGGGCAGAAGCCCAGCTGGTCCTTTCACTCCCTGTCATGACAACAATGGACTAAAGCTCTGAAACTGTAAGCAAGCCCCAGTTAAATGCTTTCCTTCATAAGAGTGGCTGTGGTCGTGATGTTTCTTCACAGTAATAGAACACTGACTAAGACCGTACAGTTATTTGGGAAGAATAAATTTAGAACTCTAATGCACGTCATTGTTACTGTAGTTAGTAATACTCATCTGTATACATGGACTTTGCTGATTATTTATTCATATTGGTTTTTTTTTTTTTAAAGAAAGTTCTCTCTATTGTACAACCTTAGCTGTGCTGGAACTTACTATGTAGACCAGTCTGGCCTAGAATTTACAGAGATATGCCTGCTCTGTCTCCCAAATCTAGAACTAAAGGCTTGTGCCACAATGCCCAGCAACACTTTTAATAATCAATAATTGATTGCTTATTATCAATTGAAACAGAATTATAATTCCTAGTGAAATAGAAGCAGTCATTAAAATTCTGATCAAAAGAAGCCCAGGGCCAGATGGTTTTAGTGCAGAATTCTACCAGAATTTCAAAGAAGAATTAACGCCAACATTCCTCAAATTATTTCATAAAATAGAAACGGAAGGAACATTGCCCAATTCTTTTTACAAGGCCACAGTTACCCTGATATCTAAACCACATGAAAATCCAACAAAGGTAGTTACAAACCAGTTTCTCTTATGAACATAGATGCAAACATACTCAATACTTGTAAACCTAATCCAAAAACACATCAAACAGATTATCTGCCATAATCAAGTTGGCTTCATTCCAGAGATGCAGGGATGATTCAACACAGATAAATCAATAGATGTAATTCACCATATAAATAGATTGAGACACAAAAACCACATGATCATCTAATTAGATACAGAAAGGGCTTTTGACAAAATCCAACACCCCTTCATGGTAAAAGTACTGGGGAGACTAGGGGTACAAGGGACTTAGCTTAACATTAATAAAGTCAGTTTACACCAGGCCCATAGCCAACATCAACTTAAATGGAGAGAAACTCAAAGCAATTCTGCTAAAATCAGGAAAAAGACAAAATATCATCCATATAATGGTAAATAATAAATTGGGAAAATTGTTTTCAAATTAGTCCTAATGGTTGTTGCACAAATTATTGATATAAAGCTGGACTATTTAACATTACTGGGGAAGGACTTTCCACTGATATCTTATAAGGAGGCACTGTGAAAGCAAATTTTTCCTTATCCTACCCTTGCAAGGGGCTAGTAAGAAAACAATCTTTTAAATCAATCACTATCAACGCCATGTCTCAGGTAATAAAGAAGGTAACAGACCCAGGGGCTGAATCATCTTGTTCACAGCCCACAAATCAGTTAATATTCTCCAGTTTTCAGATTTCTTCTTTATAACAAATACAGGAGAGATCCATGGGGTAGTAAACTCTTCTACATGCTGAGCCTTTAACTGTGCCTCTACCAGCTATTCAAAGTAGCTATAATTTTTCTTTTGTTCAGAGCCACTGTTCTATCCATATAGGCTTGTTAATTAATCATTTTAAGGGTAGGGCAGTTGCTACAGTTAAGTCAACAGTGGCCCCCTTTGTAAATTTTGAAACTTAATACCTGCTATGTCTGGCTTTTGGACAGCCTGTATAGCCTGTGAACTCCCCTTATTAAGAGCATCTTCCCTTTGAGACCTTATTTTATGTACTGTTTCTGTGATTGAGGGATATCTGAGTTCCCCATTGTTGCAATAAATCTCCTCCCCGTGAATTTATAGCTATGTCAGCCACATAAGGCCTTAACTTTTCTTTTTGCCCTTCTGGTCCCAAATATTTAACCCAGTTCATACTTTGCTTTATGTGGGATAATTTTCCAATCCCTATAAACTGTGTGGATACTAGCTGAAGTGGCCTATTTGAATTCCATGACTCTTGGGAAATTATTGTTACATCCATACCTGTGTCCATCAACCTTTCTATTTCAATGTCATTTATTTGAATTTTTAATTTTTGTCTTTTTTCATTAATGACAGTCTGCCAGAATACCTGTTTCCCAGTGCTTCCAAACCTGCTTGCTCTTGCCACAGAGAAGCCTTTCTTTTGATAAAGGGAAACAGTAACAGCTGTGCAATTCTATCCCCTGCATTAAACTTCAGGTCTCTTGTTACATAGGCCATGGTTTTAATTTCTCTTTTGAAATATCCATCTATAATTCTGGGATGCACAGGGGATCCCTCTAATGTCAGACTTCTCCTACATAGTATCATTCCTACTGTCCCTGGAGGGAAGAGGACCATAACTCCAGTAGTGATTTAATAGCATTGAATATTTTGGGGATAGAGTAAGATACAGTAGATCCCAATTGTGTAGGCTCACAAGGAAGACACAGAGGTATATTCATATGTCCAATCTCTGCCAGAGCTCAGCAGAGGGAACCACTATCATGGCAAGCACCATACTGGACAGTGGAACCCTGAGCATCCCAGCTCAGGTGTTTTTATATTGATACAGAACTCCTCAGGTATTCTACTGATATCATGTGCAGATCACAAGCAATCAAACATCTCCCACATAAATCCAACACCTTCAGACAATACAAATGCCAAGGCCTAGGCAGCCCTTCCCCAAAAGGTACACAAAACAATTATTTTAAACACAACTAAAAATAAACTTCTACAACAATTCCCTTTTCTGTATAAGACAAAAAAATGCTTTATCTCTACAACACAATTTAACACTACACCAGCAAAACTACTTATAAGAGGAACAATTGTGAGGGTTACTAATGCACAGGACCAAATGAAACCAACTTAAGCTTTTCACATGTCTTTGACAGCAGAAAAACATTATCAATGTCCAATTATCTGGAATTCACTCAAGATCTTTTCAGGCTCTTCCAAAGGGCTTGGGCCACTTCTCTGCTCTGACCTCTGCTGCATATACAGCTTGTCCTCCAGGTACTGGTTAGCTCCATTCCATTGGAGCTGATGTTCTTGGTGATCTTCCCAAGGCACTGGCATCTTCAAAATTCTGAGCTCTTCTGCTGCAACTGAACTGTACTTTCACCAATAGCTTCTTCTGGGGTCTCTTCATGGTGCCAAGTCTCAACTTCTCTGCAAGAGCCCTTCAATATGGGAGTTCAGTTGCTACTGAGGCTGCACCAATGGCCTCTCCAAGCCTCAGCTATTCTCCAAAGACCTCTTCATGCCTCAAAACTAGTACCACTTGGGTGACCCTTACAATACCAAGTTCAGCTGCCAGCATGAGATACAACCTCAGCCAGTTCTGGAAGACAGTTTCTGTGTGCTGACCCTGAGGAAACATTTTCCAGATTTTAAGATAGAGCCTGGTTTGCAGGAAAAACAACTGTTAACCTTGTCTGCAGGAAGGGTTCTCTCTGGGGTGGTGTTCTCATCACCATAGCAGATGTGTCTTGTCAGGACCACCTCACTAGAATCTGGTTGTAGACAGGTTTGCAGAGAAAACAAAACAAACAAACAAACAAACAACCCCAAAATGGACTCTGTGAGGTCTGGAGTTTCTTTTTCTTCTTCCCTGTCTCCACCTTGAAGTAGCTGGCATGATGTCATACCCCACACTGCAGGTGCTTTTTGTAGTAGTTCCCTACTGTATAGGCTCACAAGGAAGACACAGAGGTGTATTCATATGTCTAATCCCTGCCAGATTAAGGATCAAATGGGGAGAGGGTGGGAAGAGGAGGGCAAGGGGAGAATATGGGGAGGGAGAGCTAAAACTAAGGGCCATTAGAGGGGTCATATGGAAACCTAATAAAGTAGAAGTTTTCTATAATATATATGTATATATAATCAATCCAAATGAAATCACCATATAACTGGGAGACAGAGGCCTAACTGGACATTTCTCATCCCTAAATGAAATTTCCAGTACTAGGAATGGGTTACATCTAATTGAGTTGTTGGCCAAAGGAGTCCCTTGGGATCCCCCAGGCTATTGCCAAGGCTAATGGTTGCTCTCAAGAAACTGATGGTAAGACCCCATTGCAGAAGACAACACCTACCAACTCACTGAACATGGAGAAGTTGAGTTGGTGCCTATCTAGAGCCTTCACTGCTACTGACTAATGTTCATGGTACAGGAAGGTACTCTACATGCTACCTCAGGAGAAAGGTAAACACCAACGCAGATGTAAACCCTTCAATCTACAATGTTGTCCTGCTTGCAAGATATGCTGGTACAATGGTGGCTCAAAGCTTGTGGGAGTAACCAAGATCTGATGTAAGGCTCACTCCACCCGACACTGCTTGGGTGGCCAAGAACCACTGGGGACTATCTAGTTCTACAGGAACACCAAATACTACTGTTCTGCTAAGGAAATGTAGCAATGAAATGATTCCTAATGGCATTCTGCTATACTCATATATCAATGCCTTGCTCAGCCATCATTAGAGAAAACTTCTTCCTGCAGCAGATGGGAACAAATACAGAGACCCGCAATGGACAAAGTGCAGAGAGTGAAAAAAACCTTAGAATACTCAGTTCTAAAAGAGATGTCTCCATCGAATCCCTCCCATCAAGGCTCGGGAAACTTTGAAGGGGTGGAAAGTGTGTAAAAGCCAGAGGGAACTGAGGACATTAAGGAGACGAGGCCTTCTAAACACAGAGACTGTAGCAGCATGCGCAGGGCCTACACAGTTTGCACTAGATGGCATCCTAGAGCTGAGAGAAGTGGACCCCCCATCCCTAACCCAGAACCCAGCTCCAAATGATAACTGCATGCAAATGAAAACTTAGTTTTCTTCAAAAGGAACTTAATGTCATCTTTGGAAGTTTTTTTAGTTTCATAATGTATCATGACTTTTTTTTTTTTTAAATCTTATGCTTCTTTGTTTATATATTATGGCTTCTGGTTTTGTGTTTTTATGGGTGTTCTGTGTGTGAATTTGTGTCATTCTATATGTGTCACTTGTGCTTTTTTTGTTGGCTTTTTTTCCGTTTGTTTTGTCATATTTGATGTTTTGTTTCTTATTTTATTATTATTCCTTAGATGCCTGTTTGTTTTCTAATGGGAGACAGAAAGGGTTTGGATTCAGACAGGAGGGGAGAAGGGGAAGAACTGGGAGGAGTTGGGAGAGAGGAAATAGTAATTAGAATATATTGTATGAAAAAAATCTACTTTCAAAGAAAACATTGCTTACCCTTTTTTATTGCCATTTTTTATTTTTTGAGACATGGTCTTATGTAGCCTAGGCTGCTCTTTAATGTGATTACATAGTTAAGGACCACCGTGAACTTCTGATTACCCCACTTACTACCTCCAAGTATCGGCATTATAGGTGTGTGCCATCGTGCCCTGCTATATGTGGTACTGGGAATTGAACCCAGGGCCTCCTTCACGCCAGGCAAGCACTCTGCCAACTGGACTGCATTTCTGACCCTTCTATTTATTTTTACACTGCTGTATTATCTCATCCAGGGCCTTCTGCATACCAGGCAAGTTCTGTATCACTGAACTATATCCTCACCAGACCTTAAATCTCTCTCTCTCTCTCACACACACACGCACACACGCACACATGCATGTGCACACGCACGGTAATTATAAGAAATGTTGGTGAATAGGCTAATCAGCTTGTAGTAATCATTTTACAGTATATCTGCATGTCTAAACGCCACTTTATACACCTTGAGTAAACACAGTTTTCTTCTTGCTGTGGTAGGGGTTGAATATGCTAGGCAAGAGTGCCCTACCACTGAGCTACACCCCTAGTCCATACAAGTTTTGTCAATTACACCTCCATAAAAGTAGAAAAATTTACACTACTACAACACATTTGCAGGCTGAGTTGGATGGCACAGTGGGTAAAATGGCTGCCAAGCTGGTGATCACAGTTTAATCCCAAGACCCAGGGGACAGGAGACAACTGACTCCTGAAATTTGTCCCCTGATCTACACATGAGCTGTGGCATGTGTGCATTCCCCACCGGACAATGTACACGAAACAAATAAATGCCATAGAAAAGAAATGCTGGCAAGAATATACAGGCCACAATTTTAATAGTTACACAAGTATACTTGTTTGAACACATTTTTGAAACGCTAAGATTTTCAGTACTTCATAATCAACATACTTATATGCTAATGATTGTTAAATGTTAATAGTTCATTTATAGGTGTACAATATTTCTAATATAATACTAATACATTGAATTTTATCCCCCTTTCAGCTTTTTGCCACTATATATGAAGACTGATGAGAATTATTATATTTAACCGTACAGATATTTAAGCATTGTCATGTCTTAGAAATTTTTTTTTTTTTTTTACTAATTTTTGAAGACATGATCTCTTTTAGTCCAGGCTGGCCTAGTAGCCAAGGATGACCTGGAACTCTGGATCCTCCTGTCTCCACTTCTCCAAAGTGCTGGGATTTGGGGCAGGAATCGCCACACTCGGATTACTTGGTGCTGGGGCTCAAACCCAGGGCCTTCATGTGAGCTCCCCAAGCACTGTACCAACTGAGCTGCATCCCATCTTCCAGAAGTATTTTAAATTGAGCGTTTCCCGGATCTCAATTTTAATTGGAGAATTATTCGACTAGTTCAAACATTTGGACTTATTGTATAAGAATATTATCTATCCCAAGAGATTTAAAATTCAACATAACAATTAACTCTCGAAAAGGCTTCCTTTATTCAACAGGACAGCAAAGACCTCGTGTGCGTGGGAGCAGGTGGGTGATATACTGTGGGGTGAACAGAGAAGTGTTTCAATTCTGCAGGAGACGACACAAGGCCTTAGCAGCCTTCATGACAGCCCAAGGCCGGATACAGACATACAAACATTTCTTCTTTATTTTTCTGGTTTTTCCTGAGACAGGGTTTCTCTGTTGTTACTCTGGCTGTCCTGGAACTCACGCTGTAGACCAGGCTGGCCTCGAACTCAGAGATCCCCCTGCCTCTGCCTCCCAAGTGCTGCGATTAAAGGTGTGCGCCACCGCAGCATTCTTCTTCGATGCACGAGAAGAGAAGCACGCCATCATTTGTAGCCGCTCACGTTCTCACAGGGCAGAGTGTAGCCTTAACTTGCGGTCCACAAACGCCGAAGACCGAACTCTTGAAGGGGGAGCTGACTGACTGGCGAACAAGCAGAGTTTAAATCTGAGAGGTAATTTTTTTTTTTTCCCCTCAGACGTCCGACGTCACTTGAGGTAACCTAAACGTCAACACTGTGGGTGGAGGCCCTCGGCAGGACGACGAAGGGCAGCGCAGGCCTCCGCTTCAGGCCTAACAGAGTCGCCCAGCGGTCGCGCCGTTCCCGAACAGGCCTCTGTAGCGCGGCGGGAGACTGCGAGCCGTTACCGAGCGCCGGAGACCCAGCCCGTGTCACGCCACGGAGCAGACGCGCAAACCTACGCCGACGCGCTTCCTCCAGGCCCCGCCCACTCCCCCTCCGCTGCTCGCTAGAGGTCTGGAGGAGGAGGAGGAGGAGGCGGGGCCGAGGAGGAGCCGGCGCATGCGCCCTCGCGACCCGGCCTGTGAAGTGGGAACTAGCGATCTCGCGAGGGTTGAGAGCGGCTGGCGTAAGTAGCTGTCCTGGTGGCTGGAGAAGCTAATCTAGCCGGGGAGAGGAGAAGGCGCCCGGAGGCCTCTGCGTGTCTTTCGCTTTCCTTTCCCCTTCCCTCAGCCCTCCGCCTCCTCAGATCAGCCCGCCCTCCCTGACCTCCGTGACCCCGCTGGCCCCGCCCACCCTCGACGTCGTGATTCCCGCCGTGAGGTAAACGCCGGTGGAGCAGAGGCCCGCGGAAGAGGACGACGAGGAGAGCGACGTGGTCGGGCCGGCTCGGGTCGGTGGCGGAGCCGCTGCGCGTGAGAGCTTCCGGGCGGGTCTCGCTCCCCGGGGCGGCCCAGACGCCAGAGCCGCGCAGGCCCAGGCCGCTTCCCTCCGCGCCGCGCCTGCCCGTGGCCGCGGCGGGTGACGCAGCCGGAACATGTCGTCCGCGGCCGAGCCTCCGCCGCCCCCGCCTCCCGAGAGCGCGCCTTCCAAGCCCGCGGCCGCGGGCGCCGGCGGGAGCAGCAGCGGTAACAAAGGCGTCCCCGAGGGTGGCGCGGCGCCGGCGGCTCCGTGTGCGGCTGGCGCGAGCCCCGCGGAAGCCGAGATGGAGGTGAGCGGGGCCGGGGCGCGGGGCGGACGGGGTGGGGGGGGATGGATGCTCGGCCGGCGCGTCTCTGGCACTTCACCTTTACGTTTTAGCAGCCAGCCTAGCCCGGAGCGCGGGACGCTCTCACGAAACACATGTTCCTGATTACTGGGGCCGAGGGCACCCGTTCCCCCCCCCCCCCGATCGATAGACTCCCCCAGGCTCGCTCCGTGTCCTCCGGGTCTAGGTTTTAGTTTGCACTAAACTTTGGGGAAGGGCAAGGGAGATGCTTGCTCCCTTTGGGAATGGCGCTCCCGGGGCCAGGGCGGCGTTTCCCAGCGTCGCTGCTGGGGACCTGCGCCTCCAGTGCCGGGTCCGGGTGCCGGCGGGGGCGGCATCTGTCTGTTCTGGGCAGAAACAATGGCGAGAGCTGGAGGGCCGAGTGCGCAGTGGGGATAAGCGGGGCGCAGCTGCTTCTGTGCAGCCAGGGGAGGCCCCTCCCGGGCCCTGCTCCACCGGGAGGAGAGCGAGCGTGACAGCCGCGGCACCTCTCCCGGGTCCCCGTGTAATTAGGGGTGTGTGGATGGAGACGTGAATGAATGGGAGCATCGGGGGTGGCGGGTGGGCTTCTAGCCCGGCGCTTTATTACATCCTCTTAAAGCCAGTCAGACCATTCGCTATTTGAACCACCTTCTGGGGCTCGAGTGGGCCAGATGATGATGATGACAATCTTGGATGTCCCCGGAGAGGGTGGAAAAATGGGGGAGCTGCCGGGTAGGTCTCTCGGATATGCTTCCAGGCTTTGAGTTGCCTGGGAACGAAGTTATTGCTTCCAGTTTTTAATCTTGGACTCGGACCTGTTTTGGGGTATTCTGTAATCCCAGTCAGAAGATTTCTGAGAATTTCAGTCCTTAGATTGGAAGTAATACTATAAAAAGGAACCTTAGTGAGGAATTGACACTAAGGAAATGATAGTGCCGTCTGAATCACTTTTATTGGATAGCTTGGGTGAAATAACATGCTAGTCTTTGAAATATCTTGTAGTGGGGAGGGTAGGTGTTTGTGTGATGCACCAATTGGAAGGAAAAGAGAAGTTTCAATTTAAAATGTATTTGAAGCTCCCCTTAAGGTTTTAAACAGTGTTTTGAATTTCTAGGACTGATTAACTTGGATTCTTGGATTTCTGCTCCATGATATAAAGGAGTCTGTACATCAGTGACACTGAAGGAAATTATGTGTAAATGTACAATTCACATGCACTTAGTTTTGCAGTTTCTGTTTGCTGTTGCAACTTTGAGTCATACATTTTCCTTATAGACTTTATTTCTATTTATGTGTCCTAAAGACAAGAATGTTAAATCCAAATGAGTTGTTGTTTCTCAATTAAAATAAGATTTAGATAAAAGTGTGAATGTGATAACGCATACAGTATAGAACAAGTGGTATTTTCATTCATCAGATGAGAAAACTTGACTCTTCTAGGTACAGCATGCGATAGAACCATAATCTGGCTCCATAAAGAGCCTTTTTTACACATTTTGAACTGTCTTTTTTTTTTTTTTAAGTTTGACAGTTTTACATATTGAAAATTGACTTATTTAACTTTCCCAGTATAGGAATATCTATAATTTCTACTTTTTCAATTTTATCCTTCACTCATTTTCTTTTCTGTTCATGTTACAGCTTTTTTGTTTTTTGTTTTGGTTTCTCTGTGTAGCCTTTGCCTACCTGGAACTCACTCTGTAGACCAGACTGGCCTCAAACTCACAGAGCTCCACCTGCCTCTGCCCCTTGAGTGCTGGCATTAAAGGCTTACCTCACCACTGGCTTAGTTTTTTTTTTTTTAATTTTATTTTCGTTTAAGACAGTTATCTTCAGTCTTCTTTCAATTGTCTTAACTGAATTTAGAATCAGGATTAGGTTTAAGTCGAGTACACTTGTTTAATGTATCTGATGACTCTAAATAGGTTTTTGAAGTTGGAAAAAAAAGACATCAAATTATAGAAGGAATGTCTGCTGTTGAAAAGCACATACTGTTATTGGAGGGTGTGCTTTATGTATGCTGGCAGGGAATTTGTAAGTTAGACAATGTTGGAGGTTTTGTCACTTTGCTTGTGGAATTTGAATGTCAGGATGAATAAATTTTTAATAATAGCATAGTCTAACTAGGAGTCAGACTAAGAATATTCAACTTAAGCTCCTTTGATAATGCTCTAGATAGTGGAAATCAATGACTAATGCTGCCTTCCATTTGTACATTTTCATAATAGCACGGTAGATAGATGCAATTTTATGATAAAAAGGGAACTTTGTTCACATTCATATTACTTAATTTGGCTTTATAATTTTATTTGAAAATATACAAATTTGCCCATATGGCTTGTGTAGAAAGTAATTTTTATTTAGGGTGTTGTTGATAATATTTTAATCACGGCAAAAGTTTTACAGATTATAATTGGCAAAAGTGGATTATTATCCCCATAGTATTTTATTTCATCCTTATCAGGTTTCATGTCAGGTTATGTGATAGCCATTAAATACCTAGGGAATTTGAAACAAGAGTATATTATTTAGAATGCATTTTTTTAAAAAAGAAATCAGTGTATAATCATGAATTGATAATCCTTAATTTAATGGTTTTCCCTTCATACCAGGAAGTATTTGATGATGCATCACCTGGAAAGCAAAAAGAAATTCAGGAACCAGATCCTACCTATGAAGAGAAAATGGTATGTTCTAGTCATGTGAATAGAATTTATAATGAACTTTTTGTTTTTTGTTTTTTCCAAGACAGGGTTTCTCTGGGTAGCCATGCTGCCCTGGAACTCAGATTAGCTTGCCTCTGCCTCCCGAGGCATGAGACACCACCCCCTGGCTTGAACTTTTTTCTTAGAATGATGAAATCTACTAAACATCTCTTTAATTTATATATGTAGAGCAAAGATATCTAATTGAAATATGTATAACATGTATTATTTGCCTACACAAATCAAATAGGTATTTGGGGGGGAGTTACATAGTATGATATAATTATCCAGTTGTGTTAATAATACTTTTAAAGATCTTAGCCTTGAAAATGATTTTAAGCTAGGTGATGGTGACACAGGCCTTTAATCCCAGCACTCAGGAGGCAGAGGCAGGCCTCTGTAAGTTTGAGGCCTGCCTGGTCTATAGAATGAGTTCCAGGACAGCCGGAGTTATAACAGAGAAACCCTGCCTTGAAAAATCAAGAAAAAAAGAAAAAAAAGTGATTAAAAAAAAAAAAAAAGGCCAGCAAAATACTCCGTGTATGCCTGGTATTGCTCTCTACTATGTTTGAGGGCTAATATATGCAATTTGGTCTCAGCATTCTTGCTTTGTGAACAGGTTTGTCTTTTTCTTGTGGTGCTGCTGAGGATCAAACCTTGTATATTCTACTGCTGAGCTACAGTCCCAACTTCGTGAATAGATCCTTGTAGGGTATTCACCAGAGAAAACTGTTTGGACATGGGTTTTAGTCAATAGAAAGTCTTTATTAGCTGGCTGTTGACTACACTGGGTGTTTGGGAATCCCAGTGTAGCCCCAAGCCTTTCTCAGGATGAGCTTTTAAGAACAAAAACCTTGTTCTGGGTTGACATACTTCAGTTAACAAGAACAGTTAGCCAGAAGTGGGACTACAGAGGCTAAAAAGCAAGGTTAGTACGTTTTGAGTCTTTCCCAGAACTATATGGACTTTGATGGATTAGATCTTTGCTTTAGTTTTGGTAGGTGGTACTGTCTACAAGCTTGAGTCTTACAGCCTGAATGGTACTTCCATCGTGAAGTCAGGGCCTGTTACAATCTTTATATAAAGGAAGCTTGATATTTTATAATTTTACAGAGCCAGTTCACATAATATACTTCCTTCAACTACTACCTAAAAAGATCTTTAAGCTTAAATTTAATTTTAATGATAATAATAATAATGGCTAACAGTGAATGCTTACTATGGCCCCTGTTCTGAGTGCTTTGTATGTATTTAAACTCAAGAACATTGACGTCTTAAAAAGTGAAAACGTACAGCTGCATACTGCATTCCTTAATGGTATGAACATTGTATCTCACTTTGTGTTCACCACCTCAGTACCTGGTACAGAATACATTTTGCCTTTTGAGACAGTCTCACTCTGTAGACCAGGTCACCTTGAACTCAGTTCTTCCTACCAAGTTTTGGGATTAAAAAATTATGCTATCACCCCTGGCCTGAGTAGATCTTTTCAAATGTTTCCTTCCTTTCTTCCTTTATGCTCCCTCCATCTCTTCCTGTCTCCCTTCCTCCCTCTCTTGCCTCTCTTGTGTGGGTTTTTTGTTTTTTTTTGAGACAGGGTTTTTCAGTTGTAACTCTGGCTGTTCTGGAACTTTGAAGACCAGGCTGACCTCAGATTCACAGAGATCAGCCTGCTTTTGCCACACCTCCCAATCCCACCCCCACACCCCACCCCCGATAAAAGGTGTGCGCTGCCACCACTACCACTACCGCCTGGCCTTTTCCAAGTATTTTTAAAATTTACTTTTGCTTCTACTTCATCTTTAAATTTTAGAAGATACTTAAAAATCCATTAAAAAGCTTCAAACTCCCAACATTATGGCATATATACAGAATTAGCATAATACATATGCTAGCAAAATACAAATTACAAATACTTTAAATAGAGGCTAGAGATGGAGAGATGGTTCATTGGTTAAGAGCACTTACTGCTTTTTCAGAGGACCTAGGTTCGTTTCCCAGGCACCCACATGACAAACTTAAAACTGTAACTCCAGTCTGTTGGGCAGTGACAACATCTTCTTACCTCTTCAGGTACTAGGCACATTCATGGCACACAAACAGGCAGGCAAAACACTCAAAACACATCAGGAGTGGTGCCTGCCTTTAATCCTAGCAACTGGGAGGCAAAGGCAGGCAGGTCTGAGTTCCAGGCCAGGGTTACACAGAGAAACCCTGTCTTGGGGACCTCACCCCACAAATAACCCATACACATAAATGTTTATTTATATATATATATACATATATATATATATATATATATATATATATATATATATATATATATATATAAAACCCTTTAAATATATATTCATTAGTTTGCTTATACAAGTGTTTCTAATTGATTGTGTGGTAAAACTTAAACATCTTTGTGGCTTGTTTTAATGTGAATATAACTTTAAAGTTAGTACAGGGTACTTTTACTCACTACGGTTTAGCTTCTGATACTAATACTGTACTGGTAAATATAATTCCTGTCATATGGCTAAAGTTTATCTTCACTGTTTCTGATCTCATGTGTATGGGTTTTTTCCTAAAAGTCTTTATTTACCCTGAGAGCCCATCCTCTATTTTAAATTAATGATAATTATATCACAGTTGACTGTCTTCAAGGTGTGTGCTCCCACGCCTAGCTTGTTTCTCTTTGTGTAGATTATCATGTCTTTAGAGCATTGGTTACTGAAGGACTTGAGATTTCACTGTTAGTAAGCATATTTTCAAGAAAATTGTTTTCAAATAAATTCCTTTTCTTTATGTGACAACAGGAAATATTTAAAGGGATAGCTAACAAATATAAAAGAAAGGAATAGTATTATATGACATTAGGTTGAAGAATATGTATTAATAAGTGAATTTCAGACCTGGTACCATTTTAAATTTGGCATCAGTTTAAACTGTTGAATAGTGGGGTTTTTTTCTCCCTCCTGAAATATTTCTTTGTACAGTGTTGATTTTATTTTTAATGTTCAATTTAAAAATATTGTTTCTGTCAGCCTCTTAAATGGTAATGCACATAAAATTGTAGTTTTGGAACTATATGGATTCATTTAAGCATTATTGTAAGTGTAACACAGTGTATTTTCTGTTGTGCCCCTTTGCAATCACTCATTCTTGCCTTTAGCCCATTACCACTTCACATACTTAAGTCACTAATGCTTCATATACTCATACTCAAGCCTGTGTCTGTCACTTGGTAAAGTACTTTTGAGAGTCACCCATGTTGCATGCTTCAGTAGTTTGTTCAGTTTGATTTCTTGAGTTTACATACAGGCATGTTGAAATTGATTGCTAGAGTTTGATAAAACTTTGTCTTAAATTTTGCAGCAAACTGACCGAGCAAATAGATTTGAGTATTTATTAAAGCAGACAGAGCTGTTTGCACATTTCATTCAGCCTGCTGCTCAGAAGACTCCAACTTCACCTTTGAAGATGAAACCAGGGCGCCCACGGGTAAAAAAGGATGAAAAACAGAATTTGCTTTCAGTTGGAGAGTAAGTAGTAGTTTATCTTTGGTTTAAATCAAACTTGCTGTTTAAAATTTTATTCTTTTAAGGTTTTCAGTTTATTTTTTGTGGCTTCACAGATGTGGCCATCAGAGTCTTAAGTATCTAAAAATAAATGCAATGCCCTATTTTTATGCCATTATATGCCTTATGAATTGTAACAGCTATGTTGTACGTGGAATTAAGATGTTAAGCCATTCCTTAGGGTAAAAATATAAAGGTAGATAGTCTAGGCTTGAACTTGGATCTGATATATGTTCTTGTCTTTCCAAAAAACATTGGGGTATATTCCTTTTTTTGTTTTGGTACTGGGTAGAGACCCTAGAGTGTCATGCTTGCTGGACAAGCATTCTGCTTATAAAATTCCACCTTTTTTTTTTTTTTTCTCCACTTTTTAAAACCTTGAGACAGAATTTTACTAAGTTGTCAGAATTGGCCTTGAACTTATTCTATAGCTCAAACAGGCCTTATGGACTTCTTAAGGTCCTCTCTTAGCCCTCCAAGTAGCTAGAATTGCAAGTCTTTATCACCAGCCTTGGTTATAAGAGCATTTGAAATCTGAGCTGGTTGTGTAGAATATTTTGATGTTTAATAGTCATTTGTTTAAAATGTTTGCTACATACATAGTTTCTTATATGTTGTTGAAGCATCACATATGTCATCCTGTGTTTTTTGATACTACTTTATATGTACTGAATATACAAAATTTTCATGATTTTTTTGCTAGTACATTAGTATATTTAGGGTAGTCTCTGCTGTAATATCTGGCATGATAAATGAAGTATGAAACATAATAATAATATTGTAAGATTATTTAAGAGGGGATTGTGTATTTATTAATGTAAAAATTGCTAAATGATTAATAGAAATAGAAGTATGTTCATCGGGGGGAGTAAACATAATTTCTTAATTTTATTTGGCAATATTCTGATGTTCCAATGTATCTTATTCTTACCACTTCTGTATATCTAAAGTGCTATTTTTATACTTAAAAAAACTTTTAAGAGGCAACTTTGCATTTCAGCTATATTTAAATTGTTTGAGATGCAAGATCTTTTTAACTATTTAAATATATCAGTGTCATGGAATTACTGTAATAAACCTTATTGTGGGATAGTGAATATGATATGAAAAGAAATATTTCTGCTTTTTTAGTTTGTAGTAAGTTACTAAGTTTTGTTCTTTACTAATAGCATTATTGAAAAATAATATTGAGCACTGGGCGGTGATAGTGCACTTCTTTAGTCCCAGCACTCAGAAGGCAGAGGCGGGTGGATCTCTGAGTTCGAGACTAGCCTGGTCTACACAGTGAGTTCCAGGACAGCCAGAGTTACAATAGAGAAACCTTGTCTCAAAAAAAAAGAGAAAGAAATGAAAAAAAAAAATAAGATTGAGGTTTCCGTCCGTCCCTGTCCTCCCCTCCACCTCTCTCTGTAGTCATTGTGAGGATCCAGCACCAGGTCTTGGGTACACTAGGCAAGCCCTCTACCACAGATAGATAAATTTCTAGTTTCTCTTTCTCATTTTGGAGGTAGATTACTTGAGACAATGTCTCAGTGCACAGCCTAGACTAGATTAAATTCTTTCTGATCCTGGAATGTTGAAATTACAGGTGTGCCCAGCTAACACCAGGGACTTGCTTATCTCTGCCTTCTCAGTACCCAGATTGCAAACTGAAGCCAAATTTTTCATTTTGGTGGGAAGATGGGTTTGAACTCACATCTTCGTTTTTGTGAGACAAGCAAGCGCTTTGCTGACTGAGCTATTTCTCCAGTTCCCAAAATAATCTTTGAGAGTCACTACTACCAAATCTCCTAAGTCCTTATTTCTTAGCATTTAGTCATAGTTGTGATCCCCCTACTATACATGCACACGCAAGCATGTAAACCCCCTCCCCCGCCCCCCAACACACATACACAGACAGGGGTTTCTCCTGTAGCCCTGACTGTCCTGGAACTAGCTCTGTGTACTAGGCTGGCCTGTAACTCAGATCCGGTATGCCTCTGCCTCCTGGATACTGGGATTAAAGGCGTGTGTCACCATTGCTTGGCCATAGTTGTGATTTTTAAAGTGCTATTTCTGGAATTTTCCTTTTGGCAAAAAGATCTGAAAAGGTAACTTTGAAATACAATATTATAAGAATTCCTGGCTAATGTATTCCTGAGATTATCATGTTTTGACTATCAATGTACTTAAAAAATTTTTTTGTTTTGTTTATCTAGACAAGGTTTCTCTGTGTAGCCTTGGCTGTCCTGGAACTCAAGAGATCCACATGCCTTTTAATGTATTTTAATTTTATTCAGAGTTTAGTTAACCACATAAACATTTCAAGGGTAAATTTATTAGTAATTTCTACTGCCTATTCTTTAGGCTTACTTTCCTTTTCAACTTTTTAAGGTTGTTTTGTTTTGGTGCAAGGCTTCTAACCCAGGACTTTTACTCAGTCTAGATAAGTGCTCTACCACTGAACTATATTTGTAGCCTTGACTTTAGATGTCTGTTTAGATTATTGTGATATCGTCATTTTGCTACTTTGTTGAAATAAAACTCATTGATTGATTTCTGTTTTCATTTTGACAGCTACCGACACCGGAGAACAGAGCAAGAGGAGGATGAAGAGCTATTAACAGAAAGCTCCAAAGCAACCAATGTTTGTACTCGATTTGAAGACTCTCCATCATGTATGTAAAATTCATTGAATCGCTTGATTTTCAAGCTATCCTCCCTTGAGACATCCCTTTGTTGATGTTTGGATTTGCTTTTCTTATAATTTATAAAGGGAATTCTTAATAATCTTGGATAGTTACTAGCTGTGAACAAGTTTTAGGTTTTCTTGATCTGTGATGTTGATATGTTGCCTGAGGTTATAGCTATAGAGTGCTTATAGAATGTGCAAAGCCCTGGCTTTAGAACTGAGATGATAGTATGTGCTATATTTCAGAAGTATATGAAAATGCTATTCAATTTATTGTGATTCTAAGGTACATGTAGAACTGGGAATGATTTTTGCGTTATATTTTTCCCAGATAAGAAAACTACTTTGTAAAAGAGAAAAAAAAAAAACCCATGAAAATATTATTTGCTGATGTTTTCATATGAATTTATCATTTTTGTGAAATGTTTTAGGGCTCTCCATAAGAAAACATTTAACCAGATTAGTTTTACCTATATATAATCTTGATTTCTGGTATGGTTAGAGACTTCTGTAATCCTCATTGAAGCCTAGCTTTCCTGCAACTCCTGTTACAAGATGAGTTTAGTTAGTGTCAACACTAACAGAATTTTAGTTGAACTCCTGCTGAGTTAGGTTGTTAAGCGATTCATTGACTCAGACTTTTCACTTTCCCCCTTTTCTTACAAAGCACTCAGTTTCTGTTTCTTTTCCAACCAAGCTAGAGGCCAGGGCTGGCATGTGTGACAAGCTAGAAAGGAAATTTGGATTAATTCTTTCTCACATTCCTTCATTGTAACTAGTGTGCCCAGTTTTGATTTTTTACTCTTAGCAGTGATTTACCCAGGAAGTTAAGACAAGTACTGCATATATACGGAAAGACAAGTAATGCATATATACTGAAAAGGTATACTTGGAGAAGAAATTTCCTCTCTTTATTTCTCCTGTTAGCAGAAGGAAAACAAAATCTTCAGAGAACCGCTATACGATCTTCATAAAGGATGAAAACGCTTGATTAAAAACATTGTGGTACTATTAAAAAGAGATAAAGGCCAGAGATGCTCTGAAGACCAATGTGTTACAACATTGGATTGAGTGATTTAGATGAGAACTCTGATGCCAACAGTCATAGTTCCTACACTTCATTATCAGTTATAATTTGTATCCCACTGCTGCTCCTTCACTGTGGATTTCATCAGCTACTTTTAAAGATTTTAAACCTTGCAGAGTCCCCATAATGTATCTTCTATAAAAGAGAAGTAGATACCTGTAGGTCCCAGTTAAGCCTCCGGATATCAGATAAAAGGAACTACCTTGTATTTCTTATCTTTAAAATGAGAGTTGTGTTGTTTGTTGTTGTACTTAGATGTAAAATGGGGTAAACTGAGAGATTACCAAGTCCGAGGATTGAATTGGCTCATCTCTCTGTATGAAAATGGTATCAACGGTATCCTTGCAGATGAAATGGTATGTATTTGGTTATTTTGAAGCTTGTAGGTTATTTATTCATTTATTTTTTATTCTTGTTTTGCTTTTAGAACTTAAGATAGTTTGACATTACATTTGTAGCAATTAAAAGAGAATAATAGTTTTGTTAATTACAACTAATTTTTTCTCAAAGTGCTATAAGTACCTTGCTTTAGATGTGTAACATCTTTACATGTGAAGAATTGCCATCTTTGCATGTAATGTGCATTATAAATTAATATATTTTGAGAACTTTTTTGTTGTTTAGTTTTGTACTAGAATAATTTGGCTGTTTTTCTCTACTTTTTAAGAAGAGCCCACATGGTTCTATTTCATCATTTTTTCTGTTCACCACTTACTAGTTATATAGTATGTACTAAATATTTTAACCCTTCTCTATAATGCTTGAATAATTGGTAGGATAAAGTATGGAGTCAAAAGAGATTTATTTCACTTCTGCCTTTGGTAGGTTACGTTGGGAATATCATAGTTTCTGAGCCTTATAGAGGTGATGTTGATACCTTTCTTACAGACTTAATTTGACCTAACTCTGTAAACTTTGATACATATTAATCTCTTGTCATGCTGTCCCAAACTTAGCATTTCTTTTAAATGTTCCTATGTATGTTGGGGGCTGTAGGTATGGAAGACTGTTTTTTTAATTGTTTAATGATTAATTGATGTATTAATTTAATTTAATTGATTTAATGTTTAATTATGATGAACTTTTTTAGGGTCTGGGAAAGACACTTCAAACAATTTCTCTCCTTGGATACATGAAACACTATAGAAATATTCCTGGTCCTCATATGGTTTTGGTTCCCAAGTCTACATTGCACAACTGGATGAGTGAGTTCAAGAGATGGGTGCCAACACTTAGATCTGTTTGCTTGATAGGAGATAAAGAGCAAAGAGTAAGTTTTTATACCATTATATTAAAAGATTTTAAATTTAGGTTTAGGATGAAATAGCCTGAGAAGGGATTAAAAAAGAAAGGGTCTTCACAAATTATTAGTAATTTATAACTGTGATACTGTCTTTATGGTTAAGAATTTTACTGAGAAGGCTTTAAAGACTAGAAAGCTGTAAGAATTTCTTTCTCTCTCTCTCTTTCTCTCTTTTGTTTTTTGGTTTTTTTGAGACAGGGTTTCTCTGTTGTAACTCTGGCTGTCCTGGAACTCACTGTGTAGACCAGGCTGGCCTCGAACTCACAGATCCATCTGCCTCTGCCCCTGAGTGCTGGGATTAAAGGCGTGCGACACCAGCGCCCAGCTAAGAATTTCTTAATTCTATTATCAGTTTGTTTTACCCCTTCTTGGAAGTGATTGTATAAAGTCAGGCTGTTTTTGGAAGTATTAGCTTGTTTTTTTTTTTAATAAAGGTTTTGAATGTGTTAGATCATTAGAAATTTGAAAGGCCAGATTTCTAGATTAAGGTACAATAGTAATAGCATAGAACAGTAGTTGTTAAATATGAATTGAGTCAATTCTAGTAATTTAATGAGCTGTTATATACAAATATGAGTCAAAATATCAATTTCTTAGCCAGATCTTTTTGGGTTGAGTCATGTAAATAATGACACTATTAAGAATAAAGAACTTATATTTGGAAGTTAGAGATAATGGAGTGTATTCCTTGGTTAAATTATTGTATTACATGATGTTGTACTTAATTGGTATAGATTAATTAATTTTTGAGATTATGAGTGCTTTGCCTACGTGTATGTTTCTGTACCACGTTCATGCCTAGTTTCCATTGAGGCCAGAAAGGGAATCACATCTCTGGAACTAGAGTTAGGGATGGTTATAGAATGGTTGTGAGCCACCATGTGGGTACTAGGTATTGAACCAAGGTCTTTTATAAGAATATCAAGTGTTCTTAACCACTGTCTTTCCAGATGCAGTGTAGATTCTTTCCCCATTGAATAAATATGTGAGTTATTTTAAGTTACCAAGTTGCTTTTTGTTTGGGGGACTCAACTTCTTTTGCTTTTTACTTCCATATCTTTGTCTATAAAATGAGAATAATGATAGCAATGTGTTCATCCATCAACAAGTCAAAGGAAAGGAACTGTTTACTACCAACTGTCATTGTCTTTATGTTACAACCTGTTCCCTAAGGATTTCAAGACCTACTGGAATTGTAGAAAGACATTTTAAAGGGTTAGGCTACTGAATTTTGTGATTAACTTCAGCTTTTTGAAACTAAGTTAAAACTAACAAAGTGATTAATGAAGTAATTTTAGTGGTAGGATAGCTAGCTTTAAATTTATTTATTTATATTATTAGTATTCTAACTCCTTTTTCTATATTAGGTTGTTTGTGAATTTAATGTATAATTGAGTAATATAATTTTTTCTATTGCTATACAGGCTGCATTTGTCAGGGATGTTTTATTACCAGGAGAGTGGGATGTATGCGTCACATCTTATGAAATGCTTATTAAAGAGAAGTCTGTATTCAAAAAATTTAACTGGAGATACTTAGTTATAGATGAAGCTCACAGGATAAAAAATGAAAAATCTAAGGTAATTTGATACTTAATCCAAACATTTTTTTGTGTCTGAGGGTTTGATACTTAATTCAGATGTTCTAATAATGAGCTTTGGTTCTTTCAGTTGTCAGAAATAGTGAGGGAATTCAAGACTACAAACCGACTGTTGCTAACTGGGACACCTCTTCAGAACAACTTGCACGAGCTCTGGTCACTCCTAAATTTTTTGTTACCAGATGTGTTTAATTCAGCTGATGTAAGCATCTCTTTTTTGTGGTTAATAATGTTTTGGTTGATGCCTTTTTATACTTATGTAGCTAGCTTGTTAATTGACCTATTAAGTTGGTTATGTATCCTGAGAAGTCACATGTGATCCTAGGCTTTAATTTTGCATCTGGAATGGTATATTCTTACTCCTGTTTGGCAGTCAGGCTGTTTAATTTTGCCTCAGGGTTTCTAGATTAACTACTTGTTTTGAAGGATTACCAAGTATCTCTGTATGTGGTGGGACTTGTTTAACGTTTGTTAAACAAGTGTCTTTTCCTGTTACTCCGATAAAATACTCTGACAAAGGCAACTTAAGGGAGGAAGGGTTTATTTTGGCTCACAGTTCAAGGGTACAAGCTGTCAGAGTAGGTGCTGGCTATAGCTGATCATACTTCATTCATAATTAGAAAGCAGACAATGTGATAAATATATCCTAGTGCTTGGAAAAGAAGGGTTTAAACTAAATTGGTTTTTGTGGCTCACAACTCAGGTACTATACTAATTCTAAAACTCATTTTTACATCTAGTGTTATAGGGCATTTGTGGTTAATATTATCTTTTACCTTAAGATTTTTTGTTTGTTGATCTAGGACTTTGATTCCTGGTTTGATACAAATAATTGCCTTGGGGATCAAAAGCTAGTTGAGAGGCTTCATATGGTAAGTATGATTAAAACATATTTTTAGTGAGAAAAGTATTTGAATTAATTATTTTACTGTTAAGAGTAAGTATGATATAGAACTATATGTGTTTCAATTAAAAATCTGCTGTTTGAAATGACATTAGGGAGATGATGTGTGATGGTTTAATATTAGAACCCAGAATGTATTTTTAATGTAAAAAAAAAAAAGTAATCTCAATTACAAAAGGTATAGTGAAAAAGGATAAACAGTTACTTGATGACACATATAGAGAACTTCTTAGAGCTTAGTTTCACTTAAATTCTATAATAGGATCTGACAAGTTGATTTCTGAAGGGACCAGTTGATAGGTCTGTCTCTAAATACAGTGAGTGTATATAAAGAGCTAATCTTGCATTGTGGGTTGAATTGATAAAGTTGTTTTAATGTATAGTTCAGTTCCTTATAGAAGTTCACAGGTAAAAGTTGGTAGGTAGATAAGGACACTCTTGATTAGCAGGATCAAGCAAGTCATTGTCACCATGCCTTAGGAGTCCCTTCATGCCTAATATTAGGGCTTTTCAACATCTGTTGACATTTTGGTCTGGATAATATGTAGGGGACAGGAGGAGGAGAGAAGGTTCTACTGTATATTACTATAGTCCACTTAAAAACATCCCTAACACTTTCTGAATGGTGCTATTTGTGACAATATATGTCTATAAACGTAAAAATTCCCTGGGAAATAAAATTATGTCCTGTTCACCTCTCCCTATATCCTTATTTTTTCAGAATACTCCAGTTTAATTTTACTTTTACATAAAATTTTGAAAACATTTGACTGATTTCATTTATTCTTTGTTGTTTTTATTCTATTTAGAATCTCTTCTTCCCACTTTCCTTTTATGAAACCTACTGCCTTCCTTGTTGACTATCTAGGGTGAGGCTGGTTTAGGTACTTTGTATATTCATTCCATCTTCAGTCATTTGAGCATTCTGATGTGGGGCTTTCTAAGGGGGACTGAAGTGTTTTCCTTGATGGATTGTAAGCACAAAGGCAAGAAACATGTTTATATACCTTGCACAGTGCCTGGGTTCAGTGGATATTTTTCTTCTTTTCTATCTTTCTCCTCTTTTCCCCTTTTCTTCTACACTTTCTCTCCTGTTTTATCAAGACATGATCTTGCTATGCAACCCTGGCTGGCCTTGAAGTAGATATTCTTCCTGCCTCAGCCTCCCAAGTGCTGGGGATACAGGTATGAACCCTTATTTCAGTTTTTTTTTCCCATATAGAAGTTAATTATACTTCTAAATTCTTGTATATTGAGGTGTTTTTGTTAAGTAAAACAAAACTAGGAACTTTTTTTTGTTTTTTGAGACAGGGTTTCTCTGTTGTAACTCTGGCTGTCCTGGAACTCACTCTGTAGACCAGGCTGGCTTCAGACTCACAGGGATCCACTTGCTTCTGCCTCCTGAGTGCTGGGACTCCATCACCTAGATATATTTTTCTTATTTAAAAAACTGAAAGTGTTAAAAGGTTAGAGTATTGATAAAATTTTACTGATGAAAATGAGGCAGAGGAATTTGATTCTTTTTTACCTTTCCCTCCATACCCTTTCCTTCATGATTTCAAGTAAATATGTACTTGTTTACACGTTTACATGTACGTAAAGCAAATGAAAGAACCTATACAGTAGAGTCAAGTAGGTTTGGTATCTTTGTTAATTTTTCTCAAAATAGTTTGAAATGCTTTACTAACTCAAGGGAGAAAAGATACAGTATTTTCTACTTTGTTCTGCCTTTGCATTGTGAAATCACCACTATAGTGCTTATGGCCCTGTGAGGAAAGGAGCAGCCTGGGAGGCTGAGGCATTGCAAAAGGGTGCTTGTTTTGGAGGCCTAGTGATCTGAGTTAAATCCCCAACGCCCACACCAAGGAAGAAGGAGAGAATAGATTTGATATGATTGGCTTCTGACTTTTGCACATACGTGCTTAGCATGTGCATCATACACATACGCAATATATATACACACACACATTTTTTTTTTTTAAACTCAGTATGGATATTCTTACCAATGGTTTATCAGCTGTGTAATGCTACAAAATCACCCTTTGCCCTCTACAAAATTTTACCTTGCTAGCTTGCATTTTAATAATTTCAGAGTTTGTTGTCTGGTCTAGTGATTTCTTTGCTGGCTTTCCCTTTACAAATTTCCCTTTACTAGTTTATCCAGCCATGTTTAGCTGGACAATTTTAGAAGAGAAGCCAAGTGAGACTGAAAGTCTTCTTGCTTGTCTTAGCACTAGCTGGTGTTTGATTTGGCCTAGACTAGCTTTATCATATGCTGTAATCAGAAGATAGTTGCTGATGGCTTTTCTCACCCATTTAAAATTTGTTTTGTGTTATAGTTAGTATTTTTATAAGCCAATTAAACCAGTAGAAAGAAGGCATAAAAATGTTTCTAGTTTTATTATTACATTAAAACTTAATTTTGTAAAAAAGAAAGAACAATTTTGTAAAACTTAGATACCAGTCACAACATTGAATGAAAAAAAAGTTACAAAGTGGTAATATATAGAAGTAATTTGTTGTATAAAATTTAAACAGTGCTAACGTGTAAGAATATTGTTTATCATTAGTCAAAGGACTGGGAGGGACGCAAGGATTTGTAGGGTGTTCTGATTAGGTGATGATTACCTGGATATGTTAACATGCTAGAGACTGAACTATATACTTGGGTTTTTATACTTGCCACATGGACTGCTCTGTAATAGGTAATTCTTTAAAAGCTAGCCATACAACTAAATGTGGGCTAGCTATTTCTTAAGCAGTGTTGAATAGTATGTGTGCAGGTTACTAATTTTTAAACTAGCATAAATTAGTTGAAAATAGTTTGAAAACAACTCCATTGTTTTCTGTTATTTAATGAGGATATGTCAAGTATTATATAAATACATATAGGATAAATAATGAAATTATATCATTACCCTTCAGGAATGTAATAGTAACAAATAATGTATTTGGGACAGGGAAATCTTAAAAATTACTTTGTATTCAAACAAATTTTTGCTTTTTCTAAGGTTTTGCGTCCATTCCTCCTTCGTCGAATTAAAGCTGATGTTGAAAAGAGTTTGCCTCCAAAGAAAGAAGTAAAAATCTATGTGGGTCTTAGCAAAATGCAAAGGGAATGGTATGTATTCTGAGATGCTTGACAGTGCTGTTTTTCCCAGTTTTTCATTTGTCTTTTATTTTCTTAATTTGTATCTTCATGGAATTTCTGTTTACTGGATAAACTTAACCTGTTAATAAAATGCCCATTAAAAGATGGCAGGAGACAAGTCAGCACACAAGACTGGCTTGCAATGTGGTTTCTGCTGCCCAGGGATATTTTGGTGGTGGGTATTCCTTTTCTCCGTTTATTCTGAACAAATGATGGAGGTTTAAGTTAGTTATCCTAACATTGAGCAACACACGTCTATAAATTTCATCCAAAGTTCACTTAAAAACTGTCTTGATTTCAGTACTTAAAAAGTATAGCAAGATCCATGAAAGAAATAAATCCAAAAAATGATGCTCAGGATGTAGTTCAGTTGTTACAGTGCTTGTCTAACATGCACAAAGCCCTGTGTTCAAGCTTCATCATCACATAAACTGCGTGTGATGATGCATACTTCTAATCACTGCACTGGAGAAGCAGAGGCAGGATATCAGGAGTTCAAAGTCATCTGTGGCTATATATCAATTTGAGAGTAGCCTAAGATACTGTTTCAAATAGGCTCACACATAAACACATGTACACAAATACTTATGTATATGTAAAAGTTTTTAAGAAAAACTTTATATCTTTATTTACTTCTGTTGTATGAATGTTTTGCTTTGCGTGTATGTCTGTTAGCCATGTTGAGTGCCTGGTCCCTGTGAAGAACAAGAGTGCATCAGATTTTCCTGGAACAGGAGTTTCATGCGGCCCACACAGCCACTGTGTAGGTGCTGGTAATTGAATGTGGGTCCTCTGCAAGAGCAGCCAGTGCTCTTAACCTCTGAGCCACCTCTTCAGAGTCCCCTGTATATGTAAAACTTGATGTTTTTAATCCATAAAGCTACATTTATTTAGTCTAAGGTGCTTTTTTGTGCTAAAATTTTAAAATATAAAATATCTTTATGAAATGATTGTAATGATGCCAGGTAGCAAAGTTGAAGTTTGAAAAGTTGAAAATATATTAGTTTTTTGGTTTGTTTTCTTTTTTTTTTTTTTTTTTTGAGACAGGGTTTCTCTGTTGTAACTCTGGCTGTCCTGAAACTTGCTCTGTAGACCAGGCTGGCCTCAAACTCACGGAGATCTGCCTGCCTCTGCCTCCTGAGTGCTGGGATTAAAGGCAAGCACCACCACTGCCTGGCAAATATATTAATTAATTTTAAAATAGCTACTTTTTATCTAATTTGTGTGTGTGTATATGTGTGTATGTTTTCATGTTAAGGTTTGTATATGGAGGTCAGAGGAAGACTTGTACAAGTTGTTTCTCTTTATCATGTGGGTTCTTTTGTTCTGCTCAGGTTGTCAGGCATTTGTGGCAAGGGTCTACCTGCTGATCCATCTTACTGTCCCCATGTTTTAGAAATAAGTTTTATTTTTAAAAGTTTTACAGATATGTATGATCTAAAAAATTAGAAACTGCTGACCTACTTTGCTAATGTGTTTATCACAGTTTTACACATATGTAATGTACTTTAATCATATTCACACTTCATTATCCTTTCTTACTCCATTTATTCTCCCATTGAATCCCTTCATTCCAACATGACTTTTTCCCCTTTTGGTAGAAAGCATAGCATGAAATTAGTGCACGGTAACTTTAGAAATAGATGTCATAGCTTTAGAATAAGTAATATAAACATAATATTCAAGGGATGGACATAAGTAGCCACCCATTTTTTACTGGTCTTACCATGCTTTTAGATTGTATTTATGAGGGGATAGAGTTTAAAAGAATGGAAAGGGTATTTATTATATATAATATCTCTGCAAGTTATCTGAAAATCTCCACTTAGTATGCATTAATGACCCTTTATGGTTAGACTTTAGCTTATAGCTACAGTTTACAAAAATATCCCTTCTTCTCTGTATTTGTATATACATACGTTAGATCACAACACATGCATTTTAATCTCATCATCATGCCTTAGCCTCTCAGAATTCTCCTCCTTTCTTAGGTCTTATTTCTCTTATCCAAATGCTGCACCAGCTATCTGGTATGTGCACAGTCAGGTATTATTTAACAAAGGGATGAGTTCTGAAAAGTGTATTGTTAGGCATTTTTTCCCATTATGTCTTAGAGTATTCTTACACAAACTATGAGGTGTGTTAAATGAGTTAAGTGAATAATTTCATATAACCACTGTTAAATATGCAGTCTGCTGACTGAAATATTTTATGGCTCATGACTGTAATTGAGTAAAATGAGTAAATTTTCCTGTTAGGATACTAAAATTATGTTTAAAACAAATGTTTTCTTTTTTTAATCTGTTACATGAAAGTGTATCACACTGCTTTATTTTTATTCCATTCAAGTGGACTATTTTTAACATTTAAAATAATGTCGGTATGATCCAAGATCATAAATGTGAACATTAGAATACTATAGGCATTATAAAAAAGATTACGTATGTTAAGTAACAAAACCTTAGAAATTGATGGTATACCAGCTACATGGTATATGGTGCAATGATGCATCACTTAATGATGGGATGTGTATTCTAGGAAATACATTGTTTTTTGTTCTTTTGTTGTACAAGCATGCAAAACTTTAGTCTGTGTACCTATTCATTGGAAGCAAATTTCAAACAAATTTTTTTTTTTCAAATTAGTCTTAAAGTATTTTGTGGTTGGGGTGGATAAGGGGATTGAGTATACAAAGTGTCAGGTACTAAAAGTTTTTTTTTTTTAATAGGTATACTCGAATATTAATGAAGGATATAGACATATTAAATTCAGCAGGGAAGATGGACAAAATGAGGTTATTGAATATTTTGATGCAGTTGAGGAAATGCTGCAATCATCCATATCTCTTCGATGGAGCTGAACCTGGTCCACCTTATACAACAGATATGCATCTAGTTACCAACAGTGGCAAAATGGTGGTATTAGACAAGTTGCTCCCTAAATTAAAAGAACAAGGTATTTATATTACTGGTATTAAACTTAAAAGTAATAAAAACTTTAAAAGTTAAAATATTAAGAGGAAGAAACCAACACTTTGAAATGTCTTTTCTGATAGTTTTTAAAATTGAAGTATTTTATGTTAAAGAACTTAGCAAAATCTTAGCCAAACCCTTCCTCTAATTTTAGACCTCAGAAAAACATACAGAGTAGCTGCCATTCAATTTCACATAGCTTTCCTAGAAATTTCATCTTATCTTAAGGATCCGGGAATGCCTTTCCTACATACAAACCTTCAGATCCTTTGTTAGACAGTGGTGTTGTGTTCATGATATTTTTCTTTTATGGTGTCTAAAATATCTACTTAAATACCATTTACATGGACTCAGCATTTCTGTATACAGTGTCCTGAGTTTTTTCTATTTGAGAATGGTTATGTCTGGGTTGTATTTATACAGGTGAATTGAAACATCTCATTCATTATAGCATTTTATATATTATTCATTATGCATCTTTTAAAGATAAATATAAGTCCTAAAAGAAATACAGAGATTCTCTAATACCAAGAATACAGTGAGCTTTCGAATTTCTCCCAATTGTGTTTATAGGTATGACTTTTGACGGAAATATGGTTGTATTAAGAGATGAACCTTGATAATGATGGCTAAAAACATCATTGTGGTTGTTAATGAATTGACTTACTTTTATTTTACTTTTTGTATTTTTATTGTATTTTAGAGGGGAAGTGGCTGAGTAATTAAACTGATTTGGTAGGTGGAAGTGGCAGAAACTTGTGGGGCTACTGAATGTTAATGAAAATAATGAACTCTGTAAGGAACATAGACCAGAACATCCTTATACATTTGGATTCAAAAATGTATGCATCAGGTTGTCAGCCTCATTTTGAGTTGGACTTGTTCCATACTCAGTTATTCAGAACAACTTCTTCATCATATGTTTTACTGAAGGTATTCCATAGCTTGCTTGTGAGGAAAACAGTAGAAAAATTTGAATCATGGCAGATAAGTGAAGGACTTCTGATATAAATATGAAGCATATATTACGGTGTAGTGAGTTAAACTGTGTCTCCATAATTAAAATGATACTAGGGGTATAAAGGAGCGTTGGGGAGTTTAAGGGAACATGTTTAAAGAAAAGCCGTGGAGAGGTGGAAGACTCCTTTTAAATATATATGAGGTAATAGCCTCCTGATACAGTCTCCTAAAGCAGACAGTTTACTTTAGTGTACTAAATATATGTGTCATGATGGAAGACAGATGGAGAATGACTGACCTGGGTGTTTACTAATGTCATTTTCATCTCCCCCCACCCCCAAATGGTTTCTCTGTTGTAACTCTGGCTGTCTTGGAACTCACTCTGTAGACCAGGCTGGCCTTGAATTCAGAGATTTTCTGCCTCTGCCTCCAGAGTGCTGGGATTAAAGGCGTGTGTCACCAGCCATTTTTATCCTTTTAACCAAATAAGTAGTTTGGAATTGATTGGTAATTTTATTAGTCCTATTTTTGTTTAGCCTTAAATTTTTAAATAAAAATTTCAGTGTTAGAAATATCTGATAATGGGCTATTTATGTTCATCAGGTTCAAGAGTACTAATCTTTAGTCAGATGACAAGGGTATTAGACATTTTGGAAGATTATTGCATGTGGAGAAATTATGAGTACTGCAGGTTGGATGGGCAGACACCCCATGATGAGAGACAAGTAAGTAAAGAAGGGTTGGGAGATTTAAAAAAAAAATCAGATAAAGCAATTTTATTTTTCATAGTCTGTTAGCATGTACCAAGTTAATATGTTTGCATTGTTTTATATTAGAATTTTAAAAAAAATTTTTTTCTTGAAATTTATTTTATTGTGTGGCTGTTTTGCCTGCTTGTCTGTCTACACTTTGTATATGCCTGGTGCCCAAGGAGGCCAGAAGTGGGCATTGGAGCTCCTGGGACTTGTGTTACAGATGGTTGTGAACTGCTACATGGGTGCTGGGGATCAAACCTGGGTCCTCTGGGAGACCAGCCAGTGCTCTTTCTTTACTACTGAGCCATCACTTCAGATAGGGACTTACTATTCCAGGCTGGTTTGGAATTCACTGAGTAGTCTAGTCTGATCTTTCTGTTCTGCCTGAGTGCTGGAATTATAGTTATATGCTACTGTGCCCTATATAAAATAATTTTCTAAGCCAACCATGATGGTATGCACCTGTAGTCCCAGTTGCTTGGAAAACTGCAATAAGAGTAGATGCTTGAGCCAGACTGGGCAGTAATAAAAATATCCCACCAGAACTTGGTATGGTGGAACACCCAGGAGGCAGAGGTGGGTCTACATGGTTTCAGACCATCTAGGCTACACAGTGAGACTGCATCTAAAGAAAAAAAAAAAAGAATATCCCACCCAACAATAAATATAACAAAAATTTCTAACTCTTGTTTTATTCCTATAGGACTCCATCAATGCATACAATGAACCAAATAGCACAAAGTTTGTTTTTATGCTAAGTACACGTGCTGGTGGCCTGGGCATCAATCTTGCAACTGCTGATGTAGTTATTTTATATGATTCAGATTGGAATCCCCAAGTAGATCTTCAGGCTATGGTAAGAGATAACAAATACTTTGTGTGCTTGGAGATGTCTTAGGTGGGACATGTTCATTCTATAAGCATCCATGATTTAACCCAGTAGGATTTTCTTTCTTTTATTTTTAAAAATTTGCTTATTTAGAAAGTGTATCATCCACGTTTTGGTGGATACATGGAGGTCAGAGGACAACTCAGAGTAGTCTGTTCTCTTTCCACCATCTGTTTCCAGGGATTGGACTCAGATCATTAGGCTTGGGCAACAAGGTCCTTTACCCGCTTAATTACCTCCTTAGCCCACAGTTTTCTTTAGTTTTATAAATATATGATATTTTAAACTATTCTTTGATGATATCATACATGTATACAGTTTATTTTGATCATATATACTTCTCATTCCCTGTTTACTCCTCTTGGACTCATTCTAATACATCCCCTCCTTTTCAACCTCATCTCTCTCTTAAAAGTAACCCAGTGAGCTCAATTAGTGCACCTGTATATGGGGCTATTACTGGAGCAAGGCCAGCGTACCAGTGGCTACCCCCAAAGGAAAAAGAGTCTCTCTTCCCCAATAGCAGTTACCTGCCAGTAGCTCCTTGGCTAGGGATGGAGGTCTCTGCAGCTGGAATTTTGACGGGCTTGATTTTGTGCAGGTAACCACAACTGCTTTAGATTGATGCCTGCAGTGAAAATGTGATATACAGGAGATAATATTTCCCAGCATTCCTCTCCATTCTCTGGCTCTTAGATTCCTCTCCCACCTTTTTGTCTCACCTCTTTTTTGATATTTGAGAGACCTTGAGTGGGGTGGGAGATGATAAAGATGTTTCATTTACATATTTATCGTATTAAGTGACACTCACTGTCACTTAATACGATTTTCTTTGGCCTAATAGGTCAGTCAATGTATTTTGAATATTCTGGTGAATGAGAAGATCAATAAATGAATATAGTTGTGCTTTAGGAGAAAGGGAAATTAACTTGGTGAGCAGCTAGCTCATCTGCCACTTGGGACATCTAAAATTTATGCCCATTTTCAGAGTATCTGGCCAAATGAGGAAGTTGATTCTAAGGCTGAGAAAATTCTTGATCCACAGACTAATGTGAAATACATAGACTCTGACTATTGACTTGACTTAGAATGTTGGTGTATGTAAATGCAACTTTGAAATACCTGCATTGGTAACTTTTGTCTTCAACTCTTTGAAAGGTGGTTGGGGGAATTGATAAATTATTAAAAATACAGTATTTTGTTGGAGGAATGTGGTTTGTGAATTTACCAGAAGTTAAACAGAAATTGATATTCAAATTAATTTGAGTATATTTAGCTGATTGAGTAATATTTAAATAGATTTTTTTAATATCATTTGTGAAGGACTTTTTCATGGTTTTTATTTTTCTATTAAATGTCAATTAAGATTTCATTAATTTGATGAAGGAAAAGATTTTTGAAATTAATTCAAGAATTCATCATCAAACTGAAATATTAAAATTTTTCTTGTTAGTTACTATCATTATATTTGTTAATTCATGTGGTCGGCCTTGTCTATGAAACAATGATTTCCTGAATAAATCTGAGAATTTAAGAAATATTTATGTAATATGAATCCATAGTATAGGTGTTTTTTATTTAGTGAGTATTTTAATTTTTGCTTCTCATTGTACATGTTTCTATATTACTTCACTTTTTAACTGTATTCAAAATGACATGATAATTCAATTCTCGTAGGACCGAGCACATAGAATTGGACAAACAAAGACTGTCCGAGTGTTTCGCTTTATAACCGATAATACAGTAGAAGAAAGAATAGTAGAGCGTGCTGAGATGAAACTCAGACTGGATTCGATAGTCATTCAACAAGGTGAGGCCCGGCACTTTCAAAGAACTCCCTCATGTGGATTGACAGCAGCATGTTGAGAGGGAGATGTTGAGGGGAGATTTTAAGCACCTGGAGTTTAGCTTAACAGCAAAGAAGAATGACTTATATTCCAGCTATTTCAAACCTTAATTTTGTTATTAAGGAAGTTAATTTTAGTACTTTATTAGCTAGCAGTTTTCTTCTGTCTGAGACACTTCACTTAAGAGGAAATAAAAGTAATGTTTAAAATTTTTAAGAATTAAATGGGATAATATATAAAAATACATGACTTTCAGCATGGTGTTTTATATTAATTTGAGCTGTGATGATGATTTACAAGCACTGGGATATACTGAAGAAATGAAAGACAAAAAAAGTTTATTTTTCATGTATCTGGAACTATTTACTAAGTGACTGTCAGATGCCAGGCACTGTTCTTACTGCCAAGACTAAAACAATGAGTAGACCAGTATTCTTATTTGTAAAGAGCTTTACAATGTAGTAGGAGGGAGACTCTCGACTAGACACAGGACTAGAGAGAGGTAGGATTTTACTTAGTTTGATTGAAGGAAGCTTGAAGTTTTTATATCAGGTCAGCTTTTAGGAAGACATATTCTGCCTGTATTTGTGAAAACACAAATTGAGACTGACTAAATTCCTGCCAGTTGAAGGTCTTCATTTAATTTATTGATGTTTAGTTGTTTTTGTTTTGTTTTTTTTTTTTTTAAATGATCAAACTAAAATTTCACCTGGCAGTGGTGGTGCAAACTCTCAGGATCTCTGTGAGTTTGAGGCTAGCCTGTCTCCAGGAGTGAGTTCTGAGAGAGCCAGAGCTATACAGGGAAACTGGGGGTGGGGGTGGGAGGATGACACCTAACTTTTCAGAAGCTTTGAGTTCATTATATTTATACATTTTCTTTTCTTTTGAGACAGTCTCACTGTGTAACCCTAGGTGGTCTAGAATTAGCTAAGTAGACTAGTTTGGCCTTGAACTCACAGAGCTATGCCTGCCTTTGCTTTCCAAGTGCTGGGATTAAATGTGTGCGTCATTGCACTCAGCAACTTTTGATTTTCAAATATATCAAATACTGTAGTCTTCAAAAAACATAACATTATATAATATGCAAGCTTTAGAAATATTTAAAAACTTAACCAGCTGAAAAATAAGGTGTTTAATGTAGTTTGATCATTTTACAAATTAACAGTAAACAGAATTGGGGTAAAACTATAAGGTATTGTCTCTAACATTTAAATTTTTAAGTTTATAGTAAAAAGGTAATATCATACAACACAATCTTTGTTTCAGGGAGGCTTGTAGATCAGAACTTGAACAAAATTGGGAAAGATGAAATGCTTCAAATGATTCGACATGGGGCCACACATGTGTTTGCTTCAAAAGAAAGTGAAATCACTGATGAGGATATTGATGGCATTTTGGAAAGAGGTGCAAAGAAGGTGAGATGCATAGAAATGATTATGTTTTGTAAAAGAAATAATTATGAATAAGCTGACATGATCACTCCATGGTATGGCTAAGGGGGAGTTGTTTTTTGTTTTGTTTTTTTGCTGTAGCTATGAGAGAGAAAACAACCAGAGGCATCTGGAGGAGTCCAGAGCAGAGAAATAAGTAGACTTAACATGTCCAGCAGAGTGGACATGTCCAGAGCTGGGGAAGCAACATAGAGTAGAGAAAGCATAATGAAAATATCAGGAGCTGAAGGGAAATAGTGAAAATAGCCAGATTATAAGGTTGGTAGCTGGCAGGAGGGAAGCCCATGAACTGGAGGTGGTTTAGATAGGGGCGGAGGTGAGAAGGGCAGTATACTCCCATGGTAGCCTGGACTTTAAAATGTGTGAGAGGTGCTTGTGGATATTTAGGAAACCTGGAGGCCAGCTTGGGTTTTGATATGCTGATAGGTCCCACGGGTAGCCATATATTGCTTCTGCCAGAGGTAAGGGAAATGACTCTTTGGTAGATGGGAATTGGCTTGACAAGTTCCCAAGGAATGCTGGCTTTTATCTAGCCACCAGAAATCCTCCAGTAGTCCAGGTTGATCTCATTTCTGGATATTTGGACTGCCTTTTGTAGTTTGAAAATTGGAGTTTCCATTGGACCTGGTATTTTAGATCAAAGCTACTTGAGAAAATACTTACTCTGTGAATTACCGTATTTTTCCCTTAAAAACAAATTTTTGTATACTATAAAGTCTAATCATTTTTTAAAAATTACTTATTAGTATGGGCTTTTGTCTGTGTATCATGAGTGTGCCTGCTGCCCAAAAAGACCAGAAGAGGGCACTGGATCCCTGGAACTGGAGTTTAAGATAGTCATGAGCTGCCTTTTTGAATTGAACCCAGGTTGTCTAGAAGAGCAACAGTACTCTTAACTGCTGAGCCAGCTTTGCAGCCCCAAAAGTCCAATCTGTTTTTACTACAGGTCTTAAGATTATTTCGCTCTCAAATTAATAAATTTTTTTTTTCCTGTGTAGACTGCAGAAATGAATGAAAAGCTCTCCAAGATGGGTGAAAGCTCACTTAGAAACTTTACTATGGATACAGAGTCCAGTGTTTATAACTTTGAAGGAGAAGACTACAGAGAAAAACAAAAGGTTTTTTTGGGTTTTTTTCCAGAAGTTTTACTGAAAACTTGGAATCTTGTGTTAGTTGTGAGGTTTTGTAAGCTTTGATTCAAACAGCAACCAGTTCTGTTTATTCACGTCTTAGGTTTTAAGTAGAGCTTTAACTTGTAAACTCTGATTTGTTTATTTATGGAGGTTCTTAGTACAAACCTGGGTAGCCTCTCTTGCTTTATATTTGAGGCTGGCCTTGAACTCTCCTGTTCTCTTGCCTCTGTGTCCCTACTGCTGACATTACAGATGTGTGAAGTGTTTTAAATTCATAAAATAAGGTTTATTGTATACTGTTCCTGAAAGTATTTTGTGTGTGTGTGGGGGGGTATAATTGGCGATATTTGAAAGTAAACTAAGTGACAATAAAAAGGCTACAAGCTATTTTTCTTAGAACTTGAATCAATTTCGTAATTAAAATGAATTAGTTTCATTAGCAATATTTGCTACTACAGAGAAATTGGGAAATACTGTATAGAAGAAATACCTCATTTTTCTTAACATAAACATATATTAAGAAGTTTTTCCGAAGTTTTTCTTAGAAAATTATGTGTATTTTTCTACTTTCTTTGGTTGTAGCATATATTCTGTAGTATTATATAGATTCTGTCTTAGGTGTTTATTAAAGAAGTATAAGAAATACAGTAATCACCTTTATAGAATTTGTAGTCCACTATTTTGTCAATACCTTTTTATTTATAAGTTACTGTAGTGAAATGAGTGATTTGAATTATTTCCCACATCCTAGATTGCATTCACAGAGTGGATTGAACCACCTAAGCGAGAAAGAAAAGCCAACTATGCTGTTGATGCATACTTCAGGGAAGCGCTCCGTGTTAGTGAACCTAAAGCACCCAAGGTGAGTAAGGTGAAAGGACAGAAATAAATAAGTTGTAAATAAAATTGTGTTTTCTCAAATTTTTACAACAAATGAAATTGAGTTATGTTTTGTGTGATTTTTGAATTTGTTTAAATTTTGATTAAGTCAGTTCATTCTGTTTCTTAATATGGGTGTGAGTGTGTGTATGTGTATGTATGTTTTTATTTTTTAATGGATAATACTGTTTTTATTTTTCTTAGGCACCTCGACCTCCAAAACAACCAAATGTTCAGGATTTCCAGTTCTTTCCTCCACGTTTATTTGAATTACTGGAAAAAGAAATTCTGTATTACAGGAAAACTATCGGGTATAAGGTGATTGAAACTTTTCTCTATGAATTTTCTATTCAGAAACCACAAGGGCAAAGCTACTTACTGACATTGCTTAACTGACCTGAGCCTTGTAGGAAGGGCTGTTACTGTACCATAGCTGCATATGTCTGGTAGATGAAATTTCTGAATTTTCATTGAAAAAAAAAAGATTTCATGAATAGACTTTTTAAAAAAATGTAACATTGGAAATCAGTGTGTTTAAGTTCATAAGTGTATTGAAAAATGTGAAATGTTAATTTGTTAAGAATTTAGTCTGTTAAACCCCTTAAAATTTACCAATTGATGGCATTGGAAAACATCTGTTAGGTGCCTCGGAGTCCTGATCTACCTAATGCAGCACAGGCACAGAAAGAAGAACAGCTTAAAATTGATGAAGCAGAACCTCTTAATGATGAGGAATTAGAAGAAAAAGAGAAGCTTCTGACACAGGTATAACCTTTGATTAACACAAAATTAAGTTATTTTGTAAAGTACTATTTAGGTATTCTGAGGCATACATAGTATAAATTTCTGCTTTCAAAGAGAATAAGGAGGATCATAGTGTAACCAGTACTGGAATGCCTCCCTAGCATATGTTTTTCTATGTCTAATCTCCAGCACTATGAAGAAGTACGAGGAAGGATAATTAAAGGTGAGAAAGCTTGAACACAGGGCTGCATTTTGATTTTCATTACTAGTTGAGGTTAAATATATGTAATTGGTAGAGTCAGTATTCTTTAGAGCTTATTTTCAATATTGCCAGCTTTCTGTGACTCTTCTATACTTCCAGGTTATTTTCAATTACAAATTTCTGTTTGGTACTTAATTTAAAACATTAAAAAGTTTTAAAAAATTTTAATGATTCATTTTTATTTTATGTGCATTAGTGTTTTGCCTACATTTATATCTGTGTGAGGGTGTCAGATCTCTTGGAACTGAAGTTACAGACAGTTGTGAGCTGCCATGTGGGTGCTGGGAATTGAACCCAGGTTCTCTGCAAGAACAGACGGTACTCTTAATCACTGAACCATCTTAACAGCCACATTTAAAAATTTTTATATATTCATTGTATTTGGTACTGTGTTACATAAGGAAACTTTTCACACCAACTATACATTTTATATTGAGCACTTTCTTCTCTATATACCTCTTACCCTCCCCTTTCTCCTTTTTACCCAACCCTTGTTAGTCCCTTTGTTCCTCTCTTCTCCCTCCTGCATTCATGTTTGTGTGTGTGTGTGTGTGTGTGTATATAATATAAATTTATATAAAAACTTAAGTGTCTATATAAAATCTAGATGCAACAAAGGAGAGAAAACATACAGTGTTTGTCTGAGTTTGGTTTTATTCAGTTAGAAAGATTATTCTCAGTTGCATTCATTTTCCTGTAAACAATGGAACTACTCTTTATGGCTGAAAAAGTTTCTACACACTACTTACACCACATTTTCTTTTTCCATTTCTCTATTGTCAGACTACTATCTTGGTCCTATAATGCAGCTCTAGAGAGTGATTGCTAAATAAATTTTGATCTGCAAGTATCTCAGATATATTGACTTGGAGTCTTGGGTAAAAGAACTGCCATATGGGGATGGAGAGATGGCTCAGAGTTTACAAGCACTTGTTGCAGATGACCAGGGTTTGATTCACAGCACCCATGCACTAGCTTGCAAACGTACACAACTCCAGTTTCAGGGTGCACATAATATAGACATACATTTGTGCAAAACACTTGTACACATAAATAAGTATTAAAAAAAACCTTCTGTACTGATTTATAGGTTGGACTAGTTTAAATTTCTACCAGCAGCATATAATAGTTCCTTTTGTTCACATCCTTGCCAATATTTGATATTTTCTTCATGAGTGCTGTTCTGATGTGAGATAAAATCACACTGACATTTTAAATTTGTATTTCTCTGGTGGCTAGTGAAGTCGGATGGTATATATTTGTGTGTGTATGTGTGTCTTCATTAGCCATTTGTACTAATTTTTTTATGTGTGTGTGTATTCATTAGTCATTTGTATTTCATTTTCTGCAAGCTGTTTATTCATTTCCTTAGCCTATTACTTATATAAGGGTTCTTGGGGTTCAAAACTTTTGAGACTGGCATTTAGCCTACCTTTTAAAAGAATTAAACTTATTATTTGACAAGTTCACAAACATACACACATACACACACACACTGCATTCTGACAACTCTCACTCCCCAGCATCTCTCTTTAATCTTTCCCACTGTTGTCACACTTGATCCCAGTCCCGTAGTTGTGACCTATTGAGTTTTTAATTAGATCTGTCTATGTGAGTATGGGTGTGAAACCACCCATTGGAGCATGGCGGTCTCACCAGTGACTGTACAACTGAGCATATCAGCTCCCCTTGTCTTAGCATCCATCAGTAGCCAGCAGTTCCCCAGTGATGGGTAGGGCTAGGGTCCTATGGGATCCTCCCGCACCTGTGATTGAGTACCAACAGGTCCAGTCTTGCGCAGGCTCAGTGCAAACAACTGCAGCTACCTGTAGTTGATTATAATGGCAGTGTTATGCCCAGAAGGTGACATTTCACAGCTCTCTTCCTTGTTATCTGGCTCTTATATCTTCTCCCTTTTCTGTGATATTTCCTGCAGCAGTAATATATGTTACTTCTGACACTGTGCCAGTCATCTGGGAGAAAGCTTCTAGTAGAATTCCAGCTTGAATTCGCTATGTCCTGTAACCGTTGTATGCTGTCTTCAGAAGTAAGGTCTCACCATCTAGTTTTGGTGGGCAACCAGCAACAGTGGCAGTAGTCTGTGTTATTTTGGAGTTCTTCAGCCTTCCTGACCAACAACTTATTGGAGGAATCCCACATCTGGCAATGGGAGTTTTATTTGATCTCTATGGTTTCTGGGACCAGCATTATCCACCCATGTAGGACATCTTTGTCCAGTGGCTTTTAAGCAAATACAATAATATACTCTATGTTCATGTGTATGGACAACTTGTGGGAATCTGTTCTTTTTAGCATTCTGGGAATTGAGCTCAAGTCATCAGGCTTGACTGGGAGTACCTTTACATACTGTACCATCACACTGGCTCTTTTTAAAAATACAGTTTCATAGGGTATGCAACATATAGAGTAGTAGGTTTCCATCTGACTTCTTACTTCCTTAGTTTTGGCTAACCCTCCTCCCAGTGTCTCCTTTTTTCTAACCTTCTTTTCCCATTTAACTCTTACCACTCCAGTATCTCCCCACTTTTACTTTACATGTGTTCTCTATCTTTTTTTTTTTTTGAGATGGGGCTTTCCTGTTTTAAGTCTGGCTGTCCTGGAACTCACTCTGTAGACCAGACTGGCTTTGAACTCACAGAGATCTGCCTGCCTCTGCCTCGGAGTGCTGGGATTTAACACCTATGCTACCACCACCCTGCTTGTGTGTTCTATCTTTTAAGCTTTGGTTTTCTTGCATTTTTCTACTTGATCATTCTGTTATTTTTTTTCCCTTTCAAACTACTAATAGTATTTTAAAGCTAAAAAGTGTCATTGAACGTTTTTATGAAATAGCATTCTTTAATGTCCTATGTAGACTTAGTTGCTCAGGTTTCTGAGAAATAAAATGTACTGGTAAGAGTGTGTACCTCTAAAGTTAACCTCTCTAAAATTCTTAGTTAAGATAAAGTAGGAATTATTTTTTCTGTAATATCAAATGTATTTTTTATAGTAGCATTATTTTCTAAGTTCTATGTGCTGTTATTAAATATTTTGCTTATTGTTGTTTAGGGGTTTACTAATTGGAATAAGAGAGATTTTAACCAGTTTATCAAAGCTAATGAAAAATGGGGTCGTGATGATATTGAAAATATAGCCAGAGAAGTGGAGGGAAAAACTCCAGAAGAAGTCATTGAGTACTCAGGTAATACTTTTACTGTTTGATTGTAAGGAATGTTGTCAGTCTTTGAGAGTTGAAAAGAAGAAGGTTTTTGAAAGCTTTTTGTTTTCCCCTTTCCTCCATTTATTCTAATTTAAACTTCTACAGCTGTTTTCTGGGAAAGATGCAATGAGCTCCAGGACATAGAGAAGATTATGGCTCAGATTGAAAGGGGAGAGGCAAGAATTCAAAGAAGAATAAGTATCAAGAAAGCACTAGATACAAAGGTACTTTGTATATTCATAAGTACAGTAGATAGGATAACTCCAGTCTGTGAATATGAAGAGGTAACCACGTTTTAAAGGAAAATAAATTACTATTTAAAATTTAGAATTTCTTCAAAAAAATCATAATGTTTGTTAACATAATTAATCTGAGTATTAAATTGATAAACCTGGTTTAAAGGTTCTAGACTCAGCTTCTTCCTAAGCAGTATCAGAAAGCTTAAACCTCATTTCTTTTAGTAACAACAACAGTGAAGATTATATAATTACTATAGGACAAAGGACAGATAGGGTTCCATAAATAGAACCTTAGATATTTCTGATTGGAAATTAAGGTTAATTATAGTAACGTTGAAGTAAGTTTGAAGTATGAATTACATAGGACTTGTATTTTATATAACACATGTAAAATATAACTTTCATAGATTGGACGATACAAAGCACCCTTTCATCAGCTGAGAATATCATATGGTACTAACAAAGGAAAAAACTATACTGAAGAAGAGGATCGTTTTCTTATTTGTATGCTGCACAAGCTTGGATTTGACAAGGAAAATGTTTATGATGAGTTGCGACAGTGCATTCGAAACTCCCCTCAGTTCAGATTTGATTGGTTTCTCAAGTCCAGAACTGCAATGGTGAGTGTCCAGGGCTTTTTGTGTAATGCAGCAGAGTTCAGAATGAATATATTCAATATTTATTAACTTTTAAAAACATCCTTGAAGTAGATTTTTCTTTAGTTTCAGAAATTAAATAATTTCCTCTATTTGTAGCCACAGTTTGAAAACTTTAGAGGTAATTTAAACACATGTCTCCTTTAATGTATGTTTTAACACTGTTTTGTACAATAAGACTAGTTTTTGCTATTGGTTTTAATTAGTTTCTAAGTGAGGAGAAATGATACCAGGTTCACCACCTGAACATGATGACTTTTGGGTTTGCAAGTAGACAGTTCTGTAGAGAGAAATGTTCTTCAGGCATCTATGTGGCCATCAGGATGCTGAATCTTTTAAAATGGATATTGGCATAGAACAATATTCTTTAGACTGACTTAAGACTGGATTTTGTTTGTAGTCCTAATGCCTGACTATTCTAACAAGAGATGTCCATTTCTAACATCCTCAAATTAAATTTCAAGAAAAATTTAGCTTTGGATTGTTTCTTTCCTTCTGTATTTCAGCACCTTCGACCTTTGTTAGAATAACGGAAGTACAAAGATTGAGTAGTCTTAGGTTTGGAACATAACTGCAATAAGCAAAGTGTGTGCATTTGCAGTATCTTGTTAATGTACATAGCCGTTCTCACATTTGACCACGAAGAATACATTTTTTTCACTAGATATAAATAAGGGCTGTAGTTTTATGTCATTGATGGAGAAATGTAATTAGCATATAGAGCTACTTTGAAGATACCATATAAGTATGTGGTTAGTTGAAAGAGTTGCTATAAGCTCTTCCTGTGTTTCTTTTTATGTAAGTATTGTTTTTACATAATAAGGGATACATTTTAATAATGGTATTGAGATAGTGTCACATACCACATAAACCAGTTCTGAAACTGCCTTCCTTCCTAATATGCTAATGTTAAAACACACAAAAAAAATTAAATTATAGAGACCGTTGTCTGTTTTGGGGGGTGGGGATTCAAGATGGGGGTGTTTCTGTTTTAACTCTGGCTGTCCTGAAACTCTAGACCAGGCTGGCCTCAAACTCACAGAGATCTGTCTGCCTCTTCCTCCCAAGTGCTAGGATTAAAGGGGTACACCACCACCCTTTTATTTTATTTTTTTAAAGAGGGCTTTGTGATGAATAGTTGAGGCATAATTCTTGCCCAGGAGTTTAAAGGATTCTATTGTGCAACAGGGTACATAACAGTGGTAAACTTGTTAAAGGACATCGTACAGCGTGTCAGAGGTATGTGCAGTACTATACTTGTTTAAGGAAATATAGCTTTCTTATTTATTGCTTTCTGCCTCTTTTGTTGAAAATATTACTAAGCCATGCATGGAGTTTCTACCAAGTAATTCAGAATCATATTACTATGGTTGTCTGTGTAGAAATTTTACTTTGATATAAGAGATTGAAGAACAAGCAAAATACATTTGTTTTATAAGAAAAGGAGCTACTAGCAAATAGTGGTACAGGTGGATTTTTACTTCAGTGAGTGTTATCTGCTGTTTCTACATTGTGCTTCACATCCATTCCGGAAACCACATAGATTGGTAGAGAAAGGAGGTAGATACATCATGGACTTCATAGCTGTGTGCCTTTTACTACCGTAAACTAAGATGATAATGCTCTTAAAGAAAAAATTATTTTTATTTCTTAATTTCTAGTTGATTTTGTTTTTTAATTCCGTATGTTAACTTTAAATATAAATAGTCCAGAGATCCTAGCATAGTTACTGCATGTGTGGAGGGTCATTTTCACTGCTTTAGTGCCTAAATGATAAATGCAGGGACGATTTGTGAAGAATGTACACTAGCATGGAGCCTATTTATCTGTTTGTTTATTGGCTCACTACCACTGAGCTACATTCCAACCGTACATTAGTGCAGCTTTGAAGAATGACGTAAAAACATTCAATGCTATGGGGCTGGAGAGATGGCTCAGTGGTTAGGAGTACTGACTGCACTTCCAGAGGTCCTGACTTCAATTCCCAAGAACCACATGGTGGCTCACAACCAGATGCTCTCTTCTGGCATGCAGGTATACATTCAGATAGAGCAGTCATATAAATAAAATAAATAAATCTTTAAAAAAAAAAAACTTGCTTTTTTTGTGTCCTCATAGCATGGTCTGTGAGTAAAGATTAACTTCATTTTGCTTGTTTTTTAGTCTGTTGGGAATATATAGGTGATTTTTTATGTGTTAAAATACATCTTTAGATATTATAGTTCTGACAACATGGAAATAACAAGTTTACTATGTATGTTTACAATGCAGGAACTCCAGAGGAGGTGTAATACCTTAATTACTTTGATTGAAAGAGAAAATATGGAACTAGAAGAAAAGGAGAAGGCAGAGAAAAAGAAAAGAGGACCAAAGCCTTCAGTGAGTATTCATGAATATGTAAAATGTATAGATTCTGTGAATGATACAGTTTTGGGTGTTCTGTATGCTCACATGAATGCATCTGTGTGTGCAACTACATACGGAAATGCATGTTACTCTGCTGAAAGTATGCCAAGAGTACACACTTGTTCTTGAGAATTCTTGAAATTTTAGAAGACTTTTAAGGAATATTAGGAAAACAATAACTTTACAAGTTTTATGGTTGTCTTCTAAGCTTTGATTCACTGTCTTAGGAATGTGTTAGCAATTTGAATATAAGTATTTCAGGAGGAAACAAGTATCTTGTTATTTATTGATGGTATAATATTTGGAGATTTGATAGTGGCTTTGAAAGATTTGTTTTGTAGCCCTGGAAAAAGTCTTGTACTATCCTTGTCATATGTTAGTTATTACTAATGTGCTACAGCATGTTTGAGAACATATTTAATGTTCATGAGAACTAATTGTTGTATTTGTTTATAGACACAGAAACGTAAAATGGATGGTGCCCCTGATGGTCGGGGAAGAAAAAAGAAGCTGAAACTATGAACACATATTTGTCCTATAATCACTAAACTAGTAGTTCTTTAATTTACGGGTCTTCATAAGATGTGCTGTACAGTGCTCAACTGTTATGTCATTCAAAGACATCAGGTCCATCTGCTTACTGAGCTAGAAACATAGTATGTAGTTTCACTTTTTTAAATGCAACAGCTGTGCTGAAATTTTTTTTATCATTAACACTTGAAGTAATAAAACAGGCTTCATTTATTAATAAATGTTTCATTTGATTTATTTTTCTATTAGTTTCATTTGTGAGGATTGTGGCTTTTTATCGGCTATGACTTTAACACTTGTATGGCTTAAAAACAAGCAAACAAGTTAAAACAATTACAAATATTTGGCCCTTCAAGTCTCCATTTACTTGTGTAATTATTTTACTTCATATTCTTTGCCTTTTTTTTTTTTTTGGTAGTACTATTGTGTCTCATCTGGAAAGATTGTGTAAATTGCGTTCTTGCTTGTTATAGAATGGGGGAAAGCAAGACAAGTTATAATGATTTTCTATGCATATTTTTGTTACACTTTCTGTTCCTATGGTTCTGAAGTGAATATGTCCTATTCTGTTGGATGAATGGCCTTTTTTAGTTGTATAGCCAAAGACATTTAGTATTTTCTGGTTCTTTAAGGTGGTGTATTATTTTGTAAAGGAATTTTTTTTTTTAAGTATTTGGTAAATATTTTTGGCAAATGGCCTGCAGTAGCCACAACTTAGAAAGATAATGTCAGAAGTAAGATGATTTTTTTAAAAAATTTGAATGACCCAGCCAAATGAGGTGTGAATCTGTCATACTGTTACAATACTAATAGAATGTACCCTCTCAGTTTATAGTATTTTTGAGTTTTTAGAGTAAATGAAAATTTTATTTTATTATATTTTAAAAATAACTTCTAAGTCTTAGTAGCAAGATGGAGTGTAATTCCAGTTTTTATTTTCTATGGAACAGACTTGGTAAACTGGAGACCCTGAAACAGGAATACTCAGAGGCCTTTATGTGCTACACATCATTTGTATAAAGTTTTATATGTGCAAATTGGGTACATAAGCAGTTCTCCATTTTTCTAAGGGAATGCAATAAATGTAGCATCGTGAATAAATATAACTTTTATAATCCTTAAAGTGGTCTTTTCTTTCCATTTCTTTGAATTTTTTTCTCATTTAAGTTCAACTTTTTTTCCCATAAGAGATACTCTGTTTTTCTTAGGTCTCTTCCTCTGAAAAGTTTCTTCTGCACGCATGTCAGTGAAAAGTCTGCTTGTCCATACTGTGGCTGCCCGATTTTCTTAAATGTAGGATTGCTAATGTATCGTGCAAAATGGTCTATGGGAAATTATAATTTGAATTCTTTTCATGTTCTCCCAAAGCTGGTTAATACTGAATGTTAGATGTGGCCCCATTTTAGAAGAAATAATTGAAAAAAATTTAAGATTGAAGAAAACTTTATAAAGGTCACAAAAGTGAGGTTTTGAAGATGGAGAGAAATTCAGTGGTCATGTGCAGTGGAACGAAGCTGAATTGAGCATGATGTATCTGTTGAGACCTGGATACTTAAAAATATAGTAGAAATATAAAGAGAATTCTTAAGTGAAAAAAAAAATAGTGGAAGATACTAGCCAAATTTAGCATTATGATTTAGCCAGTGCTGGAGATTTGTTCTCCGGCCAGTTTGGATAGTATTTCATGTTCCTCTAGAAGGAAGGAAAGCAATGTTGTACTCCTTATTTAAGGAAGGAAAGAGTACTCCAGTCCTCACTATCCATCTACAACTGGAGGCCACACCCCAGACAACTACCATGATGGTGGTACCTGAAGCAAAACCAGAGTCCCAACAGTCTGTTCCCCACAGTATAAAGACTGTTGGGAAGACTACTGTGCCAACAAATACAATGCAATATAAATGTTAATATTAAATTAGCATAAAAATTATAACGTGAAAATTTCTCTTAATATCCCTTTACTTGAGAGTACTTCACAATTGCTTAATTTAATGGCTGTCACTAGTGCACACCTGTAATCCCAGCACTCTGGAATCTGGTGAATTTGAGACTGGCTTGGGCTACATAGATCCTGGTCCAAAAACAACAAATTGCTTAATTTTATAGCAGTGCTGTTAATCTTTATAATGTATTAAAGTTTTAAAGCTTAGGAATTCTGAACTAATCCTAATTTAGCATAGTCTTACTTAATGGATATCTAAGTGTTGGCTCTCTAGTTAACTGACATGTTATAGCAAAAAGAATAGTCAGTATACATAAGTTTTGATACGAAATGAGTTTATCAGTTTGTTAGAATATTTTAAATAACTGTTCTTTCAAATACAATCCAATGCATAGAATCACATTCCATGTTGACAGTATTTTAAAATTAGTCGTATGTTAACTGTTTTTCCTTTAGAGATTTGCTTCTTCTCAGAGTAGTAGATAGGGTTTAAAAGTTTGGGAAACATTTGTTAACATTTCTGAGACGCTTGCAACGCTTAATGCTTGTCGGTTCCCTGTTCAGTGTTTCTCTGCAACAATAAATTCTGTGAGTAGAATCAAGTTTTAGAAATTGAAAAAGCATGGTGTTGAAGATTTAAAAAAATGTACTTGCTTCAGGAATGCAGGTTATGATGATTGTTTTAAAGGAAGGAACTTGCAGCACGAATACTGCAGTATGTGTAGACTGAAATACTGCTGCCTGGGCCTCCCACAGATAAGGGGAGCTGGGGGTTAGCATCAGTGGGGAATGATTGGCAGTCAATGAAACTGGGCAGCCAAAGCAGTTGAGTGCTACTGTCTTCATGCTCACTTCTTTCTTCTGAAGCCGCCCCTTTTGGTAAGGAGTCAGGCATCACTCAGCACTACAAGTTGATTTGACAAAAGTGCCACCTCAAGTTTGATATTTTGACAATTAGTCCTTTCTGGACCTATACTTACATACTGTAAGACCTTCATATAGGTGCTGGTACATAGACTTAGAACTTGTAGAACTTGTGTCCAACCTGCTGAATAGTGTCAGTATTGCATCAGGATCTTCATAGATGATGAGTGATGATAGTAGAATTGAAAAGCAGTAGTACTTCAGAGTATTTACCAAAGGAAAATGAAACCTTACTGGCTACGTAGCAGACACTATCAGTGTAATAAAACTTTCTCCTCCATGTTGAACCACTGAGCTATAACGTTTTTTCAATGTATGAAAGTTCAAAGCTTATTTGAAGAAAGTTGTTTGTTTTATCTCAGATTTAGAGTTTATTTAGCAGAACCTCAAGTCAGTGCAGATTTGAGTGGCTCGGCCCTTCCCTCCAGACTATTCTCACTGCCACAATGGCTGTTTCCAGCCCCAAAAGGCAAAAGATGGTCAATTTAGGTGAAAAGTCCAAGCTCAAACCCACTAGTCACTGAGCAAGTCACTTGAGATAGAAACCCACCAGCCCTTGAGCTTGAATCCTTTCCAGCCCCAAAGGCTTTGGGAAAGTGACAGTTTAGGGTCAAAACAAAACAAAACAAAAAACAAACCCACCAGTCACTGAGTAATCCCTGAACTCAAAAACCCACCAATCCCACCTTGGAAATTGGAAAGCCTCCCCCCCCCCCTCCACCAATCCAATATAAAGAGCCTTATTTTGTTTAGTTCTCTACAGCTGCTGCCTTCTGATCAGAGGCAGCCATGTCCCTGGGTTTTTCCCTCCCAATAAATCTCTCTTGTGAGATTTGCTATGTGGAGCTGTCTTTGTTGTTGGATCGAAGCAAAGCAGAGCAGAGTGGAGAAACCTCAGCTCATCTAGGATTATCCTCCCCTCAGAGCTGCAACACCAGGGAAATTTTTCCCTTGAATCAGAGCTGAGGGGAGCAGAAAGCTGTGTATGTCTTCCCCACCACAGAGCTGTGTGGTTCCTTGGCTCCCAGCTGCCAGGGTACCTTTCCATCTCTGAGCTGAAAAGCACTATCAGGCACAAAAATGTGGTTTTAAAATAATTTGACATAATGGTGCATGCCTTTAACCCCAGAACTCATGACAAAGGCAAGTGGATCTCTCTACATAGCAAGTTCCAGGGCAGCCAGGGCTATGTAGAAGGACCCTGTCTCAAAGTAGATAGATGGATAGATAAAACTTGGAATTTTGATTTATGTGACATTGCTAAGGCATGGAAATGGCTGTAAATATTGTCATTTTAAAATTAGTTAAGAATTTACAGGTAGTCTGGGAGCTATGCAGATTCTCAAATTTTCTTGTCTTTTCTACTACTCACACTTTTATCAAAATACTGTTTATTATCCTTCACATGGAGGAGTAAAAAATAGGAGCTAGCTAATTGCTTTGATGAAGGTTTGTGGATAGACTTCAAACAGCAAAAAGGAGCTTGGGATGGATTATCTGCAGATTTCAGTTAGGGCACTCATCAAATAACCCGTGTGAATGTATCTGTGTACTTAGGCTTTACATCCAGCATCAGCTGGTAAAGAGAGTTGTGATTTCATTGATGACAGTGGGTTTTACTGGTCTTAGAAACAAACGAAATAGAAAAAGTATCACGAATAGTCTCATTTTTTATTGACTATCTTTTCTTTGTATATATATTTCCATCTCCATGCAGTCGCATAAATTGTTTGCACAAAACGCAATAACAGTACAATACCATTTTTATCTCAGAGTTGCTAAGCTCTGGAATGGCACATTTTCATTCTGTTGTTAGGAGACATCAGGCTACTGTTCACCTCTTTATTTAGTCCAAGGTCTTTATTTAGTCCAAGGAACTACAAGCACTCTGCTTGACAGTCGGTGGTGTTGTCATTGATGATAACAGTGGTTTTATTTGGTTCTCCAAGCACTGCATCTGTGGGCATCTGGAGAAGTAATTCAAACATTTCTGGACCCTCAAAGGCAGGCTGTCACAGGTCATCAAGGATTGTCACTCGAAGTCTCTGCACACTCACTCCAGGGTTAAAGTGCAGATTTCGGCTGACACCAATGTAGTCTGTTCCCACTGGGGTGGGGGAGGAGAGAAGAGACAGCAGTGAGACTGTGGAGTCCGTTACGTAAGTGACAAGAGCTGCCATCAGCTGCAGTGCTTTCTATACTCAACCTTAGCAGAATCATGTAGTGGATTCTCAGAAGGGGAGAGAAGTCTTTGTGGTCTAACAAATGTGTAGCCCCTCATAACGTCCATGTGCCACCCATATCAGCCCAGGACACATCACCTTCTGCTGACGTCTCCAGAGACACTACTAATTACGTGGAAGAAGTCAGCTTCAATTGGAAATAAAAAGATTTGCCCTTTAAAGCTGCAGGTAGCTGTTGGAGGTAACTGTTACAGGTTTTATTTTGATGAGGCTCCATACCTATGGTTCAGTCTTGCAGCATCCCAATTCAGTTTTCCTCCCCATGGAGATTTTACTATTCCCTGGCCTGTTTTTATCAGCCATTTTTGCAGGCTGGCACATCTGGCCATATAGATTCTTGGTTATTTGTTTTAAAAGACATCAAATATGATGACGTTAGCAATGATAACAATGGAATATAAGAAACCCCAAGTGATATATACATAATGTGAGGAACAGAGAATTTATATTGTCTAAGGGGCCCTCTTCAGAAAATAATAATCACAAAGAAAATAAGCTAACTTTATAGTGGAAGAACCTAGCAGACAGCACTGAACAGGAGATGAGAGACCACCAGACAGAATCTGACAGAATGCAGTGAGAACCGCAGCATCCCTGTGATCTTGCTGCTGAAGACTCGTCGTTTCAGCTAACCATGAAGAAACCAGGCGAAATCCAAGCAGAAGCATTCTGTATAATAGAAAGACTAGCTCATCATTTAAAAATCGGCAAGTTGATGAGGGTTAAGAAAGGTGAAGGATGTGAGGGTGGGGTGGAGATACTCGGGAGATGGTTCAGTGCTTGCCACCGGCGGCCCGGGAATGTGGTGGAAAGCAAATGAGAAAGATCCTCTTAGTTCATTTCCTGTTGCTGTGATGAAGTACCCTGACCACAGCACCTTAGGTGAGAAGGGTTTTCTTTTAGCTCACAATTCCAGGTTACAGTCTATCATTGCACAGATGCCTAAAACCTAAAACCGCTAGACACAATCCAAGGTCAAGAGCAGAGAGGGAAGGAATGCATGCTTGTTTTCTCCAAGATCCAAATCCAGGGATGGTGTCACCTACTTTTAGTCTTCCCACATCAATAGATTATGAAGCCATTCTCTCACTGAAACTCCCTTCCCAGGTGATTCCACGTTGTGTCAAGTTAATAACTGAAACTAACCATCACAATCACAATACCTAATATCAGCCTTTGGCCTCAGAGAGAAAGGTCAGGAAGAAAGAGGGAAGGCCATAGAAGGAGCTAGTATACATTCTTAGAAATCAGAGGGGCTGGAGAGATGACGTAGCAGTTAAGAGCACTGGCTGCTCTTCCAGGAGACCTGGGTTCTGTTCCAGTGCCCACATGCCTGCTCACAATCATCTTTAATTCCAGTCCCAGTAATCTGATTCCCTTTTCTGGCACCAAACCTTGCATGTGGTGCACAGACATACACGCAATCAAAACACCCATACATAAAACAATCAAGAAATTAAAGCAGATCTGACAACTAAATACAAGGTGAGACTTTGAATTGGATTTGTTGTGATTTGGGGACCATTAATGGAGCTTAATCCTAGGAGTAGATTATAAGAATGTGTCAAGTTTGTTTCCTGTTTTGATGTCTGTGTTGTAGTGATGTGGGAAAGTGTTTCTTGTGTGTGTGTGTTGTGGTACTTGTGGCTTTTCTGTCAGTTGGAGATTGTGTCAAAAATTTTTGAGAGGCATCAGGTAAGTGATGACATTAGTAGAAAATCTTAGACTGCGGTGAAAATCACCAAGGCAGGGGAGTAAGAACCAGAGCTTCGTACCCCACGCACATGGGTCACTTGGTGGTTCATCGATTCATTGTATACATTAGTCAGCTTCATGTGGCCTCAGTGAATTCAACTGAAAATACAGGTATTTACTGCCTTCAAGGTCATTTTGAAGACTGGAAATAAGATAGCAATTATGTCCGTGCGATATCTGGCAAATACTGGACACTGAGCGAGTGCAGGGTGACAATTACAACCGTGTATTTTAAATGCATACGCAAAATCAGTACCGCCTCCCGAGCAGATGGTGTGTATTTGCTAGGTTCTATAGAGTACCTGGTCTGAGTTCTTACCTCTGTGTTTCTCTTGTTTAGACATCTGAGTCACCACCCCAAGAACCATCAGTCCTAGTCCATCCCAGCCCCAGAGTTGGCAGCACTTTTATGCAAAGGGATTTATCCAAAGCAATTTAAACACATCTTCTAAAGTATAAGTGGAAGAGTCCAATGCACCAATTAGTGTATTCAGTTCTTCACTTCATAGACTAAATATATTTCTTGTTCTATATTTCATAGACTGAGAATCTATAAACATCTGCAGTAACTGACCAGATACAAGGACAGAAAAACACATACCAATGAAAATGTGAACCTAGCAGCTATGACATTCTAGAAATGGCTAAAGCAAATAAGGGCTGCCATTTTGCTTGGACTTGGAAAATTGGCAAACATAACACTCAGTGAACATAGAATAAGAATCCAGGACAAGAAATGAACATCTTTGAAAATGAGAGAAAGGTGGACGAGTGAGACTGTTCGGTGGACAGAAGCGCTTGCTGTGAAAGCCTGGTGGCTGAATGGGATCCCCGAAACTCACATAAAGATGGAGGGGGGGCACTGACTCCACAGAGTCATTCTCTGACCTTCTTCATGTGTGTGCTGTGGCACCTGTGCCCTGATGCACAAATCTTGAATATGCACAGGGTAACTTTTTTTTGTTTTTTGTTTTAGAAAAGGAATAGAAGAACTAGTTAGAATCATCGTTGCTGCTTTAACATATTTCCCTGTGATGCATTCACTGAGCGTCATAATGTCAGTTTTCCAAGTCCAATCAAAATGGCAGTGTTTAATTTCTTAAATCACCTCTGGAGGTGTAGGGGCACGGGGTTCACATTTTCATTGGTATGTGTGCATTTTGCTGTCCTTATGTTTAGTCAGTTACTGAAGATGTTTAGATTGTTGGTAGACTATTTCTTTTCAGTGCTTCTGCTTCTAGGTTGAAGTATTGTTATGGTTTTAGATATATAGGTATGCTGGCTGGCTGCATCCCAGCTTCAAGTGAGGAAATGTAAGCATCTGCGTACTAGAGACATCCTATCCTTTCCTGCTGGGTCCTACTGGTTTTTACTTTTATGATAAAGCAAACAGACAGGCTCTCAGGAGGATGTGAGATCCGGAATCATCTAGCCTGGCTGCCAGCTAGACCTTCATTACCTATATCAGGGAACACAGACGTGAGTGGGACACGAGAATGGCTACTGAAAGACAAGGAAAATGCTGGAGTCGAATGTGAAAAGCTCCTTCCTTCAAAGGTCTACAATGACAGATTCTTCCACAAGTTGGGCTTGTCTAGATAGTATGTAGTTCTTTCACCTGACATAGTGTGTGCTGTGTGTGTGTGTGCAGACCAGAGATCAACCTCAGCTATTGTTCCTCAGGGGGAAACAAACAAGCTCTTTTTTGTTTGTTTGTTTGTTTTCCAGACAGAGTTTCTCTGTTGTAACTCTGGCTGTCCTGGAACTCACTCCATAGACTAGGCTGGCCTCAAACTCATAGAGATCGGTCTGCCTCTGTCCCCCCAAGTGCAAGGATTAAAGGCATGAGCCATCACCTGGCAGGAGACAGCTTTTTAAGACAGGGTCTCTTATTGCCCAGGAACTTGCTGATGAGGCTAGACTGCCTGGCTATGAGCCCCAGGGGTCCTCCTGTCTCTGCCTTCTCCGCACTGGGATTACAGTATGCACTGCCATGCCTGTGTGGGCACAGGGCACTGAACCCAGGCCCTCATGTGTGGCAGGCATTTTCCTGACTGAGCTATTGCCCCTAGTCCACATGCTGTTGACGAATACCTAAGGTTTCTATAAATATTCTGAACTTTGGAAAAATTAATCTGAGTCCACAATAAGCAAGTAAGTAATAAGTCATATAGGCTGCAGTCTGAGGGTGCTTTTGCACAGACAAGCCATTTGCACATTCAGAAAAGACAGAATCAGAGCCCACCAACAAAGTCCTGGCATGCTGGCCCCTAACAGGCCAGACCCCACCACCAACACAAGTGGTGACGATGCCTTCCCATGGCTTTCTCACCTTCTGCTGGCTGTTGCTCTGTCCTCCTAGAGTGCACGAAGACAGAAGATGCTAGAGAAAGGTCAGTGCCTCTTCTCCAGATGGGTACTTCCACGTAGCCAGCACTTTCCTCAACGTGGTACTCCGAGCCACCAAAGTACAGGGTAGGCTCTAGAGAGGTACAAAAGACAAACTGAGGCAGGATGTACCCACCTCCCAGGTGTACTTACTGCCTATGCTGGCCCTGTGTGGGCCTCAACATCGGTCACACTTGCCACACCTGTCAGGACACACAGGTCCTGCTCAGGGAGAAAAAACAAAACAACAAACCTCCCCCTGCCCCCTGCCCCCCCCCCAAAAAAAAGAAAAGCAAACTCAGCCAAATCAGTGAGCGACATGCTATGATTCTGACTCCCTTTTGGTTGGAGTCATATTATTCTTCTGTTTAAAGAACTTTCTGTCAAATAATAGGGGAAAATCAGACAGTCAGGTAGAACCCAGGCAGTGCTTGGAAAATGTAGGGGTGAAGTTAGGGAGACAGTTGCGTCACTGTTCCGAATTTGGGGACTACTGTGCTTTTTTTCCCCCTTCATAGTATTTGTTGATTGCAGGGACAGATAGCAATCTGGGACCAGGGGAGGTGGGACTCTGTTAGCTGACACCTCAGAAAAGTCTCCCCGCCCCATCCCCCACCCAGGGAGGAAGTAGATTTTGAGAAGAAAGCCAGAAGGAGGTCAGCAGGCTCCATTCTCCAGGAAACATGCATCTTCTAGAAGAAAGAGGAACTTGGTAAAGAGAGTGTTAAGACCTGTCCAAGTGAATCTAGATTCACACTATGACCTGACCTGATTACAGTTTATATGATGTTGAGGGCTGGTGAGGAAAGTGGGTAAAGCGCCCCCTCCCCCACAACACACACACCAAGTTTCATGACCTGAATTTGATCCCTGGGACCCAAACGATAGAGTTGACTTTTGCAAGTTGTCCTCTGACCTGTATGCGCTGTTTTGTACACACGCCCAACTTTAGAATAAACAAATGATAGATAGATAGATAATGATAGTTCCCCTTGATCTAGTAAATAACCCCACACACATGCATGTACAAGCAACCCCTAAATTCAGTAGAAGTAGGAAAGTTGAGGGAGATGGAGGGGGACAAGAGAGGGCAGTGGGAGATGAACATGAACAAGCCACCTTATGTAAATGTAAAGAATTAAAAATAATAAAATAAAAATACAATTTATTAGCCCACTAGTGGGTATACGCCCACAAGAAATAAAATCTTGGAATTCAGTTAGCATCATTCTATTGTCTGAATGGTAACTTTGTTTATTTATTTTGGTGTTTTTGAGAAAAGGTTTCTCTGTTGTAACTCTGGCTGTCCTGGAACTCACCCTAGAGACTAGGCTGGCATTGAACTCACAGAGATCCACCTGCCTCTGCCTCTTGAGTGCTGGGATTAAAGGCATGGGCCACCACCGCCTGGCCAGATGTAACTTTATCATCTCCAACATAAACAAGAATTGAAGAGAGAATCTAGCCTAAGCACTTCAGCAGAGTATACATAGGACCAGTGGGGGAAGGAGGATACATCCTGTGTTCTTTTCCTTTCCTCTGTCTTTCATGTACAACCAAGAAGTGCTGCCGTTTCAGTGTGCTGGCATTTAACTCCAGACATCGACAGACATAGAATTCAACACTTCACAAGCTAGCAAAAGACGTTTGCCTTTGTCTTTGTGTACTTGCTGTGAAAGTCTCTCGGTTTTCCTGAAGAGCTGAGCACCTGTGGAGTGCTTTCTTGGGCTGTCTGCTTACTTTGGCTCCTGTTCCTTAGCATGGGAGGACCAGCGCCCCTAGTGGTGACGGCACTGACCTCTGCTCTCCATTTCCCTGTGAAGTCTTTGCTTTCTCAGAAGCCCCTTGCTTCTCCAGCAAGATATAAGGAGCCAATCCAGTATTCAGATCCTGACCAATCAGAAAGATCCCCTAGACACTGCCTGTTTGGTTTAAAAGGCCCACATGGCCACATTTGGATGCTGCCATGTTTTTTATAAATTGGTTAGCCCTGACATGTCAGAATGTACCCAGAGGAAATAAACTGCTTTAAATGGCCATATGTATATCTCATTGTCTATTTGAGCTGTTTTGAGGACCCAACAACGAGAAGCGCTTCTCATTTCCACACAGAAGGCTGTTCAGTCAGTGAGAAGCTTTGTTCATTTATTAAGAAGCATGTTACATGCATCTCTTTCTTTAAAATTGACTGGTAAGGAGCCAGATTCTTTGTTCAGTTGTCCATGCTGAGTCAGCATATAACCACATAGGATGAGACCATGAGGACCAGGGTGTGTACAGAGACAGAGGCAGAGGCAACATCTAAGGCCTGACATGTCTCCAGATCTTATCTTCTGCATCTGTCTTTTTGGTTATGTGCATGTATGAACGTGTCCTTCAAGAGGTTTGCTTGCAGGATGGCCCCTGTGGCGTTGCTGCACCATGGAATCATAGGCACGGATTTGCAGACAGTTTGGAAGGGCTGCAATCCTTTTTTTTTTTTTTTTTAATGTATTTTCTATATATGAGTACTCCATGCTCTAACCGCATTTATGCCTACAGGCCAGAAGAGGGCATCAGATCCCTTTACAAATGGTTGTGAGCCACCATGTGGTTGCTTGGAATTGAACTCAGTACCTCTGGAGGAGCAGCCAGTGCTTCTAACTACTGAGCCATCTCTCTAGCCCAAGCTGCAATACTTTTTACGGAGTTCACTGAATAGCAGTTACTGGTGGTTTCCTGTGGTTTGTCTCCATTAATGAAGAAGGTAGTTAATGTGAAGGTAACTTCTTGTCACCGAAAGCACTAGGCCAGAACTTTATCACTGCACATAGAGACCTTGCAAAGAAGAAAAGATGTCTCTGTAGAAGGGTTGCCCCTTTGTTAGTGGGAAAAAACCTCAAGATCACTGATATATCATAGCATGTATACTCTCCTCACAAATTAAAATATGGTATAGGTAATATTTTTATCTCCATTTGTTTTTGTTTCAATAAACTAGGTAATTATGATTAATATTTCTAGCAAGAATGCCTTATATGTCTTTGGCTTAACAGAAAGTATAACAAAAATTTAGATTTCCATAAAGGAGAATACTGGAAATTTATACACATTCTTTTAAGAAAACCAATTCCTAGCCAGCGGTGGTGGCGCATACCTTTAATCCCAGCACTCGAGGGGTAGAGACAGGCATATCTCTGTGACTTCAAGGCCAGCCTGGTCTACAGACTGAACTCTAGGACAGCCAGAGTTACTACAGAGAAACCTTGTTTCAAAAAACCAAATTAAAAAAAAAGAAAAAAGAAAAAGAAAAAAGGAAGCCAATTCTTATCTTAGTTGTAATGGAGATATTGTTGCAGGATACATTCAGAAGAAAACATATACTTCCTATTCTTATCCTATTTTTATTCTTAGCTTTTGATATTTTAGAAAATTTGTTTTGGAACTGAACTTAGTCCTTGAATTTTTTGCCTTGTGAATGCCACAAAACTAGCATATTGCTCATCTCTGAGATGTGATTGACAGGGCTGAGGACCCAGGAGTACCAAGCAAACACCAAACACTGGCAACATCACTCATTTCCTCCCATTCTATGGTTGTTTTAAAGACAAAAGTTTAAAACAAAGTATTGTGTGTGAGATCCATTTGCCATGCTGTCCTGGAGAGCATGCACACTGCCCCATCTGCACCCAGCTGTGGCATCTTGTCACAGCTCTCAGTTTAATGCGAACCTTGTGCTATGTACAGGAAGCAGGCACACTGGTTCTGTGGTACTGACCAGTTGAATCCTGCTCAGGTCTGGGTAAAGCTGCTCTTACCTTCCTAGGTCCCCACTGAGGCCGGCTGATGGCTGGAGTACTCTGATATGGCAGTAGTAATGTAATAGTAGCCCCCATCTACAGAATCTGACTCTGTGTTTATTAATGTTTTCCTTTAAACAAGACGATGGAGATCTAAGATGATTACACTGAGCTGAGCTTTCTACGTCTTATCACATATGGGAGGAGAGGGTTGGTGCCAAGGAACGAGGAACCCCTTCATCTTTGGCTGAGTTTCAGCTGGACTCCCTAGCCATCAGGAACCCTAGGAAGGGACCAGATGCCTGCACATGAAGCTCTACAGTACCTCTGTGTCGTTTTCAGATTCCTTATATTGGTGGAGGCTTAAGTGTTTGACTTGGAAAGCCTTCCATGACCCTTTGGGCTATGCTGTTTTTTTTCTTTTTAGAATAAAGTCATACACAAAGTCTTAATGCTCCTGTATTCCATCTTGCCCTTGGTGTCGGTGACATCTACACATGTGGAAAGCTACGGCACAGAACATGAAGGTAACAGGGGCTGTCATAACGGCTCCATCGACAGAGAGCTTGCCTATCACACACAAAGCTCTGGGTTTGATTGCCAGAACTGCCCAGAACTGTGCACAGTGGCTTACACCCAGAATCCCAGCACTCAGGAGATAGAGGTAAAAGGATCAGAAGTTCAAGGCCATCCTTGGCTATATTCTGAGGTTGATGCTGGCCAGGGCTGCACTCGAGCTACATACGACCCATCTAAAAATTGTATACTTTACCTTTTAACTGTGAGAGGAAAGGCATGAGTTAAGTCATTGCTTAGAGTGAGGAAGCAGAAAGAGGACTCACCATCCTCTCTGTCAGCCAGGATTGTTACCCTGGCAGTTGGGAATCTGGCTCCCAGCCTCCCTCCCACGGGTAGGCTCAGTGCAATGCTGAAGGACTCCTCTCCTTCATAAAGGGAGTCGTTGATGATCAGGACCTGGCAGGTCTTCTCCGTCTCATGCTTTTCAAAGTGGAGCATGCTGGTGTTGTCTTCAGGTCTTGAGACATAATCTGACAAAGATAAGTCCATGGAAGGAATCGTGCCCACGGCAGAACCTGCATGTGAAGGAAAACAGGGCAGGTGAGAAGAAACACAATTCCCAATGGGAATTTCTTCCTGGTTCATCAAATTATTTGTGAACAACAGCCATCTGAGTTGTGAACTTACCCCTTACACTCACAAGTATTAATGTTGCAGCTGGGAGGTTTTCAGCACAGACTGCTATCTTCACATGGTATGGGTTTACTGGTCTTTTAAGTAGGTGTCACGTCCAAAGGACATTCCAATCTCCCCCCCTCAAACAAAAGGGCAGGCCCGCTGACCGGGTCCAAAACTGAACCTAGACCCAACTCAACCTGGAGAATAGAAGGATTTCTGGCCATTGAATAAAAGCCAGCATTCCTCAGGATCTTGTGAAAGCAGTTCCCATCTGCCAAAAGGAATCATTTCCCTTACCTCTGGCAGAAGGGCCATATGGCTCCATTGACATATGCTGTGGCTGCGTTTCAAAGACCATGCTGGCCTCTAGGCTCCTTGGTCCCTACACAAGTACTTTATGTATTTTAAAGTCCATGTGAGGCTCCCCAGGCTGCCCTCCCTCCAGATACCGGTTCTGTTCTCTTTATAACAGCAAGGTCTTCCCCCCTGCTATTATCACTCTTCTCTCTCTCACTCTCTCTACATCTCTTGTTCCCCCCCCACCTTCTCTGGTAGCTCTGGCCACGTCCCATACTGTTTCTCTTTCTCTCTGCTCTGGACTTTTCCAGATGTCTCTGGATATTTTTCTCTCTTATGCACACCTTCTTTCCACCTCTCCAACTACCAGAACCACCTGAAAGTTTCAAGTGTATACCCAGGATAAAGATTTTCCTGTAAGCTCCTATAAAGGATAGGATATATAAAGGATATATAAAGGATAGAATATAAATTCTGTCCCTAGTCTGTATCTGTCCCAGCAGTTTTCCACTCAGCTGACAGACACCACCCAGGAGTTAACCGTGACCCGCAAACTGCTTCAAAATGGCCTGCAACACACCAGCCTTAGGTGGTCCTGGCAGAACCAGCCAGCCCTGGACTTGCTGAAAGCCAATGTAAACTGGAGTAGCCGATGTGATTGTTCCCTGACTCTTCTGGCTGGGTCAACAGACCAGGTACGTCTGACAAATGTCCTTCTCCTCCTGGCCTTTGTCTGGCATTCCAGCCTTCCTTTCCCCTGACAACTTCAAAGTTCAAAGCTTTAATGCTCCCCAATGTCTGACGTCACTCTTCCTTCACTCAGTAGCCAGCTGATATTTCTCTAGATAATCCTTGGCTCTTCTGAATTAATTCGTCTATGAATGTTCCAGTGGCTGCTCTTTCAGTTGGTGTCTACGTATATTTCTCTGAGATAAATAGAGTAGAATGTCTAGGAATCAGGAATCAGTTCTTTTTTTTTTTTATACGATTCAAAACAGCACACAAAGGTCTGAGGCTGTAGCTTAGTGGTAGAGTGTTTGCCTGTCATGTAGGAAGTCCTAGGTTCAATTCAAAGTATTGCCAGAAGACAACAACAATAAAAGTCAGCAACGAAGCCAGGCATGTGGTTCACTCCTGTAACGGCAGCACTTGGGTTCAGGCAAGATGATCAAGAGTTCAAGCCATGGCAAGAGTGGTAATTCAGTGGGTGAAAGCGCTTATTACCAAGGTTGGTGGCATGAATGCAGACGGGGACCCACAGAGTAAAAGGAGAGCACCGTGTCTCACCAGCGGTCCCTCTGATCTCTGCTCATGTGCCATGGTGTGCATGCGCCGCCATCATGCACACACAGTACAGTAACATCAGACGTAAATCTCAAGGCCAGCCTGAGTGGAACAGTAAGAAGGGACGAAGGTGTAGCTCAGTGGTAGAGAGGGCAAGGCCTTGGGTTTGAACCTGCATACCACAAACCCACAAACCATCAAGAAAAGAAGACATCGACCACAGTACAGGTTTAGAGTCGAAACTGTGAAAGACAGTTGCAATAGTTTATGACTTAGGCAGACCAGATCAAGGACTGCAACATGTCTCAATATATCTGACGAGAAATGTTTGGAGAGTGTGAACATCTCCGCATTCCTCCATGGCTCTGTTTCAGCTCCTGACTCCAGGTCCCTGCCTCGAATTCCTGCCCTGACTGCTCTTAAGGATGGACTGTAAACTGCAAACTGAAATAACCCTTCCCCTCCCTAAGGTGTTCTTGGCCAGCGTTTTATCAGAGCAACAGGAAACGCATTAGAACTCTGCGCCGTGTGGAGAAGACCGCACTTCACACCACTCTACCCCTCCCTCAGCTCTTCCGCGGTGTATGTCTTCTCCTCTGTTAAGTTCCCTGAGCGTTTAGATGTGATATAGATAGATGTCTTCTTTAGGGCTTAGCCTTCGCCAGTTACTCTTGGCCCTTTGACAAGTTATGAGTCTCTGCAGTAACCACTGTCAGCTCCATCAGTGTTCTCTGCATTGAGTGTTTATGGTCCATACTGCTTGGTATTTTTTTTTAAGGACTGGAGAGTGCCTGTGGGTCTCAAATAACTCAGCAGGGGTTTCATTTTGAATTGCTGCAGTGTGAAGGACCTGTTAAGCTAAAGCCAATTCATCTCCCAGTATTTTTTTTTTTTTTTGAGACAGGGTCTCAGGCTGACTCAGACTCATTATGTAGCTAAGGATGACCTTGAACTTCTGACTTTCTGACTTTGTACCAACATGCCGGGTTTTATGTGGTGCTGAGGATTATATATACCAAGAAAGTATTCTATCAACGGAGCTATATCCTTAGGTGTCCCTACGATTCTAGAAATGTTAATTTAGGGAATTATTTGGCTAGTTATATGGGATGGTCAAGAACACAGAATATTGCCATTTATATAAATAAACAAATCAATTTTATTAGTAGCAATTTAAGATGGAGAGGAAGGACTGTGATTGGAGAGAGATAGGGAAGAGAGTGGGGAGAAGGGCAGATTGGAGGCATTATCTAGGGATCCTTGCAACTTTTGTTCCCAGTGCTTGGCCAGTGAGGCACCCTGAGGTTCTTCTTACTACAAGCTTAGCAAGGAAAACTATCAAGAGTCCCAAACAAAGACAGAAACGGAAACAGAATACCCTACTCCAATAAAAACATCCTTCAAAGTTCAAAAATAAAAACCTAGGGTCTCCAACTTAGAAGGTGGTGTCTCTGAGCAGCAGACGCAATACCAGCACTGCAGTGGAGCCTGGCCTCTGGCCTGGGACAACTTCCAAGGGCAAACACGAAACCTGAAGGATGACACCTGGGAGCAGCAGAAGGGTCTTGGATTGGTACTGGTCCATGGATTGAATGAAACAAATCCTCTTTAAGTGAAAACATTTTTAAGTGAAGCTTCCAGAACTTTCACATCTTTAGACCAAATATTTATGAGAAGATCTTAGATGTAAAATGTCATCACGACCAAGATGGGTTTCAGATCAAAGGCAGATTTCAAAACAACAGCGGGCGTGAAAATGTCAAAATGCAGGGAGATGACAACTACCCGCTTAGAGCTGGTAAACACAGAACTTAGTCCAGCCCTAACAGACAATATGAACGTCTGAAGGATTTGCTTAGTCAGCACTTCAGGTAGAAGAAAAAGAAGTCCCCATCCCTTGAGATGTAGGGCTTCACATCTATACTCTGGAAAAACAACAAATATATCATCACAGGAATATGTGAAGAGAGGGACGAGTCTTTCACCTGTTTAGAACTCTCTCAGCATAATCTACACTTTACCCACCTCTTACCGTGACACAGAGAAAAAGGCTGATCAGCAAAGTGGGGCCAGGTCTACTATGTATGTTTTATTATTGGGTCTTGTTCAACTGGATAAAGACAATAGTTAAAAAATTCTGACATACTCAATTTCAGGTTGAACAACAACAACAAAAACAAAACAGGAAGTCTCAACACTATTCCTGCTTATTTGGGTTTGTGGTTTGCTTTACATAGACTGTTTCTTTCCAAGAAGAGTAGTTTCCTAACAAGAACGTGGCCAAAAAGTAAGAAAAGACAGATGAGATCTATTTTATGGACAAAGGAGCTCCAAGAACTATCTAATTAGCAAATCTTTATACAAAGTATCATTAAGCCCAAAACATTTTACTGTAGAGCAATAGATGTTAGTTGTGCTGGTTGTACCTCACAGGGGACACTTGTTAACGTCTGGTGACACTTTAGAGAGTTACAGCTGCAGATGGTGGGTGCTCCTGGACTCTAAGGTCTAGAGGCCAAGGATGTTTGCATAATATCCTACAAGCAATAAATTTTCCTCTAACCCCAAGGACGAGGATTCGACAGTACACGTATCATTTGTCTCAAGCTGTTGAGAATCAGGCACAAGGACAAGGGTCTTGAGATATAGCTAGAAGATTTTCATGTTTTTGAGTTTGGCTGTGTGCCCAGAGATGGACAGTCCTGTGGCCTGATCTTTAAGGTTCTCTTTCGAGGGACTGGGAAGATGGCGCCGTGGGTAACAGCACTTGTTTAGCAAGCAAGAGTGTGAATCTTAAGTACCCATGCAAAAGGCCAAGCATGGCTGTACATGCTTATAACTCCAGAGTGTGGGGGAGCATGAACCTAAGGGGTAAGATGCTGGAGAGTTAAATGTTCTCTCTGTAGATTTGGAAAAGCCAGAAAGAATGGGACCATCTCCATATCTGGAGGTGTGAGGATACCAGGTCTCAAAGTTTGAGGCTATCTGTAGTTGTAAGATTGAAAGAAAGAAGAGAGACAGAGTGATGTAGACTCTTTTACAGTGTTGCTTTGAGGCCATGCAGAACCATAAAAGCAGGAATGCTTTGCCTGTCGTTCCCAAATAATTCATAGAAACTGTTTCACCTGAGAGTCTCATTGAACTCTCACAAAACATAGTACAACATCAATAGCAGGTGTTCTTGTTCCGGTGTTGAGTACATTTATCTCTGCTTGATGGAGAGCGGCTGGCTGGGGGCACTCAGGACACCTGGACAGAGTCAGCCAGGGAGGGAAACCGCAGCCCATGGGCGATGGCTGAGCCCGGTGTTCGATGCCCTGCCCCCTGCTTCTCCCACACCTGCACCACTCTCAGCAGCACCACAACCCCATCCTAATTCCCCCTCTTCCCATGTGCAATGTCCCGTGGAGTCTCAGACCTGGACGAGTGGAGCAGATGACCGTGAGCTCCTGGCTTGTGTCTCCAGACCGTCTTACAGGAACCAGAAACTCCCCAACAGCCTCTGCTAGCTTGAATTCTGCCTCTGGAATGTAAACTGTTGATTCTAGAAAAGATGGAAGATGTTTCAGCAGGATTTAAACTTGGTCCCTGGCATTTTATTACACCTGTGCGGGAGCATGCAGTCATGGGCCCCCTGCTTTCAATATGATCAACTGTATCAAGTATGAGAAGGGTGTGAAGTATTTGTTGTTAAGTGAAAAGCAGGGGAATTGGGTTTAGGAGCTCTTCCCTCCTCTACCCCCCTTATTAAATTGTGTGTGACATACCGTCTCCAGGATCCACAATTTCAATTGTTGCCACCTCCGGAAACTCCAGTGCAGCCATTTCAGGTTCCGATAAAATGATCTGGAAAGTTTCTGAGGCCTCGTATTTGTTGTCGGGTATAAGTCCCACCTTCCATGTGGCTGCAGACTGGCCAGGATTGAACTGGACTTGTTTAGGAGCCTTTCCTTCAAAATCCTTATTTTCTTCTGCAGTTTCCTCTTTGGTTCCAATGCCTGAATAGAAGTCAGAAAGCTCAACATAAACCCGAGCTTCTGAAGGAATACTTTCCCTTCGAAGAGGTTTCTATTATTGACAAAAATAGATAACAGAGATATTGCTTCTTTTTAATGTCCCAAAAGGATATTTGTGAACATAGTTCCCAGATATAAGAGTAAGCGGAAGGGAACTGAATTGGGAAGAAAGGGTGCAGGAAGTAAAGTCAGAGGTGCAGCTCGGTGGTAGAGCAACTGCTAAGTATGTGCGAGGCCTTGGGTTCCATTGCAAAACAACATACTGTCTGAAGGCAGGGAAGAGAAATGACAGAAAAAGGACAGTCATCAATGTGTTTATCTTAGCATATATTAACCCTTGGACGTCAGTTACACATATCTGAGTGCTTCTACAGAAATACTATTTTAAAGCCTTTAAAAATGATTTATTTATTTATTCTTTATTTAATGTATGAGTGTTCTGCCTGCATGTACACCTGCATGCCAGAAAACAGCATTGGATCCCATTACAGACAATTGTGAGCCACTATGTGGTTGCTGAGAATTGAACTCAGGACCTCTGGAAGAGCAGCCAGTGCTCTTAACCATTGAGCCATCTCTCCAGCCCCACAGAATACTATTTTAAAGTTTGAATATGAAAAAATTCTTCCTAACACAATTAATTCAAGCTTGGGCTACAAATCGCAGAAGCCAAGTCCTCTAAGAGAAAGGAGGCATATTTTAGCTGAAGCTCTTGGCAGCAATCCAAACCACACATTGAAAAGACCTGAGGTGTGGGCGGAGGCTTTGACTGACCCAAGAGAAAAGCCTGTTCCTGAAGCCTATAAAGCATCCCTTCCTTGATTAACTACTCTTTTTCTGTATCATGTTTCCTTCCTGGATCCCCTTCACTGGTTTGGTTGGATTCTAAGAGGAGATCTGCTTCCCTGGGAGGCTCCCAATGTTCATTTGTAAGATGAACATCAACAGCAGCAACAACAAAAGGCTGGGTGTAATAGTGCATGCCTTAAATCCTAGCACTGGGAGGCAGAGGCAAGCAGATCTCTGTGCGTTCAAGGCCAGCCTGGTCTACAGGGTGAGATTCTGCCTTGAAATGGATCACCTCAAAAAATTATGAAGATAACATTTGCTTTTCTGCCTCAAGAGATCATAAAAATAAAGGCAAAATGACTTCTGAAAGTTATGGCATTTAATAGTGCTGTGAAAATGTACTGGGATCTTAGGACAGTTATTAATGGTAATAATAATTATAATAATGACAGCAATATAATATAATATTATATATTATATAGGCCCTGCCTAAGTGTTTACTTCAGAGAGCTGTGTTTTGGTGGTAGGTATTTATAAAGCATAGGAAAATTTGACACTGCACATGTCCTTAAGTAAATTATAGCCTTAGAGCTGGGTTAAAACAATTCCACATAATCAAGTAATTGAATTTAAAACAGCGATTAATTAGAAAATAATATTTCAGAAGAATAGCTAGAACTAAGTATGACAATGCATTCTATTCTTAAGGGCAATTTTAAAAGAAGTTTGGTAAGTTGGGGAATTGTGGGACGGCTAGGAAATGTCTCAATTTTTCTGGAGTGTTTTTGGCTACAGAAAAGAAAAAGAATGTAATCTGTTAGGAAAAGGAAAATGCAGAGAGAAAAATCAAAGCATATCAGCTTATAACTCACACCTAGAGCTCACACAACTCAGTTTTCCTATAACTTTTTTAGGGATTTCCCCCAAATCTTTCAATCTATTTTTCTTGTGATTATTTTAACTCCACATTTCACATTTCTGTGCCCTTTTGTTGACAACTAATCCCGAGCTACTTACTGATAAAGGATGTGCTTCCAAGGTATCCCCTGCGTGTGAGGGTCACTTCGAAGAATGTGGAGTCTTCATCCACGATGTAGTACTCTTTTTCCAAAGAAATCCAAGCCCAGTTTAGATGGAAAGGTTGATTTGTCAGCTTGCTTCCTCCTGTAATTGATAAGGATGAAGAAGACGTCAGCAGAGGCGATGACCTGTGTCGCAGGTTGCTGCCTACCATGCTTCTTTACGCTCCAGTTCAGGAAAGAGAGAGGAAGGGTAGAAAGAAAGAGAAATCTTCAGTGCCTTTGCTTGTAGCCTTGAAATAGAAAAAGAAGGAAAGGTAGAAATATTCACTGCCTATAAATCCCAAGTCCAATTGAGAATAAGACCACCTCAACTTGAGCCAAATTTGAAGCAAGCAAGCTTTAATTAAATATTGGCCAGTAGATGAACTCTGACCAGGATCATTCTGAGATACTCATGGGATGAACCCATCACCTCCAAAGATCCACAGAAAAGCCCCAAATCTCGTGGCACAGGTGCTTAAAAAGGCAGAACAGCTATGTACGTCTCACCAGGTCCAAACAGTGGCAAGCATTTTTCCTGGTGTATTTCCTGTCTGGGTTATATATCGCCTACAAGTGACCAGGCACATCTGGTGCATGGAGCCCATCTGGTGCAGTATGGTCACCTTGGGGTCTAGCCACTCCCACAATCCTTTAGGCTAGGGAGATTCAAGACTAATCTCATCTGAACACCCCCACCTAGCATTCCAGGAGGTTAACTGTTTTTCTTTTAAAGATCTCTTAGGCACAGTAACTAAAATTTAAAACATAACTTTTGCTCTTACAAGCCCTTTTGGCTGTTGGAAACTTGTAGAGCAGGAGCTCTCAGAGCAATATAACTAATTTTCTTCTACTGAAGCTCCTCTAAGCAATAACCAACTAACCACCAATCAACCCACCAATGACCAACAGCCACGCAACCCGGTTCTCCAGGCTTGAACCCTTATATACTCTAAGCAAAAGTTCAAGTGGCAAACAATCCTAGGACAAGCTACAAGTGGCAAAACAGCTGCATGTAATCAGATCATAGCTACTGGAAATGAACATTCCAAATCGACTCATGATCGTCTACTACACCTGAGATGGGAACAAAAACAGTCCAAACTCCATTTTGTGTTTTTAAAGAAACCAAAACCACAAACTCCTTCAAAGCATCCCACTACAGACAAGGGCACATATTTATTTATTTATTTATTTATTTATGTAGAGAGGAAAGGTTCTCTGATTTTCTAGAGAATATTGTAAGGGATATTTATTTTCAATTATGTTCGTATGACTTTAAAACAATTGTTTTGTACATTGTGGGGGAAGGGCTGCCTAAGCCTTGGTAGTTTATCTGCAGGTATTGGCTTTATGTAAATCTGTGATTAAGATGTTTGCTTCCTCATGACCTGCACCTGCTCACAACTCTCTGGCAGAACCATTGTGGTTCAGATATCTTGCCCTCTGAGATCTCCATGTGAAGAACAAAGTTGCTGTGGAGGAATTCTTGTAGTCCCTCTCTCACACTCTCAGTCAACAAAGGGAGAAAACTCCCCTTGGGCCTCGGGCTCCTCCACCATAAAGGTGACATAGTTTGGTTGCTAAAGGACTGTGGGATAAGACTAAGCTACAAATTTCCTTCATTATGCAAATAGTCCTTTGGATGAAGGGCAGAGTTTTTCTTTTTCTTTTTTTTTTTTTTTAAATCAAGAAAACACCTGAGAAGCTTCTTATCAATAAAAACATCTGAGATCAGGGTTTAGCTATCCAGGATGGTGTTTACCATGACAAGCAGTTCTCTCTTCTAAAGTCTTTGTATCTATGAAAATGTCTCCTTGTCTTTCTCACTGAGCTCACATAGTAGCTATCGGCTACAGCTCAGAGAAACGATACTATAAATTTCTGGGCACAAATTAAATGTTCAATACATGTTAGTTACTTTCATCAGGATATATATATATATATATATATATATATATATATATATACATATATATGGATATATATATATCATTTTTTTTAAATTTTATTTTGTGTTTGGTGTTTTGGCTGCAGGCATGTTTGTACATCACATGTGCATATCAGTCTGGCAGTGTCATATTCCCAGGAACTGGAATTACAGATGGTTGTGAGCCACTATATGGGTACTGGGAATTGAACCCAGGTCTTCTAAAAGAGCAGCCAGTGCTCTTAACCATTGAGCCATTTCTCCAGATCCTATTTTTAATTGTGTGTGTGTATGTATGTATGTGTGTGTGTGTATATATGCATGTGTATCTGTGTGTGTGTATGTGTGTGTGTGGGTATATGTGTGTATGTGTATGTAGTATATGTGCGTGTGTATCCATGTGTGGGTATGTGTTTGTATGTGTGTGTGTGGGTATATGTGTGTATATGTGTGTGTGGGTATATGTGTGCATGTGTGTGTGTGTGTATGTGTATGTGTGTGTGTATGTATGTATGTGTGTGTGTGTATATATGCATGTGTATCTGTGTGTGTGTATGTGTGTGTGTGGGTATATGTGTGTATGTGTGTGTGTGTGTGTGTCTGTGTGTATGTCTGTGTATGTGTGTGGGGGCTTGTACGTGTGGGTGAAGGTGACAGCTGATGCCAGAAGAGAATGTTAAAGCATCTGGAACTGAAGTTACAGGCTATTTTGAGCTTCTCGACTTTCATCATAATTTTAAAGGAGTTTGACTTGATTTACTCCAGGCCATCTACTTCTGATATAATATATATGATATATTTTGTATATATAAAATGTATATATAAACATATGCATATATAAGTATATATTTACATTTATAAAATACACATATATAAATATATCATATATTATATAACATATATAGTGTACATATTACATGTACATATAATATATATGTATATTTACTAATAACTAGATAATTTGTATTTTAAAAATTCTTCTAGTCGAAAGAACAGCCTCTACCTTTATCACATCTCAATTCAGTGCAGCTTCTTGTCCCATTTGCACATTCATTTTCAGTTCATCCACTCTGTCTGCCCTGTAGACAACAGAAGCATTACTATTTACTATGCTGTAATGTCAGTTTGCCTAGTCCTTGAGCAAGATAAGTAAATGTGAAAGTGTCTCAGGCCTGAGCTTACCAGTCTTTGTGTCCTGATATCTAAGGCAAACCAGTGCTTCTGCAAGCCCATGCTTGTTGTTGGGCTGCCTATCAATTCCCTCCTAGAGAAATGAGAAACATAAGCAGTGTGGGCTTACTAAGAAAGCCTGTGTGTCAAGACACATAGGAGATGCTTTCACCAAGTGTGTTAGGAGGAAGAGGCCACGCAGAAATTGTTCTAGATGAACGCAAGAGGTGAGGTTCATCTGTAGGTGTTTTGAGGCTGTCGTCATTAACATTGCTGAGTAAGGCCAACCTCAGAAGTAGAGAAGCAAATGTCTAAGAAACAATTTGATAGAATTTCAGTGTAAGGATACATGCTACAAGTACATGCAATGGGACAGTGTGAAGAAAGAAAAAAAACTAGTCATAAAAAATAAAAAATCCTGAGTGTGGTAAGAGAACATAAGAAAGTCCCCCTTCCCCAGAAACGAGTGATTCCTTCCCCTGGTTATACTGGTCAAATTCCACGATGGATCTTAAATATACACCCTTTAAAAGATGTTAAAGGCATAATGATTACATTTGAATTAAATATGGACTTTTGTCAATTACAATATTTGATTCTGGGACTGGCTTATATATGATGCTACTTCAAGCGCAGAGCCTACTGGAAGAGTTGAGCTCGCTGAGCCATGTCTTTGAAGAGAACATCACTACTCCAACATCTTTCTCCTCTCTTTTGCTTTGGCCATGAGGAGCAGTCTTTCTACCCACAGGCTCCTACTGTGATACTCTCTACCTTGCCATGGCTTCCAAATCAACAGGGGGACCAACATAGACTGCAGCCTCCAAGGTCAGAGGCTCCTTCCTGGAGAGGCTGGCTGCTTTCCTAACTGAGCAACTGCACCTTAATACATTTGGAACCCATTTTGTGGCTAATTTACTTCATTGTTATTTATCAAGGGCATATCCTGTGAGACTTATTCATGTTATTATTCCCTGTTAAGCATTCTGAGTCTAAGAAAAATTCTCTCTGTGTGACAAAACTTATTATTTGTGAGATCATACTTAGATCATCTCTTCATCTCTGCCTGACTCAACAACAAGGGCACAAAATGATAATTCTTTCATCTTGCAGTGCTGGGAATTGAACCCAGGGCTTTGAATCTTGTAGGAAAGTCTTCTACCACTGAGTTCAGACCCGCTAAGATGAAAACAAAAACTTAATATATCAAAGTCCATAGTTATGGAAAGTCTCACAATGTACTAACCTTGCTTTTTGGTTTCTGTAGTTTTGCTTCTGGATGACTATTCTTGTTAACTGAAGTATGTCAACCCAGAATATGGTTTTTGTGTTTAAAAGCTCTCCCTATAAAGACTCAGTATTACACCACGATCCTGAATTCGCAGTATACGTGCTGACTGGCTAATAAAGACTTTCTATTGGCTTAATCCCAAGTCCGAGCAGTTTTCTCTGGTGGCTACCTCACAACAATGTCTTCATAAATTTTCTCTTATCAGGTTGAGGAATGTAAGAAAAATACTTAAAATATTTACTCAAGTGCTGTATTCAGTAGTGTATCCTATATAGGTATCAAATTATCATATTTTACACATAAACACATACAAATGCTACTCAACAAAAAGGACAAAACCCTCTAGATATTGTATCCAGGAAGACTTAATATCTGATTTAACTTAATTACTAAGTCTTACTGCTGACATAGAGTGTCTTTTAAAAATACAAGGATTTGGAATTTACAAAAAAGAAAAAAAAGAAAAAAAAGGTCTGGCAGCCCTTACAGATAAGCCAGATGACCCGAGTTCAATCCCTAGAATCCACAAAGCAGGAGAGACCCTATTCCTGCAAGCGGCCCTTTGACCTCACTTGCGCTGGGATGTAGCTCAGCGGTACACACAGAGTAGAAAACGGCTGCCAAAAATTTAAAACGTAAAAAGGGATTATAAACAGCCAGAGGAAAACTTGAAACGATATTTAATAAATTCTGACTCCCAGATAGGCAAAATTAAATACTAAACGATAAATCGGCGGTCACTGTCAAATGTTTAGGACTTTGAATTGGTGGCGGGGGAGGGGGTTGTTGTTGAGTGAGACATTTGGATGCTTAATGATGTACATGAACATTCACTGTCAGGCGGCTATGTTTTCTGATACTCCATGACATGCTCACATAACTTCAATTGTCATAAGCACTGCAACCCTGTGGCTCCTGTCGCAATGTAGCCTGCCATGTATTTACACTCATTAGCAGCTTTTCAACATGACTTGGGAATATAACCTGGAGCTAACAGCTGTTGCGTGGTGGATGTCATTTAGAAAACGCTCCACAGTGCCTCATGGGGATACATTCCTCTGAATTATGGTTTGATGCGCACAGTTGCATGGCCTCAGATTAAAAATATAACACTTTCCCCCCACACACAACAGCTATAAATGTAGACAAAAGGAAGAAACCCGAGATAGACAAATTAAGAAAGAGAGAAGCCACACTGCATGTCATCTGGGTCTTGATTTAGCCCCCACAGTCTTTACCCAAGTGTCAGAGTTGTAACCGTTTCTGAAGTACACTCTGCTGGATAGGGTGTATCACCTCTCCTTCCCAGCCAGGGAAGTGAGTAGCTGGGATGCTATTACAGTTTATGTGAAGGTTATTGTGCTGGCTAATTTTATGTCAACTTGCCACAAGCTAGAGTCCTCTGAGAGGAGGGAACTTCAATTGAGAAAATGTTTCCATAAGATCAGGCTGTAGGCAATCGAACAGTCATAGATAAGGGAGAGCCCAACCCATTGTGGGTGGTGCCATCCCTGGGCTGGTGGTCCTGGGGTCTATAAGAAATCAGGCTGAGCAAGCCATGAGGAACAAGCCAGTAAGCAGCACCCTTCCATGGCTTCTGCATCAGCTACTGCCTCCAGGTTCCTGCCCTGTGTGAGTGCCTGTCCTTACTGCTTTTGATGATGAACTGTTATATGGAATTGTGAATGAAATAAACCTTTTCCTCCCCAAATTGTTTTCAGTCACGGTATTTTGCCACAGCAATACTAACTCTAACTAAGACAGTTAATAAAAATAACTATTATTGGTTGGGTTCACCTACTCTCTGAATTCTATGGAGAGATATGATGAAGATGTATGTATTCATTCTGTGGGAACTCAGCGCCTGGGGGGAAGCTCCTTCACCTCTGTTCTCTTTAATTTATCAGCATGAAAAGTTTTGGCAACGGAGCATATAATATTTGGCAACAGTTAATAGCTTAGAATTGCACATTAAATCAAGCTCTCTTTAAAAAAACAAAACAAAACAGAAACTGGGAAGTCTATGGCAAAGTTTCTCTTGAACTGTTGTCTAACCCCAGTCACTTCAGAGACTAGAACATCCTTGTCTTAAGAAACCCCATTTCTTTCCCCACAATTTCTTTCCAATTGGCACATTTTTCACTTTCCCTTCATCGGAGAAAACAGAGGTCACAGACCGTTTTCAATCTGCCAGAACTTTCCCTGTTGAGTAATTCAGTGGACTCCTTGGAGCACCACAGCATCCACAGCGCCAGAATGGCAAACTGCCTGCTCCCTGTGGCTTGATACCCCCTTTAATTCTTAAACAGAGGAAGTTTGCTCCTAAGAGTCCACTGTGTGAATGAAACATCTTACCTAGCCAGTCTCTAAGTGGATTCAGTTTCTCTTTCTTTAGCAGGATACAGTTTTTTAGCGGGGTTTTCTAATACTCTTACATTTTAATTTTTTTTGAAATTGGGTCTCGCTGTGTTACCTAGCCAGGCACTGACCTCCTGACTATAAGCGGCACTCGGCTTTATCCCCCAAGTAGCTGGGGGCCTACAGGGGTATCCACCATGACGACAGTATTCTTAGCTTTTAAAGTAAACATCACAGACGATTCTGTTTCAGAGAATTTCTATGTCTAAAAATAGTAAATTACACTTTTCTAAGCATATTAGTGGTCAAATAAAAAAAAGTGGTGTATTGTGATGTTCAGTCTCGTTTAATAACTGAATCTGTATTTATATATAAATATTTAAAAATAGTCAAATTCCTTCCTTCTTTCCTTAAAAAATTTTTTTTTCTTGTTTTATTTGAGACAAGATTTTATGTAGGCCAGGCTTGCTTCAGATTCACTATGGAGTTGAGGATGACTTTGAACTTCTGATCCTTCTGCCTCCATCTTTCAAGTGCTGGGATTACAGGCATGTGCTACCACACCTAGTTTATATGGTGCTGGAGACTGAACCAGGGCCTGACACATGCTAGCAAGCACTCTACCAACTGAGCTACATAATCCAGTCCAAAGGGTTTATTGTTCTAAAACCATTTTGCACAATGTAAAACAAGGCCCAAGTAGGAGCCGCTTCTCTCCTTCCACCATGTGGGTCCCCTGGACTACATTCAGGCTGTCAGTCTTTGTGGCAAATGATTTCACCTCCTGAACCTACTGACCCAATTCTGTGATTTTTAAAAATCTGTCCACATTTCTGCCAGCTAACCATTTCAATATCTGCCTTCTTTTATCTGTTTGATGTATGCTGTAACCAGAATATTTAGAAACCGAAAAAGGAAAAGCAAGAGATTCACAATAAGGTCGTGTAAGCGTCACATCCCACAAGAATAGTAGATGTTGCCTACTAATAAAAAATATTAAAGGAAATTTATTTATTTGTTTTGGAGTTTTAAGGACAAATTTGTTAGGATGAGGAGGCGGACAAGAAGGAAGCCATTTCTTTTCTGTAAGCTGGTATGGAGGCCAGCTTCATGGGGCAGGTAGCTCAGGTAGCTACAGAGCAGGGATGGGGATTTTAGAGAAAAAGTAGAATAGCCAAAGTACCAGGAAAGGCATGTTTAGGTTCTGATCAGCAGCCAAAGGAAAAGCCAGAGGAAAGGCTAGGGGAACCTTTCTGACTCAGGTGTCCAGACTCAGGAAAACACCAAGTGGCTCATGAGTGCTAGGGGTGGAAATTCTGGGAAGGAAAGCATATTCCCTCATTGGAGGACTGATTATTCCTCCCGCCTCTTCGCTGTGGCTTTAGATGACTCTACCTTCCTAAGGTCCAGGTCATTGGACCTGTTCCACTGGAATGCTGGGACTCCATTGTCACCCAAACCAGAGATTCTACTTTCTTGACTAGAAAAAGTTTTCTCTTAATGGGCAAGAAAATCATTTATAATTTCTCTTTCTTTGAACAGGATTTTCTCTCAGTCATCTATTAAAGTAGCTGATTTTCTTGCACCAAGATTTTCTTAGGTTCCAAGATACCCAAGGGCTTTCTGTTGCCATCTTTGGAAATTCATGTTTAAAAAATTAATTTTAGTGAAAAAAAATTAGTGCAAGTCTTGCTTTATAAAGACAAACCTGGTGACAAGTATAATTCTTGATTCCTTCCTGTCTAAGAAGAAACAACTCTGATTCTTCTTTGGTTGCATTTCTGAGCTTATTATATTATTAAGGATATTTCTGAAGTGTGTGCAGCCATAATAATGTGCTTAGTTATATTAATCAATGCTATTGAACAAACTTGGTTATGGTGCATTCACACATTTTCTTTTTTCTTTCCAAATAGAAATTACCTTTTCCTAGTAATAGGAGTGATCCCTGCAAAGCATTTACACAGGAAAATGTAAAAAAGCGAAGAGCAGTAAAGAATTTATGATCCATTATTGCTATTATAAACTAATCTTACTATCATTGTGTATACCGTAGAAATTTTCCTTTGCTTCGACACACACAGAGACACTACACATACACACATATACTCCTTACCTCTCCCAATACACACATGCATAACACAAACCCAAGCCCCTTCTTCCCTACACCCCAATACCACATTCCTGCACAGACATAAATCATACGCATATATATTCTTCCCTCACCTCTCCCCATACACATATATACAATTCCCCCACATATACACACAGAGACACCTCCCACATACACAGACACACACAGTACACCCCCACTCCTCCCTCTCACTGCCCCTATACCACACACAAATGCACACATATAGACACACACTACAGACCCTAACTCCCCGCCACAGAGACACACATACACCACCATACACACAGACACACACATATCATACACACACAGACACACACACACACACACACAGGCACACACATGCTCATGTAATTTTCTTTGTGTCTTTGCACATTGCTTTCTACTTGGCCATCTTTATTTAATGACACACATTGTGAACCTCTTTCCACACTCATAAATGTAGATTTATTATGACATCAAAGGCCCATGGAACATTTTACATATAGTGTTATTACGGCCATGCTTTCCTTAACTTGACAAGGAGTCACAGAAACATATGAAACAACATTTTATCTCACCACTGTGTTGCCCTCTAGGTGTTCATGATTTTGAATTCTTTTTTAAAGATGATTTTAGTTGAAATAGAATCATATCCCTTTTCTCTTTCCATTTCCTCCCTCCAGCCTCTTGCAGCTACCCTCTCTTGAATCTCTCCCATGCCCTCTCCAAGGTGATAGCTTCTTTCTCCTTGACTATATCTCCCCCCCCTCTCTCTCTCTCTCTCTCTCTCTCTCTCTCTCTCTCTCTCTCACACACACACACACACACACACAACTCCATGAGTGTAATGACCTAGGGAGAAGAAGATAAATGAGTGTGTCTAACAGTTTGTTGAATTGGCACAGTTCAGAATTTGAGAAATCTAAAGTGCAGTCCCTGATCCACCAGTGGCTTTCCTGGCAATCTTGAACGTAATGAAACTTACCTCAATGTTAAAATGAAGACAGAGGGCTGGGACTATAGCTCAATGGTAGAGGGCTTGCCCAGCTAGTGTAAGGCCCTGTGGTGGTATGGATGAGAATGGCCCTCATGGGCTTGTAGATACCCTGCTTCATCAGCAGGGTATGGCACTACTTGAAAAGATTAGGAGGTGTGGAAGTATGTCACTGGGGGTGGGCTTTGAGGTTTCAAAAGTCCATGCCAAGCCCAGAGTCTCTCTTTCTTCCTCCTGCTAGCAGACCTGGATGTAGAGCACTCAGCTACTGCTCCAGTGCCTGCTGGGATGCCACCAGCCTCCTCACCATGATCATAACAGACGAAACCTCTGAAAGTGTAAGCAAGTCCTAATTAAGTGCTTTCTTTTGTAAGAGTTGTGGTCATGGAGTCTCTTAACAGCAATAGAACATTGACTAAGACAGGCCCTAAGCAGTTCTCAGAAACAAACAAATAAAAACACCTTCTCTCCCTATCTTGGGACTAGAGTGATAGATAGCTTAAAGGTTAAGAGGACTTGCTGTTCAGAGGACCTGGGTTCAGTTCCAAGCACTCACATGGGGCGGCTTACAACCATCTGTTTTTCAGGGATGCCTTCTTCCTGCCTTGTTGAGTACTTGCGTTCGTGTAGTGCATATATATGCAGTAGGTGCACACATATACACATAAATAGATCTTTAATTAAAATGCAGACAGAGTTTACACTGAAACAGCCCGACTTTGAGATCTTTAAATTCCAGAAACTGTTAGAACATCCAAACTGGTCTTACGGTTAAGTTTTCCCATTAAGTTGCTGGTTAAACACTGTATGAGTATATTTAATTGTGCAAGAGGAAGAGACCATTATATTCAGTGGGCCACTGATATATACTGGGCCTCCCACTATGTTTTGACTTCTGTTACTTCACTGTGGCTGTGCAAAAGGAAAAGGAACAGCTGATTGTGAAACCAAGCATTGGAAAGATAGTAACCCAGGGCCAGCTCAGCAGGCAGTGCCAAAGCCTACACTGGCACATTGATACTGCTCCTCCTCCTGCACCCACTTCTAACAAATATAAGACAAGTTGGGCAGAGTCACAGAGGTAAGAATTCCGAGTGTTGCACACGGTGGTCAATTAAACAGCCTGCTGTGCTTCAAAGGCTGATCTCACATAATCAAGTCATCTAATTACAGAGTTTGCGGACTAAATGTTAGACTTAGTTTTCAGTTAGCGGAAGAAAAATACAAACTTTGATCTCTGCACAGATAATTGTAAAGATAAGATTTATTGAGTGATTACCGTACCTTGGGCATGCTTCTAAGTATGTTGATTTCCTCCATATTGTGGCTGGCATAATAATATGCTCCTACTTCCATTTATACCTCAACCCGGAGTCTGTGAACCTATTGTATCATACTGTTGGGCGATGTGTGCTGCTGAAGCCACTGCATCTGTGATTAGTTCCACAGCAACTGTCAGGCTCACACTGTGACAACCAGCAATTCCCAAAGCACAGGTCCTCAAAGATATTTCACTCTTATGGAACTCAGATTTGAAAGCAGTATCCTAGTTTCAGAGTCGATACAACGGGAGCTCTAATGGTACCAACTTTGTGGTTTTCATAGAATTACAGCTCTGTAGACATTTTGCCAGTACTTCCACACTTAAGACTGCCTCGCTTATTAGACACGTATGCCTAATGCATAGTTCTGTAGGCAGGGCAACGCTCCTTTGAGTGGATTGAGCACAAGTATTTCCATATTATCACCATCAACACCACCACCACCATCATCATCATCATCACAATAATCATCATTACCACCATCACCACCACTGTCATCGTCGTCATCATCATTATCATCATCATCATCATCATCATCATCATCATCATCTCATCATCATGGAGCCAAGCAGGCAAGGAGTTAGATATGAAAGAAACAAGGCAACTGCAGCAGGATCTTGGATCTTGGTATGGTGTCTCCTGATGGTCAGGATGCCCTTTGGTGGCTGAGTATCTTGGAAGTTGCGATTAAGTTATTCTGCTATACCAGAAGCCCAGCTACCAGATGCTGCCCTTGTACACTAGTGAAGGGCCTACACCTTCAAAAGTCCCCAACACTATAATGCCGATCACACTCTCATTTTTAACCCTTGCTTTTTCATGGGCTTTTCTAGAGGATCATGGGAAGCAGTCCTAAAAGGGAGATCCTGTCCACTGTACTCTATGAATGTGCCACACACTGCAAAAATAGTCATAAAAGGTTCTTAAAAACTCACAGTGCAAAATCCAGTGTTCTTCCTTTGGGAGTAGCCTACTCCGATCTTTCTGTAGAGTGCTCACTTTGTTCTGCTTTGCTAAATTAACTGCTTAAACTGTCTGTGTCTCTCAATCAAATTATTTCCTTCGAGAAGATGTGAACCAAGACACCTAATCCCAGACTCTTATTGTCGTAGTAGATGTAGATGAAGATGTGGATTCATTCAGATGTAGACATTGGTTCGGAGTAAAGGAAATTTATTCTTTTGTCTAATTAAACCACCAGTTCTTAGCCTAGAGCCCTGGAGCCTTAGAACATTTCATCCTCTTTACAATCTATTCTTAAGAGTAGAACTGGAAGGTTTCAGCCTTCATACAATCTAGAACATTGAACCTGCTAACCCAGACCTAGAAGGATTCAACTTTAACCATCTGAGGCCTATTGCTAACTGAGCCACTCTGACTAGCTCCTTCTGAACTCTTACTCTTCTGGTTCATCTCACTCTCTTCTTCTGCAGGGCTCTGCTGTATCTCTGTGTCTCTCCCTGAGCTCTCAATGCTCCATCCTGCTTCTAAAACTGACTGCTTCAACTGACTCTTCTTACTGACTCTTTCAACTCATTCTGTCTGCTCTGTTAACTGACTCTAACTCCTATATAATTTTCTTTAACTGAATTGAGAGCCTGCCTTTTCTCGTGAGAGTTGGGTTCGCCCTTACTCTGCTAACTCTTCCTCTGATTAGTCACTTGGTCTGCCATTAACTCTGACTCATCTCAGACGTCACTTCCTGTGTGACACTGACTCCTTACTCCTTCTGAGTTCTGCTGCCTGTGTCTGCTTCCACTGTTTACTGAATACTGGATTAAAGGTGTGTCTACATCCATCCAGACCACACAGGCCTCTGAATGTAGCACCTGGAATGGAGACCTTAATTTTCACACAGGGCTTTTCCTTTATGTTTATAACCATTCTCCTTTAGTGCAACGGTGGAAAGTGTATCACTAGACATTTATTCACCTAAAACTGCTGGAATGACAGGAAGCAATCCTTCTGTTAGTGCACTGGGAAAGAAAACTATTAACGATTCAGGTTGTAATTTTTATTCAACTTCACATTTGGAATATTTAAAGTAAGCATTTTAAAACCTTTTTTAATTTATGTATGTGGATGTATGTGTGTCAGTGTGTGTGTCCAAGAAGATGAGAGAGGTGTGGGTTCCCTGAAGCTGGAGTTTCAGGCAGTTGAGAGCTGTCTGAGGTGAGTGCTGGGAATTGAACCCAGGTTCTCTGCATTTAATTCATGCATTCAAACACTGAGCCCTTCCTCCAATCCAAAGTAGGGAAATTTTAAAGGGAAAAAAGATTAAATTGGCTCCTATAGAGACAGAGTCTAAATATTTTTGAATCTGCCAGATCAACAGCGCTTAAAGGGAACCTTTTAGCTGCAGTAGACATGGATCTTATGTCTGTACTTGGTACCCAGCGGGCAATGGGACAATCTACTGAAAGTTTAAAAAAAAAGATGCATAAATATGTAACTAGCTCATGGCTATGCATAGATGTTTTAGACTCCAACTGTGAACAAATGCATCCCCAGATGTTTTAATGTCTGCACTTGATTGTTCTTGTGCCTCTAACTTACAGGGTGTTTCTTTGTTGGTCAGGAAAGAGCACCTTTGAGCCTGTTCTCTGTCTTCTTTGCACAGTCTCAACTTCCTGGATCTCTGGCACTTTGGAGTCTTAGCTTTGGAACTGGAGTTTTGCTTCTGTCTCACTGGCTTATTATGGCTCCGACTTTGGACAAGTTCTTCACCCCTTCATCTTAACACAGTGTCATGGCATTGCCTGTTGATCTTACAGGGACAGGGGGATTAAAAGTTTTAATTCACACAAGTGCTGCCCGGCTCATAAGAAACGTTAGAAAAAATCAACACAGAATTCACCTTGCTTCTGATGCTGCCTACAAATCACAATGCCAGAAACAGAAGACATCTCCTTTTTCTAAAGCAGACGGGAAAACACCGACTACACAATGTCCCTGTGCTCCATTTCTTTACGAATCTATTGAAATAGATTCGTCTTTTAAACAATTGTGATTCTCGAACTTGGGAAAAGGAGGAAAGACACAATTTTGGGTTTAGGTGAGAAGATGGAGAGGTGCGACCACTGAGCACAAAGCACAGTAGGCTCATTGGAGGAGGCGGTTATGAATGAGCACCTACTTTGTGCCGAACGCTCTCTGTGTGGTCTGACCCATCTGAGTTAGACGTGAGGGCCATCTTTGTATCAGTGGGGAGATGAATGAGAACTCGGTCAGAGAACCTTGTTCCGGCCTCTCCTGCAGAACAGCTTTGCAGTAAGTTGGTCCTCGACTGATGACACATGACTTAGGCAGGGGACAGTTGTTACTTGCTGGGAGTGAGCCATGATCTCTATCGAGAGAGGTTATTGAGTGGCAAGCAGCACAAGGATGTAATTTCTGCTCTTGCCCTGTCGTACCTTGAAATGGTCTTCCTTCTGACCGCATGATTATCCTGTCTCTTGCTGTGCGAAGCAAATACCTTCAGTTAACTGGCTGCTTCCTGTTTTGTGACTTTGAAGATACAGTAGATAGAATCAGGTGCAGCAAAAACAGGCAGCTTCTTAATAAGCTTTCCTCTATGTCAGTAAAATGCATTTTCTTTCCCATCTAAGAAGATTAAAATTCTAGTAATTACACTTCCTACCTATCCAAGAAAACTTAAGAAGATTACACTGGGGGTGGGGCTGCCTAACACAGGCAAAGCATATGTATGTTCCACCACTGTGCCCCATCCGCCCCCAAGAAGATTAAGTTCTAATGCTAAGAAGCCACAAAACTCACTCTGCAGCTGAAAATGCTGATCAAATCTAAAGGGAGATTCTGTGTAGTGTCAGTATGATAGACATCATTACCCAAGCTTTCAGAATCTCCTCAAGTTAGGATTCAGCTGCCATTAGGGTCGCCATCCATGTCAGAAAATCAGTTACTGCACTTCCTGTCATGTTTATCAAACCCCCGATTGTTTTCTCTGAACTCTCGGCTCGCCACTCAATTGTCATCTTTTTGTGTTAAATGTCAGCACTTCCTTCAGAAGATTGAGGAAAAAAACACTTACTTAGTAAAAAACTGTCGGGTCAAGAAGCACTGGGCACAGGAACACAGTGAAAGCAAAAAGAATTCATTCACCGGCCCTGTGTGTCACGCCCCTGGTTGTGACAAGGGGAACTGCAGACGCTGTTTGCAGTTGTGTATTAATGATCGTCCTCAGCAAGGTGCGTTCTAGGGCCTTGCTAGACTTACCACTGGCTTCCACAGAGAAGTAGAAGGTGTCCTTTGTTGCACTGCTGCCCTTGCTCAGGATGTAATGGACTCGCATCCCATCAATGTCAGCTTTAAACAAAAGCAAACACCAAAGTCACATCTGCACAACAGGAAAGGGGGTGTTGGCAACTTTAGTGCTTTATACAGTGTGAAAAATGTAACACAATTTTAAATATAGGTGAAGTGTTTTAAATTATTTACATCCATCTATCCACCTATCATCTATCTATCCACCTATCATCTATCTATCTATCTATCTATCTATCTATCTATCTATCTATCATCTATCTATCATGTCTGTGCACAAGTGGAGGTCCCAGGCAACTTGCAGGAGTAGGTTTCTCTTCCCCAATTGTGGGTTCTGAGGATTGAGCTCAGGTCATCAGGCTGGGCTGCAACCACCATTACCTACTGAGCCATCTCACTGGCCAACAGATCTGTTTTTTTAAAGTTAGAAAGGCTACAATAAAAGAAGAATATTTTACAGTGCTGTTCTCAGCATGTGTTCTGGGATTCGCATTCTGGCTATTCATGCACTATAGCCTCCTGCCATTCTGCAAAGAACCAGGTCCACATGATCTTAAGTTTCTGTGTGAGCACAGAGCTTGCCATAATGACCAGTATCTATTAACTATTAGTCAAAATTAGTTTACATAACAGTAAACATTGCATCCTGAGGACATAGATAATGAGAATAAAGCCACTGGGGTTTTTTTTTTCTTCTATAACCCTTGCCTTTAAACAATTTGTTTCTTAAATCTGTGGTTGCTTGTTATTATTAGTAATTATTTGTATTTAATGACAATTTACATCCTGGAGGAATTCATCTAGACAAACAGTTCTTAGAGAACTAAATATGATTTCACTGACTTTAGAGGCAATCTGAAAATGTAACCAAGCTAATTTTTAAACACAGTGATGTTTTAAATGAAGACGACCCTCTCCCAACAGGCTCATATATCTGAATGCTTGGTCTGCAGTTGGTGGAACTGTCTATGAAACATTAGGAGGTGTGGCCTTGTTGGAGGAGGTGTGTATCTAGGGGTGGGCTTTGAGGGTTGAAAAGCCCATGCCATTCCCAGTTGGCTCTCTCTTTGCTTTGTGCCTGGGGATCAGATGTAAGCTCTCAGCTATGACCCCAGCACCATGCCTACCTGCTGGTTGTCATGCTCCCTGACATATATATAGACTCATCCTCTAAAACTGTAAGTTTTGGGACTGGAGAGATGGCTCAGTGGTTAAGAGCAGTGACTGTTCTTCCAGAGGTACTGAGTTCAATTCCCAGCAACCACAGGGTGGCTTACAACCATCTATAATGGGATCTGATGCCCTCTTTTGGCATGCAGGTATACGTGCAGATAAAGCACTCACATAAATTAAAAACAAAACAAAACAAAACTGTAAGCCTCACTAAACTCTTTCTTCTCTAAATTGCCTTGGCCATGGTATATCTTCACATCAATAGAAAAGTAGCCAAGACAAACACCCTCATGGTGTTACTCTGCAATGACAGCCAAGTACATGTGTATTGAGGGTAAAATATTTCATGCACCTCTTTACATCTCATGGACAGAGCTAGCTTAAGAGATAGTAAAGAGCAGCCAAAGGACCAGCCTCATCACCTGGAAAAGCAGGGCGCCTCTCTCTAGTTCAGTACTCCTATTAACCCCAAATTTAAAAGAAAAACAAAATTTAAAACAGTCCTTTGTACACTTAAGTTAATTTCGTCCTATGCATTTTTGATAAATAAATTACCATTTTCCTAATTTGAGATCGGATCTTACATTAAAGTCCAGTCATCCAATTCGTTATCTTACTGTCTTAACCTTCTAAGTCCTGGAATTACGGGGATGAGCCACCACATCCAGCTTCAGAAATTACTCTTGAATAGTACATTAAAATGTGTGATGCAATCATTTACATGTCAACATGTCTAGGCATCAAGTATCATCTTAAAAATACAGACTTACTAACAAACTATGCCAATGGTTCTTAGTCATGTCAATTTTAAACTTTAAAACATGTTATCAAAATGAATGTAACCTTATTTTATGATATTTTAGAAGCTGAAGTTTCTGTGTTTTGCAGTTTTAAGGTGTAATTACAAGTTTCATTAAATATCTCTGGGTTTCAGTTAATTGGCTCTTCTAATGAATAGCTGGAAAAGGACTAATTTTTTTGAGTAATTTTACATTCCATTTTTTAAAAACAAAATAGAGTCAGAAATATTTTACAGAGCGCAGAAAGCTCTATCCCACTGAGGGAGAGAGACAGAGGCACCAAGGAAGAAGTCGACTAACCTTGTGTGAACATATGGGTGCTCTCATTTCCGACGCCAGCATTGACAATGTAGCCATGCTTGGGTCCTCTGGTCACTTTATACTTCAGGAGTCCGTGGGGACTATCCTGATGGACTGCTTGTAGATAATTATTGGTAATGAGGAAACCCAAGTGTCCAGTGAGGAGGGGCTCCAACGCTGTGGCTCCCCTGTTAATGGCAATCTTTGGGACCCTGCTGTCATGGGAGCTTATCTGGATCCACATTATCTGAGGTGTGTGTGTCTCTAGGGCGGTGTCTGGGAAGACGTAGAACCCAGTGTGAGTGCCGTCAGTCACAGTGAAGGAGAAGCTGTCTTCGGGCATCTCACTGCCATTGTGACAGTAGAGAATCAGGTTCTCAGTCAGGTCCTTCTTAGAGAAAGTGGTCACGGGGCGGCTACCATTGTAGAGAATCCTGCCATGGGTGGGGACCCGGCTGATGGTAAAAAGGATAAAAGCATTCGGAGTGTCCTCATCTTCTACCTTCAGCTGAAGAGGCGTGAGCACTGTGCTGTCTCCTCTTTGCAGTGCTAGTGCTTGGATGGTCAAGGTAGGTTTCTTATTGTCCTCACCCGTGACGAATATCCTGTAGATTCTGAACACAGAGCTGCGTCCGTCAGTCACTCTAAGCTCAAAGTATTCCATCTTTATCTCATCCTTTGAAGTATGGACGTAGGATATCTTGTTGCCAGCCAATTGAAGCTGAGTAAAAGAAGCCGTGGGCTCCCCAGGCTGTTCAGAGCTTTCCAAGTGGCCCGTGCTAGGGCCTCGTTTGATGCTGTAGTGAAGCTGCTCACCAGGGCTGTGGATGCCACTGGCATTAAGCAGTTCAGTGGTGAGGGTCACCCTGTCACCTTCTGTCAAGGTGACCCGTTTGCTGACTACCTCAGGGGGGGCACTATTTAAGTTGCTGATGATGATATAGAAGTAGCAGTCCCTCAAAGGGTTAACTCCGTCAGTCACATCGAATTTGAGAAGATCAACAGCTTCCTCCTGGCCTGTGTGGGTATAACGGATGAGGTCCCCATCAATTTCACCCTGGGTGAAATTCATTCCCATGGTGAGGTTGTTCCTCGCTGCTCCTCCTGGCTTTCTCAGTCGTTGTAGAAACCCCTGTTGAGGCTCAGAATGGAGAACGAAACTCAGACACTTGTTATCTGAGTCAAGATCTGTGGCTTTGAGCATACGATTTGTGATAACCTCGGAGTGTCCAGTTTCTACTTCCAGCCCACCATGGACGGCCAGCTGAGGGGCCTCGTCATCCACCGGAATGACGACAATGGGCACCTTCTTGTGAGTGGCGTGCTTGCCGTCACTCAGCCAGACCTGGAAGGTGTCCTCCGTGCTCTCCGAGTCATCGTGTTCATAGGCAATGGAGGAGGCCTCTTGGATCTCCTGCATGGTAAAGCCATGAACGGGTTTGCTGCCTGTGGCCAGCTGCTGTATGATTTGTCCATGCTGAGGGAGCACAGTGAGTCTAAAGCGGAGCTTATCTGGTGGGAGATCAGCGTCTACTCCATGGAGCAGTGGGGTGTCTATGACCCGGCTCATCCCCTCTAATACTACAAACTCCTGGGTGTAAAGTTCAGGCTGCTCATCATTGCTGGGCAAGATGGTTATAGGGAGGAGGACATTTGGGGAGACGTTGATGCCATCAGAGCAATAAAAGGCGAACTGATCTGCTTCTGGCTCTATTCCCCTGTGGATACTCTGTACATAACTGATGTACCCGACTCGGACATCCCTGATGAAGAAGGCCGTGATGGGGCTGCCAGCCCGTGACGCTTCTGAACCAGGAGCTGGCGCTATGTTTTCCAGGTAGCCAGAGGATGGCTGCCCCGTCAGAGTGCAAAGGATTTCATCTTTGGGAGTGTCCACATCTTCAATGTTGAGATGTTGCAGGGTCAGGAGGCTCTTTCCACCTTCATATACAATAAAGGGCTCTCCCACCAATACCCTGGGGGCCATGTTGTCCACTGGCAGCACTGTCACACGCACCAGCACCCTCTCCAGAATGCTGTCTCCTATGGTCCCCAGATAAGAATCTCTGGAGAGGATGAGGCTGAAGGCATCATGTGTCTTTTGAAACCCAACTTCACCTCCAGTATGGACATAGGTTATTGCCCCACCAGTGAGGTCCTTCTGGGTGAATTGTTCTGTAGGCAAACCATTCATTGTAATAGAGCCCAATTTAGGCTTGTCCTCCACAATGAAAGATAGCATTAAATCATCTGTGTCCTTTCTGCCATTGTAAAAACCCATGGTGATCTCAGTAGCTGCATTCTCAAACACATCTATGGAAATAGCCCATATTGGAGTACCTGTGATAGAGATCCAAGGACTTCCATCAGCCACAGTGGGCTGCACAGAAATCTTGATGGTGATTGGTATATGGTGTACCCCATCATTTACCTCCAGGTAGAAGATGTCACTGGTAGCCTGGTCCCCACTATGCTGGTAAGAGATGTTCCCATTAGTAATATCTGCTAGCATGAAAGATTCCCCTGGAGCCATATCTTTTCTAAAGTACTGCAGGTGTCCATGCTGAGGACCCCAGACTAAACAGAAGAAGATCTGGTCAACATCTGTGTCAGGGTCTATAACATCAAGTTCACTGCTGCTGAGAATAAAGTTGTCTCCCTCTAAGACAGCAAAGCCTCTATTGATGACCTTTGGTGGCTGGTTGTTCAAAGGCTGCAGGAATAATGTGAATGTGCCTGGCACCCTGTTGCCTGCAGCATCTTCTACCTAATAAGTGAATTGCACAACCCGAGGTACGATGCCCAGATTCTTCTGTGGGGGTCGATAAGCAATTTTTTGATGATTGACCTGGGCCTGGGTGAAATGAATAATGGGTTTATTTGGTGAATCGGTGAGCACGATTTCTCCAGCCTGGACTTGGTGGTTGCTGTCAGTGTCTGTTGGTGGTGTCAGGAGGGTGTAGTACAGGTTCTGGTCATCTGAGTTCTGGTCAGTGTATCGGAGGGATTTCTTCTGTAAGGGAGTGAGTTGGTACCCTTGCACAGTCATTTCCAGGGTAGTTCCTGGATATAGATGAGGACTCAGCTTATCTGCAGGCTGGATCCTGATGGTGAAGAAGTGCAGGCTGGAGAGATTTGGTGGGTTGTGGTCATCTTGCACGTGGAAAGCCAGATGGGTCACTCCAGATTGAGGGATGTGCAGTCCAGGATAGCGGAAGAAAAGCCTCCCCTCCATTATGTCTTTTTGCAGCCACTCAGTCACTACCTTCTCATAAAGTCCTTCCTTCTCCATATAGTGCCAGTCGCTCTGCAGAAGAGGCAAAGGGGGTTCAGCCTGCCTCAGCAGCATGTTGCCTGGGTGTTGGCTTGAGCTGTAGGCAGCAGAGACCAGATCCTCACTCCTCTCTTCCTCTTTTCCTTCCAGACGTTGGTCTTCCAACATAAAGAGAATAGTTGAGTCCTCTGAATCGATATCTGTGGCACTCAAGACAGAGGAGGATATCTGGACCACCTGCCCCTGGGTCACCGAGAGTCCTGTGTTGGTGGTGACCACTGGTGGCTCATCATCTACAGGCACAATGGTGACCGGGAAGAGGAAATCCACCTGCTGATGCCCATCCTCCATCCTGAAGATGATGTTGTCACTGTAAGAGTCACTGCCGTCATGCTGGTACACCACTCGGCCTGCGCTTAGGTCGGATGGTGTGAAATTCTTGCAACCGGCAGGTGCTCCAAGCACCACCAGCTGCCCGTGTCGCAAACCTCTCACTGCAGCAATTCTGATTTCTTCTGTATTATCTTTATCGCCGACCTGAAAGCTGTGAGCACTGGACAGGGGCCTTGCCTGGCCTTCGAGAACCAGAAGTCCTCTATCGTAGCTAGCCATCGGAGCCAGGGCATTCACAGACTTCACCACCACGGTGAAGGCAAAAGGGTCAGAGGCGTCACCATCTCCATCCACCACCTGCAGTTCCAGCTGGAAGATGCGATCCTCTTCTGAGCTCCCTGTGGGGGGCCGATAGGCAATTTTCAGCTCCCTCAGCTCCTTCTGGGTGAAGAAGGAGACTGGAAGGCCCAGGGGATCATCTGTGTTCATCACATAGCCCTGCTGATCGTGGTATCCAAGTGGGACATTGAGAATGTTGAAGACTAGGTCGTCAGGGTCTGACTCTTTGTCTTCTGCAGCCAGTGCATCAGGCATCAGAGCAGTTAGTAGGGACTGACCAACTTCCACCATCATTAGAGCCACGAAACTGGGCCTGGGTGCCGTGCTCTCGACTCCCTCCCGGATTCTGACTTGAAGCAGGAAGTACTCCTGGGCCAGCACCTCCACTGACCCAGTTCCTTGGAGCTCCAGCCCTAGCAGTTCCACTACCATGGGCACATAGTCCCTGTTGGTTGAAGATGGCGTGGCAGTGTGCTGGTAGCGCACCCCAGCCTGGATAAAAGCCTCACAGTCGACCAGATGGCCCCTGGAGAGAGGGGTCCCAGCGGCGTCCACCAAGCGTCCGTACTTGGGGAGTGGTCCTCCAGGGTGAGGAAGGAAGGTGAGCCTGCACCTGCTGCTTCTGGAGGTGAAGTCTAGCACTCTTCTGTCGATGGCTCGGCTGCAACCTCGCCATTTAAACACAGTCAAAGGCCTGTTGCGCGTCACCAGCTGGAGCTTGGAGGAGACCACCACGTCCACATCCAGAGCGAAGGGCAGCACCAGCGTGGAATTCCCTGCGTCGTAGCGCAGCTGCAGCTTTACCCGGGTGCGTGAGGCGCTGGGCGAGCCGAAGTGGGTGTACTTGACCTGCTGGGTCTGGAAGTCACAGGGAAAGCGGCGCGGTGAGAGAGTGCCTTGGAGCCCTGGGATGCCCAGCACTGTCACCTCGCACTGGTCTCCTGGCTGCACTGGAATCACCAGGTCCCGCAGTGGGTCCAGCCAAACCCAACGGCCCCGGGGCACTTGTATTCCCGGGTTGGAGATCAGGATGCGAGGGCTCTGATGGCCATCACCATCAAGCGCTCCCCAAGGAGGCAGGAAGAGCTCCAGGTGGGAGGAGTTCCCACTCAACGGTACCTGTCCCCTCAGTGCGTGACAACTCAGAAGGAGGAAGGCGAGAGCCACTACCAGCTGTGGGGACACCCCGCAGGGGTGCAGAGAATCCCCAGCCATGGTCCCCAATGGAATCCTGGAGTTGAGATGCCCAGAGGATGCCCAGTCCAAGGACTCACTTAGCTCCAGGTGCTGGCAACGGAGGCAGGGAGGCTTGGATCCCCTCAGAGCCCAGGCTGCATTTGAACTACAGCAGGTAATAGCGACTGAAGGGCTCTCTGTCTTCAGAGAGTCCCCACCTGCGCTGGTGCCAGTGGCAGCCCAGATGTGCGCTGAGACTTAGTGAGCATACAGGCGCTCCCCCTCCTTCCCCTCCCAGAGTCTTTATCCCAGTTACCTTAAGGCGATCTGTTAAGATGCAGCCCGGGGCTGCCTGCCTCCTACTGGCATGTCTGGATACCCTCTTTCCTGGGAGCCACAAAAGAACTGTCCCTCTGCGCTGGGCGAGCGAGGGCGACTGCGCCTGAGTGAGTTCTGCAAGAGAGTGGGGAGACACCCTTGGCGCTGTCCATTCACCCAGGAATGGTGTGTCTCTGGCGTGCAGAGCCGGCATCCCTCTCTCCTCTCACCGCTGACAGGAATGCCCTTTCTTGTCAAAATTGAGCTTCATTTTGGACGTTAAAAGAACTGGTGGGAGCGACTTTACAAAAAGGATTTTCTAGCTGTCTGTCCGATGAAGCAGCTTATTCCAGGTCTGGTAATTCTGCACTTGCACAGAACCCTGGCAGTTTTCTTCTTTTCAGCTTGCCCCCCGCTGCACCCCCCTCTTGTTTTTTAGATAAGGTGACTGAATGCAGGACTGAATGTGTGCTGGGGGCAGCTTCAGGATGTTGTGGATGGGGAAGCAACAGCTTTCAGGCTGGCAAACTTGAATAGCCTATAATCTGTTCCCAGTCAATGGGTCTCACATACAGCAACTGGATGTGCAGATCAGCTTCCTGTGGCTTTCTTAGAATGTGGTTTCCATACCCGATCAACAGACGTGGCTGTTTCCTAATTACTTTCTTAGTTGAAAAAAAAATATACGGTAGTCAGAGATGAGGAGGTGGGAGCAGAAATATCAAAGAAAATCCCACAAATAAATTTCTGTGAATCAACCATCCAACCAGGCTTTCAAATAACCATGATTCCCCTCTGTGGGTGGAGGGAGTGTCAGGTCCTGACTTGTTTTAATTTCTTAGGGACTGGAAGGGTCCAGTCACTGTGCAAAATAATCTAAATTCACCTATTTTTCTTTCTTTCCTTTTCTTCTTCCTTCTTTTCGTTCTTTCTTTTTAATGCTTTTTAATGACTTTAATGACTGAAAATAAATGCATGCAAAACTCTCTATAAAATGGCTTTAACAGGGTAACATAAAATGGTAATATAAAATAAAAATATAAAAAATTGTCATCCATTGATCAGTTTTTTGATCGTTCTACAGTGTTACAGATGTTTACAGAACAGAAGCAGTGATAGCAGCAGCAGCCAGTGCTACCTCTGCTGCCTCTCCCATCACTGTTTTCAAAACAAGACTACGGTATGAGCTTGAAAGCGTTAATCTTTATTCTAAATGCTAAACTGGACCAACCTGTGAAGTGCGGTGGTGCGTTTGATCCACTAGAGCTGAACGCTAGTCCACTTCATTAGCACCCAGATTTGTTCATATGGCAGAACTGTAAGAGACTACATTTTAAATAATGTGTGCTTAGCTTAATTATGCAATGTTACCTAGCATATCCAGAAACTGCTCTTTTAAAAATGCATTTTTAAAATTTAAGCACAATTATCATTCCATTACACATAAATAAGACAACATATTCCAGAAAGCTGCTTACTGCCTTATCTAAAGCCTGAGTGTTTATAATCAAACTTTTAAAATGGATCTTCTTTGAGACAAGTCTCACTGTAGAGCTCAGGCTGGCCTCAAACTTGTGACCCTCCAGCCTCAGTGTCCTGAGTGCTGAAATTATAGACATGTATCACTTTGTCTGGAAGAATAGAACTCTGTATTTTTAGTATACATATATTGAATTTTACCAGCTGAATGGTTGGGTTTCTGTCTAAACATTACATCTTTTGAAGAATCTATCTTTTGGACACACTATTTCCCTGATGCAAATGTGGAGGTGCAGAGCAGGGGCAGCAAATGGTTAAATTATTATTAAACTCACGGTCTTGCTCTTTGACCCTCTCTGCTCAGCATACACCTTTCTTATCATTTATATCTGGAAGGGTGCCCCACCTCTTACCATTTTATTTCCTTTATCGCTCACTTGCTCTCTCCTTAGGATGCTCTAGTCTGGCTTTAGATATACAGGCTAAACTCTTGCTACAGCCATCAGTATCCTCTGTGGTTATGTGGTCACACCTTTCTAGTTTCCCTCCTCCCAGTTTAAGTTTATGCTCTGCCAGCCATGTTACTAAAGTTCACATTTGTGCATGCACTAATTGAGGTCTGTTTTCCCCACTACTCTTAAAGCTCTATAAAGCAGGGAGAGTGTGGCAGTCACCACAGATGCCTAAGAATAGAGGAAAGCAAGCACGGTGAAGTAGCAAGGACAGATCATGAAATCTAGGCACTCATCAGAAGAAGCCAGTACAGCAGGTATAGTGTTCTTACTTCCCCAGAGTGCACCAACTCATTAGAAACTGCCGTCAGCTGAGTGTACACCACGCAGACTTGTTTTCTACTCAAATCTTTAATCTTTGTTTCTTCAGAGCAATTTCTTTTATCCATGTTGTATCTCTATATTTCATGACCCCAGATTTATCCTTTGAACCTGAACTGCATTTCAAATCTATCATTAAGCAGGAGAGAAACAAAACACAATTATGAAGTGTATGCTCTGCTTGTATTTTATAAGCCCTGCACCATGTGATTCCTGAAAAACCTTGCATAGTGTTTCCGTCTTGTTTCTAATTTGTATGTAATAATGAATCCCACTTCATCCAGTGACCACAAGAATTAAGTGGATTACTGCTCATAAAAGGCTTCTTTGACTACTGCCTGGCTCACAGTAAGCACTCAATAAATGTAAGTTATTATTATAATTACAGATAAGAAATTGAGATTTATAGGCATTAAATGGAGAATTTTTACCTTGTAAATTAATTTCCCTGTTACCAAAAAGTGTGTCCCACAGGGCAAGACTCCTTATATACCCTTGAGACTCTCACAGGACTTTTTGGTCATGTACCATTCTGTAAGTAATTGGTTGTGCTCTGAAGTACATAGAATGAATGACATTCAGTAGGACAAGGGAAGGACTGTATGCCCAAATACGCTGCATGCGTTTGGCAGAGAGACAAGCCATTCGCAGAAAGGTCACACCCAGCTTCTGGGAGAATGGCTGAGACTGGGTAGGGAAAGATCTGCCCATCCAGCAAGGAATCTCTGCAATAGTGTTCCCTGGTTCCACAGGCTAGTCTAGGCAAGAATAATTCAACTGATGTTTGTCAAAAGTATTTTTTTCTCTATCAGTTGGGGAGATGAAAGGTCTTAGACATTGTATATCTGAGGATAGATGCTTTGAATCTGATTGTTAGCAAATGATTAACAAATACTTTGGTTCTATTTTCCTTTTCTGAGCTAGAGGGTAAAAAAAGCACCGTAGCAAACCTGTTGCAATACTTTGCCTGTCCTGAGGTATCACCTGGCAAGTGGCAGAGAGAGCTATCCTTTAGGCTGTTGGTTGCGTGGTTCCCTGGTTCCCAGATCTGTTCAGGCTGCCACTGCTCAGGGAGAAGTGAATGGCCACTTTAAAGAGTGTGTGTGGGTTCCTCCAGTTTCCCTCAGAACACACATTATTTTCAATTATGTTTTTCTTGATTTACTTGTTATCAAGACGTTTACGGAGTTGGGTCCCATTATTTTTACACGTGCACTTTAAAAGATCAGCTGTTGTAAATGCAGATGTGCGTGGTAATTGCGTAGTGATTTGAATTTGTGAGCTAAGCTTGTGAATTGGTCTTTATGAGAAAGAATTGGGTATCATTCTCCAGCTTGGCAGAGCTCGAGAGTGTCCTATCACATAACAGGTCTCCTGGGAGCTGTAATACACACTGGCGATCGATTGCAAGAATGAGTCTGACAAAATAATCTGGTTTTGGAATACAAATATTTTTGTTGTCTTAGAAGTTTGACCACCACAGCCTCTGAACTGTGACACAGCCCAAGGCATGTCAGGAATATTTCATGTCTGGCATGATTAGATCCCCTTGAAATGAAAAATTCATATCATTGCCAGGATTTTCATTCATGCCTGTGGGTGTTCAGCATGCCAAGCTGTACGCCATTCAGGGGGCACTGTAGCCATGCAGCTTCAAAGCCCGATCTACTCACCCTCATATACCCCCTCACCCTCCTGTTACAGTGTCAAAAAATAGCAGGCACAAGGGATCGGCTTCCATTCTTTGACACATCGAAGACTGTCAGTACCACAACCTGTGTGTCCAGCTTAAGCCATTTTTGTGCAAATATTGAAAAGCCCCACTTTTCCTGCTATTTTTGTTTAATTGAAATTTCCTTGAAGTGGCAAGGGACGCTGTAAAAAATGGTTCTCATTTACAATTGTGTTACAACTCTGCCTGAGTCAGAGTTCCTAGATCTGTGATGTCAAAGCAGAATAAAGAAGGAAACCGGATTCCACGCAGGTGAAACATGCTACAGCTTAAATGTTGATTGAGTCAGTGAAGTTCCCACAGCTGTCCATGGTGTGGTATGCTGTCTCTGCTGATGACCGTGGGGCTCAGATGTGATGTAGTAGGAAGAGATCTGGCCTGGTGCTGTGGGGACCTGGACTCTGTGTTGGTCATGATACCCTGGGAAAAAGTCAGGCTGGGATTCCCAGCATGTGCTATCAGGCCCAGCTGAACCCTGGAGGAGTTCAGGAGGAGGAGGAGGAGGAGGAGGAGGAGGAGGAGGAGGAGGAGGAGGAGGAGGAGGAGGAGGAGATTTGCAATAGGAAGCGACTTGAGTTTACAGACATACACTGCAAAATGCTCACATTTTAATATGTTACGAAAAATTTTAATGCAATTTAAGATAAAAAACAAGTCTCCCCACTGAATTTTAAAATGCGTGCTCCTACTACCGGAGACAGAGGATACAGAACATTCATGCTCTAACGGTGAATCTACATTCTAAGAGACAGAATCTACAAAATTCAATAAATTTCCTTTGTTTTTCACTTAATCTGCAGAAGAGATTGTGAACCGATGGCCAAACCTGTCCTCTAACCCTGGACACGTCCACTGGCCTTTTGCCTAGCTTTCCTGGAGGCTAGATATGACCATGTGACTTGGCTCATTGAATGATCCATGAATCATCCAGGTGAAGTCATAGAGACCCCTCACAGTGATCTCCCATGCTCCTTTTCACTTCCAGGCTGTGAGAATGGGTATGATCCCACAAAGACCTTGGAAATCTGGCAATGAAGAATGGAGCATATGTCAGATAGGAATCCACATCCTTGACATTGCAGAGTGGAAGGCTCACTGGTTATAAATATTCAGGATGGACAGTCCCAGCTCTATTCCTCTTGATAGAAAGAACAAAAGCCAAGCTTCATCACAGCGAAGCCCTTTTGTGGATGTGATATCTCACTTTCTTGCTTTGACATGTCACCGGATAGTCTATTTTTTTCTGAGTGTGTGAGCTTGGCTACCCTTCCTGTCCACTCCCCTAACCTTGGGGAGAAGAGGACAAACAAACTGGTGGCAGTAAAAGATGATCTAGAAGGCTGCACAGCCCCTCATACTTACAGAGCTTCTCATACTCAGCCGATGACAGAGTCGTGGGCTGAAGACAAGAGATGGAGATCAATCAAGAGATGGTGCTGGAAATTCCCAAGCAAAATAAAGAGCAGGCTAGAGTCCCAGCTGGAGTCAGGCACAATGTGCTGAGGTGTGAGGGAGGAGTGGGGTAGGGTCAGTGCAACGGACACCTTTTAGAAGACCAAGGATTCCAATTGGCTGGCTCTTCTGCAGGAAGCTTGCCAACATCCTGGCTCAGGCTGATGGGACACTACATTCTCGGTCATTTCTCCCCCAGGGCCATTGAAATGCTTCCCCACACTCTCTTACTTCTCTTAGTCTAAGGAGTGCGACCAGATGCCCTCAAGTAGGTTCCTCAAAACAAATCTTAAGCTCCAAAGGAAGGCAAACAGGGCACAGAGAATACAAAACATCTGTGGGTGTATTGTTATATTTCCCATTGCTTTTATTTATTACCTTTTCTTGGACAAAGGGTTTTTGTGTCCATGACTCAGTAGCCTTGTTTGCCCACCTCCAGCTTATCCTGTGTAACTTTCAATTCACTGCTACCTTGGAGAAGTCATAATTAAGGTTTCACAGTATATAATATGAAAACATTTCAACTTAGCAATTACTAGAGGGTGTACATCTTTGTGTGTGTTTTTTAAAAAAAATATTTTAAATGAGTACACGCAGTATTGTATTTCAGTATGAAAATTTCAAGCAAAAACTGCTTCTGTTGATTCTCCTTATCTTTTCTCCTTAGTCTCCTTGTTACCCCGTTTGTACCCCTCTTCCCTGTTCATAGCCTCCCATAGCTTTCATGTCTCCAAGGGCCTTGCATTAGTTTCTTTTCTGTGGCTATGATAAAACATCATAGCCAAGTAAACTTACATAAGGAAGAGTTTATGTTAGGCTGTGGTTCCAGAGGGATAGGAGACTACCATAGCAGAGCAGCAGGTGGCAAGCATCGAGGCAGGAAGCTGAGAGCTCAAGTCTTCAGACTCAAGCATGAAGCAGAGCGAACTGTAAGTAGGGCAAGGCCTTTAACCTCAATGCCCTCCTCCAGTGACATAGTCCCTCCATGAGGTCGCACCTCTTAAACCTTCCCAGAGAGCACCAGCAAGCGGGGACCAAATGTTAAATATCTGAGCCTATGGAGGACAGACCTGCTGTCAACACTCCTCCTCACGCCTCTTTTTCCTCTCTAGTGGGTCCCCTTTCTAGTTTCATAGCCCCCACTTACCAACCTTTATACTTTATACCCAGCTACAAACCCTATAGACTATGAGGCTGACTTACCGGGCAAGATGTGAGCAACTGTGCAACAGTAGCATGACTATTATGGGTACTAACTGCTTTATGATTGAACTTGAGGCCTGATCCACAGAAGAGAATTCATTTATGGTCCTGTAAATTCTGATCAAACCCCATGCCTGGGGAAGTAATCGGCCCTAAGGAATCTACTAATATTATTTAGCTCAATTTCCATAGCATCAATGTACTTTCTGTCTTAGTCATTGTTTTATTGCTGTGAAGAGACACCATGACCAAGGCAACTTATAAAGGAAAGCATTAAATGGGGGAATGCTTACAGTTTCAGAGGGTTAGTCCATGATCATCATGGCTGGAAGCATGGCGGCAGGCAGATGTAACACTGGAGCAGTAGCTGAGAGCTTACATCTTTATTCTCAGATAGTAGATAGAGAGAACAAGACTGGGCCTAGCCTGGCTTTTGAAACCTCAGAACCCATGCTGACTGACATACTTTCCCCAACAGGCCATACCTCCTAATCCTGCCTAAATAGTCCACCAACGTGGAACTAGACATTCACATAAATGAGCCTATGGGGACCATTCTCATTTAAACCACCATGGAACTTTTAATTGTTTATAATTATATCCTTTTAGCAGTTCTCAATCTGTGAGTCTTGACCGCTTTGGGGGATGAATGATCCTTTCACAGGGGTCACTTAAGATCGCCCACATATCAGATAATTTGCATTACGATTCATAATAGTAGCAAAGTTATAGTTATGACATAGCAATGAAAATAATTTTATGGTTGGGGTCACCACAACATGAGAAACTGTATTAAGGGGTCACAGAATTAGGGAAGGTTGAGAAGCATTGCCTTAGATAGATGCTACTTCAACCTCAATTGGAGAAGTTTTTTTGCACTGAGAGATGGTAAATGCAGAGACACATGAACACTCAAGGCTCTGAAAACTGACAGTGCTTAGTCATAAACAAAACATTTGTACTGCCCTCTCTAAGTCTTGGAACATTGTAGAAGGGGGTGGGCGTCGAAAAGAAGGTAAGGGCCAGAAAGAAGGTAGAAAGAAGGGCTATGAAATGCCATAATCTGGACACGATGCAGCCATTTCAAATAAGAGCCTGCACAAGGATGGGCCTGTCAAAGGCCAACCATGGATGAGTGATGGTTTCAGAGGCCTGCCCCCAACTATTGAATTAGTGGCCAGCGACAAGATTCTAGGGACTGTAGAGTCACTGCCATCAGTTATGTAGCCATTGGTGACCCTACTAGGTTCCAAACTCGTGGGCACACAGATGGTCCTGGTTAAACCCACTGTGTATTCAAAGAAAACTAAATAAAAACACATAATATTTATTATGTTCAATATATACTATGTTAATCAATATATATATTAGTCAATTAATACATATTAATAAACATTTATTATTATTTTGAGAATATCCAATAATCAAATCAAGTCCTCTAATGGAAGCAAAATATGGAGAATTAAGTCTTAAAGGAATAAATATAACATATCAAAAAATTTAAGGGGGACCTTATAACTTCTGTCATTAGTGCATCCTTATAAAAAGGGCAGATACAACCTGGATGGATGAGAGCTCTGACAGAGGTGAACACTGTACAGTGCAGAGCCCATCTGAGGACCTCCAGCTCTGCTTAGGTGCAAGAGGAAAGGTTTCTGAGCATCCCTAGACATGCTCCCGAGAGGAGAAGATCCTCACTTGGAAAGGAGGAGCAGCCTATGCAAAGGGACACACATTTCATAAGCTGGACAGTTCAATCAAACATGTTTACTGATTGGATATTAAAAATATTCTTGGTCATTCAAGACAATTTTTCACTATGTAACCTTAGGCTGACCTTGCACTCAAGATCTTCCTGCTGCTTCTGGGTTTGCAGGCTTGTGCCACACGCCAAGTTATGCATTAAAGTTTTAACGGTGCTTTCTGTAACAAGTGACCCAAATTATATATGTGTGTGTTCTTCTATGCACATATGTGCAAACTGGTATTTCTCTCTCCCAGTCTCTCTATTAGAGCAATCTGTACGCATATCTGAGGTCAATTAACAAAAGCTCAGCTCTGCTGGTTCCTAAAGACAGGTGTCATTAATCCTACAGGAGAGCATATTATCTATACTTTTCTGGGATACTGTTCTCTTCGAAACATAACAGATAGTGACAATCTACCCCACCAAGTGCTGCTGAGGTGTCAGGAAGATATTTGGAGGTGCCATGTGTATGCTTTAACATGGAGTTTGTGGATGACTATAAATCCGAATTACCATACAGTAACAATGCAAGCATTACAGTGAAATATAAGTAGAAAATCAAAGCAGATTCAAAGAAAGTTATTTAAACCATGAAGATGAACACCCACGTTGAGTAAGGATTCAAGTTTAATGAGAAGCTTCAAGGCAGCCTACAGGCACGGTGACGTGTAAGTGATAATTGTTACACTCAGAGAGTGATGTTTGCAGCCATGTCAGGAAAGCAGGTTCCTCCCAAACGGAAAAATCCAGGGGAATTTTCTACTCTGGAAATCACGATGGCATAGTGAGCAATGTGCAGACACCCTCCTCAGCAACACTCAGCAATAGAATCAACACACCGCGGACTCTGTGGGGGACCGGGGCTAGCTCCTGCTTCACTGATGCTGGCTGATGAAATTTATCTCCAGACGGACGTAAGAATGCACACAGGCAAGGAAGGGTCATGTTTTTAAACGCCCTTCGTGAACGTTATTGACTCTTCGGCAAGGCTTTGATGCACTTCACAGCAACGAGGTAGTATTTTCTGCTTTATGTCCGACTGTGCAGCTTCTTAAAAGCCATGAATTCATTTAAAAATGTGGAGAAACTAGACCACACCTATGTACCAACTGCTAAGAATGAATAGCAATAGCATTTGTTTTAGATTTAAGACAGTTGTCGGCTTAGAAGGCCCTTTGGTTTGATGTACAGCCCTTCCTTCCTCTTCCTGCCAGGAGGGAACATGACCCTCAAGCTGCTTTTTAGTCTCCGCACAATTTGAAACCTTGACCACCGTGTATTTCATTTGCAGGCAGCAGCACAGTTTTGTGCTCTCGGCATTCGGGAAAGTCAGTTTAGCTTCTTTGCACTAGGGATTTTTCCTTTCCTTTTCTTTTTGTTTTCAGACGATGTTTCACTCTGTAGCCCTGGCTGGCTGGGAACTCACTGTGTCTGAGACCAGGCTGGTTTCAAACTCACAGATTTGCCTGCTTCCCAGTGTGGGAATTTAAAGTGTATACCACCATACCTGGCCATTTTTTCTCAATTTTAAGATTAATTTCAAGTATTATTGTAAATGGATTCTATATGTATTTGATATAAGGTAACATTTAGCAGCTATTCTCTGATATGTATGCTTTTTTCCAACCTCAGTTTCTGAGATGTGCATTCCGTTTTCCAAGAAACAATATCATTTGTTATGCAATTTTTGAGGAAAAAAACCTTAATGTAGTTTGACTTTCATTTTTCTCAATATAAGCAAAATGGAATATCCTCATGTCCTCATGGATCATTTGCTATTCTGATCTGCTAACTGTCCTCTTAATGTGTTTTGCATTTTCACTTTGTGTTTTAGGAACTCTTAAAGCAACTATATATAAGCTTTTCTCAGTTTATCACCTTTCACTGTTTTATCTTTATTGACTTTCTTTTAAAGATTAGTTTATGTGTGTATATACGTATGTTTCTCTGTGAGAGTGTATGTGCCAATGCATGTGCGTGCACACAGAGGCTAGAAGAGGGTATTGGGTGCTCCCTTTCATGCTCCTCCAATTTCTTTGAGGCAAGGTCTCTCCGTGAACCTGGGGCTCACATTTTCTCAGTTGAGTTTGGAAGCCAGAAAGCCATGGTGATCCTTCTGTCTTTACCCCTTTTAAAGCGGGGCTTACAGGTATCTGTGGGGTCATTGGGCTTAATATGTGGGCACTGGGATTTGAACTCTGGTCCTTATAATTGTAGATCACTCTTAACTACTGAGATATTGTATCAGCCCCTGTTTTATCTTTTTTTTTTTTAATTCTGATTAATGCAGGAATCAGTGACTTTTATACTGTGGAGATAAATGAGTTTTTCTTACGGCCTCTGGATTTTGATGGAATGCCTACCAAAGGCCTTCCTGCTTTGAGGTCAAACAACTCTCCCTTTTGTGTCATAGGTCTTTAAGGTTCCTTATTTTATTCAATTAAATCTCTATTTTGATGAAGTTATAATCCAGATTAATGTTTTGTTGTTTCTTTTTCTTTTTCCTGCATGACCACTTAGTTGGCAAAACACCACGAGTAGCTTGTGAATGTGGAAGACCACTTCCACCATCCTAAACTTTCCTGTGTGTTTGGATATCTATGTGAGCCTTTGTTTCTTTCAATTGTTCTGTGTCTGTATCACCATTTCCTGTTATCCCGCTGTTTTAACTACAACATCTTTATAGAATACTTCAATATCTAAAAGTATGACAACACATTCTATTTTTGAAAGTTTTTTCTTGTTTATTTTTGCATGAATGTTATAATTATTTAGCTCACTTTCCCAGTGAATCATGTTGCTACTTCCTGTTGATTATGTTCAGTTTCTAAATAGAGTTCAAGGCTGCTTCGTAGCTCAGGCTGGCCTTGAAGTTTTTATCTTGCTTCAGCCTCATGAGTGCTGAGGTTGTAGGCATGTGCTGTGCTACTATTACTGAATACAGTGCATTGTAATATATTGTATCTTTAAAGCTGATTTTTGCATGTTAATTTTTCTCTAGTACTACATAGACTTCGTAGTTGAAATACTTTTCTTGGGTAAATCTTTTACATTTTTCCAGCTATATAGTAATCTCTATAAAAATCATCATTTTCTCTCCAGCTTTTATACTGATCACATCTTACTTATTGTATTGGCTTATCAATATTAGTGATAGTGGAGCTCTTTGTCTTGTTCTTAATTTTAATTGGACGGTGTAATGACTAATCTTAGCTGTCCACTTGACACACTTGGGAAAAGGGAACCTCAACTGAAAAATTGCGTTCAGCAAATCGGCTTGTTGCCAGGTCTATTCGGTACTTTCTTGATGGATAATTGAAGCGGGAGGGCCCAGGACACTGTGATAGCATCATTCCTAGGCAAGGGGCCCTGAGCTATGTAAGAAATGTAGACTGTGAGTCTGAGAACAAGTCAGCAAGCAATATTCTTCCATGGTTTTTGCCTCAGACTCCTGCCTTAAGTTCATACCTTGGTTTCTCTAGATGATGAACTGTAAAGTGTGAGAGGAAATACATCTTTTCCTCCCCACATTGTATTTGGTCTTATTATTTGTTGCTGAGACAGAAAAGGAAACTAGAACAGATCATTTCATTTGTTTTTTTATTTGTCAGCCGGCTGACCAATGTTGTAATGTTTAGGAAGTACCCATTTCAGCCATTTAAAAACCTGTATTTTTTTTAAAGGCACTATTATTTAATTTACCAAGTCATTCTCTAGTGTCTATAGAGATAATGATGTGATTTTTTTTCAATTAACTCCAGTACTGTGAGAAATTATTCCATTTTCAAGAATAAGTTTTTAGTAAATCCTGGATGACTTGTGCTTGGTAATATTTTAAGACTTTTGACTCAAAAGGTGAGTGTGGTATTATATTTATTATGTCATCTAGTGCTTAAGGCACCATGCACTTCAGAAACAGGGCCCAAAGTCACAATGCAAGCTTCCAAAGGAGGGAGGCAGCCAATAGTCCTACTGAGCTATGACCTCTATGAATCAGGTCAATGGCCAGCCAGGCACGGTAACTCTAAAGGCTCAGTAGTGGCATGCATACCTTGCCGGTAACTAGCAGATCTCTAATCAGACTTAAGATCCACTCAACAAGAGGGAAACCATGCCTGATTCTGGAAGTCTTTACAACTACCCAGGGTTAGTGAAGTCGTGGATCTTGGAGAAGAAGCTATAACCACCACTTTACTAAATCTGCATAATTTCTAACTACACTCTAAACATTTGTCCCTACATCCAAATATAAGTGTAGTCCTCACCTCTAATAGTGGAAACTTCTCTCTGCAACAGATAAAGATCACTACAGAAAATCACAACCAATCAAAATGCAGAGTTGTGGAGCCCAGTTCCAATGAATATGTCTACAAAACACTCCCGAACCTAAGGCTCAGGGATCATACTGAAAGAGGGACAGAAAGATTGTAAGAGCAGGAGGATCAGGGAGTTTGCTGAAAGATTGTCTCCTAGTAATGTCAGAAGTTACACCCATAAAGTCTAATCAACATGGCTGCTCAAATGTGAAACAAAGATGAACAAAGATGACACCAAAGAACATTCCAAACTGGACAGGGAAAAGTCCATCAAGGTTCAACCCTACAGAAAGAACTATAGGCAGCTAAGGAAAGTTAGGAGTGGGAGAGGTAGTCTTTGTCAGAGTAGAGCATATCGATTCTTGCCTAGTGCCCAATGGTCAGCTCTGAAAACATATATACAAGTAACATTGTACAGACTGAGCAGTTTACACTTGGGAATGAATATATATATATATGTATACACATACATAAATACATATATGTTTGCAATAACAATTAGTGATAAAAGAGTTCATAATTTTGAAGAATTCTGAGGAGGTGGGTTCGGGTATATGGGAGGGCTTGAAGGCAGGAAAGGGGAGGGGAAAATGTAATAATACTAATCTCAAAAAATAAAAAGAAAAAAAAGATTTTTATTTCAACAGGTGGGTATGGTATTGTTGGACCCCAGGGGCCCAAACCGGAACACCGCACCCCCACAGAGACTCACAGTCGAGAAATCGATGCAAGAGGATTTTATTCCAGTATACTGGGACCGTTCTAACGCGCAGGATAGAAGTGGCCCCAAGGAGCAAAAAGCAAGCCTTTTTATTTACAGTTGAAACGGACGGTTGCTAGGGGGCTGTACAGTTGCTAGGCACAGATCAAGTTGGTACAAGTTGATTGGTTGCCAAATTGCTTTTCCCATTTTGATAGGTAGGGGCCAGTTAACCTTTAGACTGATTGGTGTTAGCATACAGCAAGGTCGCAGGCTCCTAAAAAGAATACATGCTCAAGGTTCCGGGCAACTGAGAGGAGGAAACCCCTCAGCCCAAGGTTGTGGGCCCAAGGTTATAGGCCACCTGCAGGAGGGGGAAGCACACTCTTCAGCCCAAGGCCATCTAGCTGCCTTGTTTGTCTAAGAAAAGTTTCTCTTACAGAAATTGTTGTTAAGCTTCTGCCTGCAACTTGGGCCTAGTGTCAAGAGTCTCAAACTAGTCAGGGGTCTCAAACCTCACAGTATATATTTTTATGATGTGATTTCTTTTATCCTAGTATTATATAAGACTTACCTAAAATGTTACCTTTTTATGATCTGAAACCACTGATGAATCTTGATATTTTTAAATGACTGGTAAAATGCCACTGTGAAATTATTTAATTGTATTCTTTCTCTGAGGAGGGTAGTTGCTCTTTTGGCAGTTTCCTCTATTAAAAAAATTACATGTTGTTGTAGAAGTTTATTTTTAGTTATATATAAAATAATTGTCTTATGCACTGTTGGGTGAGGGCATTTTGTATTGTTTGCAGGTGTTGGATTTTTGTGGGCGTGTTTGATTGCTAATGATCTGCATGTGCTATCAGTAGACTAGCTGATGAGTTCTGAAAGAGTAAAAACACCTGAGCTCCAGGTTCTACTGTCAATCAAGTATGGCACTGGCCAAGACAGTGGTTTCCTGTGCTGAGGTCTGGCAGAGTTTGCAATTATGAAATATGCCTCTTTGTCTTCCTTGCTGAGCCATATCATAGGTGTACAACTACAACATATGATTTTTGTGTGCATGCATGTACATATTTGTGCCAGGGAACATGTATGTGGAGGTCAGAGATAACTTTCCACCATGTCAGATCCAGGATGGAACTTGGGTCAACCGGGTTGGGAGCAAGTTTACTCTTTTTTATTTTTTTAAACACCCATTCATCAGTTTTATCTTCCTGGCCTAGTCTTGGTAATTTACATATTCCCAGAAGATTAACTAAAGCTTGTTGGCCTTCAAATGCATTTTCTCACAATTAGCGACATTCTTCAAAGGTTTTGAAAAATTCTCTATACATGTGTTTTCTGATATCTTTGTCTTTTTTCCCCCATAAAAATGAATCTTTGCAATTGAAACAAACAATTTACAGAATTCTAGAATAAGCCAGGAAAACATTTTTACACATTCTGCTGAAATCAATAAGCTTAAATTAGACAAAATAACTTTGATAGCCATTAAAACTTGTTAACTGAAATTATATTAGCCATATTTTTTAAAGTTAAAAATTCCTTATTTAATTTAATTTTATTAAAATTTTCTTGCTTTTCAAATATATCCCCGACTGCAGCTTCCCCGCCTCCACTCCCCTGCCCCCGCATCGCCACCCCTCCACTCCCCTGACCCCACCCCCCCACCCCCATCCCTCCAACCCCCCACTCCCCCATCCCCCCAACCTCCCCCCCACCGCGCCCCATGTCGCCACTTCTGGTCTTCTTTAGATCTACCTTCTCTCCATTTCTCCCAGGGAAATCAACAGGGCACAACAATAAGACTAGGCACAAACCCTCACATCGAGGCTGGACAAGGCAACCCAGCTGGTGAAAAGGGTCCCAGGGGTGGGCAAAAAAGTCAGAGACACCCCCACTCCCACTACTAGGAGTCTCACAAAAACACCATGCTAACAGCCAAAGCATGTACGCGAAAGACCTGGAACAGACTCACGCAGGCTCGATGATTGCTGGTCCAGTCTTTATGAGCCCACACAAGCCCTGCTTAGTTGATTCAGTGGGCTGTGTTCTGGTGTCCTCCATGCCTCTGGCTCCTCAATCCTCCCCTTCTTCTGCGAGGTTCCTCTACTTCCGAGGGAAGGGACCCCATGGAGATCTCCAGTTTAGGCTCTCTCTTCACCTAATGTTTGTCTGTGGGTCTCTGCATCTGCATTAGCTGCTGGAGGACGCCTGTCTGATGATGATTGCAATCTATGAGCATAGCAGAATATCATTAGGAGTCTTTCGTTGGTCTCTCTTTCCCTCTCCCTCTCCCCCCTCCCTCCCTCCCTCTTTTCCTCTCTCTTTCCTTCCTTCCTTCCTTCCTTCCTTCCTTCCTTCCTTCCTTCGTTCGTTCGTTCCTTCCTTCCTTCCTTCCTTCCTTCCTTCCTTCCCTCCCTCCTTCCTTCTTTTTCTTTTCTTTTTTTTCTTTTTGGTGTCAGGTCTCAGAGCTATCCACCCAGCCTCAAGTTCCTGGCCATCTAGTCAGTGCTGGGTATGGGCTTCCTCTCCTGGTGTGGGTCCCAAGTCCGGACCAGTCATTGGTTGGCCACTCCCACAAGCTCCAAGCCACCATAACCCCAGCACATCCTGTAGGCAGCATAGATTGTAGGTGAAGGCCCTGTGGGTGAGTTGGTGTCCCAGGCTCACCATCAGAGGCTCTGCCTGGTTACAGAAGATGGTTTGTTCAGACTCCATGTCCTCCTTTACTAGAAATCCTCCTTCGTAGTCACCTTTGTAGATTCCAGGAAGTTTCTACTGCACTAGACTTCCACATTGTCTCCAAATGCCTTCAATTTCCAGCTGTCTCTCCCTGTACTGCCCTCCTCACCCCACTGATCTGGTCCCCTCTTCTCCCAGTCCACCTGCAAAATCTATTCCATCTCTGCTTCCCAGGGAGATCCATGTGTTCCCTCTTGGAGTCCTCCTTGTTACCTAAAGCCGACCTCTCTGGGTCTGTGGGTTGTAGCATGATTATCATTTATTTCAGAGTTAATATCCACTTATAAGTGAGTTCATACCATGTTTGTCTTTCTGGGTCTGGGTTACCTCACTCAGGATGATTTTTTTCTAGTTACATCCATTTGCCCCCCAAATTTCATGATGCCATTTTTTAAAAACAGCAGAGTAATATTCCATTGTGTAAATACATCACATTTTCTTTACCCATTCTTTCGTTGAGGGACATCTAGGTTGATTCCAATTTCTGGCTATTATGAATAAAGCTGCAATGGACATGGTTGAGCAAGTGTCTTTGTGGTAGGATGGAGTGCCCTTTGGGATATGTCCAAGGTGGTAAGCTGAGTCTTGGGGTAGATTGATTCCCCATTTTCTATTGATTTCCATAGTGGCTGTACAATTCTATACTCCCACCATCAACGGAGAAGTATTTCCCTCATTCCACATCCCTCCCCACCCCCCCAGCATGAGCTGTCACTTGTGTTACTGAGTTTAGCCATTCTCACAGGTGTAAGATGGAATCTCAAAGTAATTTTGATTTACATTTCCCTGATGGCTAAGGGTATTAAACATTTCTTTGTTTTTCAGCCATATTCTCTGTTTAGATCTGTTTATATTGGATTACTTGCTTTGTTGATGACTAGTTTCTTGATATATTATATATATTATAGATATATTATATCTATATAATTTATATATTTATATATTTTGGATATTAGCCCTCTATCGGAAGTGGAGTTGGTGAAGATCTTTTCCCATTCTGTAAACTGCTGATTTGTCCTATTGACACTGTACTTTGCCTTACAGAAGCTTTTCATTTATTAATCACTGATCTTAGTGCCTGCACTATTAGTGTTCTGTTCAGGAAGTTGTCTCCTGTGTCAATGCGTTCAAGGCTATTCCCTACTTTCTCTTCTATCAGGCTCAGTGTATCTTTGCTTTTATGTTGAGGTCTTTGATCCGCTTAGACTTGAGTTTTGTGCAGGGTGATAAATATGGGTCTATTTGCAGTCTTCCACATACAGACATCCAGTTAAGCCAGCACCATTTATTGAAGATGCTTTCTTTTTTCCAGTGTGTGTTTATGGCTTATCTAAAATCAGGTGTTCATAGGCGTGTGGGTTTATGTCTGGGTTTTCAATTCGATTCCGTTGATTAAGGTGCCTGATTTTATGCCAACAGCATGCTGTCTTATTACTATAGTTCTGTAGTGCAGCTTGAAATTAAGGATGGAGGTACTTCTGGAAGTTCTTTTACTGTTCAAGATTGTTTTAGCTATCCTAGTTTTTCTGTTTTTCCATATGAAGTTAAATTTGTCCTTTCAAAGTCTGTAAAGAATTGTGTTGGAATTTTTGTGGGGATTGCAATCTGTAGATTGCTTTTGGTAAGATGGCCATTTTTACTATGTTAATCTTACTGATCCACGAGCATGGGATTTCTTTCCATCTTCTGAGATATTCTTCAATTTCTTTCTTCAAAGACTTAAAGTTTTGTCATACAAGTCTTTCACTTGCTTGGTTAGAATTACCCCAAGATATTTTGTATTATTTGTGGCTATTGTGAAGAGTGCTGTTTCCCTGATTTCTTTTTCAGTACATTTGTCATTTGTATATAGGAGGGCTACTGATTCTTTTTTGAGTTAGTCTTGTACCTAGCCACGTTGCTGAAGGTGTTTATCAGCTGTAGGAGCTCCCTGGTAGAATTTTTGGGATCGTTTATGTATACTATCATGTCATCTTCAAATAAAGATACTTAGACTTCTTCCTTTCCAATATGTATCTCTTTGATCTCTTTCAGTTTTCTTATTCCTCTACCTAGAACTTCAAGTACTATATTGAACAGATAGAGAGTGGGTAGCCTTGTCTTGTTCCTGATTTTAATGGAATTGCTTTGAGTCTTGGTAATTTACATATTCTCAGAAAATTAATTAAAGCGTGTTGGTTTTCAAATGCACTTTCTCAGAATTAGCAGCATTTCTCAGAGGTTTCGCAAAATTCTTTATACATGTGTTTTCTGATGTCTTTGTCTTTTTACTTTTATGTTTTTTGTATCTACTTTTCTTTCTCAGATTGCCCAACTGTCATTTTATAAGCAACATCAAAAGAATTCCGTTCTCTAATGTATTTATTAGGCCTATTCAATTTATTTTGTTGTCTCATTTTTCCATGGCTTTTCCAATTCCTGCCTTTTTCTTAAGTTCATTTTCTTTTTTTCTACATTTCTGAGTTTAAAGTCCAGCTCATTCATTTTTTACTACTTCTTTATTAACACAATTATTTAAATTTATGGGCTTCCTTTTTCAGTAAGACTTTACTTGGCGTAGGTAGTAATAGCTACCATATTTTTTTTATGTGCTTATGATGTCTTAGGAACAACTCTAAATATTTTCAACAACAGTATAAAGTGATTGGATTTATTATCACTACTGTTTGTCAACAAAGAAGTTGAGGCTCTTAGGAAATAACATAAACAAGAGCAAAAGGAACCTTCATTCCCAAGTGGGTCGTCAGCCAGGGTCTAGGCAAACACAGGAAATGGGCAAAGGCTGAGATGCTGTCAACTCTTCCTGGATCTAGGGCTGAAGCCACAGTAGCCTATTGGTGCAGGGAGGCTGGTTTAAGAGAGAGTGTAGCTATGTAGCCTTGGCTTGCCTGTGACTCACTGTGTAGGTCAGGCTGGTCCTGACTTTGATTATCTTCCTGAATCTGCCTCCTGAGTGCTGAGATAACAGGGATGTATCATAATGCCTGAGTTCAAACTAGTTTACATACATAGTCACATACACTAGCATTTCTCTGCTGGTTCCCAAGGAGACTTTGTCTTTGTTTAAATCATAAGAGTTATTAATATCCAGTAATAACCCTGTGAGGAACGTTTGGAGACAGAAAGATGTCAACCAAGGATGTGAGTTCTGAATGTCTTACCTTTGATAAGCCATAGCACCGGGGCAAGGAGGAGAGTCATGGCAGTCTTGGGGGTGAACAGGTACCATGCTGAGACCCACATTGTGCCCTGAAAAACCAGGTTTTTCTCTGTATCACCTTATATCCATGCAAGGCCATTGTGCTTTCTGGTCTAGATTCTTCTCTTAGCTTCTAAACAATCAATTCCCTGCTCATGGACAAGCATACGAAAGAGGGCATTATATTGGCTTTAGTATTAGCATCAGAAGAGTATGTACTTCTGTAGGTTTATGCCTTTGTCACTAAGAGGCACTTCTTAAGACCACCAGAGAGACATCTTTCTAGTCAGGAGTGGCCAGCCTTTTGACTTTTCTGGGCCATGTCAGACTAATAATTGTCTTGGGCTCATGGATTTGTACAGCATACATGTATTTATTTCGAATGACATTGTGCTATAACACTGTCATCCATAATGTTCATGATCAAAAACTGCACAATTGAGTTGCAATAACAACTGTGAAAATAATCCCATGTTTTAAGAAAGTTTATAATTTTGTGTTTGGCCGCATTCATAGGTATCCTGGGCTTTCTGTGGCCAGCGGTGTAGGTTGGATACTCTTGTGCTGGATCATCTATATACCCCTTTTCCTGGTAGGGCGTTTGATTTCACCAGAATGGCCACAGCTGAATGGAACAGGTTGGATGTCTAACTCATAGTATGTCAGCAAAGTTCTCTTTTGTAGAATTAGAACACAATGAATTTAGTGACCTTTGGATTTGTAGTTACGGAGGCAATTTAGATTAACCTGGGAAGTCACATGCACATTAACAGAAAAAGCAAGGTTTTTAGAGAGGACAAGACAGAGATAGAGATAGATAGATAGATAGATAGATAGATAGATAGATAGATAGATAGACAGATTTTTAATTGACTTTCAGTGGCCTATCCCCACTTCCGGTGAGACCTGGTTATACCTAAGACTGAGTTCCAGGAGACATTCTTGTACGTTTCCTTTGGCTGAAACTCAGTTCAGCAAGTCATGTCCCTGACAACTGAGCAGATCCTTGGCTAATAAGGTAACACTGACATCAAACAACCTGAAAGTAGAGACATACAGTGCAGTGCCAAGATTATCCGTCTGTGGCTCAGAATAGCATAACAATGCCTGTCCTATGCTCCCAGGGTACATACTGAAATACATTATTCATGATCAGAATTGAAAGCAGTGATAATGTATGCTAAATTAAATGGAGAATTTTGTATAATCATAACACTATTGGGCTAAAAGGAGAAGCTGATGGTAATCAGGCCATCTTAATTTTCCTTCTGTTTTATTTATGTTTTACTTTCTTGATGGGGACCATGCCGCCACTATACTACGGTGCTTAGATAAGAAGTGTTATTTGATGTTAAAATGTTTAAACTTAATACAGTGTTTGGCACCTTTTTACTTTTCAAAGCTCTCTCGTCACAGCAATTTTTTTTAAGTGTTGAATCTCTACCTGGACTGGAGGTTTCAATTCTCCTTCCTCTTCTTGATTGTTTTTCAAACATTTTAAAAAGACATTTATTTATTTTGTGTGTGTGTGTGTTTTTGTGTGTGCTGTGGCTTATGTGTGGAGGTTGTGGGGACTGGTTTTCTCCTTTTATGATGTGGGTCCTAGGGACTGAATTCAGGTCATTAAGACTGGTGGCCAGTGCCTTTACCTGCTGAGACATATTACTGATTCTTTAGTTTCTCGAGGCACCTGGCTATGTAGCTCTGGTTGACCAGATACACAGCTCAGGCTGGTTTTGAATTCACAGATGTTCTTCTGACTCAGTCTACTGAATATTGAGTTTATAGGCTGTGTGATTGTCTTGTGGTATCAGTGTTAAGTTCCTTCTCTTGAGTACCAATTGTGTTTCATCCTACTTTACTGAACATACTTGGAATCAAGATCCTTCTGATTTTTTTCTTTTCTTAACTTACCAAGATACTTATTGGTGGGTATATTGTTTGGTTGCTACAAAAGTGTATTGGCCTTTTAACTTCTGATATGGCAGGAAGAACCTAACTGTGCCTTCAGGAATTTGACCCACAAAAATGAGAATTTTAACTACCAGAGGCAGAGCTCTTAAGACACATCTGCCCTTTCCTTGATTACCTCATATCCAACTACCTGCCTACTCATCCAGGAAGAACCTAACCACCGTGAAAGAAGTAGTTGTACACAATACTCTTCTTCTTCTTCCTGGTCATGTCTGCTTAGCTCTCCACTGAAACATAATAAATACCCAATAGTGTGTCTTGACATGACATAATGCAGCAGAGAGAAATTACCCAACTTACACAGTAGATCTTGCTCACTTCAGTAGTTTAATAATAATTTCTATCTAACTTTAGACTTTTGCATATTTTATAGAAGAGTAAAGGTAAATGCAATCAAATACTCTTTGCTGCTCAGGTCCTAGTCAACGATTGCAGAGAAGATGCTGAGAGGAGCATAGTCTGTGTGGCAGGGAAGACAGGAGAAATTTGGAACACTACTTTGAAAGGATAGTTGGAGGAATTAGAGGAAACGGGGAGTCCTGGCTGCGATCCTCAACTATCCATTCCATAGCAGATTAAATGTAGATATTGAGATGAGGCAATTTGAAACTTTTAGAACAATTCGACACAGTCTTGATATGTTTTACACCGAAAGAAATATTTGTTCAAAATAAACTAAAGATGAAAACCAGGTCCTCACCACAGGTTAATTTGAGATGTACAAACCAGGTTGTCTTACTAACTCTGAGGAGCCAGAGAACATTCTTTTTCTGTACTGAGTAGTTCAAATACACTATTAATTGTATCAAAAGAGCAAGCTTCAATGACAAGGATTAAAATAATGAGTGTACCTGCTGCCCAAAGATGTCAAAACCAAGGCTAATACCATGATCACAGAAAGCGGCATATGACGAGAGGGAGGATGTGGGTGAGGGGAGAGGGAAGAGAGGCTCAATAAAACTAATAATTTCTTTAAAAAAAGAAACAAGGACTAGTGAGATTGATCAGTGGATAAAGGTGCTTGCCACAAGTGCCTGAAGACCTGAGTTTAATACCTGAAGCCCACAGAAAGATGGAATGAAAAAAAATTCTACAACGTTTTTCTCTGACTTCCACATGTGTGCTGTGGCACATGGATTTACACACACACACACACACACACACACACACACACACAACCCAAATCCAAACCCCAAGAAATAGATTGTCCTATTAAGTCTTCAAAAAACTCCAAGACCCAACAAATGAAATGAGCCCATTTTAAGATCTAATGGATGACAGGAAAGGTGAGTCCAATCTATTTTAAGACAGAGGTAAAAGGATTTTGCCCACACTTCCTAACTCTCTGTGTGTGGCCGTGGAACATTTTCCTTTCTTTGTTGCAGGTCAGGGCAAGTGCTGCCAGTAACAAACTTCTCATAGCTTTAACTCCGTGCTCTGAATGACTGGTTGATATTGAAATCTCAACTTCGTTTCACATTGGAATACAGCACATGGGGACAGTTTACAGCTGAGAATGAAACCGCTAAAAAGCAATTTTATTTGTATTCCACAATAAGAAATCCATTACATGGTCTGAAGACTTGAGTGCAATTTCAAAAGAGAAATGCGTATGCAACTCTAAGAGTGGAGTCTTATTAGAGTCTTAACTGAAGCTTTAGGGAGCCTTTCTCTGCTTTAAATCTAGAAGATTTATTAACATATGGTTTTGAAATTAAACTAAGCTTTCTGGTTCAGCAAAGTGGAAATAGCTGCAATTAAAAGATTATTTATATTCTTTCTCTCCTTTCTTTATAGCTCTATAATGAGCAAACTCTTCCAAGATACCAAATGAGATACTTTTAGGCTGAATTAAAAGCTATTATTTATCATATTACTTGTTTAGATGGGTTGAGTTCTACATTACATTACTGAAGCTTTTTTTTTTTTTTTGGTCAAAAGCCAAGTTAGCAAACAGGAAAAGGAGATGTTTCCATTTACAATCACACACACACACACACACACACACACACACACACACACACACACACACACTTTGGATAAGGTTCATGACCAAAGGAATGAGGTTTTACAATATTGAGACAATTTTGCATTAGTTGACTGATCCTAAGACCGTAGCCCAAGAAGCACAAACTGCCAGTGCATGCATGCAGAAAAGTCTAAGAAAATAAAGGCCGACAGTGACAGACAAGCTGGAAAGCCCTGCTTCCAATCCCTTGCCACCCCACCATGCAGCCAGAGCCATTGACTGTTTCTGAGTTAAAACCAAAGGGCTAATGAACTGAAATTTTCTATACCTGTGCTAAACATCCTCCGAGGCTGTTTGACTGTGGAGCATTGGAATGTTATAGGCTGGAAGCCAAAGTATTTTGGGCTATCTTTGGCTATCTAAATAACCATTCTAACCATTCGTTGTCTAACTATCTTCTTTGCTTCTATTAGCTACACCTTTTAGAATGTGTAAACAGACCCAAGTTCCAAGGCTAAGAATATCATCAGACAACAACTTCATAGCAGAGTTCCTTGCTTCACTGTAATCTTCCTATCTGATATCTCCACCAAATGTATTTTAAAAAGTGTCTTGATTTATGATTTGCTTTGTTGAGTTCCTGTAAAAACTTCATGATACTGTTCCCAAGTTAAACACCATGTTTGGGAGTCATCTAAATCCACATTCCTGAACCATGGCCACTCATATTTGGCTTGAGAGTAAACTATCTCTTATTTTCTTTGATGTGTGAGCTCTGTTTTTGTCAACCTCTTGATCATTTTCCTTGTAGACAAATTTTTATAATAGGAAAGGAAGGCAAAATATGACCAGGGTTGAATTCTTCCACCAAGTCCAGCAAAATTTGTTGATTTTTATTTTATGTGCATGTGTGAGTGTCTGAATATATGTATGTGTACCACATAAATGATCACAGAAGCCGGAAGAGGACATCAGAACTCCTGAAACTAGATACAGTTACATGCAGTCGTCAACAATCTCACGTGGGAGCTGGGAGCTGAATGCAGATCCTCTATAAGAACAGCAAGTGTCCTTAACTGCTGAGACACCTCTCCAGCCTTCATTTATTTTTGTTGCTGAATCATATTCCCTTGTACAAATGTACTGTATTGTGTTTAGCCATTAGTCTGTTGAAGAGTATCTTGATTGATTCTAGTTTTTGGTAAATTCTGATGATGTGGGTAGGGTTTAGACAATTAACAAGGGTGGTATGAAACCCAAGAGTTAGTAATCAACACATGAAGGGTAATGACACAGGTGAGAGTAGCAAAATGCAGAGCATGATGCTTCTCTGAAAGCCCTGGTTAAAAGGCTCACTGAGAAGCAGAGCCAGAGACTGAGAAGATTAAACACTCTGACCATTCCCCATTCCCCCTACCAACTAATCCCCGACTATCTTAATTACATTTTTGTAATTGAAAGACAGAGTTTTCCTGTTGTAACTCTGGCTACCCTGGAACTCACTCTTGTAGACTGGGCTGGCTTCAAGCTCACAGAGATTCGCCTGCCTCTGCCTCCCGAGTGCTGGGATTAAAAGTGTGCACCCCCACCACTGCCTGGTTTTAATTGCATTTTTATTGCTGTGATAAGACACCATGACCAAGGCAACTTAGAGAAGAATGAGTTTATTGGGTATACGATTTCAGACGGCGAGTCCATGACCATCATGGCAGCGAACATGGCAGTATGCGGGCAGACATAGCAGTGGAGCAGAAGCTGAGAGCTTACGTCTGATCCGCAAGCAGGAGGCAAATAGAAAGCTAAGGAAGATTGGCATGGGCTTTTAAACATCAACGCCCTCCCCCAGTGATATGTCTCCTCCAACAAGACCATGCCTCCTAATCCTTCCCAAATTGTTCCACTAGCTAGGAAACAATAATTCACATATATGAGTCTGTGGGGGTCATTCTCATTCAAACCAGCACAATGCCAGGGCCTCCCAGTGGCCTCACACAGCTAGAGGAAGCTCATGGGTGCAGGTGACACTGGCCACCTCCCACTGTACAGAAGGCTGAAAAAAAATGTGAGCAATATCTTAAGAATCAAATGAAAAGTTCAGGATTTGTGGGTTTCTGTACACTTTGACAATGAATATATGGACAATTTATTTTTGGCATTTCAAATTAGTCTCTTTTTGTGAGTATTTTCAAAACTGGTACCATTAGATCGTAGAAAATGAAAAATGTGAAGGTTCCTGAAGGATTTGTGCTTGCCACTACAATCTAAAAATCCTGATTGCCATGCCTCTAAGAGCCTTAATGTTTTGTTTTAGCATCGTTTCCACATGTTATGTGTACATAGGTAAATGTACATCTGTATGTACAAAAGATATATGCATATGAAATTTTATGCATTTCAATGCGCAGTAAGATTTTAATTGGCAGCTATTACTAGCATATTCTCATCACCACTTAATCTGAAAATAAGACTGCACATGTCACAAGGGGACCAGGTGACTATTTGAAATATCTGTCTATTATATCTTTAGTTCATACATTTTCTTTCTAAATGAGAAAAATAAACGTGTTTGTTAATTTAAGTTTTCCCAAAGACAATGAACAAATATCTGCTTCTAAAAATGTGATAACTTGCCCCCCCTTTAGACACTTGATAATTGTTGTTTCGAATGTGTGTTTAAATTACTCAGCTGTGTAATTAATACAGGCTGATTCTTTAGCCTAAATACATTGATTATGTACATTGAAGGATTGTAGTATGCTTAAAAAAATATGCTCCAGTTGCTTCCCCCAAATAGTGGCCTTCCCATCTTCCTCCCTCCCTCCCCCCTTTCCTTCCTTCCTTCCTTCTTTCGTTCCTTCCTTCCTTCCTTCCTTCCTTCCTTCCTTCATTCCTTCCTAAGATTTATTTGTTGGGAGTGAGTGGTGCACACCTTTTGGGGAGGCAGAGGCAGGTGGATCTCTGAGTTCAAGACCAGCCTGGTCTACAGAGCGAGTTCCAGGATGGCCAGGGCTACACAAAGAAACGCTATCTCTTAAAACATAGAAAAAAAGGATTTGTGTATTTTTATTTTCGTGTGTGGGTGTTTTGCCTGCATGTGTATCTGTGCACCATGTGTGTGCATTATAGTGGAAGCCAGAAGAGGAGCTGCAGTTACAGATAGTTGTGAACCACCACATAGCTGCTGGGAACCAAACTCCTGGTAGACCACCCGGTACTCTTAACTGCTTAGCCATTTCTCCAACCCTCTGTAGATGTCCTAACTACACAATTACTCTAATCAGGGAAAACTGTGTTCACTGAGGGAAGCAGTTCAGGAAGGGGCACAAACTCCTTAATCCTTCAATGCTCTCCTTTTAATAAAAATATACAACAATTCAGGGCACTGGAAAGGCCCTTCCTGAGGGCACCGCTGACTCATTGTTTGATAAATCCACACTTGAGCATTTAGTGGCCTCTGCCAACTTGAACGCTTCTTTTCTGGAAGCTCTGTCATCCCTTGTCATTCCTGACCTGTCCTTGTTTTTCAAGTCTCTGGAGCCAGGTTGTCTGGCCCCAAGTCTTGGCACTGTCTTTACATGCTACATGACCTTGAGTAAGTCATCAAACTTGCTTAGGACCTAGTTTCCTCATAGGAAAATGGAGACAAACTAGAACTGGTGCCTTGGAGCAGCGGTGATGATTCACTAAGGGCTCTTGTGTAAACAGTTTGACATCTCTGTACCACAGCCAGAGAAAACTGGCTTCCTGAAAACCAAAAGTCCCATCTGTATTGTCCCATCTGTATTGATTAAGATGATCAATAAACAGGGGCTGGAGAGATGGCTCAGCAATTAAGAGCACAGGCTGCTCTTCCAGAGGACCCGGGTTCGATTCCCAGCATCCACATAGCAGCTCACAACTGTCTGCAACTCCAATTTCAGAAGATCCGATACCCTCATACCAATGCACTCAAAATAAAGTTAAATAAATTATTAAAAAATATGATCAAGGAACAATTCTGTGAACATATGAATACATCAAAAACCGTGAGTGGGGAGCTTGGTGTAGATGGCTCATTCAGAGCTCAGCACTCAGGATTACTTGTGATTGGCCCCCAGAACAGTTATGGGTCTCTGCATGAACTACTACCTCCCGTAAAAAGAACCTTCTCTGGCCAAAGTTGAGAGCAACACAAACCTCTGCCCTACGATTTACTTATTTGCTGTACATAATTCAATGTTCACAATGTTCACAGAATTGTTCAATAATCACCTTAATGAATTTCACAATGGTTTCATTATTTACAAGGAAACGCTGTGCTCATTTCTAGCCATTCCCATTTCCTGTCTGTCCCCTTTCCCAGGCTGTCAGTCTAATTTCTGTCTCTCTTTATTGCATATTTGGGACATTTCATGTAAGCGAATCACATACTATGCTGTTTTTGAATATGCCTTTATCTATTTTGTAAAATATTTCTAATTTCTATCCATGATGTACATATCAGTATTTCTTTCCCTCTTAAGAGCAAAATTTTATTTTATTAACTATTTTATTCATACACAAGAACCCAGGCACATGTGTGCCATGGAGTGTGCGTGAGGTCAGAGGACAACTGTGGTGTCAATCAATGGCTTCCACTTTGAGATAGGGTGTTGTTCTCCGCTGTGTACACCAGGCTGGCTGGCCCACGAGATTCTTGGGATCCCCCAGCCAGTCCCTCCAGTCTCTCTGCAGTAGTGCTACGGAGCACACATGCTTGAATGACCACATCTGTCTTTTACATGGGATCTGGGGATTTGAACTCAGGTCCCTATGCTTGTACAGCAAGTGCTTTTACTCACTGAGCCACTGCTCCAGCCTCTTCATTTCTTTTAAATTTTGGAATGGTATTTTATTGTATTGATTTATTACATTTGCTAATCTATTCACCAATTAACGGACCACGGTTAGTAAACTTAGTGTGGCGTATTTTTGAGTTTCTCTTGAGTATGTTTCTAGGAGGTTCTAGGTCACATGCTAACTCTATCATTTCCAAACAGATTTTCCAAGAGGATACAAGGTTTTGCATTCTTGCTAGCATTACAGAAACATTTGCTTTTTTTTTGTATTATGCTTTTTACCTAACTTTCCATGATAGTTATTCTAGTGAGTGTGAAATGGTATTTTTCTGTTATTGTGATTTATGTTTTCCTGATGGCTGATAATATCAAGTATCTATGTCTTTTCTGGCCACTTGCACTTCATCTTTGGAGCAATATCTCTGTGTTTTTCTAGTTCTTAGTTGGCTTATTTATCTTTTTTTACTGAATTACAATGGTTTCAATTACATTTTTTTGCAGTCTGGTAATAAATATCTTGAGTCCATATTTCTTGTTTGGGCCTCATGGTTGCCCCCAAAGTACACACAGATTTAACAGGATCCCCCAAGCCTGCTCCTCTGAGTAATTTCATTGAGAGTTCCCACTATCTACTCTAGAGATCGAGTGCCATCTTTATACCCAGATTTGTGTTTTCCTTCACATACAACTTCCTACTATCCATTGCTGTTTCCACCTTCTAAGACATAAGATTTCCACCTCTGCTGCCAACCTTGTCCAGATCACCATCAACAGGTCCCTGCAGTTTCTGTAACTTCCTCTTCACAGGCCTCTAAAAGCCATTCACCCTGTATTCAAGAATGGATGTTTAAAAGTATAAATTTGGCCACATTGTTTACCTTTAGCACTTTCCTTTCCCTTAGAGGATAGGTTTCAGAGTCATGGATTCTGTGGAGTTAATTCCTAAAAATTAAAACAATCAAGGATGAATTAGGTCAACTCAGTATTCAGACCTTGTCACAGGAAACACCCAGGCAGAGTCTGGAAACAGGGTGATGAGCCCAGCCATGCTTTAAGGAGATGGGAGAAGCTCAAGACTCCTTACTATTGTAGCAGCTGAGATGCAACGCGGAACCTCACATGTGGTGACAGCCAAAAGATCTGACGACTGAAAAGACCTCATTGTTATACAAATAAATATTAATGCGTAGTTTTGAATATATAAAAAGTTGTAAAGGCACTGTTATAGCGTCTAAACACTCACATGTTAGAGGAAAAAGAGCTAAGTGTGCGATGAATTTGTCCTTGTAGTAAGACTAGAAGGGTGCAGTGAATTATAGAACTAGTCAAAATTATGATTCTAGAGAGTCAGATGAATTTTAGTTAAAAATGAATCAAAGTTAAGTTAACTACTTGGCCAAAAAGATCATTATCTTTACATATATGGGGCATCAGTAATTTTAAAATCTGATAGTCATTTGGTGGCAGTGGCCACAGTGGTGGTGGTGGTGCCGGCAGCAGCATCTTTAATCCCAGCACTCAGGAGGCAGAGGCAGGTGGAGCTCTGTGAGTTTGAGGCCAGCCTGGTCTACAGAGTGAGTTCCAGGACAGCCAGAGTTACAACAGTCCAACAGACAAACCCTATCTGGAAAAACAAAACAAAACAAACAAACAAACAAAAAAAGACTCTGATGAAAACTGTGCCTTTAGCTCCAAAGTTTCAGTGTTCATGAAGCTTCAAAGGTCCATCCATGAATACACACTAAAGGAGCTGAGATCTTCAGAGTGCAGAAGAAGTATGATCAGATATAAAATGGTGACGTGTGCATCTCATTAACTGATTAGCCCCATCTACTATTAACAGGATTATTTAAAAAATACAACTGGATCATACTTATGCAGCAAAGGAATTAAATTAATAGTAGTCTAACAATAGAAGCATGAAGAGTTTAAACTATAATTATTTGAGTTACGAGGAGTATTTAAAACATTGTACTAACCCCACAAACCTCCAAGAGCCTATGGAGACTTTTACATGGAAAGTTGTTTTGAATATTCTTTATTCACTCCAACAGTTTCATACCTGTGTACTATATCATGATCACATTTCACTTTCCACTCCTGTCCCCACCTCAATACACCCCCTGACCACCTTCATGTCCTCTCTTTCTGTTTTCAAAACTCACTTCAACCAACTAGAGCTGCAGGCCGGAATGTTGGTTGGTCTTTCTGGCTTGATCTTGTGCAGATAACCATGGCTTTGGGAGTTCAGGAGTGTCACAACCGTGTCAGGTCCTGAAGACAGCATCTCACAACACTCTTCCCACTCTCTAGTTCTTAACATCCTTTCCATTTTCTCTTCCTCAATGTTCCCTGAGCCTTTGGGCAGTAGGGGACAGGAAGGGGACAGGGGCATGTAGACCTCCCATTTAGGAGTGAACATACAACAGTCACTTGGTCTAAGATGGGCTGTGAGTTTTTGCACTAACTGCTGTCCACTGCAGAAAGCAGCTTCTCTGATCAAGGCTGAGAGCGGCTCTAATCTATGGGTGTAAACAGAAATATTTAGAAGGCAGTTTCAAAGCATGGCCACTTGGCAAGACAACAGTAGTAGTTTCCTGCTAAGGCCTATGACCTCCCCGTCCATGGACTTTTGATCAAGTTTATAGTGCTGGCTATAAAATCCCTCTCATGGAAGATTTTAAAAGATGTTTTCAAAGAATTGTAAGAAGGATAGCTATCTGTGCCTCGAGACTTGATTTCGAAATTTTAGAGCATTATAGCCTAGTTTGTTTCTTAAATATTATTCTAAAATTAGGATTGATCATGACAAAATGGCAAGTTGTATTCCTATGGGTCTTCTTGCAGATTTTCAAAATGGAACAATAAGCTGATTTACTTTCAGAAGAGAAAGATACGGTTCATGGTCTGCCCTGGCAGACTAAGTGCCATGGATAAAAGATGTAACTGAGAACCAGCAGGACATCATTCATTAGCTTTGCCATGGTGGATTTAAATCACACCCTCAAGTGCTGCCATCCGCTCCAAGTTTGATGTCATTAAGGACACACCATTAATTTGTCAAACTGCTTTGTCTGAGGAGAATGAAAAACGGTTATATCATTTTCCTGGCTTGAAAGAGAAATAGGAGGAGCCAAGAAGGAACAAATGTCTCTTTTGCTTCCATTAATTCAGATGAAGATGAATTTTAAGGAATGTAGGATAGTGATCCGTGAGTCACAGAGACTAAATTTGCTAAACTGAGGTAGGATATATCTGTGCATTAGTTAGTTGGCTTTCTGTTACCACAGTGCCTCAGGGAATCAGGTCACAAAGAGAACAGCTTCTTTTGACTGATAGTTTCAGAGTTCTAATTCATGAGTTTGGCTGTTGGTTGAGATGAAGCATGTTATTTGGGGTGCATGTGTTGGAGCAAAAACAGCCACCTCATGGTCAAGAAGGTGAAGAATGAGGAGTGTGGCCCTCAAGGACCCAAAGACTTCTCACAGATTCCATCTTATCCTTCACAGTATAAGATAGTTAAGTGCAGCTGTACATCTGCTGTGGAGGCTCAGCAAGGATGACAAGGAGACATATCTCATACCTGCCAGACCTCACCAGAGGGAACCACTGACATGGCCGGTGCCATACTCACAGTGGAACCCGGAGTGTCTGAGCTCAGGTGTATTTATTCTTTCAGAACTCCTCAGGTGTTCTACTGATAGAACATGCAGATCATTAGCAATTAAACAAGCCCCACAGAAATCCAACACCTGCAAACAATACAAAATGCCCTAGACCTAGGGTAGCCCCTCACCCATCAAACGTTTAAAACATAACTAAAAATAAACATCCCCAACAGTTAAGCCCCACTGCTATCCTTAAAATTCCTATTCTTAAATCTAACCTCCCAAGGTGATGGTACATAGAGGTGGGGTCTTTTCGAAGCCACTAGATTATGAGGGCTTTGTCTTCATAGAAAGAGACCAATGAGAGCTCTCCATTTCCACAGTGTGAGGCTATAGTAAGAAGGTATCATTTATAAATTAGGAGATGGACTCTCATAGACCCTAAATTTGCTCGGCACCCTGGTTTGGACTGCCCCATCCCCAGACTTCTAAAACCTAAGTTTCTATTGTACATATGCTACACAGTCTATGATATTTTGTTATAATGCCTCCAAATTATTAATTTTTCTTATTTCTGTGACAAATACTCTTCACAGAAACTGAAGGAAAGGAGGGTTTATGTAGGCTCACAACCAGATATAGTCCACCATGGTAGAGAAGGCATGGAGGGTATAGTGTGGTTTAGCTGGTTATGTTTTGTCTGTCATCAAGAAACAAAGATGAATGCTGCTGCTCAGGAAACTTCTTTATTTATTCCTTTTCCTCCACTTTGGGTCCTTAGTACTTGGCATGGTGCCACTCAAGTTCAGGTTAGGCCTTCCTTCTTCAGTTAAACTCCTCTGTGAATGGCCCTTCCTACCCCCAAGACGTACCCAGTGGTGTGTCCTCTATGTGATTCTAAATCCATTCAATGGATTGATAATGAAAATTTACCACTGCAAGTCCAAACAGACTAGACATTCATATCTTGCCATGAAGACTTTACCTTTAGATTTGCAATCAGGATGGGTCTCTAAAATTATAACAAATTTTCAATCTATGAGTAAAATTAAGTAGATATGTATATTACAAGTGTTTTGATCTGAAAAAAAAACTGATACATTCATACTTCTAGGTATTCTAAGTACTCCTGTGAGAGTGAATATGTCAATCTTTAGAACTTATGCCTTAATGAATATGAAAATTTTAAGTGCAAAATGTATAAACATAGTTTTCTTACTTCAATGCCTTGGGTAAGTAATGTTTATATTTCTAAAGTATTCTAAATTATAAAAAACCAAATCCTTCATGATAAGTATTTAAAAAACAGTAAAATAAATCGAAAAGCTTTCCTCCAGTGAACTGCATTGTATCTATGTAAAAAGTCGCGAACACATATGCACACATGCATAGACACACATACATGATGCATATTCTTGACTCTATTGTGATTTCATAGCATAGCAATCATATATGTGTTTATATTATGGACTATCATTCATTGTGCTATCAATATTCATATGTTCTTATCCCTTATTGCTCCATCTTGATTTGCTTTGCAAGTATTTTACTGTGAATTTTTGCATCTCTGTTCATAAGGGAAACTGGTCTGTAATTTTCCTGCTTTGTTGGGTGTTTATGTGGTACAGGTATCAGGGTAGCTGTAGCCTTGTAAAATAAATTTGTCAATGTTACTTCTGTTTCTAATTTGTAAAATAATTGGAGGTCGAATTCTGCACTAAAATTGTCTGGCTCTGGGTTTTTTTGTTTTTTTTTTTGGGAAACTTTTAATGACTGCATCTATTTTCCTAATAGTTATATTTAAGAGGTATATCTAACTTGTTTATCTGATTTTGATTTAACTTTGGTAATGGTTCCTGTTGAAAAAAAATATCCATTTCTTTTAGATTTTCCAGTTTGGTAGAGTACAGGTTTTTAAAGTACATCCTTGTGAGTCTTTGGATTTCCTTGCTGTCTGTTGTTATATCTCTTGTTAATTTCTAATTTTGTTAATGTTAGGTTCATGCTAATAGCCCAATTAGACACTTAGAGAAATGTGTATGGCCGCATGAAGCAGTTTTATTTGTCCCTGGGTTGCACGTACTGTCGTCAGGGCTGTCCAATTTAAAAAAAACAAAAAACAAACAAGCATGGCCCAGCCATGAAGACTGGCCGTGTTCTGCCCTGTACATCAAGTAGGCGGCACCTAGTGGTATCCTTCCTATCCAGAATCTGAATACTGGATTGGCTGTCATATCTCAAGAGAAAGCAAGGGACTTCTGGGAGAGAGAGTTCTTGACAGGATGCAGAGAGGCAAGGTGAGTGCCGCCGCCACTAGGGGGCGCTGGGTCTCTCAGTTAAGTTGGATATTCTCTCTCTCTGCCTTTTAGTTAATTTATAGAATAATTCATCAATCTTGATTTTCTCAAGGAATCAACTCTTTGTTTCATTGATTCTTTTATCGTTTGTTTCTGTTTTATGGCTTTCAGTCGTGACTTTGATTATTTCTTGCCTTCTACTCCGTTTGAGTGTGATTTCTTCTTTTTGTTCTGGAGCTTTCAGGTGCGCTTTAGGTTGCTAGTATGAGATCTCCAGGGTTTTTTTTTTTTTTGTTAACGTAGGCACCCACTGCTGTGACTTTCCTCTTAGCACCACTTTCATTGTGTCCCATAAGTTTGAGTATGCTGCACATTCATTTTCATTGAATTCTAGAAAGTCTTTATTTTTGTCTTGTTCTGTTTTTCATTCAGTAGAGAATTTGTCAGTTTCTGCGAGCTGGTAAACTTTCTGTAGCTGTTGATATCCAGCTTTAATCCGTGGTGGTTTGATAGGATTCAGGCAGTCATTTCAATTTTCTTTTATCTGTTGAGACTTTTTTCTTTTTTTTTGTCTGAGTATGTAGTCAATTTTGGAGAAAGTTCCATGAGGCTCAGAGTAGATTTATTCTTGTGTTTCGGTGAAATGTCTGTTAGGTCCATTTGGTTTGTAATGTCTATTAGGTCCGACATTTCTCTGTTTAGTTCTTAAGTGAATGGCCTGTCCATTGGTGAGAGTGGGGTTTTGAGTGGGGTTTTGATGTCTCCCACTCTCAATGTGTGAGGGTAAAAATGTGATTTAAATTGTAGTAGTGTTTCTTTTACAAACTTGAGTGCTCTTGTGTTTGGGGCATAGATGTTAAGAATCGAAATGTCGTCTTGCTGGGTTTTTCCTTTGATGAGTATGCAGTGTCTGTCTGTAGTTCTTCTGATTAGTTTTGGTTTAAAGTTTATTTTGTCAGATATTAAAACGGCTATACCAGCTTGCTTCAAGTGAAGGAAGCCATGGCTCACTATTATTGGATGAAATTGAATCGTTACACTTTGGCTATTTTTAATTAACATTTTACTCTAAAAAGACCATTTCAGACTATATTTAGATGGAAAAAAAATTTAGAGGTCATGACATTCACTTCTTCAGAATAGATTGTCAAGCTTATTTTACTCTTCAGGCTTTGACTGTATCTAAAATTAATTTGAGGATTCGAAGAGGTCACTAACCAAAGACAATTCAAATTGGTAACTTAAAATAGAGAATTTGGAAGCAGACAAGTTAACTTGTTTTCCTCTAATGAATATTTTAATTCCTATGAAAGTTTCCTCTCACATGTAGATGCTCCTTTGTTTACAATAATAATGCACATGAAGGGGTGTGTGTGTGTAATCAAACAAGAGAGTCCTTTCCTTAAGGAACTTATCAACTGCTCTGCTATCTACCTTCAGTCCTTACTGCAGTGTTTCATGCCAGGAAATGACTTCATAGCTCTAGAGAGTGAGATAAAGAGGCTCAGAGGTTTCAAATTCGAAATTCTGCTTTTTCATTACATTTCTGTTTTCCTCAGTGTAAGAGACAGCATTGAAATTAAAACTGATCTAGGGGAAGACAGCTTTGTGGTTAGAGACATACATGTATAATCTTTTTGTTTCTAGAATATCTTTTGTGTACACATGTGTGCATGTCTGTGCCTGTGAATGCATATCTTCCCATGCCACAGCATGTATGTAGAGGCCAAGGATGACCTTGGGTATTGTTTGTTGCTCCATATTTTCTACCAGGATCTCTTGCCATTTGCTGATGCATGCATCAGGCTAGCTGGCCCCCAAGTTTCCAGGGATTCTCCTGCCTTCACCTCCCATCTTGCCATGAGAGCACTGGAATTACAGACTTGAGTTTTTTATGTGACCTCTGGGGATTTGAACTCAGGTCTTCATGCTACTGTGGCATGCCTGTACCCATCTATTTCCCCAACTGAAATTCCTTTTCATTTTATTATACTTGCTTTATGTGTATGAGTTCTTGTCTGAATGTATGTATACCATGCATGTGCCTGGTACCTGGCAGAGGTCAGCAAAGGACATTAGATCCCGTGGAACTGGAGTGTTGGATGGTTCTGAATCATCACGTGGGAAGTGAACCCAGTTCCTCTGCAAGAGCAACAGCTGCTCTTAACTGGTGATCCAACTCTCCAGCCCCCCAAACTCAAATTCTTAATCTCATCTATGACTCGTTACCATGAACAAAAATATCACAATAATGATCTTGATGCAGTTGTTCCGTTTTGTATGCTGTCTTCTTATTTCTTGGTTCTTATTTCATTTAAATGTCCCATATGATTGCCAGCTGGCTATCGATCATAAGCCAGACCTCATTGTAAGGATTTTGTTTCACATCCTTGACAGGAAACACGGATTTAACCTCAGCTTCATTTGGTTCATGCTAGCCTGTGGCTAGAAGAACATCTGGACTAGTAGCTGGTTAATTACTCAGCAAATCATTAGTCTGAAAAGCACCTCAATCTTCATACATCTTTTGCTTTAATTGATAGCCACCCACTCAAATAATGGATATGTTTTCAAAAGAAATGAGTTCTCTTGTTCTATGATTTTAAACCGCAGAGTAGCTTTATGGAGTTAGGGCATAGTCATAAAAGATCAGGAGATGGCTACAGTGTGTGCTCTGAGACCCAAGCATTCAGGCTGGGTGTTCTGTGCTCTGATCTGAGCAGGAGAGATGTGCTTCTGCAAGGCTTAATGGAGTATTATATTCGGTGCAGGCTCTTCTTTTCCATAATTGATGTGGGTGGAGATGGGGTTAATGAGAGAAGAAAGCTCCTAGAGCTTCGATACAGCTTGAATAATGCTTAAAGCTTTCAGCATTCTGATTTATAGCAGAGCTGTGAAGTTTATCTTTCTGAAATCATATTTTAAAGTCTAAACACATCAAATGGGCCTAGTCGCCTCACTTTTCAAACTAGGCTAAATATAAGAAAAATAAAATTAGCAAGAGACATTTCAGATTAAAACTTGGTGTGTGTCCATAGAGATCATTATTTCAAGTATAACGTTCCAAAATTATAATTTGGTACTGACATTGTTGTAGTCCTGAAATTTTTCTGCATAGAGAAGGATCGTCACTCTCAAATAACACATGCTTTATTTACTTTGAGGGAGCACTTAGACCTCTAGGCTGTCCTGTACAGTGAGCCGTGCGAAGTTTTTATTGACAGGGGCAAGGGGCGGGGCATGGCAGTTCATTTGACCCTGTGGATTTAAAAGAAGTTAGAACCAAGAGGAATTGGCAGTGTCATGTGAAGAACCACCCACATTCATTTGGCCACTTTCCAGAACCTTGTTCCTCGGAGGCCCCCCAACCCCCACACCTTACCCCAACTCCAATGGCTTTGCCATCACTGAGCAACACGTTTTCATCTTCTGTGGCCTGTATTCTCCCTATGCACATGCGCCATACCACCCCCCAGACAGAAAGCAGACACTTTCTGTCTGATCTCACCCCAATAAAACCTCTCACATGAGACCCTGTTGCGTTGTGTTTCACCCTTCGGTAGTAAAATCTTAACAGGTAGGAGGTAACGCAGGCTCAGAAAACAAGCTCTGGAGACAGAAGGATGTTGGAGTTGAGTGGAGGGGAGTTAGAAGGCCCGATGGATGATGGGATGCAAGGTTGAGTGACATTAGCTATGGAAACTTGTGCCCAGTCAAGCGGTCTCAACTGAGGCAGGGAGTACAATGAGCTGCCTTTCCTGGAGCCTTAGCAGCCAGTGAACTCACGCCACGGAACTCTCATGGCTTGAAGCTGTGCTGTGTCGTCTTGCAGAGTGATGGATAGGGGGCCACTGCTATCTCTGCAACCGGGGTCACTGCTGTGCAGTGGTGTAACCTGTGTGTGCTAATGAAAAGTCTGCAGGGTGAATGACGGTGAAATACTCGAATACGAGAACAGTCAATCCACATGTAAATTGCTACGACTAGAAAAGGAGTTCGGTTGCCATCTTGATTGCAATTATATTTTTAAGGATGAAGAAAGCATTTTGGTTATCTAAAAGTTAATTTTATTGACTGGATGGTCAATGTGAGAAATAAGTAGAAGTTTAAAAATTCAAGTAGAAAAAAATGGAAAGAAAAATCGGCGTTATCTGTCACTTTTCATCAATGACGTCATGCTCCCTTTCCCAGAACCTCTTCATTCCTAAACTGTTTTCAAAAAGTTCATAAAACTTGGTATTTTTTTTTAAATGAGCAACCTGAGAATTAGAAGCAAAATGGTAAAAAGGGCATGCTAATTGGCAGAGTTCTAGGGAGTCGTTGACGTTTGCAATTCCTTTAACATTGGCTTCAGTAACTCTTGGAGACAAATAAATGCAGCATGCTACGAGCTCTGACCTTAAAATGTAAAACAGTGTGGGCATTGCACACAGAGATAAAAGTACTTTCTCAGTTAGAGCTTATTAATTATACAAGCACCAGCCAAGGTATTTTATGCTCAGTGATTGCCATGAAGCGTAGTGAAGCACAGGATAGGGATGCTCGTTTTACAGAAAAAGGTACAGAAGCTAGGGGGTAGGAAGTAACTACGGCTAGGTGATTATATATATATATATTATATATATATGTGTGTGTGTGTATACATATACATGTATATATGTATATACATATATATATTTTAGGAACCCCAGTAGATGTGACGTCTAAATAATTAGAAATTTCTGGGGGTGGCCTCTGTCTTGAAGTCTGGTTGCTATGACAGAGCATTCTTCAAAGGATGGAGAGATGGATGAGGTTCAAAGTGGAAATTTTAGCATCTCTACAAACTGTTTGTGTGAGCTTTTAAGGGAGGAATAGATTCATGAAGGCACTGGCACTGTAGCTTCCGAAGTTTCTGTTCCAGCAGCTTTCTGTGGAAGTTAAGGCTGTTTTGAGGAGGGCTTCCAGGAAGAAGTCCAGAGAAGGCTTTCCCCAACTTGTGTTGAGAAGATATTAATACCAGCACTCTCGAGTTACCCATGTGATAGAAATGGAGGAAATCAATTTTCTGACTTTCTCTGATAAAAGAAACATTCTGAGATGTGACAATGGCAATCATATCGAACAGATCATCTTAAGACCAGGCACTGTGTGGTGGAGACTTCTATGAGAGAGGCTGGATTTTTAAAAATAGTTTTTATTTTTGAAATGAATATGCAGTTACATCATTTTACCCCTTCCCTTCCTCCAACCCTTCCCATGTAGCCTTCCTTACTCTTTCTCAAATTCATGACATATATATGGTGACCTTATATGAATTGTGCAGGTTGTATACATACACACACACACACACACACACACACACACACACATATATTATTAAATATATAAATACAACCTGCACAATTCATGTAAGGTTACTTTATGTACTTTGGGGCTGACCATTTTAAGAATATGGCAGTATAACACAATGAAGTAGAAAATTAACACACACGGACAAGGCAGAAACATACCCACTGGCTATTAGTTGATTTTACTTCACCTGATGTGGTAATTGCTCAGAAAATAAGAGAAAAACAGACAATATATGTACTTTCCAAGGAGAAGGAGAAGACATAGTAAGGCGCTTCTTGACAAAGTCCATCTGCACCAAACGAAGACTCACACGGATTGTGCCCTAGGCACACTGAATACAAGGGAATCATTTCAGATGCCCTTTAGAGTCCGGTGCACCCAAATAACACGTGATTGCCAGTCCCTGTGTCTCGGCAGCTAGAAAGGCATGAATCTAGTTTATTACAGACTCCTAGGGTTTATAACATAGCATTCAAAATCTGCTTAAGGCCTCAAAGTATTTTGAGTTTCTTGTATACGCATGTAGAACTGAACAAACAGGAACCTCGCTCACTATAGGTGTTCAGTTGTAGCACGCCTGAGTTTTCAGAATTGAGTATGGCACACTCAGCTTTCTGGTGCTGTGGCTATCAGCCCAGGACAGACATGTGCCATGTGTGGGAGGGACGTGGGGTTAGTTCTTAATAATTCAGTGGGTAAAACCAGACAGCTAATCTTTGCTCGCCATTTCACCTGTTGGCTAAATTCCCTACTTTGCTACTTCTGTGACAGTGTGTTCGCAAGTCATAATTTTACACACACACAACGGTTTTAGCCCTCCTTCTCTGTCTCCACAAATGCAAAGGCACTTTAGAAAACTTGTTTGTTACTAATTGTTAGTTCTTAAAAATCTGACCTACTATTTTAAGACATTTTTTGATTATTACTTTTGGTCACGAAATTCTCATTTGAAACAGGAAGAAAGCAGATAAGGGTAAAAAAATAAGTAAAAGGGAAATTTCAGTCTTAGAAATTTTTGTGTCTGCAATGAAGGATGCAAAATTGAGTGGCATTCTCTAATGTGTAAATTTTCCCAGAGGGCAGAGAAACTGGACAACAGAGTACAGCGGGAGCCCAGCAGGAATGATGGTACCAGCAGCTGGCTCTAGGTGGAGTCAACGCCCGTGGCTCATTCTCCTGTAGATGCTAGGGCTCCCAAACTGTGGGTTCCCTCTCTACTCAGCTTCTCTTTTCCCCTTGAATCTATTCGGCAAGAATAATGCAGCCACAAAGAACAAGAAGAAAACTAAACCCCTCAACTGATGTGTGGGTATAAACCTTATTCAACATAGTATAATTTTAACTATTCAATTTAAAATAATTCCAAACATTCATTTAACAACAACAAAAAAATTAGATGGCACCAAAGCATGGTGGGAGCAAGCTGTGAGTCGCAGGGAGAACTGCTGTTTGGAATGACTCATTAGCAGGAGGAAAGCTGGACAGGTCACGGGAAACCTCTCACAACACAGAATGTGGCTAGGAGATGGATAGTTTATAACTCCTCCAGGTGACTGGTATTGAAAAACAAATAATACAACCATAGGCATTTTTTTCCCAGATGTACAATGTCTTCCAGAGGCCTGGAAAGACACCCCCAGCTCTGAAAAGGATGTATTTTTGTGCCGGTGGCCAGGGTGGTTGCTGGTAGCATTATAGTCTCAAGGTGCTCAGCAGAGTGATTCATTTGCTGCCAAAGGTATAATTGTTGCTGTGTTTCAGTGACCATCGTTCTGTGCTGATGACAGACGATTGCTCTTGCTGTTAGGATGACTAAAGAATGAGTCACATGATTTCAAAATGCAGCCATTTTCAGAAATAGGTACAGATGAGAATTAATATGCTTTGAAGAGTCGAGGGAAGCTATGAAAGTGGGGCATGCATTAAGGGCTGAATTTCTTCACACTCTGTGAGCATCAGCAAACTTCCTGAGTTTACTTGGCATCCACATTCCACTGGAGGCTGTACACCATTGGACATTTTAGAAAAGATGCTGAGAGTCATTTCCGGGTGTACCGAGGGCTTCTCTCAATCTATTCTAAAGTGGAATCTCCAGAAGTCTAGACATTCTGTTGGACCGTCTCCACCTTCACCCTGAATTTGTGCTGCTAGTTCCTCTGATAAAGTTGTTGTAGCAATGGAGGTGCTGGCAGGCTATAGCATGTGCTCCAGACATACAAGAGCCTTTTCTCTTTGATTAGCAGGCTGATCACCATCTTGAAATCTTACCTATGGCTTGAGAAACCTCAGTGTGACAAGCCTCGTCCATAAACCATCATCCTTAGGATGCTTGAAGGAATGTCGTGAGATGATACTGACTCTCCATCCCACAGTCGTGAACTTCAAGAAGATACATGGTAACATCTTTGCAAGCAGTGGTTCTAATTCTGCAAACTCTGATAAACCTTCATATTCACTCAATTCTCTTCTTGCTTGGCAAGGAAAAGAAGCTTACGTCACAGTAGGGAAAGAGATCGTCATCAGTTTGCCACATTGCTGTTCTAATCATTTAGCCACTTTCACTTTTTCTTTAGAAAAGGAATGTGAACAGCATACAGTTTAATTCCTTCCTGGAGTAAGGGTCCAGTGCTGGAATGTCTTATGCCGTAAGGTCATAGCTGGTCATGCAGAATGATGAAGATAATGTCATGTGCGGTATTTTGCAGTATTGTTTGTTTGTTCTGCTCATAGCATTCCTTCCCCATCTCCAGGTTCTGATGATCTGAAGTCTGGAATGCAGAGGTAAGAGTGGCCATGGGAAGTCTTTATTCCACCAAGCACTTTAGAGTTAATACCTTTCTAAACTGTTTTATCTAATTAGTATCTGATTAGTATTAGATATTAGAGAATACCTCTGAATAATTTGGAGTAATGCTTGCTTTGGTATTTATACATATATTTAAAACAATAGAACTATCAACTGACTCTTGTGAGAACAGGTGAGCAGGAATCAAGTGTATTTTTGCTTGCTTCCTAAACCAAGGTCTTATTTACTTCTGATTGTCAAAACCAGAAGTGTGAATAACTGATAGATGACAGTGGCTGGCTAAAGGACAGAAGGCATAAATGTTATATCATCAGAAATAAGCAAATATCACTAGTGGTTTGATTAATGTGTTTGTTTTTATGCCAATACTATGTAGTTCTTATTACTATAGCTCTGCAGTACAACTTGGTATCAGGAATAGTGATACCCCAGAAGTTCTTTTATTTTTCAGGATAATTTTAGCTATCCTGGGTTTTTTGCTTTTCCATATGAAGTTGAGTATTATTCTTTCAAGGTATGTAAAGAATTGGATTGGTGTTTTGAGAGGGATTGCACTGGATCTGTAGATTGCTTTTAGTAGGATGACTGTTTTATTATATTAATCTTATCAACCCAGGAGCATGGGAGATCTTTCCATCTTCTGAGTTCTTCAATTCCCTTCTTCAAAGACTTAAAGTTTTTATCAAACAAGTCCTTCATTTGCTTGGTTAGCGTCACCCCAAGATATTTTATGTTATTTGTGGCTATTGTTAAGGATGTTGTTTCACTGATTTCTTTCTCAGTCCATTTGTCTCTTGTATATAGGAGGGCTACTGTTGCAGAAGTTTATTTTTAGTTATATATAAAATAATTGTTTTATGCACCGTTGGGTGAAGGGCTGTCTAGGGCATTTTGTATTGTTTGCAGGTGTTGGGTTTCTGTGGGTGTTGTTCAATTGCTAATGATCTGCATGTGCTAGCAGTAGAATACCTGAGGCGTTCCGAATCAATAAAACATCTGAGCTCAGATGCTTGGGGTTCCACTTTCCAGTACAGCACTTGCCATGACGGTGGTTCCCTCTGATGAGGTCTGGAAGAGTTTACATGTATGAAAACGCCTCTGTCACTTCCTTGCTGAGCCCACACAGTAGGTGTACTACTACAAGATACTGATTTTTTTTTGAGTTGCTCTTGTAGCCAGACACTTCTCTGAAGTTGTTTATCAGCTGTAGGAGTTCCCTGGTAGAATTTTTGGGGTTGCTTATATACACTACCATATCATCTGCAAATAAGAATACTTTGACTTCTTCCTTTCCAATTTGTATCCCCTTAATTGCCTTCTGTTGACTTATTGCTCTAGCTAAAACTTCAAGTACTATATTGAATAGGTATGGAGAGAGAGGACAACCTTGTCTTGTTCCTGATTTTAGTGAAATTACTTTGAATTTCTCTCTATTTAATTTGGTGTTGGCAGTGAACTTGCTGTAAATTGCCTTTATTATGTTTAGGTATGTCCCTTGTATCCCCAATCTCTCCAAGACTTTTATCATGAAGGGGTGTTGGATTATGTCAAAAGCTTTTCTCAGCATCTAGTGAGATGATCACATGATTTTTTCTTTCAGTTTGTTTACATGGTGGATTACATTAACTGATTTTCATATGTTGAACCATCCTGCATTTCTGGGAAGAAGCCTTCTTGATCATAGCGGATGATCTTTTTGATGTATTCTTGGATTTCATTTGTGAGTATTTTATTGAGCATTTTTGTATTTATGTCCATGAGGGAAACTGATCTGCAATTCTCATTCTTTGTTGAATCTTTGTCCAGTTTGGGTATCAAGATGACCTGTGGCCTGGTAGAATGAATTTGGTAGTGTTTCTTCTTTTTCTATTTTGTGTAATAGTTTGAAGAGCATTGACATTAACTCTTCTTTGAATGTCTGATAGAATTCTGCACTAAAACATATGGCCCTGGGGTTTTTTTTTTTTTTTTTTTTTTTGGTTGGGAGATTTTAATGACCTCTTCTATTTCCTTGGGGGACATTAATCTGTTTAAATTGCTTATGTGATCTTGAAATAACATTGGTAGGTGGTATCTGACAAGAAAATTATCCATTTCTTTCAGATTTCCCAGCTTTGTGGAGTACAGTTTTTTAAAGTATGACCTAGTGATTCTTTAGATTTCGTTGGTGTCTGTGGACATATCCCCTTTTGTTTCTGATTGTGTTGATTTGGATATTCTTTCTCCATCTTTTAATTGGTTGGATAAGGGTTTGTCTATCTTGTTGATTTTCTCAAAGAACAAAGTTTTTGTTTCATTGATTATTCACATTAATTTCTTGGTTTCTATTTTATTGATTTCAGCCCTCAGTTTTATTATTTCTTGCCATCTACTTCTCTTGGGTATCCTTGCTTCTTTTTGTTCTAGGGCTTTCAAATGTGCTGTTAATTTGTCAGTATGTGATCTCTCCATTCTTTTTGGTAGAAACTTTGTGGTATGAATTTTCCCCTTAACACTGTTTTCATTGTGTCCCCTAAGTTTGAGTATGTTGTGGATTAGTTTTCATTGAATTTCTTTAATTTCTTTATTTATTTCTGTCCTGACCCAGTTCTCATTCAGTAGACAGTTGCTCAATTTCCATGAAATTTCAAGTATTGGAAGCTTCATTTGGCGACAAGAGATGTCCAATAGGGGTATTGTCCTGTTACAGAGTAACTCCATTTTCTCTCTCTCTATCTCTCTCTATCTATACCTATACCTATACCTATATCTATACCTATATCTATATCTCCATTCATCCATCTCTTTATCCATCTATCCTTCTATCTATGAAAGCTTGTCAGTAGTAGATTCCCAAGACTTTCTTGAAAGGTCTTTAGCATTAATGATTCCTCTCCATATTCCCTCCTTTTCCCTTCCCTTTCATCTCTCACCCCACTTAACTCTTCCCATTCCATTTTGCCTTTTAGCCTTTTTAACACTGCATTTTCTGATTTTTTTTTTTTACAAAGATGGAATTAAAACTTTATTTGCTTAGGGATGTGAAATGCCTAAGGGGTCCAGCATGGTGACACTGATATTCTTGTCTTTACTGTACCTATGAGTCTATCTGAAGTTCTTAATTATTCTTAGTGCATACATGCTTACACACACACACACACACACACACACACACACACACACACACACACGTGCATGAACACATCTCCTTGAAGTGATGGTATGTTAACTAGCTTAATTGTGTTTATAATGTCACATTATACGTGCATATCATAGCTTTAGTTTAAACACTTTGAATACATACAGTTTTAGTTTTCAATTAAGTTAGAAAAAAGCAACTGTACTAAAAATGATGTACAACAAGGTTATATTTCCGACACCATTTTCTCCTCCCTTTCTTCCTTCTTTCTCTTCTTACATTCCTGTTTCCAAATTCACAGCTTCCTCTTCCTCAATCATCCTTAGTAAATTTTTATTCTTTCATTTGAACACGGGTAGAGTCTAGTTATGGTTAATTTCACGTCATATTCTTTTTTCCTTTTTTACTGGTTAACTTTGTTTTTTGATATTTTCATGTGTGTATATAACATATTCTGACTACTCTCTTTCCCTTCCATTCCCCACTCCCAATCACTATCCATCTCTTTGATTTATTACTTTTGGTTTTGCTCCATGAACCATTTAGTTTAATCAGGATTACAACTATCCATTGGCCTGCTGTGGTCACTAGTACGTACACTACTGAAGACAATGACTCCCATGCTCCCTGAACCTATCAGTAGCAAATGGTCTAGGGATGAGGGTCAGGGCCCCTTGAACTCATTCCTCATCCACATCTGACTGTCAATGGAGTTTTTCTTGTTTAGATCCAGAGCAGGCACCCACAACTGCTGTGTCTTAGTGACTGTAATGGGTATGTCTTTCCCAAAAGATGGCATTTTTCAGCTCCTCTGTCAGGACACAATACTAATTTTCAGGTCTGAAATCAGTGGGTCAGATAGATCTTGAGGCACACAGCTCTGCAGGTTTGTACTTGCTTACAAAAAAGTTAACTATCCTTTTTATGTCACAAGGGTTTCACTGTATTTCCTCTTTTTTTGGTGATTGTTCTATCAATATTCTTACTTCTTTTATTGCGCTCCAATTGAATTTGAATGATTCATTGGGTTCCCATATAGGGTGAGCAATTTTATGAGGAGGCAAATGGATGGGGAGAAAGGTATCCTGGTCTCTCCTTCTGTAGCTCCTTACCTACAGCACATCGTGGCCTGGACTAGTTTATTCCTTTATACCATCTTTATGCAATTGCTGACGATTTTCTTAACTCTAGTGTAGCATATTGTATTTTGGTTTTAACTCTTTTCCCAGGATATCACTAAGTTTTACAAAGTAATTCTTGCTTTAAAAATCACATATATAAGACCACGATAGTAAATATTGTAAAATCTTTTTCTCATTCTAGCTGTGCTCTGTTACCCGTAGCTGGAGGTGACACCAAGTCTGTTGGGAAAACACACATCTAATGATGTGTGAGTGACGTCCTCAGTGGATACAGTGAGATCTGTGAGTGTCTGATGAAGCAGAGTCTAGTCATGAAGTCGTGCTGGGGTCCAGACCCCATGCTGGGAACTCCTTGACTTTTTGTTTCCTATGAACCAAAGAAGGCTCAGAAAGGCTGAGTCGGGTTTCTGAGGCTTCATTTCATGATTTTGAAGGACAAAAACCATGGCTTTGTTTTCTGTAGGATGGAGAATGCACACAGTTATCATCTTAGTGCTGGTTCCTTGTCCTACATCATTTAAATAGAGTTCTACCTAAAAGTTAATGCCTTCTATTGAGGAGACAAAGTAGATCTGAAAGGTATCCCCTGTGTACACGTTGGTGATGGGATGGAGAAGAGGAGAGGATTAGTGAGTCAAACTCACTACAATGAAAAGATATTTAAAATTGAGGGTCCCAGGATACTAGGATGTTACTGTCTCTTTAACTGGCCTGGACGGATTGCTCAGTGGGTAGATCCAATGCAAACACAGGGGCTTGAGTTTGGATCCTCTGCACCCATTTAAAAAAAGCCGAGCATGGTGATGTGCACCTGTCATCTCAGTGCTGGGAGGTGGACATGGGAGGATCCCAGGGGCTGCTGACCAGCCTGCATAGCCAATCAGTGAGATACAGGTTTGATGAGAGTTCTTGTTTCAAAATTTAAAAAAAAAAGGTGAGTAGGGGTAGAGGAACACCAGACATTGGCCTCTGTCCTCCACATATGAAGATACACGGCCACATATATCAACACACACATAAACATTTCTGTACTCCGTAGAACAACTCTCTTCTAAATATTTGTTTCTATGTTCTTATTTGTATACATAAAAGTACTAAAGGTTTAAGAAGATATGAAATATATTAGAGTACAGTCATTCACTGTTCTTTTATAAACTAGGCCTTTCTGCTCTATAGTAGCACACCCACTGTGTAGGCTTACCAAGAAGATGAAGAGGCATAATCATAGGTGCAAATGCATCCAGACCTCCGCAGAGGGAACCACCATGCTGGCCAGCGCCATACTGCACAGTGGGATCCCGAGTGTTTGAGCTCAGGCGTTTTCATTGATTCAGAACTCCGCAGGTGCTCTACTGATAGCACGTGCAGGTCATGAGCAATCAAACATCCCCCACATAAATCCAACACCTGCAGACAACACAAAATGCAGAGAACCAAGCAGCCCCTCACCCAACAGTGCACAAAACAATATTTTAAACATAACTAAAAATAAACATCTACAACACTGCTCCTACTTCATAGTTTCTGTTTAGTATGGGCAGATGATGGAGCCATTGAAGCCTGACTTTCCAGTTAAACCCTTATCAGTAAAATGTTTGAGCAATTATACATGGTACAAAAGCTTAACAGTTTATAATATATATGTATCTCCAAAAGATAAAATAAATTCAGTTACAAAAGCGTCTTCTCTCTAGCTGGCTGACTCCTAGGGAAAGACAAAAGGGCTGGAGTGTTACAAGTCAGTAGATCAAGACATAAAACGAAGACACAGTCATGGAGATAATGCAGATTAGTATCTTGTCCTTGCCACACATTGCCACAAAAAAGCCTGTCCTATCCAGGAGCCTGATGCAATTTCATCACTATGTTTTATTACTTGGCATTTATGCAGACCTTTTTATTTTGTGTTCCTGCTATTCCTGCCATGAATAAATGTCACTGACAGAAATAAATTATGTAAGTTGCCACTCAAACTGTCCACTATGGTCTCTTGCTCCTTCTGCTTAAAAGATGAGCTGACAGCTACTGGGCATTGACTGAGCCATTTATTTACATCTATTTGTAATAGAGCATCTTGTTGTCTTAAGTACTGTGAGTGTTATAATCATAACTAACCATTTATAAATATATGCGAAATTAATTATCTTGACATTTCCTTAGGATTTGAAAGTCTGAAGAAACATTAAGACACGGCACTTCTTAAAAAATCAGGATTACAGACTGAATGCCATGAAGCAGTATCCTGCAGGACAGGAGGAGATTTTTGCCAGCTATTCATCCAGCAGGGGATTAATAGCCAAGCCATGTAAAGAACTCAAAAGACCGAAGGCTGAAAGAGAAAACAGTGCAATGGGCATCAAACAGGCAGATGGATTGAATACACAAATGTCCAATAGGTGTATAGAAATGTGGTCAGCGTCTTTAGCCATCATGAAAACACAGATCCAAACCACTGTGATGTTTCCTCTCACATGGTTATCATGAAGAGAAACCCTAACTGCAAGCATTGCTGAGGCTGCAGGGTGAAATTAACCCTGACTCATTGTTAGTAAGAATGCAAGTTAGACCATCCAGTGTTGGAATCAATGTGAAGTAGCCTCAGAAAACTAAAAATAGACCTAACATTATCCGGCTGTACAACCAGTCTTGAGCATATGGAAAATAATCAAAGGCATGCAACATCCTAAGTTTATTGCAACACTATTCACAGTCGCCACTTCATGGGCTGGCTGCCCATAGACAGATAAATACAGAAATAAAGAATATAGAAAATTGTGAAATTACACACACACACACACACACACACACACACACACACACACGAGAGGGGGGGAGATTGAAATATTATTCAGCTATAAAGAAGAAGAAGGGTGTGCAGAGAGATGGCTCAGTGGTTAAGAGCATTCTGTGCTCTTCCAGAGGACCTGGATTTGATTCCCAGCAGCCACATGGCAGCTCACAACTGTCTGTAATTTCAGTCCCAAGAGACCCACATATTCTCTTGATCCTTATGAGCACTGCATGGGTATAAACACATGCAAAACACACATTAAAAAGGAAATTGTATTATTTGCAAGAAATTAGATGAAACTGAAGATCAGCTAATTAAGTTAAGACATATTTTGGAAAGACAAATATCACACTTTTTGTATGCAAAATCTATGTTAAAAAACAGACATTAAATTAGAAAAAGGGCCCATATGGGATGAGAAAGAGACCAGAAGGACAGCATGAAGGGATAAGAGACAATAAGAGGGGTGAAAATGGACCAAAATCATTATATGCATCTTGTAAAATGTCATAATGAAGCCCACGATACAAAAATTTTTAAAAATTAAGTTCATAGCGTGCAGCCGAATCAGAGCTGGAGATTCAGCTGAGACGTGGCGTGATGGAGAGGATCTCAGAGAATTCATTTCAACAAGATTTAGTTGTTTACTAAACTTAAATTTCTTAAAAATGGCTCAGGGGTGGTGGTAGACAGAGAGACTCTAGTTTATAACTGCTGAGCAAAAAGAACTAATTCCACACGGAAGCAGAAGGATACCCCAGAACTGTTGATACTACCTTGTTGGTTCAGGGCACAGAATATAAAATGGAAGGGAGAAGGCCAAAAGGAAAGCAAAGACGTGGAGTTTGTTCTCGTGCTCCAATGAATGACTGTGAAGCGGGCACGAAATTTTGTTGATTCAATTCAAGACAATCATGCCTACCTAATGAAGTCTTTACATATGTGTGGAAATCTATTGTTTTTTAATGTACCCATCATTACAAGACCTAAGGACCTTAAAATGGATCTGAAGAATATAAAGTAGGGCTTAGGAGAGAAAATTTCAATGCATTTTTTTTTTTTTTTTTTTTTTACATTTGAAACTTTAATTTGAAGGTCGTTTTTCTTGGAACGCGTACCTTTGACGTAGCTGAATGTATTTCTTTCAGGCGGATGTATTATGGCTGCTTGGGGATCAGAGGTGCAGAAGTCTGTGAGAATCACCAGAGGGGACAGTGATAGTCATTAATTTGGAGGGACTCTGGAAGGGAAGCAGATTTATTTTAAATTCTGTGACTAGAGGAAGACGTACAATGCATAGAAAATGCACATTTTCTGAGTTGTATCCTCCCAATTCGGCTGTGAAGGCTTTATGGAAAACACTGGGCCTATCAATGAATGGTGACAGACTATTCGATTGGAGAACCAGGCTACTAGCACACATACACAAATAAGTGTTTAAAAAGAGAATTCAGACTATGCGTGATGGCAGCACACACCTTTAATCCCAACACTTGGGGAGGCAGAAGAGGCAGGTAAATCTCTGCAGGTCGAAGGGCAACCTGGCTTACATAGAACATTCTGGATCAGCCAGGGCTACACAGTGGATCCTGTCTTAAAAAAATGCATTAAATGATAAATGTGAAGTTGTGTTTGTACAATGGGCACTCACATACACAAATACTGGAGTGAGAGAGGGGTGTGTGCATGGATGTGTATAAGTGTGTGTGTGTGTGTGTGTGTGTGTGTGTGTGTACTAGAAATCTACACAAATAATCTTGTGATCATGCGATCTTTGTGGGATGTTGCATGTAATTTTCTTTGATTTTGCTTACATACATTTTTATGTTTTTATCACTGAAATATGTAAAAGAGAATGAAAGTTATAAAAATGACCAGAAGGTTATTGGAGGTGAGTGGTATGTCCCTTCTCTTTGTAGAGAGGTGAAGTGGTGTAGGTGAATGTTTAGAGTTCAACAGGTTGGAAGTGTCCTTTTTCTAGAAAAATCTCAGGCCGCAATTTGAGGAAGCATTTACAAACAACACCAGAATCCCCACAAATTGTGCTCAAGTAAATACACTTCATGGAGCTGCATAGGCTGCATGTAGGCACGCGTAGGTGTGCTAGTGAGGTGGTCACACTCGCCCTTCGGACAGCCATGCTCCATGATGAGTGTGAGACACTGAGACAAGGAACAATGGGTTTGGAGTCCATACACCTGGGTTCGAATCAGTACCCAGATTTGCCATTGAAAAAGTCACTTCAATGTCCAAAACTTTGATGTCTTCCTTAGTTAAACCGAGATAACTATTTTGTGTTATTTACAGGTTTTTTTCATTCTCATCAATCCTGATGAAGTAATACATGGACATCTTTGGGACCTGGTATCAATGTTAGCTATTATTGTGAAGGTGACCATTATAAAGTTATAAAAAATATAAAAATGCAACAGATGTGTTGCCCCGAGACGGCTAATTCTAGCTGCTGTACTCCCAGTCCTGCTGGGGCACCTCCCTCCATGGCAGTCCACATTTCTGCTGTGCTCAATTAGTAGTTACTAGTCTATATACATTGGATTTCTGGCAGATACTAAGAGCTAGGGTTCAGGCACCTTGTCAATCAATAGCCATCCAAACAGAACATACAATTGCAAGTTCTAACTTATTTGTTCAGTATCGATCATAAAAATCTATTTAGTATTTCCAGTGCTCCAAGTTTTATTGTTATAGCAGCAATTGGAACAAAATGTCTGCCCACTGGGGCTTATGGTCCAATGGGAGGGAAGGCTGGCTAAAAATGGAATGGAATATGTATGTCACAGGTCAGGAATCAACTGGGTAGACCGTTGCATGTCATGAGGGATGTGAAGAAGACTGAAGCAGAGTCAGGCTGGAGTGCTTAGCTTGGGTGTGTGAGCAACATCTGAGGGTTAGAGGAAAATGTACAGATACTTTGAAATACTCTGAGACAGAAGCAGGGTTAGGTGGAAGAAGATACTGGACTGCAGAAGAGATGCAGTTTGGCCTTGCTGAGTTATCAGGAGCGGGAGATAGGTTGGACCTTCAGAGATGTCTTGAGTCGGGCAGAGGCGCTAGCACTTGGACTCCTGCGATGACTAGAAATGGAATAGAAGCCATCCCCTGGGAACTGGACTGTGACCTTGAGGTGGCACTCGAGGGCAAGTCTTAGAATGGGTGACAGCAGTGAACTCCCAGCCAGTAGCACGGGGATGGGGAGAGCTGTTGGGAAGAGGGAGGATTGCTTGTTTCTATGGAATCCCTGTTAAAAAACATTTTTTCAGAATATATTTAAAGGGAGAGGAGGAAATAGTATTCCTAGAAGGAGACTTTTGCCTCCAGGTAAAAGCTTGTCACGTAGGTGACCTATGTGAAACTCTCTGTGACCCTCCTTTGCTCTCTCACTCAGGTTCACTGTGGTTAGTCGTATTAGCAACAGTAAGAATACCATTTCTGCCACGTGATTACAAACTTTACTTTTAGCAGTAGGTGCCCACACCTTTCGTAAGATATGCTACATACTAATTAACTATTCAATTAACCACTGTTGAGTTGGCTGGTATTGGTCCATAAAAGTCTAGAGCAGTCGCCCTGCAAAACAAACCTGCGTGCCAGTGGTAAATCAGTTGTCGAAGATGCTTTCATTGTTTTGAGGGACCCCACGTTTAAAGCCAGGTTAAGCCTGCTGTGTGGGATGAGCAGGCATCTCTGGTCAGAGATTGCGACTTGACCGAGGAAATGGGGAAACCTCCAAAGGGCTGATTCTTCACAGACAACAGAGGGGGTGGCTTCCACTGTCATCCCCTAGGCTGAATGAAGGAGCTTCTTGAGTGCTCGTATCTTTTCCTTGCCGCTCCATTCATAGCTGCTATGACATTGCAAGAGTCACTCAAAGAAGATGCCCTCCAACACACACTAGACTCCAGTGCTTGTTAAATGCCATTCTGCTGTTAATATTTGCACCATTGGTCCAGGAACACTAGGATATCAACAGTGATGTCAGCAGCAGGAAAACAGAAATGCCGGCGGCTTCCCCTTGACTCAGGAGACCTGTAAGACATCCAAATGATACAGTGTGTTTTAAAGTCATATTGCTAAATAGATCTTCCATTGTTTTCTGTGCTTCCAGCAATTTTTCTGTAAAAATACGGTACCCAAAGGCACATCTTCCCCCCTCCCCTGCTCTCTTCCTCCTCTGCTCCTCTTATCTCCTCCCTGCTCCCAACTCCCCTGGCTTCCTCCCCTCCCCTCCCCCCTCTCCTTTCCTGTCTTCTCCCCCCCCCCATTCCTTTCTCTCCTCTCCTTCCCATTTTCCCTACAACAGCCTGGAAATAAGAGTCAGGACATTTAAATACGTTCTGAGTTGTGGTTCATTCATATCTGATATCTTTTGAGACTCACATCTATTGCTGATGACAGTAAAAAGATGATTAAATATAAAATAAATTTGTATTGTGTCACTTAAAATTACTCCATTTCCTCATTTCCCTCGGTATTTTCTTCTTTTCTTTTCTGAGAAAAATTAGTTGGAGGAAAATCTTTGTTGAGATCTTAGTCGTATTACACTGAGCCAACAGGCTCAGATGTGCAGTGCCGTCTCCTTTCTGTTGTCTGCTCTTGGTTTTAAACACTGGATTCCAGAGGGGGAAAAACCTCTTTGCAGTGCTCTGCTGAGGTTTACTTTTCCCCTTCATGACTGGAGATGCTTGATGGTTTCCACAGTTACTCCTGGGAAGTGGGAAAAGAGCCCCCTCATTAAATGAGAAGCATCTTGTAAGAGCTGGAGTTTCATATTCTGTCCATATTCCATACCCGAAGTAGATATGCCTGTCTGTGGCCCCTAAAGACACACGAGACTCCAGAGAGTCACATAATTTGTGAAAGGCTGAAGCATTTTGGTACCAAATGGTCCTATGCCACCATCCCAAATCACATCCTTTAGACCCAGACAGAGATGAGTTTTTACAGTGGCCCTTCCAATGTGAGAAAGGTCTCAAATACATACGTGGTGGTTTTCTTTCCTATGTGTGCTGACCAGGATGTTCTTAGATCTCTTTGCCTGTTGCCTGTTTTTCTTTTGGGTTCTTGGCTAGGCAGAACACCTTGGTGTTCCTTGGGTGAGGTCGCCTATCTCGGTGACCTTAGTGGGGCCTAAAAATTCTCCAGGCTGAGAGATGACCAGCTAATTCCGCTTTCTCAGCAACCGTACTTCGGGACACACTTCCACAGTCTGGACATTATTGTTTCCTGGCCTCTGCCTGTCTGCTGGCTGCTGCTCCATGCTCAGGCGACTGACCACAATACCCCATCTTCCCGCTGCTCTCCATCCCAGTAACTCACTGCAACGTCTCATCATGGAAAGCACAGCTTCCATTTTGCTATAATTCCTGGATAGAAAAGCACCATTAATTCTTCTCCCTTTTCAGGAGAAAAGTGTGCTATTTCTGGCACACACTTTGGTTCTCTACTGCAGGGATTTTCAACTTAGCATTATTGGCATTTTAGGCTAAATAACTCTTAGTGGCGTGTGCGTAGGCTGTGGTGGAGGCGCAGTGTCTGCGTCTTCTGACTCTCCTCACTGTATGCCAGGAGCACCACCTCTGTCGCTTAGGATACGGCCAAATAATATCTCCATGATGGGGCTGGGGCGATGTCGGCATGTGTGAGAACACTTCTTGGGTAAACTTAATAAGGATTTTATCTTGGAGAAAGTATAGCCCAGTAGTCACCCAGAACATCGGGTCAGGCTCCATTGGAATGCTGGAGCTGTTGAGAACTGACCCATTTGGAAAATTACTTTGGCTCTTTGTGTCTCTGATTTCTCACCTATAAAAATGGAGAATTTTTATGCCCCAATATCTAAGAGTAGAGAGACTTTGATGTAAGGAAATTAAAATATTTAGCACTACTGTGCATTAGTAATACCAGAAGGAATGTAATTGATTTACATAATGACTTATATTAAACTGATTACTTTTGATAGAAAGATCTCTTTCAACTGAGAAGGAAAACAGTTTTCACATTAATTGGCAATATTTGAAACCATTACTCAATTACAGCATTATTCAATTGAATAAATAATGTCTTCAGAGCATCCTATTACAAATAACACTACCTGTCAGAGAAAGGAGCCAAGACAAGAGTCAAGGGCAGTGTGTGAGTAACTCAAATGGAGGCTTAAATAATGTATTACAATGAGCGATACATTGCTAGCATTTGACAAAACCATTTGTAAGAGACTTATACTGGGATGGAAATCCTAATTAACAACATTCTTTGAGTAGTGTTCATTCACTGGTGATGAAAACTCACATTAAACTCCGGCCATAACCCTGGAAAGAAGTTCAAAAGACTGTATATCCTTCCTGTTGAATGATTGGCTAGAGTAGGAAAACAACTTAAAGAATGATTCTAAGTGGAAAATAAATTCAAGGCCATAGTCAAGATCATGGGATCCCTCTTCATTTTCTCAAGTTCTATTCCCAAGCCCATCTATACTGTGAAGAGTTCTTTAAGTGATCCCTGTAGGCCTGAATTTCTTGTCCCTGAGTTGCAAGCTGCTCTCATAGTCACTGGAACACATTAGACATAGAAGCCAGTAAGAAAGCAAAGCTTTGGATGGCCGTTCTGTCAGTCTTCGATAAATCCCAGGTAGGGTACCTGTAAGGGAAACTTGTTTTAGCAACTATCTTGTTCATGTTTCTTTTTGACTTTGAAATGTTAATGGCTTCTACTCTGAAAATGTTATCTGGCATATTAGAAAAAATCATGAAGCTAGAACAAAAGGAAAGGAAAAGACTATAATCCCACAACCTAAGACTAAACGTTATCTCTGAAAACAGACCTCCCACCCCACATTGAACTCTTAATGTAGAGCTCATTGTCACCCTTCACATACTACTGTATGTTTATTGACACCCTTTCTTATTTTTAGAACTTGCAGGTTGCATCATGATGTCTTCATGTGCCAAGGTTTCCAAAGTACGTCCGAAGAACTCACCTTCGGAGGCTGTGACACACATTTATGTGAAGGCTGGGGCTGGGCAGAGCAGAGCTTCAGCAGTCACCTTACTGTCAGCCCAGGGCAGAGATGCAGCATGTGACCAGGGCCTGTTATGCCTGCACTTTAGGACAGGAGAGACAAAGCGTGCCTCCTTACAAGCAAGACAGACCATGTGGGTATTTGAGAGGGCAGGGAGGATGGGGACACTGGGTTCTTTGGGTTTGCCTTTCCACGGGGGCGCTGTGGGTCTCCTGGGATCCTTCAGAGACTTCTACCCCCCAGGAACACTCCAGAATGATGTCATATGCTTGGACTGATCAGTGCATTTGGAGATAAAGCCCTTCTCTGAGTGTTCCACCCTGGTGCTCTCCTTCCTTTCACTGCTAACAGAAGACATGCTTAACTCTAGAAGCTGAAAGTGAGTTTGCAACCACCAGTGCGTGTTCTAGTGGGGTAGAGGTGGGGACACAATGGACACATTAGCCCTGGCTTGTTACAGACACACTCATGTTGTGGGGTAGAATTTTTTTTTTTATTTCTTTTTATTTGAACAGTATCTGGATTTCAAGGGTTTCTTTTGTGAAAATAGCTATGTGGTGGTGGAATAAATGTTTGAAAGTCACGAGAAGGCCATGGGTGCGTCACTGGGATTAAGATCACTGCAGTGCTTGGTTTACCACACTCTTGGTGTCTCACGTTCCTGATTCCCACTGTATGTCTCTTTCTCCCTCACTTGGACCCTCTGTTGACATCTCTGTAAGGAAACACCCAGCATCGAATAATAAATTTTCTAACCAGCTTCCCACCCTGCTCACCTCAATCCCCAGTTTCAAGAACTTCAATTAGAGTCATGCATGGTATCGTGTGATGTCTTCACAGGAAAGATTTCTTTCTTACATCTTTTTTTCTGATTTAATTATAAAAACCACAAAAAGGATAAAGGTCACTTCTTTCCACAAACACTAAATTTCAATGTGAAAGCCAATAGAGAAGTGCAGAGAAATTGCCCAGAACGGTTCAAGGAGGTTAAAGCAATTCGTACTTTAATTATCCTCTGCATTCCGGAGCTCGGGTTGAGACAGCAACATTATTCTAATCTCTTACTGTCTTTGACCAGTAAATTACTTTAGAGACAAGTTTAGACTCATGTCCTCTCTTAGTCTAAGATTTTATATCTATTGAATTAAGTACATTTAAAATTACCTTAGTGCTTGGGTCATCTTTGAATTAAATTAACATAATAATATTCTTAAATCTACTTGAGATATACGTCAACAAATATTCTCTTCTTATTTCCGTTCTTTATTTTAAATAGGTGACAAGTATAAAATATTCTCTGGACAAACAAGTAGATTAAAAAATTATAAATTAATTTAATAAATTTAATTTTCCAGGACCAAATATGTACATATAGTTATTTATCTAGTTTTAATAAGGCAAGGCAAAGCCATATGGAATCTTGTCAATTTGGAAATAGGCAGTCACTAGTCTTGTTTTTAAAAATATATTTATTAACTCTTTGAGAATTCCATACAATGTATTTTGAACATAGTTATCTCTTATTCCTTGCCTTTGCCCCTTTTAGATCAACCCCTACCTCGCTTCCAGCTTCATGTCCTCTTTAAAAGGAACACTGATTATTTTATCTTCTGCTATAAAGGAGTGACATCAGTATAGTCAAGTATAGTAACTAAGCCCCTTAGTCACTAATATCTAGAAATTCCTTTTGGATAATTCATTTCCTAAAGTTTAATTGAGGCTTTCACTGGATGGATACAAGAAGTTTGTTGAAAACTCAGAGTTGCTCATTAACGTTTTCTCCTGCACCTCACAGTTACACTTACTGCTGTAGGTACTTTTTGATTTCCGTTGCAAGGAGAGGCCCTTAATTATTTTCATCCTTAGGATACTCAGAGTGGTTCCTTAAACATGTCTTTGCAACACGACACATTAGTCTGTACTCTGAAGGAGTTAATGGAATACTATTAGACAAATTATTTTGAATTATCCAAAAAGCAACTCACTGTTTAAAACAGGAAACACTTTTTGTATTGACTTACACGTTAGATAGTGGATGTGAGTGTCCTCTTACACATTTATGTTTGTAGCGTTTCTGAGAGTGAGCTATGTTAGTTGGGGTAAAGCACTGACACCACTAGCAGAACTTCGTGTTGCCTGTCTGGCAAGAAAGGAAACAAGTAGGACTTGATGGCCTTTTAATTTATTTAAAACAATGAAAATGGATTCAGGAGTTAGGATGATAAGGAAACGGGTTCCGTGGAGATAATAGTATAAGCCTTTCAGTTCATGAACAAAATCGAATAGAATCGAATGAATCAGTCTTAATGGACAGCACATGAACTCAACTGAAATTTTGAAGCAAAATTTCTAGTCAAATAGTTACAAAAACTTTTACCCCCCGCCAACCCCTGCCATCGTGAATCACTGAAGTTCAAAATGGTGACATTTTCTTCTTATAATGGTATACAGCTCAGGAAGCTCAGAAAGGTGCATAATTTTCTGAAATATCCGATTCTTGCATTACGTTTTCCATTGACTGAAGTCTTGTGCTTTCTTTGAGGTTTTTCAAACATTGAAATGCTCTCCTTGAATATTGCTCTGTAGAACAGGTTTGGGGAGGAGTACAAAACAATCACACGAGACACAGTTATATCTAAAATAACATGGAATCATTGCATCAAATAAATACCAAGATTCTACATTCTTCGAGTAGTCTTTGGATATAATTGTTATAAAATATCCCTCATTTACTGGAGGGTGTTTGCTTTAGAAAGGTTTTTTGTTTTCTTCTGAAAACCTAATTTAGAAACCTTAGATGAGAACCAAACACAATTCTTCTGCTCCTCTTTTCTCCAGAGGTGAGAAACTCACAGAAAGTGGGTAGAGGCAGGGCAGAGTGCCAAGGAGTAAGGAAGTCAGTTGATTCACATGCACATGTGCAAATTGAAGGCAGGCTCCCATGTCTGTGAGATTTTATTTTTTTGAATGATGTTTTCTCCTATTATGAAGAATCTACACAGAATCTCATTGCTGCATCCCCCTCTGGCTGCTTAGAAGGAAGACAGTCAGTGTCTATCCCTGATTGTACCCCACAGCTCGCTCCACCTTCCCCATCTTCTTGTGTGTGGTACCACAAGACGCTCTGTCAATCATTCCCAGTCAAATGTGAGCTGGTGGGGTCTCGTGAGGGTGTGACAGTGGGCAGCTGACTCAAATACCAAGCCTAAGTCATAACCAAGTACAGGGAGGTCACAGCGCTCTCTGCCTTGCGTGTGCCTGAGGTGCCTGGTCCGTACAGAGACCGCAGAGTCATCCTGGCCTCTTAGACATTCGGCATCAGCATCGGCTTGAAACAGTATTACATCAAGTTATTTTTAACAATATTGTGTTTTCTCACATCTCTTACGGGATGTGTTTGGACTCTGTAACTTCTAAATAATTTAATCTACACAAATATGGGGAAATAATGAGCCTACTTAGGTTCTTCTGTTATGAATTTTAATAATTATGGGAAAAACTTCAATTGATTTTGAGCATGCTAACGCCCTCTTCTTGGCTGCTCTCTCCCCCAACACATACTTACTTAGATTGATGCTTCAGGCAAAATTTCCTGAGAATTGTATTAATTGAGTGATATTAAGGTCATAATGAAGAAAATAAATTATATTGGCTGGTGTGTGGACCAACTGTAGAGGCCCTCAGCTCTTATGAATTTTTTTCTTACTGGTATGAAGGCTCTCGGTATTTAAAGTTGAAATTTTCCCTCACAAAGGGAGTACTGGCACTTTGTTTTTTTAAGATGTAAAAATTTCCCACTTTTAAAAACTCTATTTGAGGCAGGGTCTCTCTACAAAGACCTGTCTATTCTAGAATTCACTATGTAGACGAGGCTGGCTTTGAATTTATAGAGATTCACCTGCTTGTGCCTTCCAAGTGCTGGGATTAAAGGCATGTGCCACCATACCTGGCTTATTTCCCACCTTGAAGGTTGCTAATGAATTCCTTTCAAACAAACAATGACCCTGGGGCAATATTCTCTTGAATGAATGAAACACTCCTTCAGTCTTCTATGTGTACATCAACTTAGCATCTGCACATGGAAATGAAATCAAGGGCCCAGCCTTGCTGCAGGGTGGAAGGAGGTCATTTAGGAACAGAATCTAGAGCACCGACAGCTAACAGGTATGTAAACACTCACTCCACAGCCTAGGTCACTCGCCAATCGACAATCTTCCTTCCTCATCTTCTATGTCTGGGGGAACAGGGCAACACTGTCAAGGGGTAGGGTGTGGTGTGGGTTTGGAAGCTGGCTGCCTCTGCAGCTGGAGCAGAATATTTGAACCCCTGCTGGGTCTCCTATTTGTATTGCTTTGCAGGTTGGGAACTCAGAAGTACACTAAGGCATTTGTTTTTCTCTTCCACTTATAGAATTTGTTTTACTTAAAAAACAAAACAAAACAAAACAAAACAGAAAACATACTCTGCCTAGGAGAGATTCTCTCTCAATCTACAAGCATACTCACATTAAAAAAAAAATCAGTCTTATCAAAGTACCATTGTTGAATACAATTGGTTTTGTTCCCTGTGACTCAGAAAGACAGAATTCACTAATTTACTTCTGTTCCCCAAACGCAAAAGATAGTACAGACATTAACACTAACCTGTTCAATAGAACTTAAAGGCACACCTGTGTCTTCACTCTCGGGAGGTTGTATGTCAACTGAACTTTTCTAGGAATTAAAAAAAAAATCATCACCATTTTCAAAATTGAAGACACCCTGAAAATCAAAATGCCTCAAATAAAAACCCCCTTTTTTTTTTTCCTAAAAGCATTTTTACTTTCGGTGGACAGTTATGTAGTCTAGGTATATTGGAAAAAGTCACTCTCTCAAAGATACATGTGAACATTGACTTAAATTCTTTTTTGTTGTTGTTGTTGTTGTTGAGACAGGGTCTCACTATGTAGCCCTGGATCTTCTAGAACTCACTGTGTTGACCAGGATGGCCTCAAACTTATAGAGATCCACCTACCAAGTGTTGAGGTTAAAGGCGTGCACCATCATGCCCACCTTATTGGTTTAAATTCATGTCTGCATTTCTAAATAGTACTTCAGTTCAGCAGAGGCCATTCTATCCTGTAGAGGGTCTTTCCCATATTCCCTGCTCTGACAAATAATGAGAATGGAAATAAGAATAAAAATGAAGAAAGTATGATTCATGTTGACCAGATCCAAGTTCTTTTGTTTGTAAGGAGAGAATGTTCTGCGGATTTTTGCTAACTGAACATTTTTAGAGTTTCAACGTCAGCTAAGAGAAAATTTCGTTTTTATATATTTTCTCAGAAAGTGACTTTTCTATAGGGTATGGACTTTAGGCAAAGGAATCAGCTCATGTCCAGGATATCTCATACAACATACAAGCACCCACAAATCAATATACAGCTGAATTATTAATAAATAATGAAACGTGCAAGATTGATTGACAAAGCATTAACTAAGGAAGACACATTTACACTGAAGAATGAGGAGAGTGATAGAATTGGCTGATTATGGGAGTTGCATAATGGACGTAGGTGAAGACCCAGGCAGAGACAGTGTGCGTGTCCTGTCATTTTCAGTGTGATGGCCCCGCTACTATAGTGTGGCCACTATTATCAAAATAGTACTGATCATGGCTATGGTGGAGAGATCAGGGAGAGGTTAAACATAGAAGATGCTAAATGCCCAGCTGTCAATCTTACATGACTTGGCACTTGGGATGCAGGACACAGCATTACAGATCCAGTGACAGCATCATAAATGTGCACACAGGTTTTGTGCCTTAAATGTCTTGGGTAGAAGTTTATATGCCTCCGAAAGAGTGTAATATGTTTTAAACAAATTACAGAAACAATCCCCGAAAATACAGTCTTATAATATGTATTTAAGAATAGCTTTTATGATTAAACATTCACACAGTGAAAATTCATAGGTGGATTTTGAATAATAATATTTCAGAAACAGTGAGAATAGAAATATGTAGATGTGGAGCTGCTCAGTGGTTAGGAGCACTCGCTGCTCTTGCAGAGGATACAGGTTCAGTTCCCAGAGCTCATACTTGGTTGCTTACAACCAGTTCCAGGGGATCTGATGACTTCTGGTCTCTGGAGGCAAATGAATAGACATGGTACACACAAACTCATGCAAACACACACACACACATGCACACACACACACACACTTTCCCTCTCTCTCTTTCTCTTTCTCTCACACACACAGATGCACACACATACACACACACACGCTCGCATGTAATTAAAAAAATTAAACATAAAATGGAAATTAGTAGAAGTTTTAAATGTGCCTAAGTATGACATATTGTCTTAGATATTTTATACACAAATTAAACACAAGTAAAGAAATCGACCAGCTCACCTATATCTATCAAAGTATACTAAATCTTAGCAGGCAAGAGCTTTGTGGAACCTTTTATTGGGGACCTGATGAACATATTTACATGCAGGAGTTACCTTAAATCTGACAAATGCAAGAGCAGTTTAACTGAAGATTTCATGTCTTTATGTGTCCAGTTAAAAAAGATGGAGTTTTAGAAAATTTTGTTTCTCTTCGTGTTCATTTATACCCAGAAGAATATGCTACCCAGTCTTGCTCACACCAGTACCGAAAACAAAATGGAACAATGAATGCTTACTGTTGTCATTCGGCTGATAAGGTAGGAAATGAGAAGGATGGTTCCGATGATCCCAGCCATCACCCCTAAGATGATGAGGATCATCACTATGGGAGATTAAAAGGAAAGAAAGCGCAAAGTGAACAGTGTCATTTGCAAAACACAACAAGGTCATATAGCTTTGCTTACTTACACAAAATGTATTAATACTTAATAATTTTGTGCTTAATAATGCTTAATAATAATCTTTAATACTTAATATACTTAATATTCTTTAAAAACTTGGGATTTTGATAGTAACCATGTGGCAGCCTGGAACTTTGTGTTTCTGGGTTAGGCAGTGAGTTAATGTCTCACCACAACTCCAGAGTTTTGATAATCAAGTTCAGTGTTCTTTGTCGGAGTAATCACGGACAAGAGCTTGTGGGTATTCTGAATTGTGGGAAAGCCCACAAACTCTTTGATGGTTTGAAAATTATGAGAGAAAATGTTTTAACGTATCAAAGGGTATGAACCGGGTCACGAATCATGGGTTTGGAAGGGAAGCAGTGTAAACAGCTTACAAATAAAGTCTAATGAGGCTGAGCCACACGGTCTACTTCAGACAACAGTGAAAAGCCGAATTCCAGCTGCACTCCAGGTCAGCTGTGTTCTAAGCGTTTGACTTGTTCCAGTACTCTTGCGGCACACTCACGGACACAATGACAAGCACTTCTGTCAACTTTAGTGTATCGGGAATGAAGCAATTTAAAACGAGTAAGTTGGAGGGACTTCCCATTTTTACAGAGCATTTGCAGTGCTGATCCATGAAGTAAGCCGAACGGAGGGCTAGCCATGAAATTAAAATGGCACATTAATTTTAAAAGCAAACTCAGCTTTCTGAAGGTATAGCTTTCCTGTCCACTTGTGTTACATAGCTTTCATCAGCAGTCAGCTGTGACTCAGGGGACTGTGGTGAAGTTCTCCAATTCATCTTTTTTTCTCACGTGAAATGTAGACATCGGCCACATATTAAAGGAGAGTTAAGATTTTCAGTGAAGTGGAGAAGTACACAAGGAACTGTGCCAGTCCACAGCAGCTCCAAGGGCAGCAGGCTTCATTATAACGGAGGTTGTAAAAACATGGCCAATGGTGAATCAGGACCGAGACAGGGATGACCGCTGTTTGTTTTTGATATGAAGCCAATTAGTAAGCAAGAAGAGGAACATTTGGCTTTTTTTATATACATCTATAAATGAAGAGACTTTTCTCAAATGCCCACAGTTGATTAAAAATTTACAAAAATCCAACTTAGAAAAAAAAGTCCAAAGTATGTATTGCTACTTCCAATGTTAAAAAGAAAAGGTCCTCCTTCAAAACCAGAAATTTGCTATGGTTACTAAAGTTAATGACATATAGACTTCTCTTTTAACATAGACTCTTCTCATGTCTTAGGTATTTGAAACTAAAACCCTTTCATTAACACACACCAACATACCTGGCTCAGAAAAAAGGTGTTCAATTTGTTTCAATACTGAAAAAAATCAAGTTTTCAAAGTCAGTCAGAATACGTACAATATGATTTCACAAGAAACAGTTTGGAATTAGAGGATTTCCTTTTTTGTTCTGATATAATTTAATTACATTTCCCCCTCTCTTTCTTCCCTCTAAGCTCTTCCATGGACCTCCTCCCCTCTGCCCTTCAAATGTATGGCCTCTTTTAAAACAAAACAAAAGACTGTTATCGCACACATATATGTATATGCATATAAATATATATTCCAAAATGTAACCTGCTCAGTCCTTATAATGCTAACTGTATGTCTATTTTCAGAGAATATAGGTGGATGAGGAATGCTGGGAATGGGAGAGATGGCTTTCCTCAAGGAAGAGCACGCCAATTGGTTGTCCAACCGAGAGTATATTTTTTCCCTTAACAATTCCTAGGAGTTATTGGCCACCTTTCAACACTGGAGAGTTTATGGTGGTTCGATGAGTGTCTGAACACTGGTTCTCAGTTGGTGGAAGTCTTTGACAAGGTCAGGGGAGGTTTAGTCTAGCTGGAGGAAGTCCAACACGGGGGACAGACTCTGAAAGTTTGCCTCCCTTCCAAATCTCTCTCCCTGTTGTGTGCTTGCAGTTGCTGATGTGCTAGCTTTCTGCTCAGCTGCCTGCAGCCATGCCTCCCCCCATTATGGACTCTCCCCTGGAATCATAAGTCACAGTAACTTCCTTCCATAAGTTGCTTTTGGCCATGGTGTTTTGTCTCAGCAACAGAAAAGTAACTAATGTGATGTATTAGGAAAATGGTAATTTCAGTGTGGACTTGTACTGCCCAACAAATTTTCATGGGTGAGAAACCGGCCAATCAGATCATGGGCTGAGGGGAAAGGTATGAGGAGATGTTAGAGGAACGACTTGATGACTTTCACAGAAAGCAGAGTAAGGGGACTTGAGGAAATGGCTAGAGTAAAACACTTAGCATGGGCTCTACTCCAGCCTAAAGAGGGCTCATGTGGTTGTCAGCCTTCTAGGTCTACCCATGGCCAGTCTCTGAATCCAAACGCTTACTGTGTCTCATTTGAACGTTTGGCTTCCGCCAGATTTGCTATCTGTAAAGGTTTCTAGCAGTTTTCTTAAAACCCAACAACATCAATCTTCCCTATCAGTCCACACCACAGAATTTTTCCTTTGCTGCCCTTTTACCCAACAAAGCCCTCATACTGCCACAGCTGAAGTCTCCTGCTTCCTTTACAGATAATTGTCTTACATGGCGTGGCATCACATGGCCACGAATCTGCATATATTTTGCTGCTCTCCCGTACTTATGTATAAAGGCCCATCAACGCTTAAATGAGAATTATAAGACAGAATTTTTCTGTCTCTGGGTTGTTGTTAGACTCTATTAACTAATGCATGGAAGTGAAGAGTGCCCTGTTCCACCACCCTAGACGTCATTTATAGAATACGTGGCATGCAGCTCTGGGCGTGGTGAAGTCACTCTTCAGAGAGACTGTTAATTAGACTCGTGAGTCCAGTAAGTAGTTCTAAGCACTCAGCCTAATTTTCCTCCTCTGGCCTTTGAAACCCATTGCTCCCATTCTCCCCACTCACAGAAGACTGCCTTCTTACTTTCTACCAGGTTTTTTGAAATTGTATTCTTCCTTCTAGAGAACCGAGAAAGAGGGTGGGGGCAGGAGGGAGGGAGGGAGAGATCGAACAATCCAGTGCACCACAGACCCATCCTTATCGCAACACCCAGCCTGGCTATGGCTATCGCTCTGCAGGCACTGGGCTCTGTCTGGCTCTGGGCCTGCACTCTAGCTTACTCCCCTCTAATCTGTGGAAAGACACTGTGGGGCAAATGTGACTGGCTTCCCTTAAAGATTAATGGCATGGGGGTCCCTCAAGGCAATTCATGTAAGGTCTGTAGGAATGGGGCCAGTCGAGGTGAGCTAGCTTGGTTTGTCCCAGACTCTCCAAGGGCTTCAGTCCTGGTTCCCTTTATTTGTCCCCCCCCCTCCATTTCCTGATCACTCATCACTTGGGAACCTTCATGGTTTTAATTTCTTTGGCTCACAGTGTTATTTCTGTGAGCCATTCCAGGGTGAGCGCCCCTGTGCAGCAGACACCTGTCCACTTAGCTTGCATTTCTCAGTGTTGGCGGTTTCCCTACAGTCACCAGTCAGACCCCACTGAGGAAATCTTCATCACAATACAGACTACATGAACTACGTGCAACCACATGAACATAGAACAAACCTCCATCTGTTGTAGGGCTGGGGTCTTTAGAAGTAACAAATACTTCAGAGTGCGCTAAATTCAGTCTGCCAGTCGTAGCTGTATAAAATAGAAGTTGATTGAGGTATGAAAATGAAGTGACTGGGTGCTCCATAAATCATGCCACACAAGACCATTTCATCACATGCTCCACTCGGCTGCAGCTCACCGTGTCTTCATAGCAGAAGCACATAGAACAATAGGTGTGGCTTGGTTCCTATGAGTTCTTTCTTAGGCCGAATTAATTAATGTATGAAAACAAGTAGTGCCCTGTCCCACCACCCTAGACATCATTTATAGAATACGTGGCATGCAGCTCTGGGCGTCTACCATGAGCTCTTACGTGTTTTCCAGTTGACATCATCATATTGGCTTCATGGTGAAGTCACTCTTCAGAGAGACTGTTAATTAGACTCGTGAGTCCAGTAAGTAGTTCTAAGCACTCGGCCTAATTTTCCTCCTCTGGCCTTTGAAACCCATTGCTCCCATTCTCCCCACTCACAGAAGACTGCCTTCTTACTTTCTACCAGGTTTTGTGAAATTGTATTCTTCCTTATAGAGAACTCCCCAATACACACAGGCACACACACACACACACACACGGTGGAGAGATCGCACAATCCAGTGCACCACAGACCCATCCTTATCGCAACACCCAGCCTGGCTATGGCTATCGCTTTGCAGGCACTGGGCTCTGTCTGGCTCTGGGCCTACACTCTAGCTTACTCCCCTCTAATCTGTGGAAAGACACTGTGGGGCAAATGTGACTGGCTTTCCTTAAAGATTAATGGCATGGGGGTCCCTCAAGGCAATTCATGTAAGGTCTGTAGGAATGGGGCCAGTCCAGGAGAGCTAACTTGGTTAGTCCCAGACTCTCCAAGGGCTTCAGTCCTGGTTCCCTTAATTTGCACCCCCCCCCCGCCCCATTTACTGATCACTCATCACTTGGGAACCTTCATGGTTTTAATTTCTTTGGCTCACGGTGTTATTTCTGTGAGCCATTCCAGGGTGAGCGCCCCTGTGCAGCAGGCACCTGTCCACTTAGCTTGCATTTCTCAATGTTGGCGGTTTCCCTACAGTCACCAGTCAGACCCCACTGAGGAAATCTTCATCACAATACAGACTACATGAACTACGTGCAACCATGTGAGCATAGAACAAACCTGTCTCTTGTACGGTGATGTAGCTCTCAGGAGTAGTAACAGATGTTGGATCAGAGGACATTTTATACAGTCTATCAGGAGTATCTGTATATAACAGAAGTTGAGAAAAGGAATAACCATGAAGTGACCTGGTGCATCATAAAGAACTCAGCAGAAGACAATTTCATCCCACACTCTCTTGGTGTAGAATGTTTGTCTACACAGCAGAGGCACAGAGACACGATGACTGTGGTTTAGTTGTTTCAGCTCTGAAATGATCATAGCTCTGGCGATATCTCACAGAAGTTATTTTTGGCTTTGGGTTTCACCGGACTTAGACTCATTGCATGGATATGTAAGTACAGAATCTATAATATTACAGGTGGAATTTGAGACATCTTTGCAAATTGGGGGAACTACAGATGTCCACACAGCTGCTTTCGTCTCATAGTTCATGAGAGGAAGGGGATGGAGATATGGGCTGGCAGCGAATGGAAAGGCTACAGGGACAGGCAGGCACCAGGCAATGTGGACTATTGCGGATGCGGACTTTATCCTACACTACAGTTTCAATGGGTGAGAACCACTGTCAATAGCAGGGGGAGGATGCAGGGGGCGGTGGCTAAAGAGTGCATGCTTCGGGAGCTGCATGAGGGAATCCCTCCTTGTGGCCAAGAATGTTCTAGATAAGCAGTCCCCTTGGAAACAAGCTACCTCTCCTCACAGAGAGTCCTTATCACTCTTTAACATTGCCTTTCATGAAGCTCTATTTGAAGTGTTCCTGGAGCGGGAGGGAGGGAGGGGGAAGCAGAGAAGGTGCAGAAACAAAGCAGAAGAATGGGTGTGGCTCTGCTCTAGGCAGGACAGGTGGGCACGAGAGGCTGAATTCAGCCATGCGTCATCAGATGTTGCTCTTCTGTTTTCTTAAGCACTTAAAAATGTAAAGGCCATTCTTCAGCGGTAGGTTGTACAAAACCCACAAGCTATGTGTAGTCTCTGGGCCCCGTATTTGACTAATCATTATTTTTGGCTATCGACCCCAATTATCAGGGCTCTTCGATCCTCTGAGATGATTCCATCACACAGTTAAGATAGTGCATGCCTGCACTAATGAGTCGTGACTTTCTTGCTATGTTTTGAGATGGACCTGTCCACTGTCTCCTCTCTAAATACCTTACTGCCACAGAGCTGAGAGCATCAGCAGCCCATGAGACATCTGAAGTTTATTCAAGGCCCATATACACCACTGGCCATTGGGCTCATGCACAACTTGGTCCAATGCGTACAGGATCCATTAAGACATAAAGGTAGCCGATGTAAAAATGTACACATAGGCCATATGGCTTTTCATACGCAAGAAAGGATAGCAACAAATATGCATATATGTTATAGTTCCTACATAGTTCACGTGTATCTGTTTGTTTACTTATTTGTATGTGTGTGTGCATGTGTGGACATGGCAATGTACCACAGTGTGTGTGCATGCAAGCCAAAAGACAACTTGTGGGACTTGGTTCTCTCCTTCCAGTATGTGGACTTTGAGGGGGGCGCGTGGAATCAAACTCAGGGTACTGGCTTGGCAGTAAGCACCTGCATCTATACTTAAAAAAGATGAGGGGAGTTATTTTCATAAAAGATGCAGAGTGATGCTTGTGTACACATAGGGCGTGACAGCCCCTAAACACAACAGCATGGACTGGGAACCAGGGAAGATGGGCATAAATGCAGTAGTGAATTTTAACAATGCTTTTCAATTGTGACAGACCAAAAAAAAAATCTGAAATACATCTGACTCACAATCACACATGATTACATTATACTTCCAACTTGCTCATAAATCAATGAGCATATACTTTGTCATCATGACTGCTCAGGTTCCCATGCGAGATACCACCCATTTTGTAGGGACATTGTTTCATATCCTCACAGAGGGATTTTGAGATCTGCACCCAAAGGAATAGTTCAGGAAGGAAGGCAAAAAGCTGAACTCCAACAGGATTTTTTTTTTTTCTCTAGTAAGGTGCAAATTACAGTGTCGAGATCCATTGTCCTGGTGACCTCAAATAGATAGCTGTATTGGTCTTGTTTTGTATTTTTTATTTAACTTCTTTCTTTTTGAGTATAGGATATAATCATGAAGTGACTGGCCACGTCAAGGGTTGCTCTCAGATTACAAAATATAATTCATATTACAAAAGAGTAAAAAGTTAACGGGGTTGTCTTATGAGTTTAGAGGCAGCTTACTAGCCATACTTAACAGGGAAGACATACTGTCAACCTTCATTAAAGGCTTCACTTTATGAAATAAGACGGTTGTAAGAGGAAGGAAGAACCAAGCCTGGAATATCATTGTGTGTGACAAAGAAAGCCCTCACAGTGCATTCACTGAGCACACAGACTGGAGTTGAATTACCTACATGCAAACGAATCTATGTAAGGATGACAGGCACTTTGGCCTCTGTATCTGCTTTCACCACCGTACAATAAGACTATGAACAGTGTATACGCCATGTCACTGTTGGCCATATTGAGTATGTGTGTACAGTGTTTTGTTTTATTTTTCTTGATTTTGTTTTCGAGACATAGTTTCTTTGTTGGAACTCTGGCTGTTCTGTAGACCAGGCTGGCCTCGAACTCACAGAGATCTGCCTGCTTCTGCCTTCCAAGTGCTGGGATTGAAAGCGTGCACCACCACCACCACCCAGCTGTGTGTACAGTGTTTTAACAGAATGGAAAAGCTGATTCTAAAATGCACATGGAATTAGGAGAGCCAAGTAGCCAGATCAGTGCTCAGTCTGAAGATTCGAACTTCCCGAGTTCAAAACTCATGATGAAAAACAGAAACAAAGACAAAAAATTCCACTGTTTTAGAGTGTGGTGTTGTTCTAGCAATAGACATGGAGTAATGGGATAGGACTGAAAGTCCAGAAGTTAATTTATATCTACTATTGACTGACTGATTGTCAAAAGAGTGTGGAGACCATCCAGTGGGAAAAGGTAATGTTATCAATAACTGGAATATTCATATGCAGAAGGAATTTTTCCTCATTAATTCATAATTTGTTGAAGATATGTATATATATATATTTATATAATGCATATATATGGAATGTGTATACACATTTAAACTGTTATATATATTACATATAACAGATATATTGTATATAAATCAAAACTGTATGTGTAAAAGTTAAAACTATAAAACTATTCTTGGAAGAAACTGTAGAGATAATATTTTTTATAACCTTGAATTTGAAAATGGTTCTTTGAATATGATATCATAAATAAAAGCAATAAAATAGAAAGTAGAGTTCATAAAAATGATTAAAAGAGCTGGGCAGTGGTGGCACATGCCTTTAATTCTGGCCCTTGAGAGGCAGAGGCAGGTGGATAACTGTGAGTTCGAGGCCACTCTGGTCTACATAGCAAGTTCAAAGACAACCAGTACTGCACAGAGAAATCCTATTTATTTTTAATGCATTAAAAGGACAGTGTCAAAGGTAAAAAGATGCTCCCAATATAGGAAAAATATTTTCAAGTCATGTATCTGATAAAATGACATCTAGAATATGTGAAGAGTTCTTACAACTATATAACAAAAAAGATTTAAACACTCAAAATATTTAAAGACATTTTCGCCAAAGAATACATAAAATGAAAATGGCCAGCAACTGTATTAAAGGATGCTGGGCATTATTAGTCATTAGGAAATGCAAATTGAAAACATTTTGAAAGTCCATGCTGCACCTGCTAGCATGGCTGAGTGGAGATTTGCCAAAGTTTGGTGGGAGGCTTAAGACTTATCATTTTTATGACCAGAAGATGTCATGCATATGCAAGCCTTTTTCACTTTCAAAAGTTTTCAACAGTGTCCTAGACATTCAACATTGTACATTAAATAGGCATCTGTGAGATGCTTTTGCCCAGCTGTAAGCTAACATAGGCATTTGAAACACTCTTAAGGGATGCTGGGTTGAGCTGTGAGATTTAGTAGCTTAAGTGTATCAGGCTCATGTCTTTCACTGGCACATGGGACATTAACCCCAGGGTAAGTCAAGGAGCATCAGCAGTTCAAAAGATGGAAACTGCAAGTGTGAGAAAGATCTGGAGAAACTGGAGCTTTTATATCCTGATGGGAGAAAAGTAAACAGTGCAGATCCTTTGGGGACAGTCTGGGGGGCAACTCAGCAAACAAACTGTGACTCAATAATTCCACCTCTGTGAATATTGACATGGGCGTCCCCCTGAAAATAACATATGAATTATCACAGCAGCCTGATTCACAATAGCCCACATTTCTATCAAATGTGAGTGAGTTCACACATTCCTATCAAATTTCTGTCAGTCAATGGGTGGCTAATTAGTTTACACAATGGGATAACTTTTAGCCACAAGAAGGAATGAGTACTCCATGCTCCAACATCCATGGACCTTAAACATGTTATCCTAAGAGAAACGAGCCTCACAAAATGCTGCCTTTGTGTGAATCTATTTATTTGAAATATGCAAAATAGATACATCCATAGTAGTAGACTGAAAATTAGTAGTCGCTGCTGTACTGTGGACATGGGTAGTGACTGATCATGGGTCCAAGACTGCTTCTTGGAATAACAAAGACATTCTGAAACTAGACAGGGGTGATGAATATACAGAACTCTGGGCAAACTGAACTCTTAGGATGGAAAAAATGGTGAACATTATCTCAGGCACATTCCATGCTGATTAAAAAATGAAGTGAAATGACTATCTATTCTTTGTGGGGATAGACACTGGTAGAGTGTGAAGATTCTACAGTGAAACTGTCTCGATTTGCATACCAACTTCTCCACTGGCTGGCTTTAGGTAAGTTTTCAAAACATTTTAAACTCCTGTTTCTTTCGACTGCAAATGGAATGCTTACTGCACCGAGCTTATAGAATAAATGAAAACAACCACATAAAGGGCTTAAGCCAGGGCTTGGGTCAGATTCTGTAACAATTCTTTACAAAGTCTCCTTTTCTTAAAACAAAAACACACACAATGTTTAAATATATACCATAACCCTGTTCGACCAAAACCAATAGAAACCAATCCTCTTTTGAGATCGTTTCTGTGAAGTAGAGGCTTTACTTTCTCTGAGTCCTAATGCATGTTTTTGTAGACTTGGATACAAGGTGCCAAGGGGTTGTAGCAGCAATGAGCATGCGTGATTATTACCTGCATGGAAATTGCTTGGGGATCTTGACAAAGTGAGATTGTAAGAGGCTGAGAGGACAAAGACAGTGTTACTCAAAGCAGATCTCACTTTCAACCCAGACTGGAAGAAACACAGCTAAGCAAAAGTCTTTTTACCACAACTACCAAGCACTACATTTTTCTTCCACATTAAGAGGGTTGATTTTGTGTATTCTGTCGAGCCCATTGCTTAAAGTGAACAGTGTCTTTGTTCTATACACCGTAGAGGAAGCTCAGGCCATTTGCTGAACTTGAGCCTGGTCTAAAACATCTCAGGGGATGTCTGTGGAGGATACAAGGGTGAGAACTCTCTTCCCAGGCCTATGGGTCAAGGAAACCAAGGGAAAGATGGGCAATGCTTTGAGGGGAACTATACTCAGTTCCGAATTAGGCATTGGCTGGCACCCCCACCTCATTCTGGGGATAGAGTAGAAGTCTTCTAGGTGGTCCACGGTTCTGTTTACAGCTGCTATTCTGATAGTCTCAGTTACAGAAGTTGTGGCAGTTAGGGACTTGGGAATGAAGTCCTACCTCACAATAGGAACAAACCCTTCTAAAAAAGTCAGATGAGAAACTGCCCCCAGCTACTCCTCTCATGCACTTCCTGTGCCCTTAGGCTCTCTCCTCAACTGCGTCCTTTGAGAGTCGGTTTTGCCATGAATCTCTAAGCAAATTTCAATAAGCACAACACAATGAGCCATGTCGTGTGTCTTCCTCCATTACTCCACAAGCATAGCTTGATGACACAAGCTTCCTAAGAAGCAGGGATTGTGTTTGCTCATTTTGCTTTTCTAAACCCTTTAAACGTTTCTTCAGTATGTGATACGATTGATTCTCTTTTCAGAAAAATCTGCTCTTAGTAAAAAGCGAAGGGAGAGAAATTCATAAGCCTGTCCACCCTACCCCGGAGGCATGTGGAGGGGTGCTTCTGTTCAGTGTTTCAATGTGTCAGCTCATTTACCCCAGAAGATGTTGCCAATACATCTTATTGAAGATTCAGATAGGATACCAATAACTAGAAACTGATTATGCAAAAACACACAGATCTTGGTAATGATGTCAGATGCTTCTCGTAACCTGTAGTTGAAGGTATCAGAGCAGTGGGTGAGGATTCAAGAGAATCTGGATAGAAAGACAGGGAACTTAGTTATAATGAGCCTCCCATAGCCCACAGGGAACTGCCATCTCACTCCAGCTAGAATGGTTATTTTTAAAGAAAATTATATATATTGACTTTATGGGTATGAGTGTTTGCTTGCATGTGTGTACGATTGTCTTTATGTGCCTGATGCCTATGGTAGACAGAAGCGGCATCAGATACCCTAGAACTAGAGTTACAGACAGCAGCGAGCTGCCACGTGGGCACTGGGAACCGAACCCAGGTCATCTGCAAGAGCAACAAGTGCTCTTAACCACTGAAATATGTTGTGAAAAAACATAGGTCCTACCTGATCCTGGCACCGGTGCCGAATATCCTTTTTGGTGAGCTAGAGTTGAATGTTTAAAGAGAGTGGTTGCAAGAGAATAGCCTGGAAAGAAAAGGCAGGAAAGTTATTTAAAATGTGCTCCCCACAGCCTACAGAATGGCACAAGATTTGCCAACTATTCATCCGGCAGAAGGTTAATATGCAGAATACATAAAACACTTAGCAATCCTTAAAAATGGAGAAGTGACCTGAATGACACTTCTTGAAAAAAAAAAAAAAACAACAAAAAACAGAAGAGGCCACGGATATGTGGAGGAACACTGGTTACTACTGGCAAGTGGCCATCTCACTCCAGCTGGAATAGCTATTTTAAAATGATTTACTTATTTTTATTTTAGAGGTATTAGTGTTTTCCTGCATGTGGGTATATGCACCTCGTGTGTGCCTGGTGCTGGTAGAGGCCAGAAGAGACACCAGTCCCCTAGGACTGGAGCTACAGACACTTGTGAGCTGTCAATGCTGGGAACTGAACTCAGAGCAACAAGGGCTCGGAGTCTTAGGTCTGTCTTGCCAGCTTTTTGCTTTGAGATAGGCTCACACGACATAACTTTATCTATCTATCTATCTATTTTGAGGTAGGGTTTCTCTGTTGTAACTCTGGCTGCCCTGGAACTCACTCTGTAGACCAGGCTGGCTCGAACTCACAGAGATCCACCTGCCTCTGCCTCTGCTTCTGAGTGCTGGGGCTAAAGGCACGTGCCCCCGTGCTAGTTACTGCACCACTGTGAAGGACAGTATGGAGTTCCCCCAGACATTACGTCTCCATTCTATTATAGTGGCTGTATATTGGAAGGACATGAAGTCAGCAGACCAAAGACACCCCCGCATTCTGCTTAGTGCAGCACTATTCCTGTGCACTGTGGGGGCGGCTTAGGGCTCACCAGCACACGATACACAGACATGATGGAGTACTATTCAGCCATGTACTCAGCTTGGTTTCTCAGTCTGTCCTGATTACCACAGCTATCTCCTATTTAAATGGTACTTCTCAATACTTATGATGATAGTTCTTATACTTAATATACAGCAAACAGCATTTCGCCCTGTGTTAGGTGCTGGAATGAGTACCTTGCATTAGTACTTTGCTTAGTCCTTCTGCTGATACCATAAAGTAAGTACCAACGTTACCCGCATTTTACGGATGAGGCTGAGAGAGAGAGACAATGATTTGCCTCAATGTTTTCTAGACTTCTAGATTTGAATCCAGTTCTGTCTGTTCCTTGTACTTGTGCTCTTAACTCTTGCCTCATTCCACCTGCCAGGGAGTCATGGAATAGGCTGGATCTCATCCCTGCATCCTACTGAAAGCTCAGCATAGCCTTGACGCTCATCTGACTTAGGTCCCAGTTGTACCTGTTGGTGATACAGACTTCAGGTAGCTGCCAGCTCCTCATCAACCTTCTGGGCCCTCGTGTTTCTAACACAGAATCTCTGTGTTAGAGAGCGTATAACTTAAAGAGTCCCCAGAAGGAGGTAAAAAATAAGGCTACTTTAAAAGAACTTAATAAAATAATCCATGGAATTTATTTTATTTTATTTTATACTCACCTCAGGCTTAGAACACCAACCAATTACAAAGGTTGTTTTTTTGTTTTTAAATTTTAGCTAGTTAATTTGTTTGTTATTGCATCAGACCTTAGTAACAGTTCTGCAAAGAGAAACTCTTCCTCATCTCAGAGTTCATGTTCACCGCTTGTGTCTTCTGAACAGGAGAAACCGGATATACTACTTATCAAAAAGAAAGGTCACAAATCTACCCTAACCTTCATTACTAACTGTAGAAATTAGTCTCTTTGTATCCCAAGCAAGTAACATGTCTATTTATACAAAGATATTACTCATCTCTGGTACGATTCTTTTAATTGTACCTAGGCTTAGAATCACTCAGGCTAACTTCTCATACCAGAAAACTGTGGTCCAGCCACAAATGGAGGACTGCCTTGTGCCAATCCTGTCCCTAGCTCCCATCACCAACTGAGTCTGAATAAAACCCGTCCATACCAGACTGAAATTTAATATACTACTTACTCATTTACTAAGCTAGGTTAAAAAAAATTCATAGTTTAACCAAGTGCATCACAAATAAAACATCATCAAACTGAAAATACTCACCTAACTTTGCCGCGCTGGTTATATTCTCTTGCATACCGGGAGTGTCACTTAGCCTGGTCAAGAAGACTGACTGTTACCCCCGGCCCTGCCTACTTGCCAGTATCTATCTCTCAGGCCCACCTTCTGAGGGCCTTTATCGGTTGATACACGTTGGAGAGCACTTAAATGATGCAGTTACTCAGAGTCTGTTAATAAAGATAACCGGAGGTCTGCCTAACTGAGAGCACAAACATGGTAATTGAAATCTTCGTTTCAAAGAACTGTCTGCTGTGTTAAATTTACTTTATGTAATGAAGTGGCCACAGCAAGGTAGCAGTAGGAGCCACTCAATTACACAGAGATAAACTGCAGAGGTCTGGGCAGGGGCTGGGCTGGGTAGAATAGGAGAGTTTCTAACGCGGAGGTCCTTATGGACCATTAAAAAAGTGACTTCTCATATATGAGTTGAATACACTTGAGAACTTTACTCCGTGTTCAGCGCTCTGAGGTTTGAAAGGATTTCAAATTTGTGACAATTTAAACAGCAATGAAAGAAACATGAGACAGGAGTCTTTCAGGAAAATGGAATTCGAACTGAATTCCAGTGTCCAGGTGACTGTAGAAACAGTGTGTTTAAAAATGCTCTGTTACTCATGAGCGTGTGTCAATACCGAAATAACAAACGTGAACACTAAAACCGGGCAAACCCCAAACCCCGCGTTGTATAGCTGGCTAGAAGGAAAGATGTGCATTGCTAAGGAGATCAGTGGTAACAGGAAGCAGGACCACAGCCCAGATAAATCCCAGGCAGTCACCCCTGGGGCTCAGGTTAGAGGAGAGCAAGGGATGCTTTGAAACCTTTGGAAGACTAGTCAGTCTGAAACCAATGACTTCTCAGGATGGAAATTGGAGGTCAACCCCAGCATCACCGAAGGTTGTATGGAATGGCGACCTCTAGTGGCTGATCTGCATAATACAAACGAAATGTGAAAAATGCAACTGGAAAAAAGCATCACATTATACACACACACACACACACACACACACACACACACACACACACACACACACCCCACACCCTGCTCTTCATTGCTCAGAAGTAGCATAAGATCCTACTGATGACTCATATCATGCAAATGTGTCGAGTAAATCCACCTGTCTTTTGAGAACTTTGAGTCAGTACCTAAATTTTCACCTAAATGCGTTTGAGACATTCAATGTGACAGAAATCTCAGCAGTCTGGTGGTACCGTATGAGCTTGGCTACTTTTTTCTTAAGTGTTATTGGGCGATTCACTGTGATGACGTGGAGAAACAGGAAATACCATGTTGGAAAGTGTGAAAATAGCTTGGATCAGTGAACACAGACCAACATTTGTCTTACTTGTTTTAGTCACTCATTTCTGCCTACTAATATCTCCCAACTATCCCTGGTTCGGATGATTCCTGTAGTTGATCCCATGCTGGTCTCATGTTGTAGTATGCCTACAGTGGCAGCTCCCCAAAGAAGACAAGAAGGCATTTACATAGGTACAAGTCCTGCCAGACCTCAGCAGAGGGAACCAACATCATGGCCAGTGCCATACTGGACAGTGGAACCCTGAGTGTCTAGGCTTAGGTGCTTTTATTGATTCAGAAGTCCCCAGGAGTTCTACTGATAGCACGTGCAGATCATGAGCAATCAAACACTCCCACAGAAATCCAACACCTGCAGACAATAGAAAACGCCAAGACCTAGGCAGCCCCTCGCCCAACAGTGCACAAAACAATTATTTTATACATAACTAAAAATAGACTTTCACAACAGGAGAAGACTTTTGTGCTTTCCATGGAGGGCCAAGGAAGAAGGAAAGTTAAGACAGTGATTTGCGGACTCCTTGTCACCTATTCCTTTAGCATATCTGGCCTGCTTGGTCAGAGTGCTCTAATTCCTGGTTTTGTTTTTTTAATCTAAATGCCCTTTTAAACATAAGGAAACACAAGGCCATACATATACGACACTCAAAAGACCCTGTTGGAGGAGTGGGACTATAACTCTCTTTAGACTTGAGAAACCCAGGGAGTGGACAAGAGATCCCGATTCGCTCCCAGCACATAGCTGTGTAGATTACTTTGAAGATTATTTTATTTGTCTTTGTTCAAAAGGAGGTATATTCCAACTGAAGACCAGGATATTAAATAGAAAAACCAGATTGTTCTTTGCTCCTTCGTGGTTTTCACAGGCTGTAGTTCAGACAAGCTCAAAATTATTATATAGCTGACCTTGAGCTCCTGATCTTCCTGCCTCTTCCACATCCTATGCTGGGATTATAGGCATGTCTCTCCCTGCCTGGCATAAAATCTCTCTCTCTTCTTCAGTTGTGTTTTTGTTTGGTGCTGGAATACACTCAAAGTCTCAAGCCTGCTAAGAAGATGCTGTACTGTTGAGCTACAACCAAGTTCCTTTTCTCATTCCTACTTTAATTTTTGGAGACAGTGTCATACTGTTTAGCTTAGGTTGTCCTTCAGCTCTCGAAATTCTACCTCAGCCTCCTGAGTTCTTGGATGACAAACATATGTCACCATGCATGGCTAGGCTCAGTCTTGCCAGATGTTCCTTATTGATTGATGTTGGTTGCAAGTGTCACAGAAGAGAGAGAAACTCACCAAGATGCTAAGCCTTGAAATCAAGGAGGAGAAGGGACAGACCTTTGTAGACTGACCCATCTTGCTTGCTCCAAGTATTTTTATCCAGTGATTACATAGGGTCAATTAGGACTGGGAAAAGTTCCAACAACCATAGGTCATGTTACACTTGCAGCCCAAAAGAGTAAACAACCCACACAAATCTCAGTCCCCTTTGATTATGTCTGGTCATAATCAAAAGTAAGAACTCCAGGGTTGCCAGGAGTATCTTAGGACCAGGATCTGCAAAACTGTAAACTCTCAGGTAGCACCAAATACAAGCATTACAGGGGATCAACAATTATTCAAGGTTCAAGCAGTCTAAAAACAATTTCTCAGCCCCTACTGAATTAGCCAGATGTAGAAAAAGCTTTGCTGAAACATTTCACTACAAAGCCGGACACAAAGGCCTTATTGTACATTTCACTATAAAGCCAGGTACAAAGGCATATATATATACACACATATATATATATATATATATATATATATATATATCAGTTCCTGGGTCATTTCCTTCTTATCTTGAATGTTTGTATCTGGCAGTTGTGGTCCCAGGAAGTAGTTGGCAGGGTTCCCTCCCTTTGGCATATGCCGCTCTGTTGTAGAGCATAATGAAAAAAGCAAACGAGGATGTTTTTGTCTCCTTTGCTCTGACATAGCAACATGTGCTGCTCACATTCTGTTGGCCAAGGGTGACATCAATGGGACAAGGAACTATAACTCTTCCAAGCAGAAGTCTGTAAGTCATATGACAGGGCCACAGCCACAGTGACAACTAGGAGTGTCCATACAGCCTTACACTCATTTGGATCTCTCTCCTTAACTCCTTTCTGCTTTTGGGTTTGCAAATGAAATTTAGTTGGCAGACCTGTTCAAGGCCTCAAGGATGTCCACCGATGATGTTTGGCTCAGATCTCAGTTTCTTTACCATTATAAAGTGAGGTAATACGTGTTAGAGGAATGTTCGGCGTTTCTCTTTATTATATTGCTGATTACTGCTCCAAGGTGCCTCTAGTTCCACTGGAATCAGGCGGCACAGGTGACCCTTCTGCTGAGGTTCAGACTGTGCTGCCGCCTCCTCATTGCTGGTCATCTCCACTAGCTGGAGACTCAACCTTCACTACCTCTGCTTCCCTTTCTGGAACCTGCAGGGTAAATGAGACACACATGAGGCAGTTACACCACCGGATGCTGACTGGTATTTAGTAGTGATCAGAGGGCACTATGGTTGTGAGAGGAGCACTAAACTCAGACTTGGGGCTCAGCTCTGGACGGCTCTCTCAGAGAAAGCAACAAGCCCCAAAGGATGAGTGAGCAGACCAAAGGAGGAAAAAGAGCATGGAAGGCAGTTGAAAGAATATGAGTAATATGGGGAAGGAGGGAGGAATGCAGAGAAGGTGGGAAGGATGAAGGGAGGGAGGGAGAGGGGAGGGATTCCCAGAAAGGTTTAGTAGGGGAGGTAGCGGAACACTTGGAGAAAGTTTTTGTTATTTTGGTTTCTTTAAAAATGCAAAAATGGTGTCTGGACTAGATTTTTGTTCTCTTCCCAGGTGTGGTGGATGATTATGAGTTTGATTTGGAATGCTCAGTGTCAGTAGCTATAATTTGGTTAGGTGCAGCTGTTTTTGCCACATGTAGCTTGTTTTTGGGATTGTGTGCCCCTTGGGTTTATGGGAAATTTTGCTTAGCATATAAAAGGTTTGAAGCTCCAGGAGCTGAGGTGAGTGTTGGTTGATGGTTCGTAGGTTGGTTTGTTCATTGTTGGTGTGTTGATTCTTGCATAGAAGAACATCTGTTGGAGAGATTGCAGATCATGAGCTGAGACGTTAATCGGACTCACTGTCAGCTAGTCCTCTTCAAGCTGAGGACAGCCTAAAACGGCTGTGGAAATTTCTCCCTTTCTCTATCAAGGCCACCTGCAAAAGCTATGAAAATTTCTTTCTATTCTTCCCTTCTCTTTCCCTAAACTGAGGGTAAAAGATTGCAGTTTACTACTACAGGGAGGGAAGACATACCTAAAATGTTGGCAGCTCCATCCTGTGGGCTGGCGTCCCATACCGAGTAGAAAACTAAGCGTCAGCATTCGTCTCTCTCTGCTCTTTGACTGTGGACGTGGTGTGGCCTGCAGTGCCTTTTCCCCATGATTGATTTTACCTTTAAACCACAAGCCCCAATAAACCCTGTCCTTGAGTTGTTTTTGTCAGGCACTTTGTTACACGGTGAGGAAAGTTCCTGATGCAGGGCTGATATTGTCAGATCTGTGCAGTTGTGGATGGGTTTGGCGACTCAGAACCTTTTGTAAGTCCAGTCCCAGGGGATCTATGCCCTCTTTTAGCCTCCAAGAACATTGCACATACATGATACACAGACATACATGTAAGCAAAATACTCACATACATAAAATAAAGGTTAAAAATTTTAAAATTAATACTAATTACTTCATGATATATAAATAATTTGACAAATGAAGATATTCATGCCTATCTCTTGTCACCAAATGGCGCTTCTAGTCCTGGGACTGGGTTTTATCCAGTTGAATTGTTGGCCAAAGGGGTCCCATGGAAATCCCCAAACAACCTAGACTGTTGCTGAGACCGTAGGATGACCTCCGAGAACCGACAGCAAGGCCCCAGTGCTGAAGACAACACCCGCACAGAGGAACGTGGAGAGGTTGAGCTGGTGCCTACATAGAGCCTTCACCCCTGTGCGCTAGGCTACCAAAAGAGAAAAGTAAACAGCAACATCAAATCCTTTGATTTACAATCTTTCGTGCCTGCAAAATATGCTAGGGCCATGGTGGCACAAACCTTGTGGAGGTAACCAATCAACGTCTGATTTGTCTTAAGGCCCACTCCGTGAAATGAAACCCATACCTGACATTGGTTGGGTAACCAAAAACCACAGTCTAGATAGCCCGGAGATCTATGGTAAAATGAAATACTACTGGTCTTAAAAAATGTAACAAGAAGACGACTCCTAATGATATTCTGCTATTCGCATAGATCAGCGCCTTATTCAGTCACTATCAGAGAGGCTTCCTCCTGCAGCTGGGAGCAAATACGTAAATCCACAGCAAGACGTTATGCAGAGAGAGAGGGGGGAGCAGGCAGGCCTTGGAACACATGGCTGTAAATGAGATGTCTCCATCAAATCCCTCCCCTCGGAGCTCAGGGAACCCTGCAGGAGAGGAGGCGGACGGAGTGAGGGAGACAGGGTATGGAAGAAAACAGGAGAACAGGCCATCTAAATCAACTGAGCAAGCTCATATGAAGTCACAGAGACTGAAGCTGCAAGCCCAGGGCTGCACAGGGCTGCACCAGGTCCTTTGCGTGTGCATTATGCCTTCCAGGTTAGTGTTTGTATGGGATTCCAGAGTGTGCCAATGAGTGGGTCTCTGATTCTTGTGCCTTCTCTTGAGCTCTTTTAGTTCTCTGTTGGCTTGGTTCGTCCAGCTTCAATATGATGTTTTGTTTTTTTCTTTATCACAGTTTGTTTAAAAGGAAATATTTAGGCCTAGAATTTTGTTTGTAAGAAAAGCTTTGATTTCCTTAAATAAGAATGCCCTCGTATTCTACAAAGTAAATTTTCTTTAACAAAATATATTTTAATTCTGCTTTTTTGTGTGTGAGTTTTGAGGCCTTTTCCGTTTTATCTAAGTTGTCAGACTCATCTCATTTCTGTAAATCCCTCCCGCGTTGCGTTTTCCATTCCCGACGCTGGTTACTGCTGTTTTCTCTCCAGTTTCGTTAGTAATTCCTAAATGACTTTAACAAATCAACACCGGGCTTCATTGCTTTCTCTCCTGACCTTCCCTTTCTCTATCTGCAGCCCTGTTATCTTTATGGTTTCCCCCTACAGCCTTTACTGGTAATTTGATGTCTTCTTCCTAGCTTGTGAGGAAAGAAGCTTAACCATCAATTTGCATAATTCCCTTTTCAAATATGAATTTAAGTCAATATTTTCACTAAGAAATATTTTATCGATGTCAACACATTTTGAAATGTGCTTTCATTATAACTCAAATAAGATATTAATAATTTTCACATTTTTTTCAACACATGGATTATTTAGAAATACATTGCCTGTCAAACATTTGTGCTTTTTCTGTTTTTCTTGCTGTTACCATTTCTAACCATATTTCACAGTTGCCTATGAATGTACTCTGTTCTTTAATGAGCTGGAGTACACTGTAGTTGTTTGATGTGTAATTTATACTTCGGCATATGGTTTCAGTTGATAATCATTCCATGCGTAGTTGAATAGGATTGTGCGTTTTATTTTGTGGTTATAAAGTTTTATGCTGGCTCATTTGGTTAATCAGCCAATGATGCTTTTAATATTTTTCTTTTGGTTTGTATAAGTTTATATTGTGACAGGACAAGATAATTCAGAGGTCCCTTTATCTTGTATTCTTGCTGAAGCTATTTCTGGTTTAATAGAATTTGATCAAATTCTAGAATTTGATCTTCTTCATGAAGAATCCTATGGAAAATTATCCAACTCTACTCTGGGAACCTAAGGGTAAGATGCCCCAGCTAACTTACCTTAGCTTCTGTTAAACTCTCTGCTTCTGCACGCCTTCCCCTTCAGCTAACCACTTATCTCATCTTCTGTTAAACTGCTTGCTTGTGCAAAACCTGTGCAGCTGCAGAGCAAGATACCAGGACGTGGTTTTTGCTTTTAAAAGTCACTCGTTCTAAATGCTTGGGGCTACACTAGGCCTCAAATACTGAGTGTAGTCCCAGTCGACAGAAAATAAAATCTTTCAATTGGTTATAAACTATGTCTGAGTGGTCATCCCTTGTGGGCTCCTATAACAATGTATTCTAAACATATGATCAGTCTTGGCCTTGGCTAGCAAAAGCCAATCACTTTAGCATATTTATCAGAGCAAGCGTTTGAATACTTTTAAAATACAGCACATTCCTCAAATTGCTGAATTCTTCCCTCATGAGGAAAGGCGGTTGTTTTCACGTGCTACCTTTTGAATCTTCGTACTTCTTTAATCTTCCTAAGTAGGAGTCTAATGGAGAGGCATTTTTTTTTAGTTTTGTTTTCTATTTATAAAATCAGAACTCTTTAGCCACACTGGATCGATATTTTGTCATCCGCAAAGATTTTACCGACTTCTAGGTAAGATGGTGAGCTTAAGTCACTTCAGAAGGAAAGGTTAATTACAGTTTGGGAAACACTCCTCTCCTGTCTCTCGCTAGAAAACAAAAAGATTTCTAAAGAATAGCGATATAATATGGATAATAATAATATAATATAGTATAATGTAATATAATGTGATATGATAAAACTTTGAGTATGCTGTGATTCATTTTCATTCAATTGTAGAAAGTATCTATTTATTTATTTATTTATTTATTTGTTTGTTTGTTTGTTTATTTATTTATAGACAAGGTTTCTCTTTGCAGCCCTGGATGTCCTGAAACTCACCTTGTAGACCAGGCTGGCCTCAAATTTGGAGACTCACCTGAATTCTGCCTGCTTCTCCCTCTGGAATGATGGGATTAAAAAGGCCTATACTACCACCATCCAGCTTAATTTCTTTTTCTTTTCTTTTTTTAAAAAAATTATTTTTCTCATTAACATCTCCCGCCCACTGGCACTGTGTACTACTCAGGAAATAGAATCCACCTTGGCTAGAGGTAGAATCTCCCTTGAGAGATCCAGGTTGAAAAGAGGAAACTGGGTAGCTGCATGGCGTGTGGGATGGTGGAGTGGGGGGCGGAATTCAAATGCAGGACCTAGTTTTAGCTGGTTCTTCCTAACCAGGCCCTGGTCTGCTTGGCCCTTACTGTTCCTGTGGATCCAGGCTACTCTTGCTGTTTTACATCCGGTGTTCGATCTCCCTTAGCCAACGCTGATTTATTTTGCATATTACCATCCAGCACTAAGCAAGCACAACTGAATGCACTCAGCATCTCTAACTAGCATCTCAGACGCTAGGGATGCCCGGTGCTGGCGATGTTCAGACACTCCAGATCCTGGCCAGGCAGAGGCAACTTCGTGGCAGCTGGATCATCTTCAGGCTGTGGGGAGGAGGCCGAGGAGACAGACGAAGTGGTTTTTCTCTCTCTGTGGTGGTCTGGTTCCTGCAGCTGCTATTTCATCTTGGGAAAACATCCAGGAAGTGACTATTTGTAGCTGTTGGGAGGCCGGGAGTACCTTGAGTGTGCAGTTAAGACAGAAAGGGCAGGTTGGTCTGACCTTTTAACACATCCTTCACTTTCACCAAATGACTTTCCACTGAGGACATGCCATATGTGCACTGCTCCCAGGCGCTGCCTCTCAATCTTTTTAGCCCATTCCACTCACCCTTTCTACCTGTACGCAGTTTAAACTGACCCAGAAAACTTGATTTATTTTTCACTTTCTCTCCAACTGGCATAAAAGAACCAAAGCATATATAAACGTGTTTCTTAAAAACCGCCTGATTCCTGTGATACATAGACACGTGCTCCTGGGAAGATGGGGTGCAGGGTGTTGTTGAATACAAAGCAATACAAGAAGAACATCTAATTCATGCAGGTTATAACTGCTTTATACATACACAGCACTTCAGAGTGTTTAATCTGATTAACCTTCATCTGATAAATGCAAAGCTTCCACCCTGCTACCCTTCTACTCATCACACCTATTCTGCAAACTTTACTTGGGTATTTTTTGTCTTACAATGCAAGAAAAGAACAACTGTATTCATCCTGTGAATTCCCAAACAATGGTAAACTAAGCCTTCAGCAAATACTAGAGGACTTAGCATCTCTAGCATCTCTTAGCATCTGGGTGGTACCTGCCTGCAATTACAACACTTGAAAAGCAGGAAAGGAGCATGGTGAGTTTGAAGTCAGCCTGGGCTACATGGTAAAACCCTGTCTTCTAAAATAAAACAATAAAAACGTCTTTTTCTTTTCTTTTTTATGTAGGAATTGCATTTCATACATAAAAAATATGTTGGGGTCTGATAATGCTGTAGTGATTGCCCTCCCAACAAATGACATAACAAATGGACAGGGGTTACTACGCAGCTTACCTATTTCAGCATTTAATACATATATGCTTATCTTATTTTTAGATCTGTGTCTGTATATGGGTATGTATACATGACACAGATGCTCCTGGAGGTCAGAAGATGCCTTGGATCCCTTGTAGCTGAAGTTACAAGCTGTTGTAAGCCTTTCCCACCCCTAGAGGAACATGGGTGCTGGGAACTGAACTACAGTCCTCTGCAAGAGCTGTGAGAGCTCTTACCTTCTGAGCCATTTCTCCAGACATTTCTAATTTACTTTCTTACATTTTTATTTTTATGTATGTATGTATGTACATGTGTGTATGTATATGTTTGTGTATGTGCCACAAGCCATGTTTGTATGTCAGAGGACAACTTGCAGAACTCAGACAACTTGCAGGCCTCTCTCTTTCCATGGTATGACTCTAAGGGATCAAGCTTAGATTTAGACCTGGCAACAGGTGCCTCTATTTCAGCATGATGATGGTGATGATGATGATGATGATGGTGGTGGTGATGATGATGATGATGATGATGATGATGATGATGATGATGGCAGCCATGATCATCATGATCATGATCATCAATTATTTGTTATTTGAAGTGGTGGAGTCGAACCCAGGTCCTCACATATGTCAGGCAACAACCTCAGGACTGGACTTCCAGTTCCAGCCCTAATTTGGGCTATTTTGTTTCCTTCAGCTACCGACAAGGAATGCTTGGTCGGAACTGTGCTCTGCTCGTGGGCAGCCACGGACTTCGCAGAGTACCACATATTCCCTGGTAGGGACACTCTAATCACACCCAAGCAAACGCTTCTCTCGGTTACTTAGCAATTTGGTAATATGTGATGAAAATGTTTACATTCTCCTGGATGTACTTTTTAAATTTTTATTTATTTTTTGAGGCAGGGTCTCTCTGTGTAGTACAGGTTGGTCCTAAATTTATGATCCTCCTGTTGTAGCCTCCTGAGCACTAGAATTTCAGGTTGGGTACCATTCCTCTTGGCTCACATTCTTCATATTTTAAACAAGAAATTTTATTTTTTTAAATAATTTTTTAAAGTTTCAGAGATGGCTCCTGTTTTTTTTTTTTTTTTTTTTTTTTTTTTTTTTTTTTAATTAATGTAGCAGATTATTGTAGCAGGTATGTGTCCCTAGATTTTGGCTTCTTTTTTGCTTAGTAAATTTAATTTTAAATGGTTATATATATTATATATATGTCTGTATATATAATATATATAATATATACATATATATATATAAAACATAAGAACTGTGCATGTGATATTTTGGCATATGCATACACTGTGCAAAAATTTCTATTTCAAAGTATATTCCTCAGAGCCACAGTTCTGGGAAAGCACAAAGATTTAGCTCCCAAAATAACACAATATATCAAAACCTAAAAAGCTGATATAGTTGAATACACTGTGATGAAATATTAAGCAACTAGCATGAGTAGTGTGGTAGAGGGCTAGATAATGACGTAGGAAGATACCGACAATCTAAAGTAGTGTAATTTGAAAGCCAACACGCTGAGTCTGGCCCAGGTGTGGAGAATACCCTACAGCTGTGTGCTGTATGTAAATGTGTGTAAATCCACGGAAACAAGGCTGAAAAGGAGGGAGACCCAGGTTTGAAGGTTGTGTTCTTTTGTCTATGATTTTATCACTAGGGAGAAAACTCAGCAATGCTACTTTGTTAAGAAAAAGGAAGTAGAGATTGGGAGATGGTTCAGTGGATGGGAGCGCTTGTTGTGTTAACAAGAGGACCCGAGTTCTATACCCCAGCACCCATGGAAAAATCCAGGCATGGCTAAGGGCCCTTGTAACCCCAGCACTTGGAGAAGAAGGTAGAGAAACAGAGACAGGAGGATCATGGGGTAGCAGCCACTCCAATTCCAGGTTCAGGGAGAAATCCTATCTCAAGTGAATAAGGTGAAGAGTGACAGTGTGGGCCCCTGAAAGTCCTCCTCTGGTGTTTGCATGTGCATGTACAGAATGTGTCCTTGCACACACTTGAGTAGACAAAGCACACACACACACACACACACACACACACACACACACACACACACATCCACAAACAAGCATGAAATCTCTGACTGGAGAGAGCTCTCTGCTTTGAGAAAATGCATGCAGTAAGTGTGTCCTCAGCTTTGCTCGCTAGAGGTCACTAAAGTCACGGGGATTGTTGCTGGTCTCTTTTCCTGTTTTTTTTTTGAGTCAAGGACTGTTTCTGGCCTCCTCCTGCTTCAGTTTCAAGCATTTACTGGAATATCTCTTTCTGCGTAGACTTAAAGAAGAGTAAACTGTTTGGATTAGTTTTTTTTCTCCAATATTAATATTCCCTGAAACAGACAGCCATCTATCCATGGGACTATTCAAAACAGATGGGTGTTTCTGGAGAAGTGATTTATTTCCTGCTCTGATACCAAAGGGCTTGTTGGCTGATACCAGCTCAATGTGAGTTCTGAGTAATGTTGCTGAGACAGAACCACAGCTCACCCGGCGGCAGCACCCACCGTTTCAAACGAAACAGCATGGGCCATTTCAAGGAAAAAACGTCTTGCCTTTACTGGTAACATGTGTGGGGTAGGAGGGCTTCAATGAAGCAGAACGTTTAAGAACACCCATTGCATCTTTTGAATAACAGACCATGCTCCCTTTTCGTGTGTCAACGATTCTGCTTCTTTTTTTTTTTTTTTCTCTTAAAGTCCACATTAACCCAAAATTAATGGAGAGGAAGGAATGATCACAGAACTAGATTGGGTCGTGTAAACACTCAAAGAGACTGTCTTCCTTCACAGGGCCTCTCCAACAGAGCTAGAGGAAACATAGTTGTTAATGTGAATGTTCTTAACATGCTGAGATCCCAGAGAAGGATAATTGATGCCCCAGACTGGCGCTGCCATGCTTAGCCAAGATGTAGCGAATGTTATGCATTCACCAGGAGTCACAACGGCAAAGACGGGAGAGGTTGTGAGCCTCACCCGCAGTCCCTTACCAACAGGTAAGCTGCTTACCTGGTTGTGAAAGCAGCGAGCCCTTGTTTGCACTGTTTCCTAAAGAAAGAAACAACCCAGTCCCCGCCATAAGAACCTCCAATTTCACATAGCTGATAGGTGCAAGGCTGAGCCTTTCTGACAAGCCATAAACTAAGAGCCTTCAAGCCAACATCAACGCGATGTGTTTTGCATTTGAGTTTACTCCTTATGCAATGGATTTGACTCAACTTTGATCTTGGCTAACTTTGAAGTAGCCAAGGTCCCTATTTTCCGTGAGGGTTTCTCCACCTCTCCCTTAAGTTAAATCGAACAGGCAGGCAAAGAAAAAAAAAAATCTAAACCTTGAAAGAAGCGAAAACAACTAGACACAGTCAGTTATGTATTTCTGCTATTTTGTTTAATGTGGCGCATTGCTGCAGTGAAAGCACTTCACGTTGGCAAGTTATTTATTAAATTGTAAATGATAGTCGCGTTTTCCATTGCATCATGGGAGACACATTATTGAGAACATGTATGATTTATCTGAAAAGTTCATTTAATTCAGAGACTATAAGTTGTAGCTAATGGCGTACTAAAAACTATCACAATGAGTTATTACAACTAATACAAACTAGCCTGAATAAAGAAAATACTTGTGTGAGAATTCTGATATTTGAGAACATATGTGTGAAAACTGGGTCTTTTCTGCAAGTTCATAGGATTCAACATTTGCATTTGTATTTATAAAGTGGCTGATGTTCACATCTTAAACACACATTGATTTTTTACTTATTGTGTTCTATGTACACGAGAGGATTCTCTTACTGTCCTGAAGATAGTTGCATTGAATGAGGAATGCAAATGCACACACTTGTACACGATGTGTATGTATGAAATTTGCATCTAAAAAGATTAATTGTGAAGCCTGGCCCACCCAAGCACCATTCTTCTCTCCCATGACACCTCACCAATCTCATTCTCCCCCACTAAGTGTGAGAAGGAGACTAGTAAAGGTAAGTACAGATTTCTGTTATACAAGATCACCTGCAGCCATTTCAACCTTAGGCAGAAAGACATAGAAATGTGTGTTACCTTTCAGATCATCAAGAAGGATCTGTTCTACTTTGGGTATGTCAGAGTCCATCAACTTTCAGATGTAGCAGACTTACTGGGCATTTTTTTCTGATTAGTAATGCAGCAAGGACATTGGCATCTTTCATAACCATGGTACTGAAAGCATTTTGGAGTAGGAAGCAAGTTATTCATCTTCCTAGGTACTGAAGTGCTCACTCCTGCAATAGTTTTCTGATTCCTTTGGACATGTGGGAAAAAAAGCCAGGGCATACATTTACTATCTGTATTGGGAAAACGTAGGGAGGAGCTTTAAAAGATGAGGCGTCAGAGATGAAGGGTGATAGGATAAAAACACATGTGCCTCTCTGCTCAATTCCTCAGTGAAAACTGTGCCTCGACAGTGAGAGCATGTTCGCAGGCTAGCTCGTCAGGAGCTGCCCTTGGATCTTTGAGTCTTAGGATGCTTAGCTGACCTCCTAAAGCCATGTGCTCCTAGGCAAGCTACGTAACCTCTTTGAATCTCAGTTTCATCATTTCTAAATGTGGAGATGGGACACACGTGGAAGAACGCTGTCATGAGAATTAATAAAGAACCTTAATGTGAGGCTCTCACGTGTTTTCCTTCTATGGAACTTGGCTGCAGGATTAAGTGGGACACTACTTGTAAACTACAAAGTGTTAGACAAGTATTGAATCATTATTAACATTTTTCTTAATATAGTTTTTGGGTGCACTTATTTCTTCTATTGGAAAAAACTTCCAAACTTCCAAAAATAGATAGTCTAGAATATGTAAGAATTCTACTCGCTAATGCAAAGCCAATTTGAGAGAGTAATCTTTTACTCCCAAGGGGGGAAAACTAATTAACAAAGAACTTGGACGTTGGAAAACTTCTGATTTTCTTCCTTTGGGCACCAAGGTGCCCCTGAGGTGAGAAGAGACTAGAGTTAGGGTTGGGTGGGAAAGAAAGGGTAGAAACAGTGTTTGACTGTGGTCATAATTATTTTTTAAAATGGAAAGCTGCCTAAATATGTAGTTTGCTTTGAAGGACAAACATCTATAATTAGACACATATCACTAAGGAGACCCAGAAAGAGTTGATGCTTTGGGGCTGAAGGTTCACTTTCAAGGAATGGCAGACTGTTCTTGAAGTTCCTTGTGTGTGCTGAAGAAGTTTGGACCATGCAGACAAATCCATAGGTCTGTCCTAGGAAAAGCTGACACCACAGAACCAGACTCAAGAGATTTGATGTCCGGAGAGAAACATTTCTATGTATCCTCGAAGGACACTAAAAGCAGAAGCCAAGTTAGAAGTCCTGCATAGAAATTTGGACTCACTAACCTGGTTACTACTCTGTGGTGGCGTTTCTTCATAAACTAGGCTCCTAATGGACAATAGCGTGTTCAGAATCTTAGAAGACCCCTTAGAAGAATCAAGCTTATCTGTCAATCAAATACCAAACGAGCAGGCAACAAGTCACAAGAAGAAACAGCACTGAAACTTGAGAACTTGCTCGAAAACCAGTCTGTTTCTGCTTCTTGCTTTGTGAGTTTGGTCAAATTGTCCAAAAAAAAAAAAAAAAAAAAAAGAATTATCTTCTGAACTCCATTATCTTTATATGGAATAAGGCAGCGTTGGATGACATGCAAAAATGTATGTAAAGACTTGGGAGCTGTGACATAACAAGCAGCTGGGATGACGGATTATATTTTTAATAAAATACTCACAAAATGCTCTGTCATGTGGTCAGGGGCTTCATCCAAAGGCCCTCTGTGGAAATATGTCAGGAATGTCAGAGCTGTCCTGAAGAATGTTCTATGCTAACTTGGAGAGTGAAAAATGAGGGCTTAGATAACAAGAGCCAAACAGAATGGGAATCTCACTCTAATACACTCTTTGAATGTCTGTTCAAATAAAAGTCACTTTGGACTAAATAGAAACAGCCTCCAGACTTAATGATTCATTTTTTTTTTTTGAACTCTGGCAATTGTCTTTGTGCCTGGAGACTTTAAGCACACTATTTTGGGGAAAGTATGTATGTATGTATGTATGTATGTATTTATTTATTTAGATTTTTGAGGCATGGTCTTATGGGGTTCTGGTTGACCCCAAACTCACTATGTAGCTAATGATGAATGTCCTTGGACTTCTGACCATCTTGCCCCCCTCTCTCAAGCGCTGTGGTTGCAGGTGTGCACCACCATACCAAGCTGAAGGCATTATTTTAAAATGTACTTAATTTTATTATCAATTAGTTAGTTAAGGCTGCTACATTAAGAATGTTAAATTCCAACAAATCTCTAAAATACACATGTCTGCATTTCTTTCTTTCTGGGGAACTGTAGCCAACTAAATTATTAAATTGATGACCCAGAATTGACATAATAATTCTATCAGATGATGCTGAAAAGCTAATTTTAAGACAGTGTCCATTTTCTCTTCATGAAAAACTCGTATAGTAGTTTAAAAAAATTAGCATTGCCGTTTGTTTGATGATGTTCCTCTTTCTCCCCCAAACAGTCGAAGGTTCGGCGCAATGATTGAAAGGAGTGGGAATGTAACTCCTCCTCTTTAATGGGCTGCTTGTACTGGTTTCATGCTGGGGCAGTCATCTCCAGTTCTGCAGTCTGTTCACATGTACCATGAAATCCATTAGAGAAGGGGGTAGATTTCCAAATCCCAGCTAGACTAGATACCCAAGAAAAGTCAAAGAAGTGTTTTCCCCTGGGGTAGTTTGTTCTGACACTGCCTCGACTTTCACTTCAGATGATTCCTTGTCGTTTGCCTGCTGATGGTTCATCAAAGGCCGGGCTGTACTATCATCGGTGATAATTAACTTCCATAGTCTTTTATCACGAGAAGATTATGGTCTTTTGTTCATGAAGTATTCAGTGAAGTGTTCAGTAAAGCAATCATGGAAGTGTAAGATGTTAGTGAGTGGTTTTAATGGGACAAAATTAAATTACTGTAAGGCCTTCCAAGAGCAGATTCATTATGGCAAAATAGAGCCAGAGATAAGACAGGAAGAGGGGGACAGACAGGGCAGTGAAGGGATCGCTAACCATGACAGGCCCTGACAGCGAGCCTGGAGAGGACAGGGTGGGTAGAGATAGGGATCAGCAGAGGTGACATGGTACAGCACATGCTCAGGCAATTCCTGGGCTTATAGGGGAAACTGAGGCACATGTTAGAATTGCTCCCTGAGACAGGAAAGATCAGGAAGAGAGCACCCAGAGAGGGACAGATAACTAACTAATGGACAGCAGACAGGCTCAAACATCAGATACTATAAAAAAGCAATGGCATACAGAGCAATACATATTTCCTAGAATTAGTACTTAACATCACAGGGGATCACCATCAGAGACATTTGGTTACTACCCAGAAATTTCTCAGTCAGGACACAGACCTGTCTTTCATGATTCAATACATTTTAACTAAACGAGACTACTCATTATAGCAAATCTGAGAAAATATGACGATAGATATCAAAAGGATTGGCAAGGTTAATATTTTATCTACTAATTTTGCTATTAGGAAGCTGGGAACTAACACTGACGTGTACAGTGCCCAGAAGATGTGTTGGGCAGCAGCAAAAGGATCAGGACACGAAGTCAAACTGGAAATTCAATAAGAAACCTGAAAAATAACCACTCATATACACCAACACATAGACAATCTGCCTTTCGAACTAAAGTTTTCTTGACGACTCTTTTAAAAACTTTTTGTTTTGTTTTGCTCTGTGGGAAATTTATTGCAACACGACAGCAGTGCGTTACCTTTCAGCTTCTTGCTCTGCAGTTTCCTCCGCCCCTTTTTGCTCGAATGTCAAAGAGCTGGGCATTGGCACAGGCCATGAGAAAATTGGCAAAGGGTCTTTGAAGTTCTTCTCTCTCTCTGTGATGACTCTGGCTTTCTCCTTTTTTTGTAGACATTCCGATGGGCATCCCAGGCCCTGTGAGTTGGGTGACAATTTTAAGTTCTTCAGCAGAGCTAGCGCCCTCCGTTGGAGTAGAGGCTTCCTAGGGAAAAGTATGAGCTTGGAGCGATGTTCCTTCAGGCGTTGCACATTGTCTCTCAGAGGATTTCTTTCGCCTCCTTGGGTCCCTAGAGATGGAAATGGTGCGAGCCATTTTCACCGGCCACCCTGAGTTCTTCCAGGCTGAAGCCCCTGACAGCTCGGACCCTGGTGTGATATCTCACTACAAGGCACCCCACTATGGGTCTGATGGGACTGGACATGGGCAATGGGTAAGGCAACGCTTTTGCCTGCCGGGCCTTGTGTCTTTGGTCTTGTGAGCTGGCTGGTTGAAACAAGTGTCCTGCCAATCCTTGTGGAAGTGGGGCTTCAGGATCATGCCATTCTGGCTGGACGCCATGGCTGCCCCTTGTGCAGGAGAACGGCAGAGCAGAAAGGCAAAATGTGAGCTCTTTAGTTTTTTTTTCTCGGTGAACAAATAATCAGAGCAAAGCGTAAGCTTGGAATAACAAACACACACCATTTGCCTGGATTCCTAAGCTTTGGGGGTCTGGGAGTGGCTTCTCCAGTGCCTCTGGCTCTGGGGATAAGTGGGACCTTAGCTAAGCCACTGGCCAGCAGCTGGACACAGCTTCTCAAGGCTTTCCCTGGGCATGGAGAGACTGCTTGCTGGCTCTAGATGCTGACTGGAAGTCTGTGTGGCACCACGTAGAACCTACCTACCACAAGGTTACTGGCAACACAACAGTCTGGGAAATGAGCGGTGAGAGTCAGAACACAGTATGGAAGCCACGGCTGTTTCTATATACTCTCAGGAGTGACTCCCGTCATTTCTCTCATAGGTCATTGTTAGTGACCAATCTTGAGAGCATGGGAGGAGACGATGTAAGAATAGAGTGTCAGGAGGCAGGGGTCATTAAAGGACATCTTGGAACTGGAGTCTAGTTGTTTCATGCATGACGATGGAAATGACGATATATTAACTGAGTGGAGAGATGCTCGGCTATTCAGAGTACACAATGCCTTTGTGGTGGACCAGAGTTCCATCCACAGCATGCATGTCTGGTGGTACACAACGACCTGTAAGTCCAAAGGTAGTGGTCCTATGCCTTTTTCCAGCCTCCACAGGTACCTAGACTAACATGTATATTCCTTTCCCATCATTAAAAAAAAAGGTCAACTGAGCAAAATAAAGAATATAAAAAAGATCTTAATTATTATAGAAAAGGGACAATATAAAGGTAACACATATTGTTTGTTTGCATTATAAGCAATAGCTTGTTTTATTTTTTTTCTGTATAAATTTTGGCATTTTATAAGAATTGTGTTGTGGACTGGAGAGGTGGCTCAGCAATTATGGGCATTTGCTGCTCTTCCAGAGGACCTAGGCTCAGTACCCAGCACCTGCATGGAGACGCACAGCTGCCTGTAACTCTAGTTCTAGGGGATCTGATGTCTTCTTCTGACTTCTGTCCATGCCATTACATGCCATTACCCACAAAGATACTTACACATACAAAAAAGTAATAAAAATATTTAAAAAAGGATTTTATAATTACCACATATTCGTTCATTAAATTCTTTATAAATGCTAAAGAAACCCAGAACAATCATTGATCGGTCAATATTAATTATTTTTATGTTCAGTATGAACATGCACAATATAAACCTGACCCAAAAGAGTGAAGTATCCTAATAATTCCATGTAATCAGTTAAATTTAGAATGCAGAGATTAAAAAGCCCACATGCCTCTGACAATAACTAGGCTCCTGGTTGGTGACCATGAAGCTAATTTTTATTTCACTTTCTAAAAAGTTACTTTGTCTAGGTCAGGTGGCTTCTCAGGTAAGTTTCTACCTTCAGACTCCATTGGTTTTCAGCAGATATTTATTGATGCTTACTAAGTATTTAAAGCATAATGCTTTCTTAGCCAAGTGCACCACAGTCCAAGATTCATGAGGAATTTCAAGGTGTTTTTGGAAGAAAAGTTGCTGCAAATGTTTATTTTTGACTTGCACCATGAAATCCAGACCCTGCCCCAGCACACCAGAGGTTGGCATTTGGAGACATGAAAAGCAGCACAGAAGTTTTCTGCAGCATTTATAACTTCAATTGCTTGCTCCATGGAGGGGGGCATATTTGTGATTCTGAGCATTTAACACTGAGCAGTGCTGTTGGTACCCCAACAGAGGTCAATCCTGGTATTTTATTATTACTGGTATTTCTTCTGAGGATGTCCGCTCTGCTTGTCTTCCCGCATGAGAGAGTGCAGATGTTCCTGAAAGCATCTTTGCGTGGATTGACTTGAAGCAAGATGCTGAGCGAAAAGGGGCGGAGCTTGAGGGGAGCTGTCAGAGCCAGCTGGGGGAGGCAGCCCTCAGGGCTTTGTAGCTACTGAAACATGAGCTGTTCTCCAGGAAAGAGATACACTTCTGTTTCTTCTGAATCAGAGCACAGAAATGTTCTGTTGCTCTTTTAAAGTTTCAGGATTCAAACGTCACCACGACAAAGATGTTCTTGTTTCCATGAAATGTCTCTAACACGTTCCTTGGAGTCTGTGATGCAGACCTGGATGTGGGAAAGGTGGGTCCAAGGAACATGGAAGATGTCATGTGACTGCAAGTAGGGATGGATGAGCTGTTATGAAGTCCAAAGAGCTCTATAAATGTCTATCAAAACGTTACTCAGATGATAACACCACTGCCCCCTGTGAAGGAATTCATAAGGCTGTCCATGATATAGAGGGCAATAAAATTAATAATCTAAGGCATATTGCATGCTTGAGTAGAAGGGTTTCCTCGCAGTTGGAAAGCACCAAGGTTTACCTCAGAGATCTGAAGACTTACAGATGAGCGAAGAGCCTCGCGGACACTGCCCTTGAGAGGCTGAGTTGAGATGATATATCTAGCTCATCCATGCACTATGATCGAAAACGCATTCCACAAGGGGGTACTCTCCATCAAGTGTGAGAAATACACAGGCAGAAGTCAGACCCAGGGGCATGGGCTAAGCCAAGCCTCAGAAGCATAGCTTGGCTTTTAGACATGTGTTTGCACCAAAGTAGACCAAATATGTGTACCATGGAATGCAGAAACATCTCCGTCATATTCAAATACAATGTAAGGGGAGAGTTCATAACGATTAATCTAAGAAGCCAAAAGAACTCCCCTGTCTTCATCTTTCTCCATACTTCCACCGACTGTGAAGACTACCTCAGGGCTTGAATAAAATGAACAAACAATGGGGACAGACAGAATAGGGCAGAGAGGCACCAAGTTTCAAGTTCAACTTTCTAACTGCTCACAGTCAAGAACTTCCAGCTCTGCCAATCAAATGCTTAAATGCCTGAAAACCTCTGACTGGTCTTGGCTGACATCCCCATCAAATATATGTCATTCAAAGCTCCCTTGCTGTCATTGAACTTTCTTCATTGTGCTCATTTCTGTATGATATTTTAGAGCTATTTTGTATTAGCTTATTTTTTGACCTTCATTTTAGTATGCACGCTTCAAGACACTGGTAGCTTGGTCAGCCTCCTTTTCCCCCCTCCTCTCCCTCCTCCTCCTCTTCCTTCTTTGTAGAACTTAGATCAGTTCCTAACAGGCAAGAGACAATCTGTAAACACTTATTTGGTTCATATGAATACATGTATTACTATGAGTATTTTACTTGGTTTGAAGTAAAGGAGAAAAATCATAATCAGCCCCATCTTTCTGTTTTTACCCTCTACCTTTGCATAATGTTCTCTGTTCCTGTATTTATGAAATGTCAAGCTGTAGTTTGCTCACCCCTGTCCAATGTTAAAACTCGCTACAATGTTAAAGGAAGACAGTTGCGCCATGGATGGCCATGTGCCCACCTGAACCCCGCTTCCTGTTCTGTAATGCTTGGAGGTGACTGCCCAGCCTTCACCCATGTCTCCCAAGGTCTTCTTTCTGCATGGGAGAACAGATCTTGGATCAGCTCGTAATGATGATGAGCCAGGTGGATAATTTCAGGAATGACTTTTTAAGCACAAGGTGAGCAAGCTCTCCCACAGTTTTCTCCAGCCAAGTACAGATCAGAGTGATGAAGTCTTAGTGGTAGATACAGGATATAAATCCACAGTCTAGATCTGTTGCTTGTACCCATCCACGGGATCTTTCAGGCGAGGGGGTGGAGTTGGCGTGAAACTAGGACACAGACTCTGGGAGTCAGGTGAGTGGCAAAAGGCAGAATCAGTTTATTGCGGGAGGGGAAGCCCTTCATACCCTTCACCCGGCCCAGCCAGCCCAGTGTCCCATTGGCTGCGAGACTGCTGCTGATGCTCTCTGGGCATGTCCAGGTAGATCTGTCTCTGGGTATGTCCATGTGGGTCTCAGGCCTTGTTCTGTCCAGTGGCAGGTCCAGTTTCCTCCTACATAGATCTCTGAGTCATTTTGTGGAGGAAAATAACTTGCTGTCTTTAGGTGTAAAATTGGCATTTTGAATGAGTAAAACATAAGCCAGGTACTTCAGGATTTATTTATTTTACTACCTGTTTCATTTGATGGCAATCTTGGTGTAGGTTTTTTTTTTTTTTAATCTAGAATCCATGTTAAAGATCCTTTATATTTTTTTAATTTTTAGTTTTTAGATTTAAAATATTCTTTAAAAAGTCATTACAATTTTGCTTTTTATTGGTGTGGGAAGTATAGGCATGAATCTCTGTTTACTGTCTCAAAAAGGGCCAAGTGAGAGAAATTTGTGACAATAGACTTTTGAAAGGTTGTAGGAAATTTCTGACTAGGACAAGCCAGCTTATGTCTTTATGTTTATACATGGTATGCTGCCATCAATGAAGGAAATGTGAATAAAGTTCTTTAAAATAAAGCTAAGCTGCCTAGACTCTCTGTGGGCCTTCCAGTTATGTTAAATAACAATTGATTTTGCAGCCACTAGAATCAGGCCTTAGCTTACAGTGATTAATTGCTTATCTTCATTCAGATGGATCAAGACATTTGGGAAAGACCATATAAAGTTGAAAGAGTCCCTGTGTTAAGGTACTAAAGGCTTTTTTAAAGAACAAGGTTTAGTTTGACTACTGATTTCTTTCTAGGGAGATTCAACCTATTCAGAGGGAAAGACGTGGCTACAGGAGGGGCTGCTTCGTGGCTGTGGCAATATGTGACTGCTACTTTTAATATCCTGACTGACCAAGAAGCAGAATGCTCATGCCAGAACCAGAAATGGACATAAGCCACCAATGATCCAGTTCTGATAGGTAGGCAACACTACCCAAAGGGTTCATAGTTTCCCAGAACAGCGCCACCAGCTGGAGACCAAGTGTTAAAACACAGAAGCCCATGGGGAACATTTTATATTCAAACCGTATTAGTCATCTTTCATGATTATTGTTTTGGCATATGTAAGATAAATAATAGCTGTTTTCCTAAAGGAGAGCTGGAGAGGTGAAGGTATTAAAAAAGTGTTGATATGAAATACATATTGATGTATTGTTTTAGTTAAGGTTTTACTGCTATGAAGAGACACCATGACTATAGCAATTTTTATAAAGGAAAATATTAAATTGGGGCTGGCTTAAAGTTTAGAGGTTTAGTCTATTATTACCATGGTGACATGCAGGCAGACGTGGTGCTGGAGAAGGAGTTGAGAGTTCTACATCTGGATCAGCAGGCAGCAGCAAGAGAGAGTGAGCCACTGGGTCTGGCCTGAGCTTCTGAAACCTCAAAACTCTCTTCCTGTGACACAGTTCCTCCAACAAGGCCACACCTCCTAATAGTGTCACTCCCTGTGAGCCATTGCAGGCTATTTTCATTCAATCCACCACATGTCCTTATCTTGTACAAACCTTGACGAATTTTTCAGAATCTAAACAGACCTGTAGTACCCAAACAAAATTAGCAACCCCATTACACACCCTTGAAATCCTCTCACACTCTTTTCTAATGAGCTTAATCTTCAATAAGACTTCTAACACACTACCCTCATTTCTCTCCTTTTATAATGTGTCTGAATGGGATGACATAGCAGGTATTCATTTGTATCCAATACCTTACACTGAATATTTAGTTGGCAAGAAGTACCCTGTCCTTCTACATATTTATACACCATTCTCTCTTACTGTTTCCATTAAATAAATATGTCACAATTTGTTTAGACACTCTACCCTGATAGACGTTTGGATTGTAGCCAATGTGGTTTGAAGTTATTACAAAGGGTTCTTTCTGCTAAGCACATTCTAGTTGTTTTTAGTAGAGTCAAATCCACATTTTTATAGAATATATGTGCTGATACCTAGATCAGAAGAATATTAGATACTACTAAATGCTTTCTCTGGTCACTGAGTCAGTTAACATCATCACTAGCAGTGAGTGAAGATTCAAGTTGCTTTGTCAGCACTTAGGGTTTTTTTTTTTTTTGCCTTTACTGTTTTAACAACTCTAGAAGATAGTAATTGAGCACAGTGATTAAATTAGCATTTTCTTCATGACTCTCAGAATTGATAACATGGAGATGTTTGTTGCTCATTTGAATAGTGTGGTGGTTTGAATGGGAAATGTACTCCACAGGCTCCGACATTTGAATACTTGGTCTCCTGTTAGGCATTGCTTGGGGACGTTTTGGAGCCTTTAGGAACTGAGGGGGAACTGAGGTGCATGTTGAGAATCTATAGCCTTGCCTCACTTCTAGGCTGTGATCTCTACTCCCTTTGTGTGGATGAGATGTGATCTCTCAGCTTACTGTTCTGGTCTCCCATTGTCCTGTCTCCCCTGTCATTGTGGACCCCTTCTTTGGAACCATAGGTCAACATACACTCTTCTTTTGAGAAGTTGCTTTTGGTCATAGTGTTTATCATAGAAACAGATGTCTTTATGAAGTCTCGTTTTAGGTCCCTTTATACATTTCTCTATTGAGTGGTCTGTATTTTTGTCATTGCTTTTGAGATATATGTGTGTGTGTATATATGTATATACATACATATGCATATATATATATATATATATATATATAATCTTCCCACTTGGTTATTCTTTAACTCACTTAATATTATATTTTCATGAACATATACTCTCTGTTTTACTTAGACAAAGCGACGAGGCAAGAATGATACACTGTTAAGTGTTAAAAGCAATTTAGTCTAATGAGTGGAAGAAATAACACACTGGGATTCCTACAACTACTGAACTGCATATGTATCTTCTAGAAGCCAGTGACATTTTATTTTTTCAGCTTTGTCTTTCAAATACTAATATATGAAAACCAATAGTACCCCCAACATCATGAAATAGTAAGAATAATTAAAATTTCTTATCCATTTATTGTGAGTGTGTTGGTGGGTGGGGTACACCCGAGGACATCAGGACACAATTTGAAAGAGGGTTCCCCATGTGGGTACCAGAGTTAGTTAAGCTGTCACGTTTGACAGCAATGGCCTTTGCCAACTGAGCCATCTCATCAGCCCTAGTAGAAATTAACTAAAAAATATCACCACCAAGACATTCCCATGTGAATATTTATGTCTTACAAATTTCTCAGGAAAGATGATTACAACAGTAAAGGCCCTTCAGAGCTTTCAATGCTGAGTCAAACCTAGCCATAGGCTTCTTCAGGAAACTGTCTGCCTTCTGAAAATATTAAACCAGACAATCAATGTCCAGTTTCCAATAGCACATAAAGGAGGCAGTAAAAGTAATGTTTTAAGATTTAAATTTACCTCAAAATCTTCTTAGGCCTTCTAGTCTAATTAATGATATTTTTATTTAAAAAAAATAAGGTCATAAGATATTATTGAAACAGCTAGAATTTAATGTTAGGACTCAATCCAACATAAAATCTTTGTTGAAAAATAATTTGAAAAAAACATAAAATCTTTGATAGAAAAAAAAAACCAAAAAGACAAAGTTATAACTCTTTGTACAGTAATGTAAATAAATAAGCACATTATCTAGAGAATTTGAATTTACTCCATGAAGTCTTGGAAATAAGGGGCATTTTTTTTTTTTAAATCTTGGCTCTGAACTGATTTGTTGAAATGATTATTTTCCTCATAAGACAAAATATATTCTTGTCATATAATTAAATATTTTATAACCTCAAAATGTTTTACAGTAGAGCAACTATGAGTTGGGATTAGAGCTGACTGCACTGTGGTCAGGAGAGAGTTGAAGCAGAGGACATGGTTTCTAGAAGCTATTTCTTCAGCCTGGATTCATCTACTACTTGATTCATCCTTTCTCCCCGAAGACTTGCTGTTTTCCTGCTTCCTAGAGAAAGGTACAGTTACTTAAAGACTATCTGAACTCCTTGTATGCTCCCATTACAAGGGGTTGTCAATCAGCACAAAGTCCTATTAGTAATAAACAAAAATACCATGGGAAATACCTGTGAGAATCATGCAGGAGAAAAAAAAAAAACATCAAAGCGTTACACTGTGGGATATTGGAAGTTCCTTGAAGTATCTGTATATTTTGGAGGTCGTCTTAGAAGTAGGGTTGCTCTATTTCTCCCACTCTTGCCTCCATGGTCCGTGGTATTTTGCTTCACATGTAGTATAATGTAAATATGCTTCTGGTTGTAAGTGAATGCCAACTCTTCTCTTTGAAAGTCTAAGATTAATTTAACAGCTTTTACTTATTATAATGGTACATTTCCAAGTATTCAGAACTTGAAAAATGAATCATTCAGTAGCAAATTCTCCTAACTAGATATGTTTTTTTTTCCTATGGAAAACGTGATCAATCCACTGCAGACTTTGGTGTTTGTTTAGTTTGATTTGAGACAAGGTCTCATATAGACCAGGCTATTCCCAAACTTGCTATGCAGCAGAGGCTGGCATTGAACTCCTCATTCTCCTGCTTGTTCCTTCCAAGTGTTGGGATTACAAACATGTGCCACCACACTCAAGTCATTGCAAAGTTTGAAATACAAATCTCCCTCGAGGACTGCACGAAGAGATAACCTCATGATGGCCCAGTGTAATTGCTTATGGGTTAAATTTTCTCTAAACACGATCTGTTTTATTTTAAGATATATTTTTTAAGAGCATAAGTTGTAAGCAACTGGAAAATTGGTTTTAAGTACATGCAATATATGATTTCAGAAATGTTTAGGATCGTGGTGTTATTTCCATGACTGAGATTTCATAAACACATCCTACAGTAAGTCTTAGTGGTTTGGTATGTTTCTGTAAAACTAAGGCACTCATCAAACACAAACACACTTTCTACCCACCATTGTAGATGCTCTGCTTAACTGTATTGTTAGAACACTTTATGTAGACACTTTTTCAATTTTCCCCACTCTGGTCATAACTGTATCCACATCTAAGTTGTAGATTATTATTAGTGAGTGGATAGATAAGTGGCTACTACCAGCTGTACCTTATACAGGTGTATAAAGGTAAACTAGTGTTATATATAAAACCAATCCTTCTCTTGCTACATCTAGAACTCTTGTTCAAACTATTATGCCAATGGAATTATCACTGCTTCTTCTGCTTGGTGCGTAATTAATTCTGTTTACTTATCCTTAACATATAGTAGAATTAAACCTATACAGGAAAATCTCTTTCTCTTATTAGACTGCTGCAGGAAAAAAAAAAGAAAAACCCTTTCCTTCTGTGATATCTGTTTCTAATTTGTCTTTGGGAAAAGCAATGCCAAATAGTTGCCTTGTTTTCCCCTTCAGACAGTCAGAACCTCACCAAACTGCAGTCCAGCCAAGATGCACGCCCCAGCATGGGTCTCCCCCCTTAGGATCATAGTCAATAAATTTGATTAGTTTGTAAAGCATTCCAAGCCACCAGCCCACAAAGCAGGTTGAGCCAATACCTTCACTTATTCCCTGTTCCTTTTAGACCACCAGGGCTCTAGTTTGTATTTTTAAACCTGGGTTAAATTGTGGCATAACCACAAACCATTGTACGCTATTAACTGCGGGGTTCCAATGAATGACTGACAAACAAAATCTTAGCACACGAAGCCCGCTCCTCTCAATGGTAAACACATGTTATTAATGAAATGTTTCTAGCTGGCCCAGGCAGTTTGAAGTCTGTCTTGACTGACGAGACTATATTTTGCTGTATGGTCTAAACAAACAAAATATTAAAATAATAGTTTATTAGAAGAATATGTCTCAGTAAATCACAAAGATGTAATTTGAAGATCTGGACTGGGGACTAAATGTCCTCTTCTCCTGGGTCATAGTCATATTCCTCCAGAGGTCAAAGAAAGCATGTAACTCTTCTCTCTTTCTTAAGAAGATCTGGATGGTGTTAAATTTAACTCCTGGTCCAGCTTCAAAGAGAAATAGCTTGATGTAAAAAGATCTGGACACAGGTACTCCATGGGACACTGTGGGCGAATATTTGTTTCCTGTGCAACTCGGATTCCAAATCCAGTTCCTTGGAGAATTTGCTCTCAGTAGGATGCTAAATAAAGATCAGATGTGATTCACCCTCAGCTTCCTCTAAGTTCATGAGGTAGTTCAGTGGAGGCTGTGTTCATGCCTGTGTGGTGTTTTCATTTATCAGCAACCCTGGCTGCTTAGCATGTAGGCATCCGTGAAAATAGACAGCGAGTCTTTTGTGCAAGATTTCCAAACTCCTGTTTAACATAAAGGGATAGTAAACCCCAAACCAAATAAAACAGCCTTGGTGTTGCATGTTAGATGTCTGTGAAACATTCCAGTGTTTTGGACCACCAAACTTGAACCCACGATGGCTGCATTTAGTTTTGATCAAATTGGGCAGTGCTGCCTCAAGCTGGTTTGTATTTCTTCTTTTCAAATTCACCCAGGCCCTGTTAGAGTAACCAGAGAGGAGAGAACTACCAGAAGCAGAATGGATTGTTCATCTGTCCTGTAGTTCTTTTGAAAAGTGCACTGAGTGAGAGGGGGCGATGCCACCAATCCTCCGAACAGCTCTGGAGAGCAAATATGTGGAGAAACAGATCATCAGAACAGCCGGGTGAAGGTAAGGACCTCACACAAACCACACCACGGCATGCAGATATTTCTCCTGCTCTGTTGGATGAAGTCAATGCCATAGGTATGATGTGACACTAAGCAGAGAAAGTATTGCCCGAGAGAGCTCAGGGGCCACGTTGGAGTGAAGAGAATCCAAGATCAACACCAGAGAACAAGTGTATGGGCAAGAAGCCTGGCCAGCCCTGCTTGGACTTTGCTGTACTCTTCATTTCTCTTCTATGCCATCTTCCTAGTCAGCACCGTTGACCTTCCTCCTGCCTTACACCGCAGATGGACTAGAGCTGTTGAAGCTCACTACACGTGAACTCTGTCAATTAACTTGCCCCCCACGCAGAACCTAAATGTTTCCTTTCAGAAGGCATTCAGAAGGCAGTGGGCCCTGGCGTCTCTGCTTTGCTCTGCAGATTCTTCCTCCTGCTCCCTGGTGGTCTCTTATGCCCATGGTATACAACGCACCCTCTGTGACACACCTTAGCTTTTTTACCAAACCATTTCCCCTGGCTATCCCTTTCTCCAAAGTCCTAAACAGCTGAATCAATAATCTAAAGATGAAATGGCAGGGACTGGGGAGATGGCTCAGCGATTGAAGCATTCTCTGTGCGTGCGTGAGGATCGAAGTTCAGGTCACAGAAACCTACATAACTGTTGGGTGGGCATGGCAGCCTGCCTGTAATTCCCACCCTGGAAGGCAGAGACAGAGATCTCCAGAGCACGCTGGTTAGTAAGGCCAGCTGTAAGAGTGAGCTCAGGGTTTGATTGAGAGACCCCACCTTGATGAATTAGGTAGAGCAATGGAGTTTGAGTCTTAACATCAATCTCGCCAACCTTGGGCCTCCACAGGAATACATACAAATACACGTGTGCAGTCACACGTGGGAATCACACACTTGGAAAACAAAAACATGTGTAGAAGCACATGTGTACCATACACACATGAAAAGTCATGAACTTGTTTTCTTGTGTACATTTCACAATAGCCTGTGTGGGGAGAACACATCTAAAAGATGCTAATGAATTAGGATTGACAGTTAGTGATGGTGTCAAGGAGAAGGAAGAATTCAGGTACCCTTGCCGTACTCTGGTGCGAGTGCACAGGCTCTGAACTACCCTTTATCTCTCTCTATCTGATGCTAACTGTGGCCTTAGGAATTTACCAGGGGAATCTGGATTGTAGATAACAGGGCAACTCTTTGTTAACTCTGGCCCTAGGTACCCTAACGATGCACATGAGCATTTGACATGTGAACAGAAGTTCTCAGAAAGAAGCAGTGCTTTCCACGGAACCTTTCGCAAGGATGGTTTCATTGATTAGAGCTTAAACAATTATAGAGAGTTTAGAAAGTTGCAAGATCAAGGCCCAATTATCTTAGGGGTGTCTCTAGCCCTCTTAGTACCCATTTATCGTCCACATCTATATCTGATCTACTGTTTTTGTAAGTATTTAGTGAATCATTTGAATGCACAAACAACATTAGTTGTCAACCAATCCCAAAGCTAAACGAACTGTTAGAAAACTGAGGCCCGTGGGAGAGGTTTCCCTACAGTTTCCATCGATGTATTGTGTCTTGATTGGTGACATTCTTTTGTTCTGTTACTCTACAGACCTCATTAAACTGCTTCTACTTTGGACCCTGGAATTTGGGCTAACCTAAATCTGCATTCCCAGGCCATGGTCACTCACTCTAGGCCTCTACCTACTTTTGAGGTGAGAGTTGTGTTTATGCATCAACAGAAATCTCAGAATTTGTTGACACAAGAATTTGGCATAGAAAGGCTTGTACCTGCCTCATGGTGTTGGGTGCTTTAGTTGGGGGGACTCAAACACTGGGAGTACTTAGAGGGATGTGGGATAGAATCCTGTGAGACTCATCCAGCCTCCTTCCTGGAGCCCAGGCTGGGCATGGCTGGAAGAGGAAGCCTGCTGGCAAAGATGCTCGTCAAGACCTTTCTGTGTGGCTTGGCATCCTCAGAGCAGGGCAGCCTCTGCTTCGTCAGAATTTCTCCAAGACCGTTTCCAGCAGTGAGAGCCCGTGCTCTAGATGTCGAAGTAGAAACTCTGATCAGTTCTTATGGCCCAGCCTTACGAGCCACACAGGGCTGTTTCTGCCACTATTTGAAAACCACTCCAAAGCACATGGAGATTCAAGTTGAGAGGACACAGGTGCCTCCACCCCTCCATGGGGGATGGCGAAGAAGGAGGCTATGGTTTTCAGACCACCAAGCTCTCCCTCTTATCTGTGATATTTATTTTCTCTTTAAACCTGGGGATTTTGTTTGTCCTTCGTCTGAGCCCCAGGGTGGGGTGAAGAATGAGGGGTGAAAAGTATTTGCTCTGACTTTTCCTGTCTTCTCTGAAATATTTTATCTGTGTCATACTCCTTTCCATTTACTGAGAGCTGAAATATTTGGGAGCTCAGAAGGCAGGAAGTGGCAGAACACTGGGCCTTTAGTACTGCCACGTGCCTTCTCCCAGAATGCATCACTGCCCGAGGGAAACCCTGTGTGGTGGGGAGCAGCTCAGATCATTGAAAGAAACTTTGAGTATATTTTTTATATATTTAATATTCAAACATTATTCCACCAAACATGCAACAAACCAAAAGTTAAAATGCATGGTTCCACTTTGATTCTTTCAGGACACAATCTGTTTGCGATGGCACCAACTCGTACTGGTGAGCTGGAACTACAGACGTATGCCGATGCATCCAGATTTCTGCAAGATTCCTGTCTCTGCTTTCCGTTTTGTTATAGGAGTGCGGGGTTACAAGTGCATGCTGTCTCATCTGGCTTTTTGCGTGGATTCTGGGAGTCAAACTTGCATGATCAGCTTTTCTCGGCAAGGGCTTTAACTTGCTGAGCCATCTCCCCTCCCTACGCCCAGATGTTTAACTCTGGACCTTTGAACTGCTATCATTTGACCTGCAACAGAGTTGCTTTGTTTCATCACATTTGCTTTGGGTTTTATTTACATGTCTGTTTCTGAATTCATTGTGACAATGGCATAGCTTGAATTTTATCAGCCAAGCCAATTCTTGGAATACAGGAATCAGAGGTGAAGCAAAGTATTAGCTTTCTGGGAGGCAGTGTACTTCACTGAATATGAATATGTGGTGAATATGAGGACACAGGATTCTGTGCTGGAGGAAGAAGAAGGGAAAGGATGTAGTCAGGTGTACCTACCACTACAGAGAAAAATCAGAAACTCAATATGCTGAAGTCAGACAATCAGAACAAATGGTCAGAGCCTGATATTAATTCAGTAGATGACCAGAGATCAGCTAAAGGGTTGAAGGATCAAATACAGAGAGAGTACTGCTGACTGAATTCCACACAAAACACAGGGCAGGGGCCTGGCAAACAGTACAGATGCCCAAGGGACCAAGGAGCTGTTCAACATGCTTATGGGAATGTCCAAGGGGATGAATCAAGTTCCCTAGCTGGTTGTCAGACCCTGAAAAAATGATGCCTGTTCGATCCTATAACAACAGAGCAAAGTACAGCTAGCTGGCTTTAAAGATAAATTTAGACTCTCATCTGGTAGAAGTACTCTGGTATTACATGTTTAAACCCTTCAGACACATCAGACTTCCAAAACACTGATCAGCTAATGGGACAGTGGTCTTTGTGCATGTAACGTGAGCTTCTGTGTATGCGGGGTTGTGTTGTCTGCCTCAGAGTCAGACTTTTGCAACCCAGTACCTACTGTGGGTGCGGAGCCTCAGTGTAGACAGATGACTGCTTGGGACCCATTTTTCTTTTAAACTGCAGCAGAAGTCTGAATAGCATCCAGCCGAAGTCAGCCTCTAGGCGCGGATGAAATTCAAGTTAACAAAGATTGTTTTTTTTTTGCAAGCCCAATGCAGCTTATTTATACATTTTTAGAAGCCTTTGAAGGAAACACTGGGCTATAATTTCATCAAACATTGACTTGAATACACAGCAGAGGCAAATGACTGCTTCAAATTCCCCTTTCCAACATGTCTGGCAGCTGATCTAGGTTGACAGCACGGCAAAGGGTAGTTCTGTGCTTCAGGACAGGACCTCTGACACCCTTTTCCCCAGTCAGCAAGAGACTGAGACACTCCAATATGTTAATTGCTAACCTCATCAGACTGTAGGATCGAGGTGGTGTCTCGGTACAGTTAAGCCTTTTGTCCTCAGTGTCAATAGGCTGGGACTGCCCTCCATGCTCCTCATCCCCTAAACTGTCATACCCTCTCTCTGTTCTAGTGCTTTCCACAACGTATCAGTAAACTTGGCTCGGAGTCATAAAAAGGCCTGTGCTGCCAGCACCACCCACGACTAAGCACCTGTGACCCCGGAGCCCCCGAAGGTATCCCAGTGTTGAGCTTGGCTTAGTCCACAAACCCCACCTGTCTTGGCATCTGAAGCACTGTCTACAAGTAAGCCCAAAACAGAAGGAATAATCCCTGACAGTGAACCCTGAGCATGCTCAGGGAAGCTTTGCTTGAGTCAGTGGTTAACACGAATCACTGCAGCTGATCTTATCCGTTTTCTCTGTACAGAAAGCAAAAGCCTCGGAGTGATGTGCTTTTGAAAAGATGACTGTGGCTCTATAAAGGAAACTGTCCACAATGACCTTGGGTCCTTTGGACATGTCAGCCATGGCGTGGAAAGAGGAAACTGGCTTCTTCTGGCCTTGGGTTTCCAGGGCAGGTACCTCCAGGGAAGTGTGTATAAGGACAATTTGCTCTCCTGGGTCTCTAGAAGCTCGTCTCACCCTGAGAAGTTACGGTCCTGCTAAGAGCGCACACACGAATGGAGAGCACTTATGTCAGTCCATTTCATAGAATACCTTTTATGCCTGCTGCATTTTTGAGAGAGAAATAGTCATGGCCTCAGATGGTCACCATCCTGGATGCGGACAGTCTTCGGTCACTGTGTGGACACTTAGTCACTTGGTCATTATGAAGTAACCGATGAACATAGTCTCTTCATTACCACAGCCCTGAGATCTGGATAGGGTGAGCTCAATGTGTCAGATGCTGCCTGCTCCTGGACTCTGTCTCCCCTGTTTTTACATATTTGTGGACAACCGGCCCCTGTACCTCAAGGTTAAGTATTTCTAACTCAGAACTCACAGCATGTCAGTTCACCGCTGCCTGATGCTGAACTCTCCACCATAGCCACAGACTGGGATGCAGTCTTGGGTTCCAGATACACCATTTTGGTAAATTTTGATCTCTTGGAACTCCAGCATCTGTCTGTGTGTGTGTGTGTGTGTGTGTGTGTGTGTGTATATGTATATCCCCAAAGCCATATATATGTATATATATGTGTATATATACATATATGTACACATACACGTACACACACACACACACACACACACACACAGATATTTATCCTACAAAGCTCTGTGCCCTAGTGGCTGAGGGTTTAGGTCAGACAAGGTCAAAGAGACCTCTGTTTTTGGTTTCAGTTCACATTTATTATGGCATCAGGTGTATTTGTTTGTATGTGACAGATTTTTATTTATAAAATACAGCTCAGGTGACTGATAGGAGAATTACATATGACACATTAGCTTTCTGTACTTAACAAAGACCTAAGATAGCTTACAACAACCAAAGGGTTATTTTGGCTCATGGCCTTGGAGGTGACGCTCTGTATTTGGACAGACTTGTTGCTTTGGGGTCTCTCTTCTCTGTGGGATTGGGAGCAAACACATATACACACAAACACATACAAAAAATAACAATAAATCTTAGAAATTATTCAGAAGGAAGATCAAAGTCCCGGGAATATATTCTTTAACAATATTTTTAATTTTCCTTGGTTTGGAACTTATACTGACATTTTCCCTTGCTTGCATTTAGGTCCCTAAATGTTTGTGTGTTTCTTTTAGTCTTGAAATGACCTTATTGTTCATCGTATACACAGGGTACTTTGTGATTCATCCAGAGAAAGGAAAGCTAAGATTGTCAAACACATTGAAAACTTTGTATCAGCAATTTTGAGGTCTTGATAATGTTGTGGGCCCCAAAACTGATACATTAGCGTGTAGTCTTTTGTGGTGAAGTTTTGCTCTAAAAGCTTAAGGAGCCACAAGGGAGGTCCTACAGGAAGTAACATTTTACTGCTTTGGGATTTTTCGTGGATAGACTCTTTGAGACTAAGCTCAGGGCTTGGTTTTTGCTGTGAAAGGTAAACAGTGAAACTTCCATTATTCCTATTTGACTCTGCTATTCCATTATTGTCCATGCATCATTTGCAACTGCTTTTATGGCTATTTTTATTTTGTATTTGTTTCAAGGAGCACTATATTTCCTAAAATCAGAAAATTTTGGTTTCATGACAGAAGCCAACCATGCATGGAAAACTGGGTTTAGTGGATAGTCACCTGGTTAAGGATAGGATGTACATTCTGCATGAGGGAATCAGACCGCAGTTGCTTTATGTTTCTGTGTGTGCAGTTGGGTGTGTCCCAGCCCACATGGTTAGGGACTTTGTACGATGCCACCTATTATCTAATTTCCATCCATGGCTCCTTCAGTCTCAATCCCCTTGGGTAGCAGTACACTGCTGTGTCACTCAGCAATAAAGATAAGGAGACAGTTTTATGTCTGCAAACCCTGCCAGATCTCAGCAGAGGGAACCGCCTGTCTTGACAAGCACCATTCTGTACAGTGGAACACTTGATTGTCTGATGTCAGGGTTTTTTACTGACACAGAAGATCCTCAGGTGTTTCATTGATACAAAAGGCCTCATCCAAAGGCCTATTTGCATAATAAAGGAAACCTGTAGCCTAGTCTCTTCCCACAATCCTTTAGCAGCTGAGCTATGTTACTTTTACCTTGGGGCTTTTGTCCAATCAGGGGCAAGCATATATCCTGATGTACTTCCTGACTACATACCACCTGCCTACATGTGATCAAGTACATCCTGTGCAGTTGGGGAAACCTAGCTTGTTTCTAGAAGTGAAAACAAATGGCTTGTTATCTTACATGAACAACAGCCCCTAGTATTACAGGAAGTTATCTGTCCTTGGGCATGTAGGACTTACAGGTTAGAGGCGTATTTGTCTTATAGATCTCTTAAGTGCAGTAATTTAAACTTAAAACAACATTGGCCACCACAACCTCTGTGGGTTCCAGGCATGCATATTGCTCTTACATGCAGCCAAAACAATCATACAAATAAAATAAAAATAAATACAATTTATATCTCTTTTACATTGTCAACATGATTACAAATAAAATTTTACAAATGACGATGTGTATTTATATGTGACAAATTTGATTTTGGACAATCATGGTGGAAGTCATGACTTGAGGAGTAAATGAACTAGAATGAGAACATATGGACCCTCAAGGCATGTGCTTGAGCTCATTAACCATTCTAGATGTGATAACCTTACTCAGGCCTTGAGAAAAAAAAATATCATTTGCTTCAGTGGCCTTGAAAGACAGCAGTGAAGTTCACATGGTATCTTAGCCTCAGTTTTTTTGCTAATACAAAGCATCCAGACAAAACAGCAACCCAAGGAGAAACTTAACTTACAATTCCAAGTTAGAGTCCCGAGGTAGAAAAGTCATAACACCAGGAGTTTAAAGTGACCACAGTCACACTCAAGAGCAGAAGTAAACACATGCAGGCTTAGTGCTCAGTGGCTTCCTCTACTCTATTATACACTCTGGACCACAAAGCCAGTAAATGGTGCTGCTCAAGCTGGGTCTTCCCATATATATTAAGGTAATCAAGACAGCACCTCCACTGATTGGGCCAACCTAATAGACAATCCCTCACTGGGATTCTTTTCCCAGGTGATTCCAGGTTGTATAAAGTTGACAAAGCTAACCATCAAAAACTAGCCACCAAACGCAGTGTAAAAATTAAACAGAAAATACTCTCCTCATAATTCCCTTAGCTAGTCTGCAAACTATCACACAGCATTACTGACCCTATTCCCTTAGGATTCATGACAATTATTTTTCTGCTTTTCTTCCATTGCATTGATGATGTTTCCATTTCTGTTCACTCAGCAGGCTCAGTTGAGCTCTTTTTGCCAGCCTGCATTATCCTGGATTCCCCAGAACACGGATGAGAGTTCAGAGGTAGATAATTTCCTTACACAGCAATCTGAAAAGGCAGGGTTAAGAGACAATGAAATAGGAAGAGAGAAGAAAAAAAACTAAACCTAATTGGTTACCCTTTGGAGCAACTCATCCTAGATCCTGGAAGAGCTTCTAAGAGCCTTTGAAATGTATCCCAGACCTGCCTGTGTAGATCACCTTCAGGTTCACAGGTGATCCAGGGACAGGAGTGGGCGACACATGTGTTAAGTGCTGAGTCTTGAGTGGTTTCTCAGAGTGGCCAGGAACTCGCTGGGGAAGCTCCTAAGTAGGCTGCTGAATGGCTTTGTCAAGCTGTGACTGTGGAAAGCTGTGGAAGAGTTAGTAGGACTACTCACCCTGATCCTGGCTAAGATAAGGCGGCCACGTAGACTAAGATGGCTCTGAAAGAGATGCAGAGAGACATCTGAATTGGGGGATTCCCAGATCCTTTCTTTCAGAATGTTAGGCACTCTTGTACATGCTCATACGGCAGAAATGACTAACCCTGAGTTTGTAAGCCCCAAGTCTAAATCACTAGCTCAGTTCACGTTTCTGAATCCCACGCTCACTTATTCTGTTCTCTACACGATATCAGCTTTAGAATGCTTCGGGCGTACACACACAGTTCCACGTGTGTAAGCCTAAGTCTTCCGGGACCAAGAAGCTCTGGTTTGCTACAGCACAGCAAATAACTATAGGGAAAAGTTACGCCTTATACATTTCAACAAGCTAGAAGAAAAGGATTCGGAAGTTTCCTCAAGGTGAAATAATTAATTGAATAGATAGATGTACTCCGCTGGACATAAACATCGTACAGTGCGTTGAAACACTAATCACATGACCAATTTTTATTCTTTTAATTTTGTTACAAGTTGATTTAATTTGAGACTGGGGCTGTAATACTAGCCCTTGGGTCAATCGTCAGCACCATAAAAATTATTTTGTATCAATTTTGAAATCCCAACTTTTGACAATTTCCTACAAATCCATTCTTTCCTTAGTTTTTAAGCAGGTTGATAACTGGTTCCTCAACTATTGAAAAAACACATTGCTTATCTGTTGCAACATAGCAAATTACTTCAAAATTTAGTGACTTGAAAGAACAGTTTCTGATCACACCACTGGGCACGTAAAGAGCTCAGAGGAGCTTAGCTTATAGGTTGTAGTTGAGCTGCCTGGCCACTGTCATCTAAAGGTTTGGAAGAGCAGCAAGATGTGACTTCCAAACTGGACAATTTCATGGAATTTGCAAGAACCTCAGTTCCTGGATAGAAAAGCTGGTAGGAGTCCTCAGTGATCCGCCACGTTAGACTCTTCCTTGGGATGCTTCTTCTGTGGGAAGTGATCCAAGAGGGAGGCGGTAAGGCACAAGCCTTTCATCCTACCTGGGGAGTCACATACCATCTTTTCTGCCATATTCCGCTGGTTTCACAGACCATGTCTACCACACTGGGGGAGGGATTTCAGAGGGTAGAGAAGAGAAAGTGGAGATAATGAGAAGGCACCATGGAGACTCCCATCATCATAACAAGTCCAGAAGTACTCCTGTGGGCTCATTGACTCCCCAATCCCTGTTGATTTTTTTCTAAAAATATAGTCCCAACATTTCATTTTTCTCTGTCTTCACTGGCTCAGCCCTCATCAAACCTGCTGTATTATCTTTCTTGAACTCGACGCAAATCTCTTGATACAAGAGATTTCTTGCGTCTGTTCTTTCTTTCATCTGACTCATTGTTCATGGATATCCAGAAGAAGTGTGGTTTGGAAACGTAGCACATAGACCACTCTGTAAATCTCCCAGCCATGTCATGTTACCCTTAGAGTGAGATTCAAACCTCTTAGTAAGTCTCATGGGTCACCGTGTCTCTGATTCCTGTTCATCTATTTGACTCCACTGTTTCCCCCTAACTCCCATGGTGCAGTTGATTGAGTCTCTTGCTCAAATGTAGACACATTTACCACATATACCACACTATGCATACCACATACATTCACATAACAGACACACACACCATACTGTTCACACCACATGTATATATACACACGTACCATATTAGACCACAAGCACACATATAGCACACAAACACCTACTACACTGTACACATCATGTAGGCACATATAACATGCACACCACACTATATACACCACATGAACACACACATACACCACATTATTCATACCACACATACACCATTATACACACCACATGGAGACATATAACAGATACGCCCTACTATTCACACGCATAGGTATATAACACACACAGACCACACTATACACACCACACAGACACACATAGCATGTACCACATCATGTAGACATACACTCTCCCTATTTATCAGCTACCATCACAACCATGCTCTTTGTCCAACTTTGACTACCTTCCAAACATCACATGAAATCTTTCCTAGATGTCCAATCTAAACTATGCCCATGCACTTTCTGTAGTGCTCTTCCTGTTGATAGTTTGTTATACTGTGTATGTCTACCCCATCCAGTCACGGTTATTGATACACACACACACACACACACACACACACACACACACACACACTGACAAACACAATATTTATCACAGCTAATCTATTAATTAGACAGTGAATAAATGAAGGCTATACCAAAGGAAGTATTTCTATTATCATGGTTTTAAATAAAAAATAATAACTGTCTCCATTTCAAAGTTTCCCACAAGTTCTGAATGACTGTTTAGCAAAGAATGAAGAAGAATTCTACTAAAGGGAATAAAATATGGGTCACTGTCCACATTGCTATAAACTTAGTGGAATGAGATACAAGTAACTAGAACGATAACAAACAGAGCAACAAACAAAACTTTTTTCAAATGAGGCCAAGAGAGCGCACGAAGTATGTTGTTACAAGTAAAAACTCCAGCGTGGAGCTGCAATCCAGTTCAGGAGTTCAAGTCAAACCAAAGAACAAATGACTTTTCATGTAATGCTTTGTTTTCTAGGTCATTAATCTCCTGACAGTGACAAAAACATAAAGATAGAGCTAACATCTTTGAAAAGCTCATCGCTCATCTGCTCTGAACATGATTAATCAAACGGGATTGTTTTATACAAAACAAGCTTTCTTCATTCCTAATGGCATCAAGCTGAAGCTTACTAAACACAGGGAAACCGAACTGTTTGCACATGCTTATTATGGAAAAGGTCGTGTGCTCAGATGAGTGTGCTTTAATACTTAGCCAAGTTGTAGGTTGAGTGTGTGTGTGTGTGTGTGTATGTGAGTGTGTGTACATGTGTGTTGGTGCACATGCACATGTGTGAGCATGTATTGGAGGCCAAAGGGCAAACTTGGATATCTTTCCTAGGGAGCTGTCCATCTTGATTTCTTGCGACAGTGTCTCTCACTGGCTTGGATCTTGCCGTGTAGGCTAAGCTGGCTGACCAGTGAGTCCCAGGATTCTTCAGTCTCTAATTCCAGTGCTGGGATTACAAGCACACATCACCATGCCCAGCTTTTTGGTGTAGACTCTATGGGTGAAACTCAGGTTCCTTTGCTTGATTGATGGAGCCATCTCTCAGCCCAGAATTTGCAAGTTTAAAAATTATTTCTCGTTTTCTGTTATCATCCTTTACCCTTGGCATACAAATACTTTTATTCAGTACTGGATAACATTGTGTCACTACTTTTCCCAGGAAAACCAACAAATGATTTTTTTCCTTCACAACTCAGTTGTCCAGTACACAATGTCTAAGAACCAGTGAGTGAAATACGATCCTTTCTCTCTCCCTTTTTGCCCCATAACCATCTACACATCAACCTGGGATGTTTTAACAAATCTAAGTACCATTTTCAAATTCATTTCTGTACACAGCGCAACTTCTATGAGCATTTAACAAACATAGCTGATAAAGGAAGGAATGAATTGCTTTAAACCTTGAAGGGCAAACGATACCGTTTCATGTATACAATCAAACGTGATGTCTGCTTCGACTGCCTCGGGAAGAACGGAAGCCTCTTAGAGAATGTGGACTTGTGGGGCTTTCTTCGCTCTTACCTGGAAGAAATAAGCTTTGAAAATTACCTGTCCATGGTCTGTCAAGACCCAATTCCTTGGAATGAGCTTATACTTTCTTACAAGGTGATGGAAGTAATAGTAAGAAGAAAATGAATTTCAGTGCTTGGTGGTACACAACATCTCTTGGCGCTCTCACTGCATCCGTGAAGTTGGTCTGGCCTCATGAGCAAGTGACTGTTTTCTTGAGTAAGTGGAAATAGTAAAGGGGAAAAGCCAACCCTCTGCACCACTTGAGTTGAGTTTGCCATACAGCATCAGGTTGGTGCTCCAAAATGATTTTTAAATCCATTTCAGAACCATTGCTAGAATGAGAAACTAAAAAAAATATGAAAGGAGAGTTGTTGATAGGATACACATGTTACTATGGCGATATTTTTGGACCATAGAGTTTGCCAGGAACATGGTGTAATTCTGGCTAATTTCAGCTCAAATTAAATGCTGTTGTGACAAAACAGAAATGTCTCTAGGTCACATCAGTGTGATTTTTCTCCCTGGGAAATTAGATTATTCTTCATTGGAAACATCAGTTACAGAGCAACCACACGGCTTCATAAATCTTTCTGATGCAAGACATGGAAATGAGCTCTTGTAATGCAGTCATTATTAAGAAGTGATCAGCATTCTCAAGATACCACTCTGCACAGATTCACCCTCCCGACGGCTACACTGACAAGTCCCTATCAGAGCTCCAATTATGAGCTTACGAGGCGTGCCTGCCTCACAGGGAGCAAGCCTGGTGGATTTTGGACCACAGATCTCCAGAAGCAAGTGTGTGCTGGAGGGAAATGTTTGAGTGAAAAAAACAAAAGACAAAACAAAACTCAATTCTTTCCACAGGTTCCTACTCAATGACTTCAATTTCATATGGCACTGTAGAATAGATTTTGTAAAGTTTTGCTTCATTTGATGTTTGTGTGGATTTTCCAAGAGCATTTGGGATTTGGGTTCATTGTCTCTACCATGTAAAGGGGTGAAAATAGCTGTCTCTATGTACCTAGCTTTAACTTGAAAGCACATTTACTTGATGCCGACAGATATTCAGAGTGTCCAGGAGTTTGGAAAGAGATGGGACAAATGTCCATTCAACTGATAGTTTATAGTTACCTTCCAAGTATGGAATTCTTAGGTATTTCTTGGCTGTGGTCTAACCTGGTACTCCCAACTCTCTTTGAAATGAGCACCTGATGATAACAGTGTGAGGTACATTGGTGCTGGTTCAGAAAGTTTCTTGAGGTTGAGGTAGGCTCCTTCAGTATCTGGGTATACCCTGCTAATGTGAAGTCAGGCAGTCAGTGCTCAGAATCACTAAAGCTGTAACACCTGAGTGTGCACAGCTGGGGCAAACCACTGTGTGGATGCAATCTGTTCTTGTGTCTCCCACATGTGTCTGCAACTTCCTTCCGAATTTTACTAAATCATTTACATCAACTTAAACAATACAGATCGGAACAGCATCCAATGCTATAAGAGCAATGTGGTTAATTTGTCTGGTATTTGCCTTTCAGTTCCTAAAACTGTAGCTTGAGGCTACATATTTTTTTAGTGTCATATTTTTTTTAAACAGTATCCACAAGAAAGTACCAAACAGCAACAGAGAAAAGCCTTTTAGCTCAGGTTGGTATCAATAATAATTTCAAAATTGTAGCTTCCATCAAAACTTTCTAATAATTTTCTAGGATCCAAAACACAAACAAACCACCACCACCACCACCACCACCACCACCACCACCACCACCACCACCACCATTAGATATGTTCCCAAGAATCTGAATGTGAGGAATATAAAAACTCTATAGCAATAAGGTAAGCAATTGAATAGGTATCTGACCCCAAAATATGATATGATAACTGTAATATGCAAAATCATATTTTTGAACAGAACAAACCTAATTTGACCATATTCACTCTTTTCTAAAAATATTTATTTTATTGTTTTAAATTTGTGTGTGTGTGTGTGCGCATTCATGTGTGTATGTGCATTTGTGTGTGTGTGTGTGTGTGTGTGCGTGCGTGCGTGCATGCATGTGTGTATGGGGGTGAGTGGGCAGGGTCCCTGTGGAGGCATCAGATCCCCTGGAGGTGGAGTCACTTATGGTTATGAGCCTCCTGATGTGGGTAAACATGCTGGGAAACAAACTTAGGTTTTCTGCAAGAGCAGTAAGTGCTCTTCATGGCTGAGCCATCTCTCCAGGTCTCTCTCTAGTCGACAGATTAGCCTGTTTGTGATCTCCAAGAATGAAGTACTGTAGAAGACTTCTGATATTAATTCTCTCTATGTCTCTCTTTGCTTCCCTCCCTCCCTGTCTGTCTGTCTGTCTCTTTGTCACAGACACAGAATGTGTTCAAGTTTCAGCACACATGTGTACACTTGTATAGGCATTTAACTCACACTTAATGTGTTTCTTTGGTGGAAAAGTGCTTTCTGAGCAGAATTCATGCAAACATGGACTCCAGCCATATATGTTCCACAGGAGTGAGAACAAAAGGGGATCTGAACTTGCCCCATCGCAAGAACCCATGCTGTGATAATGAGCCCTCTCCTGTTTTGGTGTCTTCACCTGTCTGTTTCTCTAGACCTGATCATCCAACATGGATACAGCAGAGATGAAGGCTATTATGTCATCCTTTAGAAGATTTATCTAAACTGAAGCAGACATATCATCATGGCAAATGCTGAGCTCTGCATTGGATTCAAGGATGGATTTTTATTTCACTTTGTCCTTGCTACAAACTGCCTGTCTCTATCACATGGCAAACTTAAGTAAAGAATATTTAACAAACTCATAATTAGTACATTTTTTGAGACAGAATCTCATGTAGCCCAGGTTGGTATTGAACTCCCGATCTTCCTGTCTTAGCCTTCCAAGTGATGGGATTACAGGTATGAGGCACCATGCCTGGTACAGGTTATGTTTGGAAGAAACATTTCTTTTAATGAGATGATCACTCTGCTGCTCGGGATTCACTCTTTCTTTTTAAAATTACAGTTTTCTTCAGCTTCCAAATGTTAGGGAAATCAGGCACACTGGAGATGTACAAGAAAGAAACAAAAATGAATGGATGAGAGATCTAGGAGTCTAGATAGGCCATTTACATGAAACTTTAAGAAGCAGAGCTGTTAGCATTGACTGTGCACTAGCCGGGCCTTAGCCAGGCTGCTGTTGGGTTAAACCGTCATGTGCACCAACTTCTAAAGCAGGGTGGGGTGAGGCAGCAATAGTCTTTGTCTTAGTTAGGGTTTTTATTGCTGTGATGAAACAAGGTGACCAAAAGCAAGTTGGGGAGAAAAGGGTTTATTTGGCTTATACTTCCGCATTACTATTTGTCATAAAGGAAATCAGGACAGGAACTCAAACAGGTCAGGAACCTGGAGACAGGTGCTGATGCAGAGTCTAGGGAAGACTGATGCTTACTGGCTTGCTCCTCATGACTTGCTCAGACTGCTCTCTTATAGAACCAGGACTACCAGCCCAGGGATGGAACCACATACCATGGGCTGGGTCCTCTCCCACCAATTACTAAATAAGAAAATGCCTTATAGCTGGACCTTATGGAGGCATTTTCCCTATTAAGGGTCTGTACTTTCAGATAACTCTAGTTTGTGTGTCAAGTTGACATAAGACTGTAGTTGTTAGCCACTGTGTGGGCTCATCAAGAGAGACACGAAGGCATATTCATAGATGCAAACCCTGCCAGACCTCACCAGAGGGAACCACTATCATGGCAAGCACCATCCTGGAACAGTGGAACCCTGAGCATCTCATCTGAGGGGTTTTTATTGATCCCTAAGCTCCTCAGGTGTTCTATTGATACCACATGTGCAGATCATGAGCAACCAAACATCCCCACGTAAAGCCAACTAAAAGACAACGCAAAATGCCAAGACCTAGGGCAGCATCTCACCCAACAGTACATGAAACAGTCATTTTAAACATTACTAAAAATAAACTTCCACAACCTAAGACTAGACAGCATAGTCTTGAACTGAGAACTGTTGCACTGTTTCTGGACTTGGCTTCGTCTCTCCTTGGTTTTCTAGCTTTTAGTGGAAAGTCCAGAGCTGAGATTGGGAAGGAGGACTGGGAGATGGCTCAGCTGGTAAAATGCTTGCTCTTCAAGCATGAGGACCTGGCTTCAGTCCCCAGAACCTACCATAAAGGGGGGAAGGCGGGGAGACAAGTGAGGTGGAATGACAAAGACATGCAAAAGTTGGGGGCTCCCTCAGCTGGCCAGGGTGTAGAAATCAGCAAACCCCTGTAACGAGAATCCCTGTCTCAAAAAACAAGATGGGCAGTGTCTGGAGGAGGGTGACACCCAAAGTTATCATCTGATCTTCACATGGATGTGCACACACATCCATACACATATAAACATATACACACACCCACATATATGCACACGTGCACACTCACATACAGGACTGCAGGGAACATGTTCTCCACATTTAATTTTCATCTGTTTGCTCCTTTCTTTTAGATCCTCAGCCTCAGCAGCCATGGTAGGCACCCTTGAGTGATGAGAATCTGGTGGGAAGCCCTTGATGCATGAAGCGATCTCAGCTCCTCTGTGTCTCTGACTATCTCTTTGGTTCAAACCAATGGCAGAAGGCCATGCACTGTGACAGCTGGTCTCAGAACTTGACCTCAGCAGGGAACTTGACATGTGAGTACGGTCGGGATCCATCTTTCTACTGTGCTCTCTCTTTCCCTTCTTCAACTCTGTTGTTTCCTTCAAATACTGAGCTGATTTCTCTGCCCTCGTATTGAAGATGCTTGTTGGTACCATTCACTGGGGTAAAATGGTCTGGCAAGGTTGGAATCTCCTTTTCTTCTCCTTCTTCTTTGGTCCTAATGCACAGCCATGCACATGGACCTCTCCCCAGCTCCTGTATAATCTAGTTTCTCCAGAGCAGCTTCAGAAGGTGACTGTTTACCTTTCCAATGTTTTTTGCCATCGAAACAAGAAGCATCAAGATTATCATTTTGACTTTGAGTGTTCCTCTAAGGGCCTATGTGTTGACGTTCTGGCCCCAGAGTGGTGCTATACTGAAGTGGCTGAAACTTTAAGAAGTAGGCCCAGGGGGAAATCTTCGGTCACATGGGGGATTGAAAGTTCTGAAACTGGGAGCCAAAGTAAAGCCCCCTTTTCTATAAATTCCCCATCCCAAGTGTTTACTATAGTAGTAAAAACCCGACTAGCACGTGTGCCCTCATACTATACCACAGGATGCTGAGCTGATGGACTGAGGCAAAGGTCACACTTCAGTGCTCTCAGTAAGTGATCATAAGTTTAATATCCCATAGAAATGACTTCTATTACTCAAAGACTTACTCTCTTCCCCCCTCTCTGTCTGTGCTGAAAGCAAGCCAAGAGTCTCACTGAAAGTGATTCCATGTAGTTCAAAACTGTGGCCATTCTGCCCTCTAGTATTTTTAAACACAGTCCTTTCCCACATTCCAGAGCATATGCGGCTGTATTTAAGTTCATAAGGATCTAGGACATTTTGCACCAATTTGAAACCTTCAACCTATGTGCTTTTTAGAGCATTGAATCTCTATGAATTTATCTTCAGAGAGGAGCCCACCCAAGTAGGCAAATAGCTGTAAGAAGAAAAAAGCAGCTCTTTATGAAGAGTCCTGGAACCTGTTGGCTAGCTCCCCGCCATTTCTGAGACTTGCTCCCCATTTCCTGCCTGCATCTGAACAGCAGAGGAAAGCTTTGGTTCTCTACCAGTGACGGACTGGGAGTGTTTGGTCGTCTTCTCTACTCAAATCTGAGTTCTCTGTGTAGCAGATGTTTCTAGTTGTGTTAATGGTGTTGAGTTTTGTGTGGGGTACGATGATGCAGAAAACCAGAGAATAATTCGAGATCAGGCCAAACACTGTTGCTTTCAGTGAGCCAAATTTGAACTCACGTTTCTAAGATACAAAAATTAGCCTGTTAGCATCATATAGTATGCCCGACGTCATTCTCACCTGGAAACCCAATCACCTTTTGTGCATAAAATCGTTGCTTCATGAAAGCCCCATTTTTCCTAAAAGTTGAAGGGGCCTAATGTATCAGTTCTCCAAAACTCAGAGAGCAAGCTCCTTCTGCAGTCAGATGAAGCATTTCCTAAGGAGACAACATCCTGAAAACACGGTTAGTGTAAAACACGTGGTCAAGAGCTGGGTAATGCATGCAGCATCTACAGAGAAGAAAATCTTGGAGCCAAGTGCTATCACGTTTCTCTGGGTTTTCCTCTCTCTTGGTAGGGATAGGAACTTGAGGTTTTATCATAAAAGGATAAAATGGCAAAGAACCGTGTACTGGCGTTCAGTCACAGAGGAAAGGCATCCACATCTGTTTCTAGTATTCTGTTGAAGAATCTCTCCAGTTGATAATTTGGATTGGATGCAAATTGGTTTGTTTTCCTTGGTCCTTTCTTCCAAGCTCAGATAAAACAAACCTATCCTGTGGGTCCAACAGTTTGCATTCTGAATTCTTGGTTTACGTGGTGCAGATTCCCTCTGCTACATTGCTAACACATTATCCATCTTGAAAAGAACAAACCTGGCAGGATTTATAGTATATAAACTCCGACAACTGACTATATTGTGTGTGTGTGTGTGTGTGTGTGTGTGTGTGTGTGTGTGTGTGTGTGTGAAATTAGAATTCTTATGGATTTCTGATGCAATTCTGTCTTACCATGTTCTATGTGCTCTGACTGACTTGCCCCTATGTGACTTCTTGTTTACAAGACTCTATCCTAACATTTATCTAATGAGATTAAAAGAAGGATGCAATCAAATGATTAAAGGTAATAAAGTCTCTTGCCTGAGCTGGGTAGCTTTTCCCTTGACTGATTTATGTTTCTTGAAGAATAAAATGATTTTTTTCTTTCTTTTAAAATATAATCCATAATGGATGAAGAGAATACCATATATAGACAAAATTTTAAGCACAAGTTTTTAAGCTCAAGGAAAGAAGCTTCCTTTATCACAGTGTAAAAAAGAAAACACACGCATACACACGCACGCACACACACACACATACAAGGGGGACAACTGCAAAAGTAAACAGAAGTTTTTTTAAAGATATAAATGCACAAACACACAGAAACATGCCAAATGTGGTTGTTTATTCATTTTTTGTGATAGACAAAAATGAGAAGTGAACCGAAGAGCTAACAGAAAATAGTTCTTCAAAGAGAATTTGAAATAGAGATGCCCATGTTATAGAAGCGGGGGTGGCGGGGACTTCTTGGCTAAAATGAATATCCTTTAATCAATCAAAAAGTGTCATGCTCTTTCCTTTCCTTTTATTCTACTGGAATTCTGCTGTGGGTTTCTTCCTGAATAAAATAGAGAGTGAACAAATGTTACAAAACCATCCGCAAATTCAATGAGACTGCGCAATGTGACTTAGCTTCTTCCAATTACACTTTTATAAAGAGATTCAAATTGGCTAAGTGACCCCTCCTTTGAAGTGTCGGAACTTCTATAAATCTTTGCAAAGATAATTTTTTTGAAGTCATAATAAGAGACTGAAAGATTTGAAATTGTTTTAGAAAAAGAATGTTCTCTCTTTGTCATTTCTAAAAGCAAAGTAGTATAAACAAGGGGCAGGCTTTCTGGATGGCCTAATGAGGTATCAACACAGATAGTAGAAAAGAAATGAACACCAGAGCACTAGAAAGGAACACAGGCACATATTGTATACACATACGCATGCACGCGTGCACACACACACACACACACACACACAAACACACACACTAAAACCACACCATGAAACTGGTGACATTCATAGATGCACTGAGATACGTATTGTTTGGGATTATTGGGCTTTTCCAGTATAAAGAAATGTTAAATGGCTAAACCTAGGAGCTCCTGGCAGTCTGGCTACATTGTGAATGTGCTTAGCACCTTGTTAGTGCCAACTCTGCTTGGTCTTCTCTTAGACCTCTGTCTTTCTGATAGTGCGTACCTATCTCTATGGGGCAGGGCTTCCTAATATTGCTCATCTCATATCCACAGGGCACATTATTTTCCACTAAAGAATTGATCTTCCATGTGGAAAGGAGTAAAATTACTAAAAAGAAATCTTTTAAATCTCCTAAACCATTGAATCTAAAGAATGGAGGAGAAATAAAACCAACTAAAAAGTGAAGAAATGGGGTTAGAGAAATGGCTCAGTGGATAAAGGCTACCAAGATCAACAACAATGAGTTTGATTCCCAGCACCCATCCAGTGCAAGAGCAAGCCAATTCCTACAAGTTGACCTCTGACCTCCAGGTGTACTCACATACGCTTCCCACCACTCCAAACACGCACGCGCGCACGCACGTACACGCACACACACATCACACACACCCACACCCACACATACACACACTACATGTAGGGGGTAGGCAGACACATAGGAAAGAGAGAATAATTAAATGTAGCAAAAATTTAAAAGTGTAGGTAAAGAAATTCTTTTCACATTGTTTCTTTTTTTTAAACTTATCATTTTTTAAAAAGGAAACCAACAAAGAATGGGGGAAAGCTCATTCATGTTTTTATATTCTTTGTTTTTAAGCAGTAGTATTCATAAATACAGCGATTTTCCATCATTCAACAACGGGAGTCTATGGAGATTTAAAGTTATTTAAGATACTTGAAATTTCCTTTAAAGCGAGCTATTGAAGCAACAGCGGCGGGACGGGCTAATTTGTCTCAACATTATTCTCTCTGAAGTCGAGGAGCCAAGCATATCCTTAAAGTTCTAAAGGCTGAGCGGTCACGACTGCCAGCTGCTTTACTCTCTAGCAATATGGGCTTGTATAAGCTGCTAACGCCAATATTCCTAGGTGTGAAATGAGGGCAAATAGAATATTATGATGTTGTCATAAACGGTCAGCTGATGGACAATGCCTGGCACTCACTATACACAGGTCTTAAATTGTTTAAAAATATCTCTTATTGCCTGGTTCTTTTATGGAATACATAAAAGAGAATTAATACATGCATTAGCTATCATCATACGACTGTAATGTGGAAGTAAGATGGGTATCACCAACATCCTCTCTCACCACAGTTTCCACACATGTAAAGATAACATTTCTAAGGATTTAGTGTTTCATCTTAATTATGTGTCTGTTACAGGGTGTGTGCATGTGAGTGAGGTGCTCATAGAGGCCACACACATCAGATCCTCCGGAGCTGGAGTGAGAGGTGGTTGTGAGCTGGTGCGGGTGCTGGGAACTAAACTCTGGCTCTCTGCAAGTGCTCTTAGCCATTGAGCCATCTCCTCAGGCAGAGAAAAGATAATGCTTTAAAGTGAAACACTTCCCTGCTGCATTGGGTTTGTGGGGCAGATGGACATGGTGATGACTGCATATTGCAATAAACGGGGCACAGAATAATGATGGATTTGAACCTGATGTCAGAAAGCTTCACATTTAGAAGAACGACACCACCCTCTCTTTTCCTGAGTTCAATGGCTACATCATTTTATTGCTTTTTTCCTGTTGGGACCCAGGATATATTTTAACCATTTAAAAGTGTGAAACATCAAATAAAAAATGTAGGCGAACTGTCACAAATATTGTCAAAGTTTATGACCTGAGCCACTCAGAATAGTGTTTAACATTTTACAGTGTTTTTTTAAAAAAAGTGATTACCATTCCTCCTAATCCAAAATACTGGGGAGAAGTTTCAGATTAGGAAACGTATCTGTAGTGAAACAGTGTTCCCTGAGACTGGAAGTTAATTTGTGAAATGACTACACATCAAAATACATGTATGCAGAATCATGTCTGCTCTGCTTGCTAACAGACACATTTACTCGCGTTGTGTAAGGACTGTGGACCTTCCTCATGTAATGAGTGTGGGGAGAAGTTTGCTCTGTGCCTTTGTGTATAAACAGTTCATCCATGGTGGCAGCCCTGGAGGCAGCACCCCTAATTATAGAGATGGCGTTCTCTTTGGGGACATGCAATCCTGTCATTTTTCATCCCTAATTAGGGTAGAGGGAGGGCATGGGAAATATCACATTTCCTAGTTCTTTTAAAATCTTTGGCTCATAAGTCAATTAGCCAGTTGTAGACAATTCCCCACCCCTCTCATTTCTTTGGCAGAGATAATGGTAATAATAATCATAATAATGATGAGGAGAGGAAACAGAAGAGCGAAAGAGGAAAGGGGGAGGGAGAAGAAGAGGAAGAGAAGGTGGAGAGCAGAGGAGGAGAAAGAGGATGAAGGGGTCGGGAGAAGGGAGGGGAGAAAGAGGAGAAGGAGGAGGCTGGAAGAGGCTGAAGTCTGTAGTTTACATTGTGTGAGAACTGCCTGAGATCTACACTGTAGTCTGTAGATTTCTGAGTTCCACCTCTAGGTATTCTGACTCAACGTGTCTCAAGGAGTGTTTTGGGATTTTTAAAACGTGAAGTCTCTGTGACTGGAGAAATGGATCAATAGTTAAAGGCAAGTGCTGCTTCTGCAGAGGATTTGAGTTTAGCTCACAACCACTGTAACTCCAGGTCTGCAGATCCCATGCCCTCACACCGGTTATTTGTGGGGAACTGTGCTTGTGCACAGATTCTATCTCCTCTCTCTCTCTGTCTCTCCTTCTCTCTCTCTTTGTCTGTCTCTCTCTCTGTGTCTCTCTCTGTCTCTCTCTGTCTCTCTCTCTCTCTCTCTCTCACACACACACACACACACACACACACCACATTTAAATATAAAAGGATCGGCGGGGGAGAGCTTGTTTAGCGTGAACAAGGCCCTGGGTTTGATGATCGGCACTGCAATAAATAGAAAGTCAGTTAATCAGTTCACCTCTAATCTCTATAGCCCCTTGGGGAATGCTGCTGTGTATCAGCAGCTGTGTCACAGGAGCTGTGTCACAGATGAACTGGAGGCAGCCAGTGAGCAGCTGACGGCAGGACTGCGACCACTCCTCACCCATGGTTGTGAACTGTATAGATCATGGACCCCATCTCCGTCCTCAGTTAGATGCTCCCAAGGAGGACTCTGTGCAGCACTGTCTTCCTTTGTTCTTTCTACCTACTCTCCTGTCGTTGCTCCTGTGGCACACAAAACCGATAGAGGGGAGGTGGGTCCTAGATTTCAGTGAGGGACTGGAGTTCATGAAGGGAAACCGATAGACTGTGAAGTAAAACTATATGGTCTGTGACTGTCTCAGCAGGTCCTTTCCAGAGGAAAACTGTACAAGTAACTGTCCAGCATGCATTCCATTTTCGAGTGATCCTGGTGCCTACTGCTTTTCTTCCCTCTCCACAAACAGCAGTAGTTTGGGTGCCTCGTGATCCAGTTGTACCCCTCTGCCTCGTACTCCCAGTGGTATGGCATTCCCAGATATGGGATTCTGAGTGTTTAAAATTGAAGCAAGGCAATGTAGACTCATTGGAAGGAAGGCACGAAGAAGGATGCCTGGCTGTCAGTGGGAGTAGTGTAGGTCTCTTTTCCTGGAAGGGTTCTAAAGCATTTATAGTCACACCATCATTCATCTGTTTAGCTCTTCAGAGCACGCAGGCACAACACTAACATCACACATGCAGGAACACACACAGCTCACAGAGGTAAACACATTACTATATAAGACAGTCCATCCTAGCCCCAAGAGATAGTTTAGAAAAAAAAATTCCCTTAAGCAGTATACTCTATCTGTAACAGCCATCCAAAGTATCAACAAGTGAGACACCGTCTCACAGTGATTAACAGATCCATCTGGGACTTTAAAAAATCTCCTGTCAGGACACATTCCTGGGCTCCCTAGGAGGAGGAGAAATGCAAGTGAAGGTCTGTGATATTCCTGTAGACAGAAGCCCTCTGGGGACCGATGCCTGTTGCAAGCATTTAATTACTATTTCCAGTTCTTGTTATTTCTTTAACATCTTTCATTTCATTCTTTACTGTCTGTTTTTAAATTGACAAGTAAAACTGGCTTATTTTTGTGTGAATTTCTATGAATTTTATCATATGCATACACTATGGAACCATTACCACAATCAGGACACAGGGCACTTCCAACTCCCCCAGACAATATAAAATGTAAGAGAAACGACCGAGTGTGAGCACCCTAGAGACTGCCTTGCAGTGATTAGTGACCTAGTAGCTTCTTTTCACCGCTCACTAATACTGACGTTATGGACTACTCACCCACTGAGGACTTTCGGGTTGTTTCCACGTTTTTATGTTTGTCAGTACAACTGCCATAGATATGCACACATAGTTTTTTATTTGAATATTAAGATTTCTTTTCTTTTCAAGGAATGTGTAGAAGTATGATTGCTCGGCCGCATGTGAAGTGTATATTTTCAAACTGTAAGAGACTGTTGAGTCATTTTCCGGAACGGCTGCACCAGTTTGCATTCTGACGATCGACAGATGAGGATTCGATACTTTCTTCAATACGCTCATGCCCCCACATATAATCTATCTTGGTGAATATCCCGCATTGACTTGAAGAGAATGTATATATATATTCAGCTGACTGACCAACCGACCAGCAATGGCAACTGTGTTGGTGTTGTTCTTTCATATTCAATATGCCTTCTTATTTTTTCACTTTTTTCTTATATGTGCTGTTAACTATTAGAAAAGAGCGTTGAGTTCTCAAACTATCTTTATAAGTTCGTCATGGACCCCTCCCTAGTCTCCCTACTTTGAAGCTCCGTAAGTACGGAAATATACATCTGTGGTAGCCATGTTGTTTTGGTGGTCTGACCCCTTTATCCTCACATAATGCTTCTCTTTTCCTGATACTATATTTGTCATCTTGGAGTCTGTCTCTTCTTACATCAACGTGTCTGTTTCACTTATATCATAACTGACCAAACCCAGCAGCTGCAGTTATCAGGCCTGTTACACCCAAAGGCTGTCTGAAAGAGACAGATACTGTCATTTACTGTCTGTGTATTTGAGAGAAAAAGCTTTTAGCAAGCAATGCTTCTCTTCAGTGGGAGTCTTAAAGATATAAATATAAATCGATAGAAGGGCGGTATAAAGAAGAAGTCAGAGTATCACAGCCAATCAGTTTGTGTGACTGTTTTACAGTAACTTACATTCGCATAAATGTCACATAATAGTATGTTACTAAACATAAATTAATCATTTGCTTTCAAAGAATGATAAAGACTTTTCTAAATTAAAAATTATGAATTTAAAGGGCTTAATATTAGCAACAATAGGAATTTTAGTCTCTAATCCCACAAAAGAAGTATGTTGGTCTGCTTCAAATGCCAGTGAGGATCCTGTCACTTTAACCACATCATGATCTTCTCTTGTATGAGAAAATTGCATAATAAATCAGAGGGATGGAATAATGTCTTCCTGTCTGGAAACAGGAATAGAGGTGAGATGGGCAAGACACACCCCAGGGTCAGGGATAACTAGTTCAGGCTCATTTCCTGGGCACTACCAGGTCCACACCCAGTGGACCGCCCAAGACCAGGGTGGCCTATTGATTTCACTCCTGGAAACTATTTAACCACGTCTTCATACCCATCCTCATTTTGCTAGAAAGTGACTAGTTTAAGCTTGCTATCAGTAGTTCTCAAGAGGGTGATAAAGTATGGACTCCCCAAATTTCTTTTTTCTATGTTCTCTGTACAGATGTTTTCTTCTTGAAGGAAGGTCGGTGGTATCAACGTTCTCAACTTCTGTCACAATCAAAGGTCTTCTATAACTTTGTCCCCTTCCTTCCACAGAATGCTGACTCCTTGAGGGTGGAGAGAATGAGAGGGAAGGGAGCTTTTTTTCATCTTGTCTGGAAACAATAGGTAAAATTGCCTGTGAAGCACACTTTCTCAAACAGGGCTGGATGAAGGTGAAAGCACGATTGGCTTACAGTGAGATTTCTGGTTCAGTGCTTTCTACAAACTATTTCATAATGGAAAACAAATGTGTTTTGAATGAGAAACAAAGGGAAAAGTTACAAACTATTCCCCTAATTAAAGAATGGTTATCAAACATGTGGTGTTGTTCGCTGTAAATAAACCTAGGAGATAACTCACCACACCGTATTTATTTGTCCTTGCATATCCTGAGAGAATTTGTGTGTGACAAACAATGAAAAAAACGTGTGTGTGTGTATATGCACGTGTGTGCATGTATGTCTCTGTGTGTGTGTGTGTGTGACTGGAGCTTGACACCAACTTTCTGTTTTTATGTAGTGAGAATCACACTCTAGTCTCATTAACCATCTGACAAGCTTCAAACGAGCAGTGAGCTTTCGTTCCTCTCCATTGGCATTTTTCTACACATGGGAAGGTCTTTGAAGTTAATCGGAGCCCTCCACATTGATGGAAGATGAGGTTAAAAGCGGAAGGGAATCTTGGAGTCTGATCACAGAACCACTGATACCCTGTGTGGCAGGAACAGGCACACACTCATTAGGGAGCTGAGAACCTTACACACAGGTAAAGTCCGATGTGCAGTGCCCTGGGAGACACCAAGCAGGGGCTATTGCAAGTGGTGTTAACTGAAAGGCTGGTGCTTTCTTTCTCATGTCTTCCACAGCACTGGCTATCTGACCAAGAAATAGAAAGGCAGCAGAGAAACCTTTAGTCACATTTAGCCTACCACACGGATGATGCTCATCAAAGCAATGGTTTAGAACTCTGAGATATTGATCATCCCGGTTTCCGTTTCTAAATATTTACTAAGTGTGCTCACAAAATCCTTTGAGGAGATAATCCAGTCTTCGATGATCAGAAAAGCTTTATGTGGATACATGCTGCTTGGCTATAAAATTAGAAGGTTCTTCCAGCTGGGATCTTTCTTTCTCTCTCTCCTTTTTTCTCTCCTTCTCTCTCTCTCTCTCTCTCTCTTTCTCTCTCTCTCTTTCTTCTTTCTTTCTTTCTTTCTTTCTTTCTTTCTTTCTTTCTTTCTTTCTTTCTTTCTAACTCACTTGTTTGAGCATATAATTTGTTCTAATTACTTTATTAGTCACCAAGAACACAATGCAAAACAAAGTACAGGTAGAACAAACAATTTCATTTTCTCTCAAAGTCAGCGTATTCTTGGTTAGATGATAAGCTATGGTGATTTCTAATAATAACTATTTTATAGCACTTTATTCTTTTTGTTGTTATTATCATTTTTATTCCAAAACAAGATCACTCTGAAGGCCAGGCTACCCTGGAGCTCACTATTAGCCCAGGTTATGTTTGAATTAGTAGAAATCTTCTCACCTCATGTGGGGACTGGGAACTGAACCTCTTAACTGCTGAACCATCTCTCCAGCCCCCAAGCATCACTTTTAAAGCTATACACTTACTTCCCCCCGATGCCATGTTTAATACCTATGCATTGCTAGCACCGGTTGTAAAGTGGTGGTGTCCCAGCTAGACATTTCTTTTTACCGTAGAATCTCTTTGAGTCTCTCCCAAACAGATAACATAAAAAACATGAATCTGATATTTACATGTCTAATGAACCTGAAACAGTCTGATGTTCTCGGACAGCTCTGGGTTTGGTAGTGTAATCAATCATCGAATATCTTGGTGGAAAATAGAGCCATCTCTTTTTTGGAGCTAGTAAAGTACATTGTTGAACTGACCACTATTCTAACTCCCTACTCTGTTCTGAAACTGCCATCAAAATGATCTTTCTAACACATATCTATCTTTCTCCGGAACAAGGAAAGCTCTTTTTCTTATTCTCCAAGGGAGAGTAAAAATCTTCTGATCTGTGCAGTTTGGTCCTTACAACAGGGGACCACAGAGTGGTTGAGTAGCTGAGCATCAGGGTGATTGAGTAGTGGATTAGCTGAGTGGTTGAGCTGTTGAGTAGCGGAGCAGCAGAGCGGCAGAGTCATTGAGTAGCTGGGTAGCTGTGTAGCAGCCTCCTAGTGGCTGGAACTTTATATATGCGTGTTTCCTCATCTATCACCCTGTTTCTTCATGGCTCTAGAATGTCTGTGTCTTTAAGACAGTGAGAGTTTTGGGTTTTCATAGTTTCTGCCACCTGGAAGAATGTTGAGGTGCTTGAGAAACAGTCGTGAGGCAGATAATAAACCAGGGCAGATGAGCTGACCGATGACTTTTTTTTCCTTTCTGAGTTTAAACGATGATAGGGATTTTCAGAGAGCAGCGTTAGGTCCGTGCCAGACAAAAGCAAGCACTTTTGTCCGTCATTTTACCTTTAAAATATACTATAGAAAAGTTTCTCTTGTCCCTGTTTCACGGATGAGGATATGGATAGAGACAGATCTCTCAACTGGAAAGTGGGAGAGCCACGCTTCCTGCTGGAGTTGGCTTGAGTACAGAAGGCCAGGCTGACCCCACCCCCACCCCATCCCTGCCCCCAGAACCCAGGCGCAGTGGATTCCCACACACGCATTGATCAAGAGCTATGCGATGTTTGCAATATGAAATAAATAATAATGTTGATTTGAAGAAAAGGGGACACCAATTAAGAACTAGTCCGGACAAATCACAAGGACGATCACCAGGTTTAAGATCAGGAATCTAAGGAACTATGGATTTTTCTTCCCTGGCATCATAATGTCCTAAGGTACATCCAGGCTTATCCTTCACTTCTGAGTCAGGGAAGCCTGCACCCAAGTGTTCTCTAGACAGTCCCGGTTAGTGCCACCATCCCTGGGGAATTATTGGTAGCACTGTCCCAGTTTGAAGTGTCCCACGTTAGATGATATTCCTGATTGTGTTAGTCCAGTTCTGCATAGCTTTAAGCAAATACCCAACACAAACTGTCGAAGTGAGAAAAAATGGTTTCAGAGGATTCATTCCTATTCCTGGGTTGCTTGGCCTTATGCACTGGGCTATGGTTTCAGAGGATTCATTCCTATTCCTGGGTTGCTTGGCCTTATGCACTGGGCTATGGTTTCAGAGGATTCATTCCTATTCCTGGGTTGCTTGGCCTTATGCACTGGGCTATGGTTTCAGAGGATTCATTCCTATTCCTGGGTTGCTTGGCCTTATGCACTGGGCTATGGTTTCAGAGGATTCATTCCTATTCCTGGGTTGCTTGGCCTTATGCACTGGGCTATGGTTTCAGAGGATTCATTCCTATTCCTGGGTTGCTTGGCCTTATGTACTTTGGAAGAAAAGCTTGGTGATAGTGCATGTCGTAATTAGCAGTGCAAAGTTTGAAGAGAGCGAGCTGTTCACACGGTGCCCAGGAATCAGAAAAAGTGAGAACACAGTAAGAAACCCAGGCAAGATGTAGCCTCCAGGATACCCTCAAGAGACCTGCTTCCTTCAGCCAGGCCTCATTCCCCACCTTTAACCATATCCCAGGAATGCTGTCACATTATAAAGCCATCCAGGGAGCCATTCATTCACTGGGTCAGAGCCCTTATGATCCAAGTCTTTGGACATGCCTCGTAGACATAACCGGAGTACAGTTTACGGATCCAGGCATTTCCAACCCATCAGTCCAATCGGCATCAACCATCATGCTGATCATTCTGCCTCCCAAGGCTGCCTTGGCATTGCCTTCCCAGGATTCACGCTATGCTGTTTGGTCCCCAAACTCTGTGTTCTCTAGCCAGAAAATTTGTGTTACCTCACATTCTTTGCCATCATTGCTTGCTCCCCAAAGAACTGCTCTCAGTCCTCAGTATTCTTTGGCCAACTGTTCTAGTCCATTCTCAGTTAAAGTTCTATTCTTCACAGAACACACACACACACACACACACACACACACACACACAATTAGGGTGGAAAAATAAATAAGATGGATATGAAAGAGAGAAAGAAATATCTGGAGCAGACTAAGAAAGTAGGGAAGTCTTTTCTCTTGCTACTAAAAATTCAGAAACTTCTGTTCCTTGCCCTCAGACCCAAGTATGAATGAATTCAGTCTAGGTCATTGGCGTCTCAATAGCAGCACATCACTTGGAGACTTGTAAGAAATGCAAACAAAATCTTAGTTCCATCTCAGATGACTATATCAGAAGTTCCAGAGAGGGGACTTAGCAGGAGCAACTTGGAATGTGTCTGCCCTCTGCCTCATTCTGGTGCACCCTAGTTCAAGACCCATTGCTACAGGAGAAAGGTTCCAAGCCAAGTATTGGGAGCAGATGAAGAGACTATTATTTTAGATACTTGCTTTATATTCTTAACACACACACACACACACACACCAATAATAATGAGGGAAGAAGAGGCTATCAATTTGAGGAAGTGACACTGTAGGACTTGGGAAGGCCTTTAAGGTGGAAAGGGAAGTAATTATATTTTAATTAAAAGTGTACTAAAATAAAAAAAAAAACCCATCTCAGATTCTGGGTCCTTTTATCCTAGTTGTGCTTTTGAAATTGATGCTTCGCAGAACTCCTTGCACGCATTTTGCAGAGTTATTTTATGTATGTTTATGTGTTCAAGTGTGTGCAGGTGAGTACATGTATGTGGAGGTCAGAGGACAACCTCCAGTGTGGTTTCTCAGGAGTTAGTCATCTTTTTATAAGACAAGGTCTCTCTTTGGCCTGGAACCAACTAGCCTAGGCTGGCTACTACGTTTGCCTGTCTCTGCCTACCCCGAGATTACAAGCATTCATTTTACCACCACGCTCGGTTAGTTATATTTTTAGACAAGGATTCTGGGGATCGAACTCAGGTCCTCATGCTTGCAGAGCAAATACTTGCTGATGAACTTTATATTCAACTCTAGACTAGATGCCTCAATCCTGGTTCTCAACAAGGGAACATTTGATATGTATTTGTCCACCGTTTAGGTGATTTCAAAGAGACAGTCAGAAGAGGCTGCAGCCGCTGCTGAGCCTGACAAGGTTTCTGGGAGGCCCACGTGGAAAAGAATAATCTGGTCCAGAATAGAAATAATGTTGAGAATGAGCAACCCTGCTCTGTGATTTTCATTGATAATTTTCTACACAGGATGCTAGAGTTATCCTGAAGCCTCCTAATACTATCAGAATCTTTAAAGCCAAGTTCATCAAAAAATAACAAACTTGAATGTTTGAGGGTACACATAGCTCTTATGAAAACTTTCAGATAAGTCGTTCCCAACTTGAACCTCCCAAGACCCAGGACCAGAGCCCTCCTCATGGACTGGCAGCCATGGTGGTAATGTTGTACACAAGCAATGCCAGCCAGATGATTTTAAATCATCTGGAGTTGTATGAACACATCTTTTTGTTTATTCTGTTGCCTTTTTCTTCTGATTCACAAACAACAATGGAGAGGGGGACAAACACCTTTTCTTGTTATAAACAAGTCAGTGCGCAGAGCATTCCATGGGGCCAGTGATGCCCAAACAATTAAATTATACCTTACCTACTTACTGTACTGTAGGGGTTCAGACATTCCTCCACGGTTATATCCAGAGGGCTGAGGAGTAACCCTAGGACATTCTGTACAAGAGGCTACAACCAGAGAAAGCGCTACTTGTCTTTACACCCAGAGCACAACACTTAAATCCAACCCCAGTGGATATCTTACGAAATAGTAAAACATAGGTCCCAGAGTTTGATCCAGTAGACTTCATTTTTATATTTCTGTCCCCTGTGCTTTAAAGCTATGGAAAAGGGGCAAACTTTGAACACAATTGGAGTAGATAAAAATACTAATTGTAAAATCTACGTTGGTATTAGGACCCTGGAGAGGTGGCTCAGCAGTTTAGAGCACCTGTTGTTCTTGCAGAAGATCTGAGTTCAATTCCCAGCATCCACACATTGACTCATGCAATTTTTAACTTTAAAAACTTTTGTTTTTAGCCTAAAGACACAGCCGAGAAATATTTCTAGTTTGGAAGTGGGTTAGTTTGATTTAAAAAGTTTCTTTCTCCCCTTTAGTAGCTAGTGCTACATCTCTACAGCCACACGTCCAGGCCCTATAATGTTCTTTTAATGAATTAATAGTTTCTAAAAAACTCAAATTCTTCAATAGTTCTTTTGTATGGGAATGATGATAAGTACCCTTGGGGAAATTCCACCAGAACCTGTACAATCTTTTGGACTTTCCTCTATTTTTTTACGCATTGGATCTTTCTAGATTTGGGCTCATGACATGTTTATTATCATGAACCATAAATAAAATGTTTATTCCCAAACTCATTTACTCAAATGGCATTTTACTTATTGTGAAGAATAAAGAATCTTGGTGAAAGTATTTAAATTCTTCAAATTAGTGCATATATACTAAAATCTAAAAAAAAATTTTTTTTAATTGAAGAAAAGATGATTTTTTTCCTTTTAAGAACATCAACAACAACAACAACAACAAAATCAATTCCTGAATGTCAAGGCAATCACTTGAATAAGCACTCCTTTCATATAAATTGACTTGCCTCAAAAGAAACCTCTGGGATAACTGAGCTGAATCCTTCCATTCACAGAAAACCATCTAATCAATTTCTCTCCTTTCTTTCGGTGAATAAGAAAGTAGTGGTTATTGAAGCCTGGCATTACCTGATTCCCAGGCAGATTCTCACACGCCTGCCATGCACACACCAGTTCTTTTCATGCTTAGTCCTGCTGCCCCTTCTGCCCTCCGCCCTTGTTGCTCAAGGACAATTCAAACATAATCTTCTAAGTCTGGGGGTACCTTATCTCCACATTATTTTCCTATAGATAGAAACATCACCCAGCTTCCATTTCCTGTACACCTACCCGTCATGGATTCCGGCTTCCTAGATAGTGCTATGAACTCTTCAAGGGCAAAAGATTTTGTCCCTCCAGTCAACCTAATGGTGGATATGGATGGATAATGGATGTTAAATGTTTGTGTTCTGGTCCTTTACAAGGCAATCAGCTGTTTGCTTCTTATCATCTCTCTTTGGTATCATCTCTGATATCTACAAGGAAGTAGGTGCCTCCACTGAGGCTGAGCTCTGCCTGTGACTCAGTGGAAGAGCTTTCCTGGGGAACTCAAGAGTTCCTTTCCTTCTGGAGCCCAGAAGCCCTTACCCTCCTAAAGATCAGGTAGTCTGGCCTTAGAAATGGAATAGAAATAGAATCTGATTTAAAAAATGTAACAGAGGGACATCTGTGTTGAAGTGACATTTGAAGAGAAGGAGTAATTATATTCTTAATTTTTTGTGTGTGAATTTAGAGTGACCACCAGGGCATTCAGAGATAACAAAGAAATGGATTAAAGCTCCTTCTGTTGGTTCTGTATACCCCATCTAACTCTGTGAACCAGGATAAAAATATCCTCTCCTCTGTGGCAACTGGAATCTCAGAAGGACATAAAAATGCAGGGCAAACAGAATATCAAGCTAATTTTCAATTTCTCTCACGTAGCATTAAGAACTTTGACAAATTAGCAACCAAAAAGGAATTTATCTTGTCCCAATAAAATCTATACATCTGTGTTATTGATGGTTTAAAATACTCTCTAGGACTCAGGAGTAAGGTCAAATAGTAAAGTCTTGCCCTGCAAGTGTGAAGATCTGAGTTTGATCCCAAAACTCTTGTGAAAAAAAGGAAGCCAAGTTATGGCTGATCAGACAGCTCAGTCTTGCAGAGGACCTGGGATTGGTTCTCAGCACCCACATGGTGGCTCACAACCATTGGTAACTCCAAATCCTGGGGATCTAATCAACACCTTTTTCTGACCTCTATGTGTACCAGGCACACATGTGGTACATACATACAGACAGACAGACAAGACATTGATATGCATAAAATAAAATAAATAAATAAATGTAAAATAATAATAATAATAATAATAATAATAATAATAATAATAATAATAATAAAAGCTAAGCCAGGCATATATAGCAATCCCAGTCCTGGAGAGGTGGAGACAGGCAGATCCTTGGGATGTCTTAGCCAGCCATCTAGCTAGCCTTGCCTACTGTGTTACCTTCAGGCCTGTAAGAGACCTTGTTGTGTAGAGGAGGGTACATACACATTCTCCCCACCCCAGCACACCCTAAGTTTGAAATTTCTCTAAGAGGAAACTTACTTCTTTCCTCTTGTTGCGCTCAGTCTCCCTGGAACAAGCTAGCTGACATGAGAAAACATGCCATGAACACACATCCTTCCTGTGACCAGGGATCACGAAAGTCTACCAACCACCATATGGGAAAGTCATTTCAGTCTAGATCCTCCACCCCAGTGAAGCTTTTCAATGAAGGCAGCCTGCTCCACGACTGCAAGAGAGAGAGAAATATCCTCTTTTTGACTCATCAAAGCTCTGAGATAACAACTTTATTTTCTTTGTTAAGACCAGGCATAAGGCTGGAGTCACAGAATTGTTAACTCAAGAGCTCCTGAAATGTCTTTAGAGGAAAGTGAGTTCTTCATGGCCACGGCTTCTACTTCACTCTCGTCTCAATGGTGGGGCAGGGCTCAAATCCAGAATTTTAGTTTTAAGGGAGTCTTAAAAAGAATTGATCACTGAAGCTAGAAGGCCCAGTGAAAGAAAGCCAAGACTGATGGGCTGTGAGTCAGCTGACCATTCTCCCCCACCACACTTCTGCCACTTAATAGACCCTGTTAATCACTCAACCTGCACACGGATCATCAAAAGATACACATACCACACTCAAACACACACAAATGAACATGTAAAATCTTCTTTTGTTTTCGCTGTAGTTTGAAAGCCAGTCTTCCATGATTACAAGGAATTTGTCTGCATGACAGCAGCAGGTGGCTAGTGCATTGCAGCGCTTAATGCTTGTAGAGGCAAAGAAAGAATGACAAGATGAGCAAACAAATGTTCTGCTTTAAAAGTAGTAGCCATTTATAAGGTGGTGTTTTGGAAGGTGTGTGTTCCTCTTGATGCCATTTCCTCTTTTTACCAGGTTCTCCTGCCCTCAGGTTTAGCCTAATCCGTGAGAGCCTCCTTATTCGGATCTCTTTAATTTACAGCCCAACCACATCAGTATCCCTTTACCCTTGGAGAAACTTCTCTCTCTCCTCAACAAAAACCATCTAGTATATGTTAATATGCCAGCCATTCGCAGGATAAGAACTGGCACTCACTCAGATTTGCTTTTAAAATCACGTGTCACAGGGTAATATTAGCGGGTACTGGCTTCAGTTGGGCAAAACTGAATATGGGATCCCACCAGTATCCCAATCTTCCTACCAGTAAGACAGATGGGCATCCTGGACTTTTGTTGAAAACTACTTAACAATGCCTTTTAGCAACACGTATTACGTATTAGTCTAGTCAACAATGTATTGAAGAAGGACGAGTTCTGTTATTTGCAGAACTCTGCCGCTTCTCAATAGACTTCATCGTTTCTTATAATTGATCTGAGAATTGCTGTGCTGTTTATTCCTTCCCCTGGAGACTGGTGGCATCAGTCAGGAATTACACTGGCTTTTAATGTCTTCTTCCTTTGCTAGAACAAGCATGAGATGAGACGGGACTCAATTCTTTTGCTATATGCTAGTAAATTTATGGATATGGAAAGAAAAGGATGTTGCTATTTCCTTTCAGATCACCAATAGGGGCTGCCAGGGGGGAGCCTATATGGAATTTATTCTTTCCAGGTGACTGTTGCCCATTGGTCCTTCTGTCCACAGTGCAGTTTCCTATTTGGTTTTTTGTTTGTTTGTTTGATAAGAGAATCATTAAGAGACATGAATGCCTTGGCTGATGAGCCTTGGTCCCCATCTACATTCTATTGGACAAAATGTTTTAGTTGTTCACCCTGCGTCCTCTTCTCAGCCCTAAACATAGAACCCAGTTCATCTCAAGCTATTCACCAATAGCTTTCCCCTTTCTGTTTAGTGTCTAAATCCAACATCGGGTCCTACCTCCATTAGCCTAATCTCGGAATGTGATCCCATTCCAGACCACAGAAATAATAAACAGGTAGTGTTCAGGAGAAAGGAGGGGGGGCTCAAGCTTTAATGAGGGGAGATGAAAATCTGAGGAATGAACACACTGTAGTTACCTTAACTTTAGGCAAAACTAAAACAGTTCTGTCATTTTCTCTCATGATGACAAGGAAGAAAACAAATCCATCGTTAAGGATAGGAAAAAAGAAGTGAAGCCACTTACCTTTCTGATTGGACTGTGGTGCAGGTTGAGGGCAGCTGTCTGTCCTCAGAGACTGAGTAAAGAAGGTACAGTAGACCCAATAACGTACCTGAAAGTATGAAAATTTATTTAGAATTTCCAAATCAATAGACAGTGTTTATTAACCTTGTGGAAACAGCAGTCGTCACCCAGTGACACGCATCTCAACTTCACCTAGAAAGTGGTTGAATGGGCAGAAATGGAACAATTTTGGCAGCCATACCTAGGGACAATTGCTTGAAACAAGACAAAAGAACCACCAGCCCACCCTGGGAGGCTAAGGAATGCATACTATGCAGTTCAAGCAGCAGCAGGAATGAGGTCTCCCAAGACTAAGGCTGTGGTCAAAGTGGGCAGATGCTAAAATAAATGTTGCTGCTTGGGATTATGGGAATCTCAGGAGCTTACTATACCAAACCGAGAGGATCCTTGAAAACTTTAACCTTATTTTCAGAGCCGAGAAGTCACACATCTGAGGCTTTAAGTTTACTCTAAATGCTTCAACTTGTGATGGACAGTTAGGAGGTTCAGTTTTCCTCGCTAGCTTGCTGGTCTGTGTTTATTTGCGGGTTGTAGCTAACTGATCACACACCATCTCTGTTCCATTGCGGTAGACCAGTACTGTTCGCTTTGTTATTTTCCTCGAGGTTGTTTGTAAAGTGTTTCCAGACTACAAACAACTGGGTTACGCTAAGCGCTCTTGTTTTCCAAGCATTGGTGGCATCCCCTCTTCCCGTGACTTGGGTTGAAATTGTGATCTGTTGATTTAGGTGCTTAAAGAATATACATGGAAGCCGGGCAGGCACATAGGTAAACAGATGATAGACTCACAGAGAGAGACTCTTAAAATCATTTCTGTTTATGGAAATCTGAAGCATTAACTTGTAGGTTGCACATTCTCAGAGAAGGGGGGGCATAAAAGGAGAAAGAGTGTAAAAGAACATAAAAGGGAGAGAGAAAGAGACGGCAAGAAACAGAGTGAAAGTCAGTTCAAGTGGGTGACTCTAACCCCTGGCAAGAGATCAGACAAGCAAGTTCAAGCCAAAGTCAATTTCACTTTATTGGACCACACTGTCTCAGGCAATTAGAAAAATATTTGTTAAACATCAGATGAGAAAAAGGAACATGGAGGCCAATAATGCACAACAATGTTTATAAGAGAGAAATCATGAAGTGGGAAGAATAAACACAGTTATTCAATCAGCACCTCCTGTTCTAGAGATGACTTAACTCACATGTAAGGAACGGCTCTGAACACATGGCCAAAATAGTTTCTTGCTGGTATCCTCCTATCCCCAATGTGGTTTTAAGTTTCAAGTAATAAGAGCAGCAACAATTTCAAGAATTAAATATGTATCATGAAATTATCAATCATTTTTAGTTCAAGCGATAACAAGCCAAAAGGATAATAAAATTGTCTTTATAGTTCCTATTTACTCTTTGCTTTTCTACTTTGAGTGAGAGACCTAATCGATACTGTGTAGCAGTGGCAGCCGCAGGGTATAGTGCACACAGATGCTTATTTAGAGAGGAGAATGTGTGTCAACTCTTTATTGACTGTCAAGTCCTGCATAGTTCATGTAAGCATAATTAGTTCATGTAAGCATAACTTATCTCAGCATGGGTCCTGTAGCCTGCTCTGCCAGTTTTTACAAATGGCCATAGCCAAAAAAGAAATTGACAAATATGAGACTCTGTATCAGTTAGTCTCGCTCTCTCGCTCTCTCTCTCTCTCTCTCTCACACACACACCATATACTTATATACTTTTCTTTTATAGAGCAGCTCTGTTATTTTCCATTTTGTATTTTGTCCAATTCCTTAAAATTGTCAAATTCTAAACATGCTATTGGTAAAAAAAAAAAGGAAAAAGCTCATGCAGTTTTCCTCATGTTTCAATAAAACAAATTTGGATCGAAGGTGGTCTTTCTCATCTGCCTCCATAGCCTACTGTCAGCCCTCAGATCAGTCTGGCTTTTCCAAAAAAGCAAATGCATCCAAGTGTCCACCAGGGTTTTGTTGAAAAATTAGATTACTATGAATTGCACATAAATGCACATAAAATGCACAAAACACTAAGTTGTTGAAAATTCACATATCCACTAATCCTAACACTGATTCTCTTTGTGACCAGCTTTGGTCTAGAACTTCGCTATTCTTTGAAATCCAGTGACCCTCAGGAGTTGTTTTTTTTTTTTAATTACTTTTAATAGAGAGAACAAAACCATTGTCTTAAGCGTTGACCATGATTATGTACAATAATGACTGGGAGATCTGCAGGCAAACTTAACAAAAGGCATGTCTATCTGCCTATAATACCTACAACATGTTTGTATGTTGGGGGCATTTGTGTTGTGTGTGTGTGTGTGTGTGTGTGTGTGTGTGTGTCTGATGTATATTTCTCTGTGTAAATGTGCCTCTTTCTGCATCCAGATTCTGTATGAAGAAGCTTCAGAATGTGAGGTATTTATTATGCCCCCCAGTCAAAACACCAGAGGAGAGAAGCTTGCCTGGGCATCTGGTCACTTTTTAAGTACTGTTGTTGAATCACTGTTCTTGGAAGAGACTGATGTGGTGAAACATTTCTGCTAATTCCCCCGAAGAATGTCACACTGGGTAAGGTTTTGTGGGTGGTCATGTAACGAGACACTGGTGTCTGTCTATCACACATACTGTATGTGAAAGGAGGTGCAGATAAAGGTAACCTGAATTCCATCGCCGTGTTTATATGATGCTTATCACCATGCTAGCTAGACACCCCGGCTAGAAGTTTTATGACAAGTAAAATTCCCACCTCCATTTATTTGAAATCAATGGGCACTGAGATGAGGCAGACTTTTGAAGGGGTTAGATGGGCTGATGGGGGAGGTCAGTCAGAGACGAAATGACTGACCCAGAGACAACAGTTCTCCCATTTCCAAAAGTGTAAGCAACTGCTTCCGTGGGGTACCACTTGAAATAAAGCTTTTATCTGATCAATGCATCGTAAGCACAGTGGCAAGCATCTAGCACTGAAACTGTTTCTACCTAAACTAGGGACTTTTGTAAAATATGGCCATTCCCACTCCTAGTTTATTTTGAAGAACAATATCATGGAAAACTTCAAAGAACGATATTGGATTCATTATATTTTCTATTGAAAAGAGCAAGAGTTGAAGCAACTCGTGTGGAGTGTGCACAAATGTGAGCATTTGCAATGAATATATGCATATATGAACATTAAAACTGTCTATTCCTTTTCATAAGTAAATATATTATTTTTAAGGCTAGCTCCTAGGTAGTGCTTCTCTTCACATCACAGAGTTAACACAACAGCATGTGTTGTTGATTAAGACTAAACTCAGTCCAAGTGGACAAAGTCACATTATAACAGTAAGGGGACACATAGAACATCTGTATTTTCTTTTGAAAGGTCTTTCACTTCCTTCCTCTTCCTACCCTCTAACTTCCTTTGTTTTCTTTCTGTCTTGAACTGTAACGAGGACATTCTGGCACACAGATTTATTCATCTTGACCTCCACTGTGATTAATCCACCCGCGACAAAGATCAACTTCTGGCAAACACGACTTCCCTTCCCCTCAGCTCAAGAATGAAATTCACCTAGCCGCCCGCATTCTCTGGCTTAGGTGATCCTGAGACAGAAAATCCTGACAGGAAAGAAGCAACTTGCATCGCTAACACATCAGTCTCTGCATACTCACTGGGTACCACTTACACAGAGGCACTGCTTGCTGGTTGGTGTATTTGATCAACTGGATACCTTTCACTGTGCTGGAGCTCTGCAGTACCAAAGAGGTTGTAAAGGATTCTGAGGAGCCTTCAGTCCATGTTTGCATGCTCTGGCTTTGCTCTACTACCATATGGCACAGGATCAAATTTTTTATTGTCCTTGGGTAGGAGTAGATAGCAGCATAGATTAATCAAATCCACTGGCAGCTAAGATGAATGAAGCCTTAGCTAATACTAAGACCTCACTGGAACCATTAATTCTGACCTCTTTATCAAGCCCTTTATCCAAGCTGCTAACAATTAACAAAATCAAGCCCTCTGAGTATTCTATATTTTGCCTTTCTTCTCCTGGTCATTTGTCAATCAGTAGCTTTTGTTGAGAATTTACTCTACACGGAACACTGTGCAGACTTAGAGCCTTCAAACCACGTTAAGAGACATTCAAAGAAGTGTCAATGGCCTGCTTGAGATAAAGCTGTCTTTTTTTTTTTTTTTTGCAAATAAATTAGTTCAGTAGTTAAGATATAATATTCTGTTTAAAATAGGACTCCTCAATCTCAATTCTACTAACACATTGTTAGCATCCAAGAGGAGGGGTGAATATTCAGCATTGCCTTTGGTTACCCAGGCACTACTTAGTATCTTCTGTAAATAGTGGTCCACAGTTTCCAGTGAATGGAGGCTATGGTCTTTGTTTGCAGAAAGAGAAGTCACCATCATAACTGCATAGGTTCTTAGAGAACCATGGGATTTAGAGTCAAGAATTGAGAGATCAATTAACTGAGTCATTTCCAAACAAAAGTAACTCTCAAATTCCCCTTAGTGGCCATATTAAAATACAGGTTCTCAAAACCTAGCTTTTTCTCAAACTTAGGCAAATGAAATTTGGGTAGCTAAAACCCATACTATCAGAGCTTTGTATTAAATCTGAGGATGCATTTGTCAGGTGTGAGAATTACTGTCCAGGCCAAACCAAGAATGCTCAAGCAAGAGCAAAGCCCCAGAGACTCTGGGCCTGGTGGTGTAGGCAGTACTGTAGAGAAAAGATGATTCTGTCTCTGCTTCCTATCCTCTGCTCACATAGCAGAGCCTTGTAGACCCCCATGCTGGTGATGCTGGTACCAAGAGCCATGCAAACCACTCTAGAAGATGGGCTGTGCCAACCTATTCCCCAACTCAGTGTTTTGCACTAGAAAATTGCACAAATAGTGGGTTCCCTGGGTCAAGGGAACCAACACTGAAGAGGCATAGTGTCCTAGTTTGCTTCTCTGTTACTATAGCAAATCACTGACCAAAAACAACTTGGGAGAGGAAAGGGTTTATTCCATCTTACAACTCACTGTCCATCATCAAGGGAAGCCAAGGCAGGAACACAAGACAGGTACTTAAAGGCAGGAACTGAAGCAGAGGCCATGGAGGAATGCTGCTTACTGGCTTACTCTCTATGGCTTGCTTAGCTTTCTTTCTTAAAGAACCCGGAACTACCTTCCCAAGGGGTGGTACCGCTAATAGTAGCATAGAGCCTTCCACATGGACCATCAATCAAGAAAATGCCCCACAGACGTGCCCACAGGTGAATCTGATAGAGATATCTCTTTAATTGAATTTTCCTCCTCCCACATGACTCTAATTTGCATCAAGTTGACAAAAACTAACCAACACACATAGGGAAAAAACCCACAACAATGTGAGTTCCAATCCTGTTTTTTTTTTTTTTTTTTTTTTTAAAGTTAAGAGGCAGAAACCACAAAGTAACAAACAAGGAGACAGGAAACTGTCAAGGAGATGGAAAATCAATAATCAAAATATACAGAGAGCTTAAGCTGTGATAGAGACAACACAGGGTACCATGTCATATGACTCTAATCATGTGAGCTGACTTTAACCATGTCATATGACTCTGCTGGTGAATTCCTTAGCAGGGCACATGAAGCCCACCTTGCTTTTATTTAAGATCTGTCTGTAGACTCACACATCTCTGAAGTTTCTTCACAGGAGAAATAAAGAGAGAGAGGGCTCTCTTGGACAGTGATTCTCAGCCTTGGCTGCACACTGCTTGATAAGAGCAGTGAAATGAAAACATTAATACCCAGTGCTTACCATAAACCAGTGATTCTGGAGCAGGAGAATCCAGGTGTATTTTTTTAAAGGATTTCATATATGAACACTGTGTTTACATAAGTTCCCCTTCCTCTCCTCCCTCTAAATTCATGGTCTTTTATTGTCCTTTTCAAATTCATGGTCTTTTATTCCTTAACGATAATGGTTACGTATATTGTGTATATAGATCTACAAATCAACCCTCTGATGTCATTCCATGTTTCTCATCTGTGTTTAGTGCTGACCTCTTGGGAAGGACTACTAATCTATCACAGGTTCATCTGGGGAGAATATTGATTCTCTCCACTCAGCCATCATTATTTGCCTGGGGATCTTCTAGGAGTAAAGCCTTATGAGAATTCTTTCATCCAGTTGACTTGTCAGTTTCAGTTGTCATCTTCCTCCCTCCCTCCCTCCCTTCTTCCCTCTCTCTCTATCTCCCTCCTTCTTTTTTCTTTCTTTCTTTCCTTTCATTCCTTCCTCTCTCTCTCTTTCTTTCTTTCTTTTTTTCTTTGATTTCATTTGTGTGACCACACTGTTGAGATTCCTTGGTGTAGCTTTCCTGTGATACATAGAAGACATTATCTTGTAGTAGGCTTACTGGCATAGTTTTTTATTTTATTTTTTATCACTCAGGTGATGTCATGGTTGGAACCCACTGCTTAGGAAAAAAAGAGAATCTTTGTCACTTTTCTTTGTGCCACCAGGATGAAGACAAGAAGTAGGCATCTGCTGATGGGCCAGTGTGTTCTCTTCCTTCTGAGGCTCGGGTATGACGTCCCCCACCCCCACCCCACCCCTCAATGATAACAAGTGTAGTTGTAGAGCTAACCAAGCAAACTGAACAGGCTGATGGTTGTGGAGCTAACTAGTGGAGCTAATGGCAATCTGATTGGGCACACATTGGGGTGGTGGAATGCAGATGAAAGAGGCTTAACAAGATCAAGGGCAGAACACAAGAGGAAAAAGGAGCACACAGGCCTGGTCATGTGAACCACTGTCCTGCTGCTCAGGGTTCTTCAAACGTTCATTCTTCCTGCTTCCTGTGTTGGGTTTCTTTGGACACTCACACAGAAGAATGCAAATGTCTACTTCTCTCCAAGTCTTCACTAGCTTGAAGGGCTCTTCACTTTTTTTTTTTTTTTTTTACAAGAAATAGATACTCCCTAAGGTTGATTTCAGAATAAAATTATCTATGGACCCATATTGTTAATAAATACCTTTATTGTTCTCTTGAAGCATGGCTTTCTATTTCACAATTCTAATATATACGCATGTAGATGTGTGCAAATATGTATTCTGAAAGTTCAAAGGGGATGTGCAGGTGTCTGCTGCTCCAATTTTTAATGCTACTCTGCTCTATTGACTGCCTGCATGAGCCTCCACCACTAACTGAAGAGCTATTGGCAGTTGATGGCTTCTGGGAAGGGGAATAATCAAGTTTCTTTAAGGGTATGGTTCCTGGTAGACCTCACTCGGGTGGACAACCTCATACTCCTATGTATATGGGCAACATAAATTGGGCTGAGTGGGTTGAAACAGAGCTGAGTTTTACAGTCAAAGAATTGTTTAACAGGAAGACACAGTTGTACAAGCTTTGTTAGAGTGTGGACTCTCTAACGGTGGGGATGACACCCATCTTCTTGGCTAAGGGCATAGAAAAATACAGCACAGAACAGCGCTGTCTGCTTTAGGTCTTCTGAACTCCCAGCTCTGTTTCTTCACTCTGCCTCCATCAGGCTATTCTGACCTTGCCAATCTTGTCTGGGCTCTTAGGATTTGTAGACTAGAAGATAAATAAATATCTGGAAGCATTTTTCCTTTCTTTTTAATTGAAAATAATATTTTTCATATAATATATTCCAATCCTAAGTTCTTCTCCTTCATCTTCTCCCAGATCTGCTTTACCTTCCCACCCATTTACCTTCATGCCTTCTTCCTCTGTTTTTAAAAAATGAACAGGCAAATGAAAAAACAAATCAGAATCAAAAAGAAAAAATACAAGAAACACACAAAAACAAAACCCACAAAACCCACGAAACCCACAAAATTTGAATCCATAATATACAAGTGAAAAATCAGTAAGGTAAAAAAAAAATGCCCAAACAAACCAATATGAGACAAAAGAAATTCCCCCAAATTGAGTTAGTTTTGTGTTAGCCTTCTCCTGTTGAGCATGGGGCCTGCCATTAAGTGTGGTTTGTATACCTAGTGAGACTTCATTGGAGAAAACTAATGTTTCCTTTGTGAGCAGTTATCAATTGGAGGAGATAGCTCTGGGTTAGAGATGTGAGCTCATGCCCACAATCCTTTTCAGTGCTGGGACCCAATCTAGCTTAGGCCAATGTAGGCCCTGTGCATGCTGCCACAGTCTCTGTGAGTTCATGTGTGCACCAGTCCTGCTGTGTCCAGAAGGCCTTGTTTCCTTGGTGTCTTCCATCCCCTCTGGCCCTTACAACCTTTCTACCTCTTCTTCTGCAGAGTTTCCTGTGCCCTGAGGGGAGAGATTTGATGAAGACATCCCATTTAGGACTGAGTGTTCCAAGGTCTCTCTCTACATGAATTGTGAGTCTCTGTATTAATTCCCATCTAATGCAGGAGGAAGTAGAAGCATCTTTCAATCTTTGAAGTGCTTCCTCTTTCTGCTAGTTTGCAAGTTTGTGCCAGTAGAAACACACAATACCCATGATATTCCTTCTCTCTTGTTTTTAAAAATGTGTGTTTGTGTGTGTGTTTGTGTGTGTGTGTGTGTGTATGTGGTTATGTATGTGTAGTACAAGTGTATGTGGATGCATGACGTTGACCACCTGTCTTTCTTTTTTTGAGACAGGGTTTCTCTGTTGTAACTCTGGCTGTCCTGGAACTCACTCTGTAGACCAGGCTGGCCTCGAACTCACAGAGATCCTTCTGCCTCTGCCTCCCAAGCGCTGGGGTTAAAGGACTGCACTGCCACTGCCTTTTTTTGGTGACTCCCTTTCTTTGATGGCTATCTACATTTACTGTTTGAGATGAGTCTCTCACTGTTTATGGAATGGGCTAGGCTGACTGGCCAATGGCTTCAGGGATCCACATGTCTTCATACTGCATGGCTGTGCATAGCTAGGATTATAGGACCATGCAGCCAGAGGCCAGTGTTTTACTGGGTCCTAGAGATCTGAACTGAGGCCTTCTTGTCTTCAGGAGCAGGACTTTACCCACTGAGCCTTCTCCACACCCTCTTTTCTTTTCTTAGTGAAACACATTTCCACATATTTTTATTTTGGGTTGTAAGAACATTAAAACATAATGAAAGAAATGAGAAAGAAAGCAGAAGGCCACTGAGAGTCTTTTCCATATGAAGCTAGACAATTCCAAATACTTTGTCGTGCTTGACTCTATCAGTTTTCACTCAGAAGACATGTGCTTTTGCAGCACTCTGTAATAACATGCTCCAAAGAGTCCCAATTACATAATTATGCAATATAAAAATGATTACTTAACTCACATTACCGGTTAACCCCGGTAATTACCTGGACATGTATGTGGGCAAGCAGACATTTTGTTGTGGGAGACAGCTCTTTTAAAAAGTCAAAGTATGATGAAAGTGTGGAAGTTTAAAAAAAAAGAAAAAGAACAATCAAAAGTGTTCGAAAAGGCACAGTTTTTATTGCTTGGTCTGTGAATAAACTTTCTATAATATTTTTCAAATTCAGTAAAGAACAAGATGGAAGACAACTGCTGAAGAAGACTTCTCGAGTCTGTTTGAGGCTGGAAACAGGAGATCCTTAAATGAGGATGGAGCTAGAGATACTCACACAAGTAAAATCATGCCCTCCTGGGTTCTGTTAGTATAGAAGGTGCCTTTCAGAAACTGGGACTGGAGCAAGAAGCAAACTGGGAAGGGTCAGGGCTCAGAGCTCTCCCCTAGGGAAATGGCTCCCTCCCACCTTCCCTGGCCAACACCTCTTGATACCATCTTCTTGGTTGATTTAGTTGAGGAGGAGCTGGTTATCAGTAAGAGAAAAAAGCACGAGCTTACTATTTGTGTGAAAAATAAATCAAATGACTGGATTGAACTGGCCTTCCCTCAGTCAAGGGCTGAAATGGCTGTCTGGAGAGACAGAAGACTTGTGGCAGTCAGTCCATGGGTTCACATTGTGAACACTGTCTGATGTGATTCAAAACAAAAGTCACAACAACGTGATGATGATGTATCATGTATATGTAAACATGCGTTACAAATGTATGTACATGCATATTGCAGAATGTAAAATATTGGGTGGTGATTATATGTCTAAAATGGTTTCTTCAGAGAGAAACTTTTATTTTAAAAAAATTCTTGCTTTATTTTGCTTTTCATAAAAAAATCTTCCTCTAAACAAGGCTTAAAATTTAATTCAATATAATTTTCTCTGCCTCTAACCTTGCCAAATATTCGCGCTGTTCTCCACACCGTTAGAAATAAAATCATAATGTCAAGGAAAAAGTATTGGTTGATAGAATACTGATCTGCATTTCTTTTATGAGCCTACATCCCCTGTCACTGAAATACTGGGGTTTATTTTGGTTAAAATTTCTTTATTTTACTTATTATTCTTATTATTGTGTGTGTGTACGGTGTTGGGGGACATATATGTGCCACAACATTTATAAGTGGTCAGAGGACAACTTCGTGGGGTTGATTCTCCCCTTCCACTTTTACAAGGATTCTGGGAATCAACTCAGGCTGAGAGATGAGTGCTTGTACCTGCTGAGCATCTCGCGGTCACACTATCAGTGTGTGAATGTCTGTAAGTTCACACGTTATAAAATGTATAATTTATAGTCTGATGAGAAATATCATCGTGAAGAATGAATGAAAAGTAATGATAAGCTGATTGTACCAAGCAACAGATATGTGGAGTTTAATTTGGCTGAAGATTATAAAATAGACATTCACCACAAGCTAGCCTTTAAATTATTAAGCAGACGCGAAGGCAAACGTCGTGCGGAGTGGACTGCCAGCCTAGCGTGTCAGCTCTTTCCACTGCCTGGTATGTGTCAATGCAGTGACCCATGGAGAAGGAAAATACACACATTGGTCCTGCAGTATGCACTAGGTAATCCGAACCATGGCAGCTACATACACCGGCTCTAACACATGTGTGCTTACAAGGATTCCACAGGAAGGGCCAAAGAAGGTCCGAGGTGGTGGTGGGTGAACTGATCTTTAGGGATAGGGGAAAAAACAAAGCTGAGTTTTAAATTCTCTAAAATTCAGAAGGTAATCTCTATTCTCCTATCCCCTGACTCCCTCCCCTCTGGAACAAAAGCTAAAGAAATCACCTTTGTCTTACTAATAAAAGCCAGAAGAAACACAGCCACTAAACACATTAGGCACACCTTGGAAAATAGGGAAAACCCATAGTTTACCATCTGGAATTTAAGGGAAATGCAATTTTCCTTTTGATATTATAATTTTAATGTCTTTAAACCTATTCTGAAAAGAAATGAATGCCTTATTCTCTTAGACTAAACTTTCTTTAAAAAAAAGTCACTTGAAACCAATACCAAAGAGGCACTGAGGTACAAGTAACTTTGCTGTAATGTTAGGTGGAAAATAAACTTTAATGGAAGGCCTTACATTTACTTTCTCCAATGCTTTAAGTCATTGCATTTTTATGAAAGCTTTATTATGATAGTAGTATATTTGGCCTGGCCTGATTTTGTAAGACAGATGCTCAATAAAAATGGTAGTGGGATTTAATCTCAGCTTAAAGGTGAATGCTGGTGGGAACTGGAGGAAAGTTACCTCCCAGAACATAGTGTACATTGAAGATCACAGCTTGGAGTTTACAGCAGATTTAAGCTTTCCAAGGGTGTCTCACTGATTCTCTTCTGTGGTTCTCACAAATACTACTACATTGGAAAGTGGGAAAATGTGTTTATAGAGTCCAAAAGACTTAGTAGCTACTTCCTATTCTTATCAATCCTCCTTGGAGGTCAAGCACTTAAGTGAAGGTCATGGACCTTCTGTGGTCTCAGATGAGGCCTCTAAGCTAGCCTTGTCATTTGGAACACCAGGGTTGTGGTCCCTTTACCTACCTGGCCTCTATTGTTTGCAGTCTTTGGCACAAGACTCATTGTGAGGTTGAACATAGACTGTGGGAGCAATCTGAGCTTCAGTTCGGACAGGGTACTTAAACCAAATCAGAAATACAGACTTCAGGGACCAAAGAGAGCCAGACTGACACCCATCAAGAGAAACAGAGGACTTTTAGTGGACCCAAAAGAAAGCTTGACATGAGAAGAAACTCTGCTTTGGAAGTGAAGAACTTTATTTATTTTATCTATCATCTATTGATTATATATGATAATGGATTTCATAATGACATTTTCATAAGTACACAGTCTATATTTTATCAAATTCACCCCCAATACCCAAGTTTAATTAGGGTTGCTTATGGAAGCATGGGTGAGAAATTATATATAGGACAATGGACAATTTGCCAGTGTCTACACCACTGAAGGAAACATCTCTCCCTCCTCCAGCCACCATTACCTACCTATAGATACTCAAGTAGGGGTGGAGATGCTCTTGGCAGGTCCTGTGCAGGCAGGCACAGCTGCTGTTAGTTCATGACTACAATGGCCATGCCATGCCTGGAAAGCGGAGTTCCATGACATTCTACCTCTTCCCCATTGCTCCTATGTTCTTCCTGACCTCTCCCCCTCCATGTTCACTGAAAGACTTTATTCTTTCGGTAGCTTGACTTTTGAGTATAATTATAGGGCATTAATTCCATCTGTAAAACATGGTTCTCTACAGACTGTACCTGTTCTTCTAACTAGAGTGCTTGAAGTACACTTGTTAGCACTCAGGAGAAGAGATCCTCGGCTTGTTACTTAAAAGATGAGAGGATTTTCAAACACACATGAAAAGTACGCCTGCTCTATGAACAGACTATATGTCTATGATCAGCTTCAGTGACTGCTGGGACATGGTGAGTCTTGTTTCAGTTACGTCTCCACCCAATTCCCACGTCTGAAGTCCTAAAGCTGTATCATCTTATCTGCAGGTATTTTAGTGTATGTACACACAGCATTTGCTTTTGTGAATACTGGGCAAAAAAAAAAAAAAGGGGGGGAGATGTGAAGTCCAAGAAGAGTTCCTACAGAAACGGTTTCTGCTTGGTTCTGAATAGACACATAGCCAAGAAAACCATGGAGCTGGAAGTTCGGCACAAATCCTTCCACCTCAAGCCTAACTATTTCTTCATTTTAAAAATTAAATTTATTTTTTTTCTCTTTTGTATAATACATCCTAACCCCATCCTCTCTCCCTCTACCTCTCTCAGCGCCCTCCCATTACCCTTCTCCCCCCAGGTCTAAGTTGGTTTTAAGGTCTTTTTCTTCTGTTTCTGCTGGAGTGTTCAGAGCTTGTTGTAGTAAGACGGTTGGGCTCTGGTGGTTGGGCTCTGATTGTTGTTGCTAATGTTCTTAACACCACATTTAGGCCTCTGGGCTTGGGGTGATTATAGGTTTAAGTGACAAATTCCTGAATTTTTCTTTATTGGATGAGTTTTGTTCCTTGGTGTGAATTCCTTTGTCTGCTCTCCTCCCTGGGAAGTAGCTAAGCTGTCCACCACTGGCTCAGCTTCATTGGCAGCAGGCTCAGCTTTGGGGAAGAAAGCACCAGGTTGGCCCACGTGTCCAGGCAGGTCTTCAGTTGGAGGCTGAGAGCTCTACACACGGGGAAACAGAATTCCCAGGAGACTGATGTCAATGGAACAGCTCAGAAGGGTGGTTACATTTATAGGGAAAAAAGTGGGAAGGGTCCATGGCAACCAGGGATGGGTGCCATTGGTTAAGACAGGGATACTGGAGCAGCCCCATTTGCATGTGGGAGGCTCATTGTCATTCTAAGGTCAAAGTCCTGGAAAAGCCTCTCCTGCATAGGGAGTAGTTTCACAGGGGCAAGAGGAAGACACCTTATCAGAAAATGGGCCCAGCCTAAGGCCTTCTAGGTACAGGAGTCAGACAGGTACCAACCAGGCCACTAAAAAGGTATGCTGTGAAGCAAGGCAGGATTAGAATTTACCTGGGTTTTGTCAGTGCAAGTGAGAGAAGCAGCTGAATGCCTTCCACTCTCAGGGTGAGAATTCCAGGGTTCAAAGCACGCTTCAACACCCTCTTAGCTCTATGACAGTCCCACACCTAGGGTTGTGTTTCTTTTCTGGTCTTCTGGTCTGTGTGGCTTGGGGTAGGGCTGGGGATTTCCACTGGAGTTGGTGGGTGCGTTTCAGGTGGGTGTGGCCTCTTAGTCTAGCAGGTAGTCTCCCTGGGAGTTCTGGAGGCTGGCTTGGCCTCTGTTTCAAGCAGGGAGCCTCCGCTTGAGTTGTGGGGTGGAGAAAGGTGGGGATAAGGAGGAGAGGGAGAATTGGAGGTAGCACTGGAGGGCACTAAACCGTGGCAGAGGGAATTCTGTTTGAGGATAGGCAGCCTACTTGGAGTTGTAGAGGCTGGGTTGGCCTCTCTATTTGTCATTTTTAATTATATATATGAGGGCTGGAGAGCTGGCTCAGTGGTTAAGAACATTGACTGTGCCTGCAGAGGCCCCAGGTTCAGTTCCCAGCACTGCACCCACATGGTGACTCACAATCATTTATAACTCCAGTTCCAGGGGATCCAGCGTCCTCTTCTGGTGCACGTATACACATGTAGGTAAAGCACTCCTACATATGAAATAAAATAAATAAATCTTTTAAAAAGATTTGAAAATGTGTGTGGATGTGTGTGAGTTGAATTACTGTAGCTACTGGAGGTTGTGAGATACAATGTGGATGCTGGGGACCACATCTACATCCTCTGCAAGAGCAGGAAGCACTCTTAAACTCTGAGCCACCTTTTCAGCCCCTAATCCTATTTATAGCCTTGGATAATTTGAAATAAGGAAGAAGGAGAGGTGGAATTCATTACAGATCTAGCCACAGAAGTGCTTGATTTTTGTATTTTTCTCATCCAATAACCTTGTTTCTAGTGAAGCATATGTGTAAGTTGTTGAAATACATCCTCTCTGCCAGTGGGTCATATTTGCTTTTTTATGAGAAAATTCAGGTGATTGCTCAGACTAGCAAGCAGTAGAAAGCTGGTCTTAAAGGACTTCATTTCTACCACCCAGTGCAGTAATGTTTCCCAAGTATTTTTCTTTTAGATGTGCAGTTAGGTGTATTGTATCTCTGTGTTGGCATAAATTGTCTTACTTCTTTGGGGGGAATGTCTAAGTATCTTCATTTTGAAGTAACTATCCTATGTATGGATTTGGAAATATAAATCTCTGAAAACTAAATTATCAACAGAGAAAAGACTGAAGCACAGGCCAAGGTGACCACTCTGGCATAACCTTGTCAAACCTCAAGTGCTTCCTGATAAACTCACTTTTATAGGTGTCTGTTAATAATTTAGAAAACTATCCAGTTATCCTGAAATGATATCTTTTTAAGAGTCATCTTTGATGAGTCCATCATGTTCAAATCATGTGTACCTTGGAATAAGCATTGTCTGCTAAATACCAGCACACAATGATGAAAAAAGATTTCATCATAACAAGTTAAAAGCCTGATTCTGGGATGCAGCTGCCTGTGTTTGGCACTCAGATGTGGTGCTTGCCAGTGGATTCGTTTTGCTGAATCTCCTGACTCTCTTTCTTAGGTTTCATTTCCTGAAACACAGGAACAATAAAAAAAGAAAAAAAAAACCCCTACTTCAGAGTATTTTGTGAAGATCAAATAAAGTAATCTACATAAAGCACTTAGTGAGTAAATCATAAGCTACTGTTCTGGCAGAAGCTCGAATCATTTGGGAAGAGTGGTTCTCAATTGAGAAAATGCCCCTACTAGATTGGCCTGAGGGAAAGCCTGTTCTGCGTTTTCTTGATTGATGATTGATGAGGGAGGACTTAGTTCACTGCTGTCAATGCCTCCTCTGGGCTGATGGTGCTGGGTGCTATAAGAAAAAAGGCTGAGCAAGCCATGAGCAACAAGCCGGTAAGCAGCACCCTTCTATGGCCTCTGCATCAGATTCTGCCTCCAGGTTCCCACTCAGTTTAAATTCCTGCCTTAGCTTCCCCCAGTGGTCACTAATTCTGGATATATAAACTAAATAAACCCTTCCCTACCCAGCTTGTTTTTGGACATGGTGCTTTACCTGAGACAGCTACTATTTGGGAAGCTTTGTGAAGACATGTGCAAAAATCCTCTCTGTGCCAGAATTGAACTGTACTCTAACTTATCCCTTTCCAGGCTCAGGAAAGTTTCTGTCTTCAGGCTCCGTCAGCTTCTCAGCCCAGGTACCACTGGCTACTGGGCCCACACTCAATAACCATCTCATAGTGACGGTCCACGTACCCTTGGGATTTTCAGTACTTTCCTGTGTGCATTCCTTCATATTTGGTTCTAGTTTTGTTTTCAACAAGGCTATCGAGGTACAAAATCATGCTATAAAATCTATCCATTTTAAGACTTCAATAATTTTTTTAGTGAAGTGAAGTTACAAAACTCTTAGACATTAATGTTGTATACTCTGTAGAGCTCGCAGACGTTGTATCCTGCAAACTATCACTGCACTGTCCTGGCAGTCGCCATCATATTCCGTTTCTGATAAAGGTATAAAAAGTCCGATTGCTCCCAATGAAAATACCTGCAGTCACTGTCTTACATCCAACTGGTCTGATTTAATTCCTCAGCCAGCCATATCAGGTAACCTTGGCCTGGTAAGTAAGCACAGTCACTTACAATGTGGTACATATACTAAACACCGCTATACGGTTAGAAGTTGAAATATATTAGTTCAGTAATAAAACTCAGAAAATAAAGAGGTAAATAAACAAGAGGTTCATTGGATGCTGTGGAGGACAATTTCATGGCTTGTTAACTGGCTAGAGAATGTAGTCGGAGTAGAACATCCCAGGTACGGGTCCCAAAGCACCTAGTGATCATCTCTGTTAGCTTGTTGGGATTGGACCACAGGAACCTCTGTAGTTTATGCAGAAGGGCTAATGGATCCATGTCTTAGAGTTTTGATTGCTGTGAAGAGACACCATGACCATAGCAACTCTTATAAAGGAAAACGTTTAATTGGTACTGGCTTACACTTCAGAGGTTTATTCCATTATTGTCATGGTGGGAAGCCTGGTGACATGCAGGCAGACATGGTGCCGGAGAGGTAGCTGAGATCTTTTGGATCATCAGGCAGCAGCAAGAGAGAGACACTGGATCTGGCTTGAGGATTTGAAACCTCAAAGTCCATCCTCAGTGACACACATCCTCCAACAAGCCACACCTCCTAATAGTGCCACTCTCCATGAGCCTGTGGGGCCACTGTCATTCAAACCACCACAGTACACTTCAAAGAACTGTAGCAGATCATTGTGTATAGTATTTAGTAGTAACTATAACTGATTAAGTGTCATGGGCATTTACTCTTTGTTATATATAATGCTTACTTTTTTTGTCATGTGTTTCAATTCTAACTAAAACACTAGGGAGTTATGTGTACCATAAAATGCTCCATTCTTCTCACTTTATAGTGTGTAAGAATTAATGTTTTTCAATAATAGTCACTAAAAAAAAAATCTAATCTGATGTTTGATGATTGAATGCTAAACATACTAATTATGTGGTGTTTTAATTCATAGTAAAACTAGCACTTCTGAAAAGATGAATAAAAGGAAACAAAATCCCCCCAAAATAAAAGTAATCTATATTACTTTAGTAATGGAGGTGTGTTGGTTTGAATGAGAATGCCTCCCGTATTTAAATGTTTAAGGCAGGCGGTAGAGGTACACGCCTTGAATCCCAGCACTCAGGAGGCAGAGGCAGGGGGATCTCTGCGAGTTTGAGATCAGGCTGGTCTACAGAGTGAGTTCCAGGACAGCTAGAGTTACAACAGAGAAACCCTGTCTCAATAAATCAATCAATCAATCAATCAATCAATCAATAAATAAATAAATAAATAAGCTTAGTCACCAGATAGTGAGGCTGTTTGGGAAGGAATAGGAGATAGAACCCTGTCTCAATAAATAAATAAATAAATCAATCAATCAATCAATCAATCAATAAATAAATAAATAAATAAGCTTAGTCACCAGATAGTGAGGCTGTTTGGGAAGGAATAGGAGATACGTCTTTGTTGGAGTGGGTATGAACTTGTTGGAGGAGGTGTGTCATTGGGAGTCGGCTTTGAGGTTTTAAATGTCCATGCGAGTGCCAGTCTCTGTCTCTGTCTGTCTTCTGTCTGTCTTTGTCTGTCTGTCTGTCTGTCTATCTATCTATCTATCTATCTATCTACCTATCTATCTATCCCTGCCTGGGGATCAGGATGTAGCTCTCAGCTACTTCTCTAGCACGTATCCACCTGCCACCGTGCTTCTCACCGTGAAGGTAATGGGCTAACCCTCTAAAACTATAATGCTTTCTTTTACGAGCTGCGTTGGTTGTGGTTCTATCCACAGCAATAGAAGGGTAACAAAGACAATAAGTAATTTAGTAATAGAGGGAATTAGTACTCTGTTTCTGTTGCCCTGCCCCACAGGAGCCTGTGGGGAGGGGCGATCTGCCAGCGAGGTGAAGAACTAGGGACAGTGCTACCTTTTTGGGCACTGGGTCCAAGCCTCCAGTGACTGACCCCATGGTTTATTTTCCTTACACACTTAAGCATAGTAGAACTTGTGACCTGTGACTTTTACAATAGGAATGAATTCTATTGGCTGATAAACAGAGCTTAGGGGCTAGGGCCTAGAGAAGGATCTGTGATAAATATAAGGATGGATTCTGTTGGTGGAAAATGTAAAGTACATGGAGCCTCTTTCATAGGGATGTGTTCTAGTCACTGCAGAATCGGGGCCTAAACAATGCTCCGGATATTGTGATATTCAGGTGCAGGCTGGCTCCTAATAGAATAGCAAAGAATCACCAGTTCCTTGTGATTGACAACCCTGGTTTTTCCAGTGCTTATTCTGAACTGTGCTTCTACATGTTTTTCATTAAAAACAAATTCTTAGTAAGAAAAATGGAACAAAGATGCATTGACATTACTTTCATAATAGGTGCGCTTTTGAAGAATTAAGTACAGGTCAGTGCGGTAACTTATAAGCATCGTCGATCACTGTCGCCAAGAGACAGATTTCCTATAATGTGAGCTACCTATGAGTTTAATTTGTATGTATATGTAAGAAGATTTGTACAGATGGAAGCTAGTCTACATTCTAGGTTTTTTATTTCCTAGATTTTTTAATAATTTTATCTTCTAGATGCACCAGAATCTCCCAATGATTCAAGGACTCTGCATCTCTTTTCTTTGTGATCATTAAGATTTGGGGCAAAAAAAAAAAAAGTGAATGGCAAGCAGATAAACAGATATCCCAGATACCCTCCCAGGCTGTGGCCATGGCCAAGGTTAAGGTCAACATATTGAAAGGGACTGAATAATGTGGACTTCAGAGTTTGAACTCAAGACATTCAAGATTTCCCCTTTGTGCCTCCAAAGAGGATCTTGCTCTATCCACGTGAGTGTCATAACTGGAAATGAGGTCTTCAAACTCTCTTGACTTGAAGTATCATCTTCTAGTTTTGCATTCATATTTATCTCTTGCTTTTCCTCTTTATTATTTTCAAAATTTGAAATTTTATTCTATCTTACCTGCATAGGTGTCTTGTCTGCAGGTTTGTCTGGGTACCATGGGTGTGCCTGGTACCTGAAGAGACCAGAAAAGAGTGTTGCATCTCCTGCAATTGGAGTTACAGATGGTCTTGAGATGTGCATGCTGGGAATCGAATTAAGGTCCTCTGAGCGAGCAGCAAGTGCTCTTAAGCACAGACCCATCTCTCCAGCCCTCATCTTTACTTTTTGCCCTGTATAAATATGCAAAGTCGTGTCTTTGATGACGCTTCCTATGATGATTCTATGCTTGCTTCCTTCCCCCATGCCTCACCTCTCCTTGTTTATTTCTATGAGATCAACTTCTGTTCACCACCGTGCATGACCTGGCTCTACAGTTTTTCCAGCCATCCTGTCAGTTTTATGGTTTGTTTGCACCCAAGGTATGTAATGTTACGCTATTCATTGTGGTTGCCAAGCAATGGTGTGTCATGAACCTCTACATGAATTCCTCAGGTCCCAAACACACTCATTCAAGAAGGTGGTCCTCAGGACGTCTATCTTTCTTTCCAACCTGACGCACATAGGCAGCAGCTGTTGGCTCACACTTACCACAGCTGCTGAGTACCACAGGAACTCCCATGCCACCGGGATTAGGGTGGCTCTGGATGCCAGTTTGTCACCTGAATCTGTGGTAGAGTGGTTCCCCAGAATAGCTCCTGGGTCCCATGGGGCATGTTCTCAGGATTGCAGTCACTTGCAAGGGAGCGTTTCACTCTACATCATCCAAGATCTCCCTTGTCAACAAGGCCCAGAGAGGATCTCGCTGTCCTTCTGACAGCTCTCCACAGTCAAGTTCCCAGGAAAGAAAAGTCTAAAGCCTTTCTCAGCATGCAGCTCCATTCTTATCAGCCAATGCTTTAGGCAAATAGATGTATTGAACTATTTATTATCACACACACACACACACACATAAACACATATACATACACACACACAAACACACACACACATAAATACACATACATACATACACACACAGAAACACTCACACACATAAACATACATACACACACATACACACACAAACACAAATGCACACAAACACATACACACACACATGAACACACATACACACACAAACACACATGCACACATACACGCAAATACACACACATACACACACATACACACACATACACACACACATAAACACACAAACACACAGACACACATAAACACACACACATACACACACACACACCTTGCTTAATGTCTTCCTTTGCTCACAATATACTTCTTTTCTAGAAACCTCTTCTTCCCTCAACTGTTCCTTCTTCCTTTAGTATAGAAAGTCTTCAAAATTAAGTTCCAGTCTTCTACTTTCTATGGTCCCTGTCTCCAACTGACCAAGACCTGTGAGCTTTATCCTACCCTGTTTCCCTTTAGCACCTTGTTTTCCCCTACTGATTTGACCACTGTCACATTTCCTTAAATTCCAACAATTTGCACTTAGAAAGGACCTTAGATAATCCTTGACCTCTTTGCTGTTTCATATTAGTAATTAATCAAGGCCATGGATATTGGAGCTCTTTTTTGAGAGCCAACATGCCTTTCCCTTCTTGTGAATCCTTCGAGGTCTGGAGCTCTGCTCTTCTAGGGCTATGGTCTTATCATTAAAGATAATGGTGTCGGCCTGCAGATATTCAGCGCAGGGAAATGGAAACCTAAATTTGAGTACTATTGAAAAAAAGGATCAAGGAAAAAAAAAAAGATTATCACTGCCAAGGGCCAGATCACCAATAGCCACCAAAAAAATTCCACTTTGTATGGTCATGGGAGAGTGGCCAAGATAGAAACTGAGTCAGAAATATCCTCTTGGTCCTGGTAACCAAGATGTTAGATGTTAGAATCAGATTATACTTCAAAGAAGACACTAGGAAGTGTATATAAGTTCAGTTGTAAGGTTGAAGTGATGGAGGTATATGTATGTAGGTGTGTGTGTGTGTGTGTGTGTGTGTGTGTGTGTGTGCATGTGTGTGTGTAGAGGTATACATTTACATACATGTATATGTGCATATGCTACCAAATATGTATTGCCACATAAATATGTGTGTGTGTATGTGTGTGTGTATGTGTGTATATATATATATATATATATATATATATATATATATATATATATATATATATATCTTTGTGTATATGATTGACTTTGTATTCTGTGATGAATCTCTTGAGGGCCATAGGTAGTTTTAACACATTAGTCTAGAATCTCAAGCTGTGTCCACATTCATGGTAAGTACACAGTAAAAGTTCCTGTGGTTCTTGGGATCTTTTCTCAAGTGTCTATACAAGTCAAGACAAGAAGCTTTGCTGGCGTGTAGCACCTAAGTAAAGCAGTTACTTAGCATTCATGATGCTCTGGGTTTCACCCCAGCTCTGCAAAAACAAACAAACAAACAAATAAAAGGATGAAGTTGTTAGTGAACTGCAAACCCTGCTAATTCCCAGGGACTCTTCTCTATCTCTCAGTGTTCTAGTTGCTATCATATCCTTATTTGTTATTGCTATTTGGATGCCACAATGAAGGAACAAATGGGCCAGCTTCTCTGACCTTGCTTGTAACAGTGACATCCTACAACTCCTTAGCATTCCAGGAAGGATTGAGTCCCATTGCCTGAACATTAACGTCTCACTGCAGCCTTTGGCAAACTCTGGGTGTGCTATTCTGGTGGCCAAAAGAGTAGATCTCGTCTAGTTAGCCGGCTCTCTGGACAAGCCTACACTGCATTGAAAACTGTAACAGGAAACAAGTTGGCTGTAGTTTAATATTTTTAAGGACCATTTTCATTTGCTATGACAGAGTAATCCAGAGAGAAATCACTACCTCTCCCTCCCCCTCTCTCCCTCTTTCCCTCCCCCTCCCTCTCTTTCTCTCTTTGACTCTCTTTCTCCTCCTCTCTCTCTCCCACGCCTGGGATCTTCCATTGCCTTCTCCATCTCCTCGCAGTTTGTACCTGCAGGTCCTGAGCATACACTATTGAAGGCCTAAGCCAAGCTGCCCAGGAAACATATCTCTGCTTGAATTCAAACCTCTGCTTCCTCCCAGGCTAACATCCAATGACAAAAGTGCTCTTGAGTTAGGTGTGAAACAATCTCCTTCTGCTCAGGAAGGAGCAGAAAGGCCAGCTGTTTTGAGACCAACGGAACTTTAGAAGAATGGGAAAGTGAAATTTTAGCACTCACACTTCTCAGAATGGATTCGGATGTGCAAAAAGAAGTCCTTGTGTTGAAATACCAGGAGGTATGCAAGTACTCAGAAGGAGAAGTCCGATAGGCAGAGGGAAGCACTGTCATGGCCGCTGACCCCCATGTGCTGGCCCCTCTCAGACCCCAGGAAGTGAAGTGACCCTGGCATCACATAGCTTGGCCACAGACAGAGAGGTGAGGGAGCACTCATAATGGAAGGTTGCTGTGCATTCCCAAGCTTTGATTTTTGTTACCCAGGGCCACGGCATTGTAAAACTCCTCCATTTTGGTTAACCTGTGACAATTCCTATAATTACAGTAATTCAGATTCCAGATGTAAAGAAGCTTTCTTCTCCCAATTCTTGCCTTCTCTGTCATATGGCAGAGACCTACATAATGGCTTCCAGGGAAGATGTTCATGGATCATCTAATTGTTCTCTAACTGACCAGGCTCTGGTTACCCCTAGCAATGGCCAATGGCAAACCAAACCTAAAGCTTTCCAACCCCTGTCCCTTCCTGCTCTCTCCCTATGTCAGCTTGTGAGCTGACTTCAGGCTCTCCTTCTTGTGGGAACTCCCACCCTGCAGATATTTCCTCCCAAAGAAAGGCCTGCCCTGTGCTGAGTCACTCATTTCCTGCCTGTCTTTCATTTTCGCTGACCATTCGTTCAGTTTTCGTGAGAACATCATTCCCTTTCCCCAACCTTAGGACTACTAAAGGGCTAAGTGGAAATTCCATCTTTCAAGTCATCTTCTGTTGGGACTACAAATGAGCCATAAGTATCCATTGATTTTTTTCTGCTTCGATGGAGCTGGGATTACATGTGTGACACACACACCATTCCCATTTTGGTTCTGGAGATCAAACTCGGGTATCATGCTTGCATGACAAGCTCTATCCTGATGGATCGAACTCACCAGGCCCAGAAGTGCTCATTTCTATACACTGAGTTGAAGAAAAGGGATAGGTAGACAGTGCTGTATCCAAGCTGAGACCTATGGGTAAATGGTGTCTTGTGGTGTGTCATTGGCTTGGAGGTCTGTGGGCTAGTATGGAGCCCTTGTCAGTGACTAAAAATGCTTCAAACATCATCAACAATCTTTCTTCTGCACACGTGTTAGATTTACAGAGTCCTCAGTCAATGCGACAGTTGGGGGTCCTCAGAGGTTACCAAACCTTCTCTCCACCCTCTTAATTGTAGATACTTTCCTCAAGTAAAAATAAACGTAGCACTCACGTTAAGATTTTGGTTCCCCTCACGGCGGCCACTTTCCCGGTTTATAGAAGAGCTGACTTTGGGGGAGGGAGCAAGCCATGTGGCGGTAGTCACGTCATCATTTATCAACTGCTAACACCAAAACAAAACAAAAAGCTCTCTCCACCTGTAAAAATAGGACGAATATCTTCTGTATATTTTAATATCATGACTCAGAAAAAGAATCCACCTCCTGAACTCTTGACCGACACCCCTTTCTCCCGTGGTTGAAAAGGATTCTATGACTCCCTCCATTAAGAGCCTGGGATTTAATAAGACAGATCTACTAGGGAACGTCACAGAAATGCACCTCCTGTGTTCCTTATCAAAGAGTAGGGACGCTTAAAGGGAAATTCGGCAAAGATCTAAAATGCTCCTCAATCCCCAGGGGGAATCCTCCAGTCTGAAGTCCTCCAGTCCTACACGTGTACACTGTTGCTCTTCTCTGCACTGTGGGGTGACCTCCTTGTTTTATAAACTGCCTATCATGGCGAGGAAGTTCTACTCACATCCAAAGCACCAACAAGAGCCCTGTGCTTCACTGTGCTGGTGTTAATTCTTTTCGGGACTAATGAAGCAGCTGCGGTAAAGCCAATATTTCTCTTTACGCTGAGGTTCATTTATTATGATACGGTGGCAGAGAGGACTGAGAGTTGGGTTTTCACAAGAGCGGCATTCTTTCCGAGTTTTAAGAGAAGCAGGGACAAGCAAATTCCGAACGTTAGCAATATGCTAATTAGGCACCCATAATCTCACTCCACGAAATTATCTAGTTGTGGCAAACTTAATTTTAGCAAACTATGGAAAATACTGGAGCAGAGTTTCATAGTGTTGATAAACAGTAACTCTTCACTGTTCCTACGGAGACGAGTGTGCTGAAAGCCGCTGATACTTGGCTTGGTTGGTTCAGGTTCCATGAACCAACTCAGTGGGAGCAGGCTAGGCAGCCTAAGCTCACTCTTAGGAAAGCTCCCAATGGAGCCACTAGAATTGTACTAAGTTCAAGCTAAAATTTGAGGGCAATTCCTTTTGAAAACACTCAAGCTTTTTCACTTTGACTTTGTAGTTTAGGGAGTCAAACAAGAACAAGACATGTTCCTAGTTTCAAGAAGTATCTATTATTTAGCACTTAGGAGGCTGAGGCAGGAGGATTTTAAGTTTGAGGCCAGCTTCTGCTACATCGACTGAGATTCTATAACCAAAATAAACAAATGAATACCACATTATTTCAGAGTTGGTGTATAGCAATATATGGGATATATATATATATATATATATATATATATATATATATATATATATATATATATATATATTTTGATTATACTGCATCTTTCAGTTTTTAGTTATAAATAAACTCACCTTATTTTTGCTTTGAAGATCTTGACCTCTGATAACCTTGGATTGATGCTAAGGTGTTCATCTTGGTAGAAGCAATCCACACATAATATATTTGGAAAAGCTATGAATTCAACTGATGTTATAATTATGTTATCTATAATAAACGTTGAGTTTAATCTACCAGCATATTGCTATAAAAATTAAGACTGCTTTGAGAGGAAAAGAGATTTTGGTGAAAAAAATTTTCAGTCTTCATCTGATGGCTTAAAAACACAAGCTTATTAATTCTTTTTATAAGTATTTCTCTGTACCCAGGATATCCTATCCTATACCAAAGATGTTATAGTCATTGTGACTAATAATGATTTAGCAATTATAGCCCACTTGAACGATCACCTCAGTAGAAATGTTGTTACAAACTTACCACAGACTGATGAAGTTGATTCATGGATTCTACTTACATTGGATTCTTAGAATCCTGTTTCACATTGGTAAGATGTTCAATATTTCAATCAGTTCAAAACCACACGTTAAAGTCTTTTAAAGTCAGCTTTCCAAGCCTACCTCTCACAGTCAGTTCTACCAGTGGTGCTCCAACTGAGAAACAGAAACCACAATAAGGATTTGTCTGTCTTAGCTTCTTCCCTGTTACTACAATTAGACACTCTGACAAAAGCAACTTAAGAGAGAAAGGGGTTTATTCTCACAGGTCAAAGTACACTTAATAATGGCAGGAGCTTATAGTAATTAGTCACATTATGTATGTCGTCAGAAGAACAGAGAAATGGATGTATGCTTACTAGTGTTTGGCCTTATTTTCTCCATTTTATTCAAATATCCCTTGTCCAGGAAATGATGTCACCTACAACTAAGACGTGTCTTACACTTTGATGAACATAATCAAGACATTCCCCTGTAGACATGCCCAGAAACCTTTCTCCCAGGTGATTCTAAAGTCCTTGAAATTGACAATTAATTCTAACCATCACAACCTCATATAAGTCATTTAAAACTAGATATAAGAATTCCCTGGGCAGGTGGTCCTGGGCTATCTGAAAGCTAGCTAGGTATAAGCCATAGAGCGAGCCAGCAAGCAGTGCTTCCCATGGTTTCTCTTAAGGTTCTACGTGAGGTCCTGCCTGACTTCTCTCAACAATGAGCTGTAACCTAGAAGCTGAAATATGTCCTTTCATCCCTAAGTTGCTTTTGGTCATGGTATTTTTCACAATAAAAAGGTGACTAGAAAGTGGTCTTTCAGCTGCAATGTGTTGATTTCAATAGCAAAGGAAGATCTCTGGATCTATTCAGGATGCTATAATACAAAGCCATAGACGGAGTAGCTTATAAACAGCACACATTTCTCATAGGTCTAGAAGCAGGAAGTCCAAGATCAAGGCAACTACAGAGTCAATATCTGGCGAAAGTCTGTTTCAGAGATAGTGCTTCCTTGTGGTGACCTTACATGGGAAAGGGGACAAGGCAGTTACCAAGGTTTCTTTGAAAGTACACTAACTTCATCATGTGGACTTCATCACAGTCCGCACTTTGCAAAGGTGGTGTGTGCTTCTCTTGTTCTTATTTAATGAGATTTGAGAGATGTTTCAGCATTCAGGAGAATTACATTTAAATCAGTTCACTAGTCCTATGTTGGCACCGGATGATTCTTCAATTAAAAAATCATTAGTTGGAAATCTTTTATCAAGATACTTGTGTGTTGGAAGCTAGAAGACTCCAAGTTTTGCAATAACTACAAAGGCAAAATGATTCCTACAAAGTCAGGGAGATGAGAAAATTAAGTGATGAGGAGCTCAGACAGTGTGCAAGACTCAATTTTGAAATTCTGAAATTCTGACTTGTAGGAACAATCTTTGATCAAGCTCTGGTTTTGGTAATTGGATTATATTGTGTACTGGAATGGAATGAAAGACCTGTGACTTTGTAGAATCTATTTGGCAGCACATTAGAATTATGAGCAGAGAGTTTATTTTTATGAGTTTTGCCTTGTAAAGTGTTTTGTGGCAAAGAGAATCTCGAAATTGAGGCAAAGAGACATTATCTATAAAGTATCTGATCTTGCGTGTGAGCACACTCCCTGAGGCCTAGAGCTGACACTCTCGTTCACTTTGGAGCATTTTCTCCATGCTAACTACATTCCCGAGCACCCACTACTCAGTGTATTTTTTCAATTATCATGACATGCATTACAGGGACGAATGAGCACACATCTAGTTCGAAATATTAGAAATTAGAAATATTAATTTGAAGAATATCTGAAAAATTACTAAGTAACAATAAGAAAAGTAAAAATATCTGGAAATAATGTTTAATGTATGATATTACTGGACATTTCCGGTGAGCCAGTAATAGTAGAGAGAGACATTGTGTATGATATTACTGGACATTTCCGGTGAGCCAGTAAGAGTAGAGAGAGACATTGTGCTATTTTTATTTTTAAGATATTTAACTAATATAAATAATTTTTATATTTTCCTTTAATCTATTTTATTTTATAAAGTGATTTTTGCAAAGAATTTCTGCCAAAAATATTCATAAGTCAACCAATTTAAACCAGGTACCCATTTTTTGGAGGTTTCCTTCTGTCTCTCTCTGTTTCTCAGGCTGGCCTTAAACCCAGGTATAACTCACAGAGGTTCTGTTTCTATTGAATTGTTTGAATTCATTCATCAACGCGCATTAAAAGCCAGTGTAGAAGGTAAGACATAGTCAAGGCCGGTCTTTACGGCTGATTTTCCTGCCTCCACCTTCTAGGTGCTGAGAATGAAAGAGTTGTTTAATGAATACTTGAAATATATAATTTTAATCAATGTAACATCCCTTATTGTTCTCAAAAATACCCTGCTATGGATCTTAGTGTGCTAAGGTTGTCACTATAAAAATCCTACTATAGACTTAAACACAGAACTTCATTTTCTCCCAGTTCTAGAAAATATGGAAGTCCAGCATTGGAGCAACAGCGAGGTCTGCTTCTGATTAGGGCTCTGTTCTTGGCTTTCTAATATCACAGTGCTACGGCGGGCTGGAGAGGGCAAAGACACAGAGCCTAGTCTTTCTGGTGTGTCTCATGAGGGCACTGATAGCATCAAGAGAGTGTCATCCCCATGATTACACACCACCTGCATCTGATGAGCTACCTCTGATGAGCCTCATCAAAAATCTTTACATGGGGTCGCAGCTTCAAAGGACAAAACTCAGTTCATTATACTTTTACTTAAGTCTGTAGCCCTATACCTAGGAATCATATAACCACAGAATAAGAAGAGACAACAGCTCCAGTGCCATGGAACTTCATATGCACAGCCCTTGTGTGTCCTTAACCACCAACATCCAGATTCTCAGCACGCAGATAAAAATGCTCATTTCCTTTTAACCTCTCCTTTCCAAGTGAAACTCTTTGTCCCTTTTCCCTCCTCTGTGAAGAATCTCTATGAACCTTCTCTTAGCCACTTCTCTGCTTTTTGAGGACACAATTCCTGCTCTCCGTCTTGCTAAGGAGCATGGGATTCTGTGAGGCTGCCCTAATGGCCTTTTGCTGGGCCTCTTCACTTTATCATTGCTAGCAACTCTCGTGCTTCTGTGTAGCAGGCTAGGGATGCCACCCAATGGTTTTCTGTGGTGGGAAGTAACCCCCAAACAACTTCAGGCTTTCGTTGTTTCTTCCCAGCCCTCCTTGCTCTCGCCTAACAAATGAGCAGCAGACTCTTTCCCGTGGCTCCATCACCATCTAAGGACCAGTCACATCCCCTCGTGAGTCTGCCTTCCAGAGTCAACTTCTTCTTTCTGGTAAAGAGCTAGCTCTCAAGCGATACTACATTATTTACATGGACGTAGTTTAAAATTTGATTATCATCTTCTACAAGATGCTTTTGGACTCCTCTGCCAAACAACTCACACGTAACAATCAGATGCCTTGGGTTTCAAGATGATTGTGGCTAATACAAGTTTAAAAATAACAATAATAATTCAGATGACTTCATTGTTTACTGCATCTACCCTTGTCTATGTAATGAAAGCCAGTGGCTCTGCGGGTGGAAGGCAGTGGCAACCGGGCTGTGAGGACAAACCCTTCGCTATTACCTCAAAAAATGTCCTGCCAAAAATGCAGGAATTTTAAGACTTTAAAAAAAAAGCTTTATAAATAATTTATTAGTTCCACTCTTTTATAGATGTTCTATGAAAAGTTGAGACCCAAATAGAGTTCATGCCTTGCTTTTAAGATGACAAGTAGCAGTGGACCACAGTGAAATTCAACTGCCTCAAGCCAGAATTCTTCCCCTTGATTGACAGTTACCTTCTCCTGGTTTTCAGGTTTTCTGAATTATTCTCAAAATATGTCTTCAAGAATTGGAGCTAGTTCTCTGAATATGGTAGATTCTTCTATATGACACATAATTCTCTCATGGCATTTCCTCTGTGTGTATGTGTGCATGTGCATGTGTGTGTGCGTGTGCGTGTGTGTGTGTCTGTGTATGTGTGTGTCTGTGTGTGTGTGTGTCTGTGTGTGTGTGTGTGTGAGAGAGAGAAAGAGAGAAAGAGAGAGAAAGAGAGAGAATAACTTTAGGTGACATTCACTTTTTTTTTTTGTAAGACAGAGTCTCTCATTTCCCCAGAACTTGCCAAGTACACTGGGTTGACTGGCTAGCAAGCCCCAGAGGTCCACCTACCTCCATCACAAGCATATACTGAGTATCTGACATTTTTTTTTCTTATTCTGAGAACTAAACACGGGTCCTGCTGCTTGTGTAGCAAGCACTTTCCCGACAAAGTTTTCCCCCAGACCTTTGCACTCAAACTGTGACTGGTCTATCCTCAGTGTGGACCTGTCCCAAGCATGTGGACTATCCTGGCATTCCTGCCCAGCCAGGGCTTCACTCCTGGATCATGCATTTCATTTGTGAACTTGCATTCAATCTGCAGAGACTGGCATGTCAGAGAATAGAGTTGCTTTAATAATTCATACTGCTGGGGGGGGCACCAGAACGATTTATGCTGTAAACAACAAAACCTTTTCTGATGCAATCTAAATCTTAACTGCTTATTACAAATACCTTTCTCACAGAATTGGATCAAGTTTCATCCTCAAGATTTTTCTGTTAAGTACAGTCTTTAGATGCTTCTGAGCAAACATATCTTTTAGCACTGACACAACAGGATATTCAGCTGTCCTGTGCACATCTTTGAGTCTTGGCAGAACTACAGGAATCACGTCAGAGCTTTGGGGAAAACTGTCCTAGAACTACCTTATAATAATGTCAATACCGAACCTGTAAAAGTCATATTGATTCCAGTCTGATCACGTGCTTCAACTTCCCTACTCTCAATATTCACTAAAACCCCATCAAACAATCAGATCTTGGTTCACAGAAAATCAGCACCAGCAGCTCCAAGCAAACTCTTCCATTTGCACAAACTCTTAGTCGAACAAGGCAAAGTCAATAAATAAATCTATTAAGGATATCATAATTTCATGTTATTTAACATATGGAAGTGCAAAAATGAGGAATAACTGGAAATATGTTGCAAAAGTATGATGATTTCTATAATTACTTCCTGCCATGCTTCATCTCAGAAATGCAGGGCACTTTGCTTCACAAAAACGACACGTTGTATATGAACCAGGGCGCAAGCCCACCAGCTCTATTGAGCAACCAGCTGTGTGCTGGTAAAAGGCCTCCAAGTCCTTAGCCCACCCACCAACTAGTGGACGAAGTGCATGGAGCTCGTGCCACTGGGTCAAACAGAATTTTCTTTTCTAAACAGACCTCACCAAGTGGGGTCTTCAAGTGTTCAATACATGTATTTATTACAGAGGTATTGATTTTGAGTTTTTACTTCTCTTCTCCTCTCTGTCTATGTCTCTGTGTGTGTGTGTCTCTCTCTCTTTCTCCTTCCTTTCCTCTATTCCTCTCTCTCTCCCTCTGCGAATTTTGTGGGTTCTTTCCCAACACAATTAAGCAAAGTAGAGAAATAGTAACAATGACCACCCTTTACTTGCGCAGTCCTTTTTCCAACTTTGACATGTTTATTTTTCTTCTGATGCTGATTACAGCCCTCTGGGGAACAGAAGGCTTGTAGGGAGACCTGTGCCTTCAATATGCAAATGACTAGAACAAGCCCACGCAGCTTATAGATGACTGAGCCTGGATTATTATGGAGGTTTTCTAACTCTCAGATCTTTCTCTGCTTTTCCATTAAAGGGAAGTAGTTATATGTTCTTTGGGTGTTATCCCTGCTGTGGAATCACAGTATTAAATCAATTATCACAAGAAGCTTACCCATTGTCTCAGGGAAACAGGATGCTAATAAGACCCCCCCCCCCCAGTGTTCTTAGGTTTTCCAGTTGCATGTTTCAGCACCTACCTGGCATGACATGAATGAGCTCAGACTTGGCAAGTGCAAAATTAAATCATCCTCTCCCTCCAAGAAACCTGTTTCCTGGGTCTCACCAAGACACCCTCGCTTGCCAAGGTGTCCCTTGGCTAGTGATGAGCTGCAAGGGGAAGCACTGATGTTGATGAGCAATAACGCCCTGAGTGGGCTGGTCCCACTAGCGACAGGGATGCAACACTGACCTGCCACCTTGCTTCTATGTCTGTGATTTTGTCTTAGCCCTTCTTTACTCCTTCTGCGGCCCTGCATGCAGGTCCCTTCATCCTCCAACCCCTCCTGCCATCAAAGCAGTAATTTACCGTGACAGCTTCTCCTTTAGTTTGGATCCAGGAACCCTGCTTGGCAGATCATTCCACTGTGCCAACCTCTTCTGTTGGCTCATGAATGAGATACTCAGGAGTTAGACTGATTTCCTGGTAGGCAGACAGATATGAGAGATGCCATGGCTAGATAATAAAGGTGGTAAACTTCCAAGATGGCTGGCTTCTTCCTCACCCTCCTGACCTGAGACAAAGGCTTGGTTGCTTAAGAAAAAGGCCTTCTGGGCTTTTGTCTCCAAAAAGAGGCCAGAGGGACTGGCTCATCGAGTTCAAGGCTGGATCAGGACTCAGTACAACAACACTTGTGGGCCACCTCTTCAAAGGGACCAACCCTAAGTTGGGGAAGGAAAATTCTTCAGAAACTTAAGAAACCACTCAACCAAAACAACAGCAACAATAACAACAACAACAACCCTTGAAAAGAGACTGGATTTTTGACTTCTCAAGTCCTCCTCTGCTTTCTCTCTGTGTCTGCTGCATGTGTGAGTGTCCTCGCCCCCAATAAACGCCTTTCCTCAGCTGCTGATTCTGCCTGCTGCTGCCTGCAGTGTTTGAGGTTTCTCCACTACCTGTTGTCCTTAAGATTTTTCCTGCCTTTTAATTCTTTAACTGGTAGAGAAAATAAACCCAATCGAGACCCCTAGACTGTATCAAAGAGGATAACAGCAAACTGGGCCCCATTCTCCCTCCCACACTCAAGCGGCTCACTAAGGTAGCTGATCCCACCATCTCCTTCTCTCCAACCCTCATCCTCTGCCCAGAATCTTCTAAGGCACAGATATAAGCACAGCCTGCTTTCACTTCATGTTATAAGAAAAAGAATGCAGAAATGGGTGGTTTTCAGGAGAAACAATCATTTTAATAACTATGTGCATCGTCTGCATTTAGGGAAAATAAAACACTTTTCTGTATTCTCTGGGTCTCTTCCAGATCCAGGCCGCGCCCACCTCCTGTGGACAATAAGAGTTCCTTCCTTTCTTGCCTGTCATCTCTCCTTTCTTTCCCACCTCTAGCATGGCACCTTGGCATGCTGAGTGTTTGAAGTGGAAGGAAAGTGCCTAGAGGGTCTCCACTGTCCCCTGACCTTCTCTCCTGATGTAGCTCATGGAAAGGAAATTCCTGTCACCGTTTCTTTCCTAAAACAGACCATAAAATCTAGAAGAGCCCTCTTTGAACTTCTCCCTTCCTTCTCTGTTTTGGACACTCAAGCCACAGGTGTCCTACTCTGTGCCTAAGAGGAAGGGGTATTTTATAGAAAGGCCATGAGGAATTGAAATGACCAGGTCTTGCTATGCTTTCCTCCAGATTGTTGCAGTTAGATCACACTCTTTTTCAAAACACATACTTCTGTCTGTCCATGAACATCCACAGATTTTCCCCAGTTGCTACTGGGGAAGGTTCCCACAGCACATAAAATATTTACTAAACTAATGCATATTTTCTCATGTTATTCTTTTTTTTTTTTTTTTTTTTAGGGAATGTCAGCTATAAACCACATGGTGCTTTCTCCCCTGTAAGTGAATGACTAGAGAACTAGATAAGTTGATACTTGGAAAAAAGATAATCAATATTGTCAAATAAATACATGAATTAATGAAAAGATAGGCCATGAAAGAGTACAGGAGGAATATATGGGAGGGTTTCGAGGGAAGAAGAGAAGAGAGAAATGATGTAACTATACTATAATCTCAAAAAATGAAAAATAATAATAATTAAAGAACTTTGTTTACACTGAATACCTTCCCCTGTCCTTCAGCCCCTCTTACAAACCACCTTCAAGTACAACTGAAAAGGAAAAATAAACAGATTGTTTTACTCCTCATACATCTTCTCTGACTATTCTTTTCTTCTTTGTTTCTGAAAAGCTATGCTCATTGCTGTCCCCCAAACAGACCAGATACCCCTTACAATCACCTTAGGCTGTAGAGATTTGTCTTCAGTGCCCAATTGGCTAATTCACCTCCTTGAGGGTGGTTGACCCTTTTCCATGATACCTACCTTTATAGAGTGTGGTCCTGTGGAAAAAGTTAGCACACTCGTAGGTACATCCTTGACTGGGCTACTGGGACTCCAGCGTCCATCACTTCCTCCCCAGATACCGTAAAGTAAGCAATGTCACCATATTCTCCTGCTTCAGTGCTCACAGCCACTAATGGGAACTAATTGTCTCTGGGTTGACTTATCTTGAACCAGAGCAGTTGTGATCACCAGTAGGAGACCCTCTTGACCTCAGGCCTATTAGTGTTACCTCTTGGAGGGAGGGAGAGACTCAGCAGGCTCACAAGTCCCCTCTTCTTCCAGGGGTTACTTAAGTGATAAACAATTCCTGGGAATTAAGGGGAGACTCTGGTGGTGTAGTGGCCCATACATTGCCTGGTGGGACCTGTGAGAGGTGTAGTTTTCATGACTATATCTAGCTGTGGGTAGAACTCTTTATTATAATAGTTTGCCGGTTTGTAAGTTTCCCAAGGGATTTCTGAATGGTGTCACTGCCCTTATTCCTCTAAATAATGCAGTAAATGTATTGGTTTACCAAGCCAGACTTGGGTTGAAACTTTTCGATAAGCAATTGCTACCTTCTCTATCTGGGGTGAATAAACATTTCCTTCCATCTCCCCAGGAAAAGTCTGTGACACACTACAGGCTCAGAACAATGGGCTCAAGAGACCATGGGCTAAGACCTCTGAGACTGTGACCAAAATGAGTCTTTCCCCCATGTAAGTGGGTGTTCTTAAATAGTTGATGGCAGCAACAGAAAGGCACCTGACACCAGCCTCCCAACACACACACACACACACACACACACACACACACACACACACACACACAGGATGGGTGAGGAGAATGAGAGGGAGAGATCCTGTGCACCATGGGAGTTATGACAAGGGAAACCTGATGATCTTATTATCATATTGTTGTCAGTTCACACAGTAGGATCCTTCTGACCTGCTGAAACTCAAGAGATATGGTGTAGTCATGAAGATAGGGATTGACAGAAGATATAAGAACACCAGGTAGGGTCCTTCCAGGCTTAATCAGGGAAGTCCTTTTTTCCCAAGAACTAAAGACTTGAGTGAGTATCTAGTTGAAGAACAGGGTAGGAGCCCCCTTGAATTGCTATCCTGCTGTTTACGACCTCCAGCCTGACTAGCTGTGTTCCTGTGATAGGTAGTTTTTGTTTTAAATACTAACCATGAGAAGGGGGTCTGTGCACTAACCCAGAATTATTGTCAGGACTCAGAGGGTGATCAAAGCAAGGGGGGCTTTGAGACAGAGATGAGACCTGGAATGCAACAACAGCAAGCATCAGAGAGTTCAAGGAATGGGCGGAGAGGCTGAGCAGGTGGGTGATCAGTGTGAATACCCACACGAGAACTATCTCTGCAGATGCTTTGGTGTCTTTCTGTAGCATGGCCTAAGTGTATGAGGGTGCCAGTGGAAGGAATGGAACCTCTAAGTGAGATGACTTCAGTGGGAGGTACCTGATCACAAAGATTTTTTTCCTCTCACTGCAGCAGGGTCAAGTACATTCAGAACCTATGAAGAGAAGAGCTTCCTAGTGAGCATCCTGATGAAGATTCCAGCTACTGGAGTGGGGGTGGGGTGAGGAACCCTGCCCACTCCTCTCTAGTGAAGGATGACTGAGGCTCACTGAGTCTTTGTTTGTCTCATCAAGGAGCATCTCTTTGTCATGCCCTTTCCTTGAGCCAAATTCTCCCAGAGGAACTTTAGACATCTTGTTCTTTGTTCCCTCTTAGCCTGTCCTTATTTTCCTTCGGTGCCTGGCAGAAAGCGTGGCTAATCTGGGTGACCATTAATGATGACAGTTAATGCTGTGGTAACCAAGCAGAGAGGAAAGGAGTGAAAAGAGGCAGGTGATTAATGAAAAGCAGCTGGCATCTTGCAATGAAACCTCTAGAATGTTGAACATTAGAAAGGAAGAAGCCTAGGGCGGAAATGAAGTTCAGGATACAGGGCTGTCAGAGGCCTTCCTTATTGCTCCAGATAAGTTAAAAACAGTTTGCGATAGTACGGAACATCACTTCGTATTCCCATCAAAGTAAGGAGACCATACCTTCTCAAGCTGAACCGTGCAAACCCAGTTGGGCAGTGGGGTTTCGCAGCCATGGCTGCCACTAAAAACCAGAGATGATTTTAACAGCTGTTCTCACAAAATGGTTTCAACACTAGGGGACTGGGGAAAAAAAGCTAGAGCTGAAAAATGGAATATATATTCTCTTTAGAATAAAAGGAAATGACTAGAAGCCCTTTAATGAATGCCACAGCTTACTAGAAAGGCAGGTTTAAAGAATAAGGAAACACACGTAAGAGCCCAAATTGAAAACAGGTGCTAGAGTCATCTCAGGGAGCCATAGAAAGTCAGAAGTGGAGGGTACCCAGGGGTACGGCATCCAATTCCCACACCTGATGTTTCAGGAAACCCAGGTCACCAGAAGCGAAGTGACTTTTCAGTGCCACACACAGTTAGTGTCAGATTAATCTCTCCTAATTCAACAGCTAGTCTTCTAGGACCTGAATACTTCTGGCCCAAGTTAATACAAGTAACCTCTGCTTCATTTTACAAGAACTATCATAAAGTTGAATTTTAAATAATCACACCCTTCTATTCCTTCTGTTATCTCATCTTCTAACACCTCGTTTGACCTGTTTCAAGCATGCTGATGAACTTAGTATCTTATGGGGTTCTAAGCTTTGGGGGCCCTTGCTAGTTTTTCTTCATTTTAGTATTTTCCTCCTATAGCTACAACATGAGTATTCAACTTGGATACTGAAATTCGTCTTAGCGTATCAGTAGTTTCTTACCTATACCATTTGCTTCTCGTGATTTCCTTTCTATTATCAGTCTTAAACATTGGGAAGAATCATTGTGTTATTTACTGATTCCAAAATTGTTAATATTTTTTCAAACTCCCAAAGCAAATATAACCTTTTAGACTAGTAGTCTCCATCATCCAACACACCTTTGGCTTGTTTTCAGGAAGAGTGGCCACTACTGACTAATATGAGTGACCAGAGTTTCCCATATCCTCACTGTTTCGGAAATAAACCACGCACACCCCTTCTGCACACAGCCACGTTAGACATGTGGTCCCTAACAGAAAAGCTTTCCCACTTTTCCGTCTACCTTCATATCTTGTCTGTTTTTACAAAGTCCAGCAAAAACAGAAGATACAGACTTCTGGTTATTCTACTTAATGTATGTTTTCCACTTCTCTAGATCCTGGAGTATGTAATGTTGTGAGCTTTTGAACTTTCCATACGGCTATGAATTACAAAAAACCTTCCGGTACCTCTTCAGCCTCCAACTGAACTGATACTATCCTTTGATGTCCTTCTCATATGTATGTCCACCATATGTATGTCCACCATACAACAGACCTAGGAACATCCTGCCCGAAGTGAATGAGGTGGGGATGGAGGGGCACGCAGAGGAGGCTGCTCAAAACAGAGTCCAGGCTGTCCCCAAGACCCGTGTCCCCAAGCTGGTGGCAATCCACTGAATCTGTCAGCCGTTGAAACAGTCGGTCATCTAACCAACAAGCATTATTGGGGCATCTCTTGTGTCCCCAGTATTTTAGGGGAGTAGTTGTGGAGTCTGTTTGCCAGGAGAAAGCTGTTTCTGCCTCTGCCCATCGCTTTACGTGCAGAACGTTTTTCACTTTCACAGCTGACAAGTTAGAAATGGACTCTGTTTCCACTTCCTGGCTGAAGACTGGCTGTCTTCTTTGGCTTCCCTGCTCTCTGAAAAACTAAAACAAACTTTAACCCCCACTGAGCCCCCTTAACTGCAATCTAACCAATGGCCCCGCCACTGTGCTGTGCCCTATCCACAGAAACTGTTGGACTTATTCTTCACCCAATCACGGCTATATTTAAACACCTGACTCAGTTTTTCTGATTTGAATCACAAAAATTATCAACCTAGTTAGTGGGGTTTTTTTTTACATCCTGGTGTTACTGCTAAATTTACCCAGAACTCTCTACTCTTAGGATTCATTCTGAGTATTTAATCAAACTCAGTAGGGCTGGAGATAAGGCCCAGCAGTTAGGGGCCCTTGCTGCTCTTCCTGAATGCTGGAGTTTGGTTCTTATTTGGTTCCTACCATTCATGTCAGGCAGCTTATGATCATCTGTAGCTACAGCTCCAGGGACTCCAATGCCCACTTCTAACCTCTGTGGGCACCTGCACATGCATGGTATGCATTCACACAAACATACATACAAATAAATAAAATAAATAAATCTTAAGAAAACCTCCCTTTTAACATCTATCAATACTGTTTTCCCGTCTATCAATGGTGCTGATGATAACAATAATGCCCAGTGTTAACTCAGTAATGATTCCATATTAGACCCTGCTGGGTGCTCTATGAGCAGCATCAACTCAATCCTTACAAGGACCCTGTGAAACAGACCCTGCTATCATCTTTTTCATGAGTGATGAAATTGATGCTCACGGAGAATCCATTTGCTTAATTGCTCCCTGACCAGGGCCATCTCAAACCTCAAGCCAAATGCCAGTTTAAGTCATCTTTCCCTACTCACTGCTACTACCAATTAATCTTCCCCTTCCCATGTGTAGCTTCATTTCATAACCATATCTTTGAGGTTGGTAGATGGCTCAGTGAGTAAAGGTATGTGATATGTAAGCCCAGTGTACCCGAGTTTGATCTCTAGAACCCACTTAAAGGTAGAAGGTGAGAACTGACTATATAGAGTTGTCTTCTGACCTCTACATGTGTACATGCGGAACCCCCAATACACTGCATGTATGTGTGCACACATATGTACCACCCCCAAAACAGCAGTATCTGTTTTCCTCGGAAATCTCACTATAGTCTTCCTTTTTTATTTTTCTGTATTTTGTATGAATGGGTGCTTTGCCTGCATGTATGTGTACCACGTGTACTGAGAACCTGGTCTTCTATAAGAGCACCAAGTGCTCTAACCACTGAGCCATCTCTCTAGCCCCCATTACTGTATTTTCTTTAAATTTAATAATCTATAGTTATGTAGTCTATATAGCTTATTGGTGGCACACTTAGCTAGCATTCATGAGGGCCAGCAGTACAAGGAATCAATTAAATGTAATAAACTTGTGCTCACGCACACCATGGAAAATCTACTTCCGCTATGCCTGCATTCTGGAATATTTAGATTATGGCTTACTTTGAAATTTAGCAAATAGAATAGAATGTAAAAATCATATTTCTAACACTGAAACTACATTAGAACTCCAGCTTAAACTATACTACAGAGCTATTTATCCAGTTACTATGTTGTGAGATCATGCGTCTATCAATTACCTACAAATCCTGTAACCATGAATGACCCACCAGGCAGTGTAACTGGAGCTGGGAAGCAGTCAGAGCCACCCATCCGCCCTCCACATGGGGTCCCTAGGGACTGATAATAACAGTCCCTGTGATCATGAAGGAGCTGAAAGAGATGACATATTTAGGGGCTGGAGAAACAGCTTAGTAGTTAAGAGGTTTGCTGCTCTCAAAGTGGACTTGGGTTCAGTTTCCAGCACCTGAATGGTGCCTTGCAACCTTCGCTAACTACAGTTTCAGGGGATCTGATGCTCTTTTTCTGGCCTCCCCAGGAACCAGGCACACACATGGTGCACATACATGCATGCAGGTGAAACACCTATACACATAAGATAAAAATAAATAAAGCTTTAAAAACAAAAAGAGACAACACCTTGAAAATTAGACCAAAGAGACCAATTATCATTTATCTGATTTTGTCTACCTTTTCTCTAGGCTTCTAGCTCTCCTTGATCAGTGTAAATAACTTAGTCTTCAAAGTGACTCCCACACGTAGGGATACCAAGAGGAATCAGAAAGACCCAAAGAGAAAACTCTAAAACGAAGTTCGCCAAAGGAATATTATTACAGCAAACTGAATGGGCAGCAGCTCAGAGTGAAGGAGGAATCCCAGCAGCCACGCCACCCTTTCAGAGCTCACGGTACAAAGTGTTCAGTGGTGAGCATGCAGCAGATGTTGCTGACAGTGCTGTTTCTCCAGCATTTTTGGCACCTGTCCTGACACATGGGGAGACAGAATGAGGATCCTGACTACCAAATCCTACCTCTCTGTGGAGTTTCTTAATTATTTATGCAAGATGCAAGAGGATGCCCAGGGCAAAAGCACACTTCCTTGCAAAACTCATTTATTCCTTCCCATTCATTGCTCTGAGAGCCTTAGATGATTCATCTCCTGTGTTGTGATCTGGGAGGACCTAATGCTTGCTCTTCACTATCTTTGAGCACAAAACTGAAAGGAGCAACACTCCTTCGGTGTACTCCCCTTTCCAGTAGAGTTCAGAAGCTAATTTAAAGCCATGTTTTCTCATCGATGAGTGTTCATCATTTTATAACTGGCATGCCAGTGTTCCTCAGATTCCTCTATTTAAAGTTCTTGAACGTGGATATGTTCTCTCTCTCTCACCCCTTTTTCACACTTCCACTGAAAGCGTAACTAGCTCTATTCAGAACTCCAGAAAGGACAATGTGGTTTTGTACTTCACAACAGCAACTGCTCTGTTCATAAGGAACAGCTTTTCTATGGATTCAGGACAAAAATACCTATCCCCAGCCCCCATCTCCTCCTCACTTATTCTCATAAGTCTCAATAAGACGCATCTTTTTCCATATATCTCCACACCACAAGGAGAAGAGAAAACTTTGGTCTCGGTTAAAGGAATAAAGCACTTGTTTCTGGAGAAAGAGCAAGGAGGAACTAAACACTGGTGAAATAATGTACTCAGGCACATTGCCCGGCCTCTTCATGCTTTTCACAAAAGGACCCAGGGAAAAAAGGAAACTTCCAGTCCCGGATCCTCTGAGTGATGGCTACAAAGAGTCACAACAGTGGTGAGTTAATGCTGGTTTCCCACAGCGTTAACCAGGCATGGCCCACAGCTCCCGGCCCTTTGCAAGGGCTAATTCAGAACCCTGAAAGGCCCAACATGAGGTTTGCAATTTTGTTTATCACACACAGCCAGTCCTGAAATGGTCTTAGCCCACCTGGACTGAGGAAATTAGGGAGATCTTTGTCCTTTAGTAGAGGTTTTCATTCCACATGGGGGAGGGAGGGAAGGGGAATATCACCATAGTCAGTTACAAAACTAAAGAGTTCTGTTTCATTAGCTAGTTAATAAGACTCCTTTCCACTAAAAGTTTTAGCATCTACATTCAGTAACTGCTAGTCATGTGAGCCATCGATTTTGAGCCATTGTCCAACAATTTTAAACATATCAAATTAATGCTTTAAAAAATTAAGATGCTGGAAATCGAACCCGAAGTTTTGTGCATGCTAGGCAAGTACTCTCCACTGAGACATGCTCTTAGGTTCTACATTGCCTTTTAATAACTATGATTTGACTGGAGGAGAAACCTTTTGACACATAGGGTCTTAAGAATGAGTTCAAGAAAATGGCAGTGAGGATGTCAGGCATTAGGCTGGGTTATTTGCTTTAAAAGCTGCTTTTGTTTTAAAGCAGGGTTGCAATGCGTACTTACATGAGGATGGAGTGATGTAACAGTGAATTACACATAAATGTTACTGAAGAACAAAACAACCTAAGGGCTCTAGATGATACATTTATTTATGCATTTGTTTTGTGTCTGAAGAATATCTGAAGAATCTCTACAGGCTCATTTGATTCCCTGATGTGCAGTGCTGTTAGATTACTGTGGCATGTCTTTGAGGGTTACGATCTAACCTTATTTCCAGCAAAGGTTTCTCATTCCTGAACATCTAAGATGTGAAGGACTCCACCTCCAGATCCTGCTGCCATGGATGGAGCTGGGGAACATTTCTGAAGCTATGCGCTCCCCACCATAACAAACTGAAAACCTCCAAAACCATGAGCCCAAATCAATCTTCCTTGCCTTAAGTGTATTCTATCAAGCACTGTGTTACAATGAGTAATAAAGTTACTAATATAACATTTATGTTATTATTAAACATTTTCACTGAGCCAGTCATATATAAATTCAAACGTATCATTGTTTTAAAACTTTTGTAGTCCATGTAAGGAGTAAAGTTACTAATATAACATTCATTTTATTATTAAGCATTTTGGTTGCGCTAGCCGAATATAAGCCAAAATGTATCATTGCTTTTAAACTTTTGCACATTCCCTTTGAACAGCTTTCACAGGCGTGCCACTATAGACTGCAATTGTCACCAACAGGGCACTCTATGAAGCCACTGCTGTCATAACACAGGTGCGAAACTCCATGGCTTCCTTATGAGGAAACACAAGTTCCAAAGGTACGTGAGGGCACTAGATGACGTCATTTCTTCCTAATACTGAAAAGTTCCATATTCTGGCTTCTTTTCATATCACATAAACCTTTTACTGATAGTTAAAGATCACACAAGAAGTTAGTTACCAAGTTCTAGATATTTTTAGATGCTTTTTATCTATAAAAGGAGTTAACATCACCAACTATTTTTTAACTAGTCCTAAGGATTAAGTTAGAGTGCTTAGCTGAGTGAGGAGGGTAGAGCAAACACAATAAATTCTTGCTTATGTTATTAGTCACGTACTACTCAATCTCCCAAATGGTGACTCAGATGAGCAAACAAGAAAAAGACTCTTAAACAAAATAGAATGGAGCAAAGAATCCTTCTGAAGGACTCCCGCTGTTTATTAGATGTTTTCACATTTAAAAAAAAAATGCAGCCTAGTCCTGGAGTTCTTTGTGAGATGCCTTGGTGAAAACAATAAAAGCAGAATAGTGGAATTGTTGGAGAATTTAAGATAAAAAGAAGAGGTACAGAGGCAGGAGATGCAAAGTCAGAGGTGCACCCGAGAGACAGTCGTCACATTTAACAGTGACAGATACTAGCCAAGGAGCAAGGAGTCTAAAGAAAGAACAATCCTTCACCCAGGACATTATAAAGCCCATGAGACAAGAAATAAAGACAAAAGGGCAAACTACTCATATCATGAGGGCAGAACCCTTTCAGTGGGGTTAATGACCTTTTAAATGAGCTGTAGAGGGTTCCTTCCCCTTTGACTACCTGATGGCAAAGTTGATGGATATATCATCTATGAACCAGAAAGCAGATCTTCGACAGATACCAAGTCTCTGGAGCCTGGTTCTTTGATAAATCAACTTCTAGAGCTGTAAGAAATAAGTGTCTATTGTTCATGAGCGTCTTAGCTTATGGAACTTTGCTTAGCTGTTAGCAAACTATGATACTTTGTAAAAATCAATTATGTTTTCAGCACACAATGGCACAAAGTAATCATTCCCGTTCCCCAAAAGAGGAAAGAGAGCATAGCAAGGAAAGATTCAATGAAAGAAAAACCGAATTGCATCAGGTCAAATAGCAAAACCTGCAGCTCCATGTCTGGCACTCATCATCTAGGACTCATAATGAAATTATCTGGGCACCAAAGAGATTAGGTAATGCAACTCTTCTAGCTCTGTGGCCTGCAACATATATAGCCTCTCCCTTAATAAGAGTCTCCCCTTCATGCATGCAGCTTTCCTTGGCAGGCATGCCATCATTCTAGCATCTCCAACATCCTGAGGTCTCCATGGAAACTTGAGCTTCATCTTCACAGCTTCACTAAATGGCCGATCAGGACCTGCTGGCAGGAACTCCAACTCTGCCTCACTCTGTCTGACCTCAGTGCTTCTTGGGAATTAAGGTGCAAGACTATATGACCACTGCCCCCATGTCTTTATCGTTCATACCTTCAAAAGCAGTGGTATTTGGATGCTGCTATTAAGTTTTGATGCCAGGTCTGTGGGCCGCAGTTGCAACAGCCTCTGCCTGCTGATCCTGGGGAAACACTTCCCCAGTTGCTTTCTAGGAACAGGAACTATTTCAACATTGTGAGTTTAGGTTTTGTCCTTTGAAATGAATTTGCAATTTTTATAAGTTTGAGGCTTTAATGGGTGGAGTCTTGACTTCAGGGTACCTTTCTTTTTTTAAAAAAAATAATACTTTCATTAATAATTTGAGTTTCATACAATGCATCTGAATAAAACCCTTTTCCCATTCCTCTCCGTTCCACCCTCTGGTCCTTTGCTCTCAAATTAATTAATTAATTAATTAAAAGAAAAGAAAATTAAGTCTAGTTAGTATGACCATGGATCATGGTCAGGAACCCCATGTTTCTGGAGGCATTGGGCTGCTCTGATGATGGACATTCACCTTGCTGTTACTAGCCTAAGACCAAGCATAAAGAAGTTCAACCTGAAGTTGGGCCTCACTTCCCAAGCCTGCCAGGCTCCAGCAGGCACCCAGACAGCACCCAGGTGCTCTGATACTGAGCAGGCACCCTGATATCCTGCAAGCATCAGGGAATCCTGCAGGCCCCCGGACATCCCCCAGGTACCCAGACATTCCACAGACACCAGGGCTTCCTGCAGGCACCAAGACATTCTTCAGGCATCAGGACTCCCACAGGCACTCTGGCATCCTGTAGGTGCCCAGACATCCCACAGGTGATGGAAATCCCACAGGCATCAAGATATCCTGTGGCTACCAGAGCATTCCTCAGATGCCTGGACATCCTGCTGGCACCAGGACTTCCCACAGGCACCAGGGACTCCTGCAGGCACCTGGACATTCTGCAGGCACTCAGCTTTCCCACAGGCACCTATACACCCTGCAGGCACCAGGACCTCCCACTGGCATCAGGACTTCCTTCGGGCACCAGGGCATCCTGCAGGTGCCAGGACTTCCTGTGGTCACCAGAGAATCCCACAGACACCTAGGCACCCAGAAGTCATGCATGTCCCCAGACTCCAGGCAAGCACCAAACTTCATGCAGACTCTGAACAGCCCACCAGAACAAGTGGCCCATTAAGCCAGGATCAAGCACTGGGTGAACTCTGACAATGTCAGCTATGCAGACAGATCTCTAATTGTCCTGGTCCACATGAGCATTTTGATGTTTCTAAGACCCTCCCTCTCAAAAGGAGGAGACTAGATCCCTAATATGGAATATTGTTCAGCTGGGACATCTTGCTGTTGCTCAGGATCCGGGTGGTCCTGAGGTTCCGCAGAGCTGTTGGGGTCAGGACTTGATGGAGCTCCTATTGTTGCATGCCCCCCTTATCACACTTACCATCGTCCACCCTGCTGCCTTGGCCTTTGTGCTTGCAGCCCTTGGGTAGCGCCACAGTCCTTACTCTCCCCCACCCTATCAGGGAGAGTAATACAGCAGTAGCAGCTGTAGCCGTGGGCACAGAGGATTTGGCCTAGCAGGCAATGAAGAGGCCAGGAGGGTCTGTTGATAAGCAGATGACTGATCCCTTGTACGGATACTCAGTCCAGGAGATGAGACACTCTTCAGCTGGGCTATCCTCTTGTTGCTCAGGAGAAGGGTTATCCTGTGGTTCAGCACCTAGTTTGGGGGCAGAACCTGGTCCAGGTGAAGGCTGCTGCATCCTGCCCTCATCTCATTTGTGCCTGCAGCCCGCGGTCGCACCACATCACACGCTCGCCCCCACCCATCAGGGAGAGCAATTCCAGTGGTGGAGAGAGGCCAGGATGGTCTGGTGGCAGTCTGAGGACCTGTCCTTTGTCCATCCTGGGTATACACCTACGCCTGTCCCTTCCTCCAGCCATGTGTCTCCTAGCAGCACTTGCTGCCGTTCCCCTGTCTACCCAGTCACTGGGTCTGCCTCTCTTCACAGTGTGCACGCTCCATTCTCAGAGTGGCAGCTCTAGCTGGCAGGTTGCAGTAGGCCAGCCATGTTGTGGCCTCAGCTTCATGGTATCCCAAGCACCCTTTCGTCTCAGGGATGCCTAGCTCCCTTGTCCTCCATCCTGTTTGTGATTGTGTCTCCAGTTCAGTGTTCTCCGCGCAGGCTGAGTCTGCGGGCTGCCTCTGCCATCTTTCCTTTCCACTCACAGCCAGCTGACCTTCTAGTTGTTACTGACCCTGTGTTTTTCCAACTATTTTTAATTTACAAAGTTCTGCCCACCTGACCAGGCACCAGTGTAGTTCTCCTGGTCCATGAATTTGTGAGGAGCCAGAGGTGACCCGAGTCGGGCAATATGCAGCAGCCAGAGCTCTGTTGGATTTTGCTTACTGCCCCATCACCATCCTGCATTCCGTCCATGGCTCTGATCTTCCAACCTAGACATCCAGCACAGCCTGCCTCCGCCATGTCTCAGACAGCACTTGTGTGTTGAGTGGGGCCTCTGGATTGTCAGATAGCTATGGTTCGGGCAGGTCCATTCCCTGTTTCTCTCTGTTACAGTTTCTGCCCCGCCTCTCCATTCCTGACTCTCCTCCTAGCTCCTTCCTTCATGCTGTGGGCAAGACCCATGGGCAGAACCTGTGGGCCGAGTGGGAGCCCCTACCTTGCAGACAGTGATGGGGCACCAAGAGCCTGCCTAACGAGGAGTTCCTCTACCAGACTCTCCTCCCATCTCCCCTCTTCCATGCTGCAGGTCAAAAACGCCATCCCATTCTGCCATGTTTCCTCCTAGGCTCACAGTTCAAGGTTCCTCCAGATCTGTCACCACAGCTGGTGTCTTTCCAACCACTCTGGGATCTCATAGTTCTCCTCGCTGAATCCGGTGCCAGTGTAGCATCTCCCATTCCACGAGCATTTGAGCGGCTGGGGTGCCTTGAGTGGGGGTGGCAAGGCAGCTCCTAGAGTCCTGACAGACTCTGCTCGCTGCCGGGATGCCATCTTTGTCTCTTCTAGGTTAACTTCCTTATTGTTTGGACTAACGCAGAGCAGAAAGTTTCTCTTTCATGGCACCAATTCCATAGGACTTGTCATCTTCACCCTCCCTCTTCTTAATTCTAAGTTTATTCCTATAGCCTTCTTTATTAAAACACATTTTTGTCTCATTCTGCTCAACTCTTCACTCCTTTTCACTGTAGACCCGATTGAATGCAGTAAACAGTAGCGGTGCCACAGTCTGGATGCTCGCGTGTCTTGAAACTCCCTCTACCAGAAGAATGAGTCCACTACTTTTCAATTTAGCCTTATATAAGCTCTTGGGACACAGGCAGAAGGCAGGCATATTATTTGCCCCAACAGAACCAGAAAAGACTCTAACCCAGTTCACAATGAGTTCTTATTCCCATTTGGAACCTCACAAGCTGAGTCTTGACTGTCTGTGTTTCAATAAGCACCTTTATTTTCTAAGATCCACTCCAATGGAGCATTAATGTAGCATTTACGGACTTTCCTAGAACAAAGTTCTAAATTCTTCAATATTCCTCCTTCAAATCAGTCCCCGTGGCCTAAGAACCACACGGTCAGGTTTGGCATAGCAGCCAGACCACTCTGGAGAGCGATTTTAATGTATCAGTGACTTTTCGTGTCAATGTGATGAAATACCCCGGAGAAGGCAACTGAAGTAAGGACGGGCTTGCTTTAGCGTTTCATTTAAGACTATAGTCCATCATGATTGGAAAATCAAGGCAAGGAGAACTCGAAGCAGCTGGTCCTGCTGTATCTGCCGTTATGAAGATGAAAGGGACAGACAGTGAGACTCAGATACCTTTCCCCTTTTTATGCCATCAAGAACCCAAGTTTAGAGAAGTTTGCCGCCCTCGTTTAGGGTAGGTCTTCCCATGTAATTGAGATTCTCCTGCATAGTCACATTTGAGGCTAGCCTCATCAGGTGATCCTTCATAGATGGGCCCAGAGACTGATCTCCTAGGTGATTCTAGATCTTATCAGCCGATAGTCACTATCACGCTCACTCTACTGTTTGACTTGTTCAGAGGGTCACGAATGGTTACCCACACAGATGCCTGAAAAGGTAACAGGTCTGAGAATAATCAGGTATGTGATGTTTTCATAGTAGACACGTCCAAAGGTGTTGAAATTCCAAAATTTTCATGTTTAGAATGTCACATGGGCATCAGAGTTTATTAGATTGTCTCCCAGTGAAAGTTCTTACTTCTCATGTGAGATGCATGCCCGAAATCGATTCCTCTTGTCGCTGTCACTAATGCCTTCTCTCACCCCCAGCCCTTCAGCTTTGCCTTGGTTGGAGTAGTTTACGGAATCATTTAAAAAATTACTTCTTACCGTTAAACAAGGTAGAGGTGGTGCATTTAAATCATGACTCCAATTCACAAATGAACTACACTCTCTAGGGCTTGTCCTTCCTTCTACCTACTAGTGGAGATCTAGTCCTTCTCCAGGCTTTTTGTGAATTCTCAACCATAGCTTTTGGTTTACTTCTCTGGGACACAGGCTATCCTGAAACTCACTGTATAACTGGAGATAAATTCCTGATCCGGCTGCAACTACCTCTCCAGTACTAGGATTCAGGGCATAAACTACCGTGTTCAATTTCTGTGCCAGAGTTCCATACAGAAAAGACCTTCTGTGTGTGAAAGTTAATCCGTACATGAAATAGAAAACAGTAGACCTATAAGTCTGCATTATGCTGCTGCTACTGAGCCAAACCTTGGCGTTTGCTCACTCAGGAACTTGTTGACCTACAGCAGATGCAAGTCTTGCAGACTGAGCGGTTCCCTGCTTGTTCTGCCTTTACAGTTTTTGACTGTTTCTCAAAAACACACCATACTAAGCATTTTTTTTTCTTGCATCTCTTTAACTCAACCCTCACACTAACCTTGTAAGGCATGTGTTATTATGAATCTATTTTTACAAACAAAGAAACAAACTTTAAAAGATTTAATAAATGGTTCAAGGTCACTTTTCCTTGGCAGCAAAGTAAATTCTTGACTTCGGCTTTTAACTCTGAAGTCTCTCTGAACTACACTCATTTAGCAAAACGAAAGATTGTTACCTGTTATGAACCTCACGGTAAGTCACTTTAAAACTGCTGATCTTGTGAAATCGTACTCACAAATGCAGAAATGCACAGGTCAATGTTTTTTTCAAACTCTGAATGATGTGATAGGGGGTGATAAACGTGGAGCTGGACCCTTAGGCAACAACTCATGAAAACAATGTTCCACATGTCATCCAAAGAATATTAGGCTCTATTAAAAAAAGTGTTTTTACCTTGGTAAACAGTAGATGGTGTTACAGTTGAACTTCTCCATTGATCTCGAACAGTAAAAAGGCGTTTTAGGATTTCCTTGCAGTTTTGAACTGTTTTTTTGAGCATCATAAAGATCCTTCCATTTAAAAAATCTGCTTCGTCTCTGGCCTCTGTGCACTTGTTCAATGGTCAGGACCTTTCACTGTGGCTTTGCATACAGTAGCGACTGTGTCCTGCCTTCTAGGCTTCAGCAAAGGATGAAAACATTTATTATTGAAGCAAGTTTCTAATTTTGGTGCCAGGTGGTACAATTTGTTTTACTTAGGAAAAAAAAATTCCTTTCCTTTGAGGAAAAGGATAAAAGTTTTAAAAGGTATCAGGTTAAAATTTCTTAAAGTACAAAAGAGCAGTTCAGCTTTAATACATTATTCCTCGGCTATTTATTGCTGGGTGGGATAAAACAGCCAGGTCTCCACCAACCTAGCATTTGAGTCCTATTAACAGGTGGACAAGACATTTATTTTTCTTAATAGAGTTAAATGCCTGGGGTTTATTTGGTGGTTTTTGAGGGAGACTAGAAAACAGAATTGCAAAGAGGGTGGGGGAAATGAGCCAGGAAAACCAAGATAATTTCTAGTTGAATTATGACCCCAAATGCATTCCGGAGAATGGAGTTCCCACAACTCACAACCTTATTATTGGTTACTTCTGGAGTCATTGGTGCTGAGGGCAATATCCTCTCTAGTATCCTGAGTCTATTTCCTGTCCCATTCGTCTTTGCTTTCTGGTCTCCATGTCACTAATTAATTGTGTTTTATGTGCTACCTTCCTGAAAGGGATTGAGATGGCTTGTCCCAAACACCAAATGGCAGGCTGTACTGACTCAAGGAAGTACAAAAAAAGAATTCTGTTATCAAGGGAAGAAATAGTCACACCATGATTCTAACCTAAGAATAAGACAAAGGAGCAGAAATGTAAACTTTCCTATCATTGGTGGTCATTGAAAGAATGTTTATCCCCTCATCTAGGGAAAACCAGAAGGAAGAGTGCAGCAAGTTCTAGAATGAGAATTGTAAAGAGAAAATGGTCACATCCTAGAAAACCCTATGAGCACAAGAGGAGAAACTGCTAATATACAGTTTCCATTCCAAACTAAAGGAGTACAGGGGCTCAAATAAGAGAAAGAAATTAATAGAAATGGAAAGTCATGTTCTCTATGAATAAGCCCTCTCTCTTAAGTTTTCTACACTCAATATTCATTTTAGAAAGGGACAAGAAATAATCAAATATCACCCAAATGATCTGAGAATTAAAGTAATCTCCCAGTATATGATATACTTTCAATAAAACAACTTGGGGTTCAACAAAACAAGAGGGGTCTGAGGTAAAGTATTTGCCACACAAACAAGACCAGAGTTTGGATTCTGAAAACTTGTACAAGTGCTTGGGGGGGGGGAGTGTACAGTGGCCCACCTGTAATTACAGCCTTGGGAGGCAAAGACAGAGATCCCCAGAGCAAGCTAGCTAGTGGGATCAGTGTATCAGTGACCTCTTGTTTTCATTGAGAGGGCCTGCTTCAAAAGAATAGGTGGAAGAGCAATGAAGGAAGATTCCAGACAACAGCCTTGGGCAAGTACAAGCATATGCCCACATGTGTATGTGTATTAGACACATGCACACACATGTTTATAAAAGAAGACAAATGTTTCATAAGGAAAAGAAAACCACTTAGGGTTAGGGTGTAGCTCAGTGGTAGAGAGTGCTTGCCTAGCAGGCAAGAGGCACTGGGCTCCATTTACAGCCATTTCCTGTCAGATTATGTCCAGAAAAAATTTTAAAAAACAAAGGAGAAAGGGTAAAAAATACATAGGTACAGCAGCTTGACTGCATGGGCCAGAGAGAGCCAGAGCCAATTGCCAAAGGAAAGGACAGGAATGGCTACTTTGAACATTTGCTGCCAATTGGCACAGTGGCCAGTAACTGGGGGAGCAGGACCCAGGAGGCTGCTGGTGCCTTGTTGGCCCATTTCAAGCTGCTTGCCACTGACTTTGGTGCGTCAGCTTCTTGTAAGTGCATCTGGCAGGCTCCGGCAGGCACTATCAGATACTGGGCTCCCTGTGGCAGGCTCCACAGAGGGACAAGGCATCTTTTCTTAACTGTCCATTCCCAGGGCGTTCAGGTTCTTCCGCTGCGTTTGCAATATCACTCTCTGCTGGGTGGAAGACGTGCAGACAGGATGAGATGTCCCAACGCAGGTCTGGTGTCTTAGGACTGCTCTGGTGGCGTGCTATTTCCACACAATGAGAACACATGGGCCTTTGTGCAGCGTGCATCTGGAAAACGTCCCAGATCATGCATCTGCCCTCTGATTTACACCTAGCCGAATAAGGCTGACCTGCAGGGAAGTAAGGAATCTGTAAGCAGTGGGTGGGCTGTGTGCTCCCTCCCCCATACCCTTGCCTCCTTCTTATTCTGAGAAACAATCGTTGGTGTTCCCACCTCCCCAAAACTCCCTCCCTTGGAAAAGAAAGGGGAAAAGCTGTTTCCTGACGGAATAAAGCTGAAACACCTGTGTGCCAGGAACACACAGATGTCCAACAGGCACAGCGCTGCTGCAGGCCCATCTGCCCCGCACACTGCACCCGTACTTGGTTGGTTTGTGTTGGTGACCAATTAGAGTGGGAAACCCACACCGGAGGGAACGATTCCTTTGGCCCTGTTTCTGTATTGCCTTGCGCCACTGTACATCGACAAAAACAGTGCTATGCTCTAAAGGTTCTAGAAAGCAGTGTGTTAGAGGTGTCTTCCTTCCACTGTTTCTCCCGACTGGAGTACTCCTGTTAGCCTCCTGACTGGAGGGCCTAAAAGGACAAATGGAAAGAAAAGCAGTGCTTGCTAAACCGTTGTCATAAAAACGTCCTTCCTTTATGTTCTGAGGTGGACACTTCTGCCCAGGTGAAAGGTATGCCCAGCTTCCACCATTCCTAAAGTGTTTACTGAGCACTAAAGGCACCTGTCTGTGTGCTAAACACTGGGGCTGTGGCATTGACAAAGCCAGGTGAAGCAAAAAGACTCATCAACCGACAAAATCGAAGTACCCGTTCATTGTGCTTTGAGAATTGCCATGCGGATTCTGTTGCTTTCATCTATAACTTGTTTTGTTTTTTTTTTTTCTTTTCACACAGAACGATGTCCACCAAGAACTCAGGATGACTCCAAATGGATCAGCATAGTTCTAACTTGTGATCGTTCTAGGAGAATAGTAAGATGCTCAAAGCTGAAGGATTTGGTCAATTGCTAAGGTCTGCGCATTACACAGATGGATGCTTCGGAGTGCTTTGGGACACAATCTGGAGTCTAGGAGTGGAAGTATGTCAGGGCCTCAAAAAATCAGGATAAGAAGTGTTTGATGAACACACACACACACACACACACACACACATTTACTCTTTTTTCCCCCTGAAGTTAAAAGTGTGATTACAGAAAATTCACTGCATAGTGTAAACTATCTATGGTCCCTTCCCTTTGGTCCACAAAGTCACATCTCACGTAACAGTTACATTGACCCAAACTAAGAAATTATCTCTGGGACAATTCTAGAAACTAAATGGCAAGCCTTAGTTGAATTTCACCACGGTCTGTACTAGGGTTCTCTTCCGGTTCTAAGAACTTACCTAGGATACTATAGTCAACTCCACCAGGACTCTGTTATCTAGACTCAGTTGAGGACCTACTAATATGTCACTTTTATTTATTTATTTTTGAAAGAAGTTCTCTTCTTTGGGTTCTGTAATATGGACGTCCAAGCTGGTTTTATTTTTGACTCTACCTGCAGGAAGAGCAGAAAGATTCAAAGTGGTTTTCCTGACCCTGCCTATCTTCTCAGGCCCAGGAAGGGGAAAGGTCAAGTACTCTCTCTTGGTAATTTTGTTAGTCTCTAGAGGCATTCACCCGGATCAGCCCTGGGTTACTCTTTATATGTCTTAGTTGGGGAAAATGAAAACCTGCTTCACTGACTGAACTGCTGAGGACCCGCAAAGGAGACTCTAACACGTAGTTCGAAAATGAAAGCTTAAAGGGGGCAGATGCCACTCAGCCTTGAAGCCCTGCTCAGTGCTGAACCTCCTCATAACAAAGGGTGTTGGTTTGCTAGGATGTGAGGAAAATATTGTGTGTGTGTGTGTGTGTGTGTGTACATGTTCATGTGTGTACATGTTCATGTGTTCATGCCTGTATGGAGGTATGGGTGTGCATGTGTTCATAGAGGCCGCAGCTCAATGAGGGGTGTCTTCCTCTGCCTGTCGCCTCATTTTTTGAGACTGGCCTCTCACTGCACCTAGGACTCATACACTGACTAGACTGGCTGGCCAGCAAGCCTAAGGGGTGCTTCCGTGTCCGTGTCCTGAGAGCTAGGGTTGCAGGTGCATGCCTCGGCATTGACTCATGGACGTCTCTACCCTTGTGTAGTGAGCACTTTACTGACTGAGCCATCCTGCACCATGCCATCCCCCCGCCACCCCGCCCCCCACCAGCCAAAAGAGAGAAAATGTTTTTGCAAGGAAATATCTAGATCAGAAACTGAAAGTAAAGTCCCTTGGTGAGTTGGGAAGATGGGGAGAGGACTCTATTTCTGCAGTGACAAACTCTGGCAGGCACAGAGCTTCCAGTGATTTTTCAATTGATTTAAGCTGCAAATGCCGAGCAACCGAGTAATGTGGGGTTTTTTTTATACTTGTAAAATTTGCAAGCCAGTGCCTTGGATTGGCCTCGGTGTACTCTCTGGACCTTGCAATTTAACCTATCTTGGAGGAACATTCAGAGTTAGCTGCATCTTGGACTCGGGATCCTGAGTCACAGACATCAAAGCGATTCTTCTAGCAGACTGGACTGGAAGTCGGGCGGCAGGTATTGCAGCTCTGGTAAAGATCATTCATCTTAGTCAGGATGGCAAACAGCTTTCCTTGCCTCCCTCGTGCCTCCTCCACTCAGCCCCTTCCCTCACAATCCACACGAAGCAAAATGTGCTCATTCCTGTGCACAGGTAATGCCAGGAACCATGCTGTTGAGGGGGTGCAGGGTTCACTGGATCAAAGAGTCCTCTCTAGCAGAGAATGAGCTTAGTCCTCAACCTGCCTCTCCTGCTCTCTCTCTCTCTCTCTCTCTCTCTCTCTCTCTCTCCCCCCCCCCCCCCCCAGCGTCCGGCACTCTTTTATCCTTTCACATTAACATTAAAGAACAACAATACAGTGATTCACGACTGTGACAAAAGCAGCAACAAACAAACAAAAACCTGGGATCCCTCCACAATAAAACTCCACAGAAAGCGAGAAACTGGCGCGTTTTTAAATGACCCTTTATTAACAGAGGAAAAAAAAAATCCTATGAGGTAAATCCTTCACGGAGCAACTCACCAGGGAGACTGGTAAAAATAAATTGCACAGCCTTAATTTTTCTAGCAGCTTCCATGCTATTCTTTGAAACTGAGTAGGAACCCCTTGGCCTAATCCCAAGAGCCAAGCTATAGTAAATAGTGCCCGTTTAATGCCTAGGCTCCTTTTTAGCACCGTTCAGACAGTGACTTCAGCTGCACAGCGTAGTCATAGCAGACATTTTTGTGGTGAAAGCATTAAACCCACATGCAGCTCTCTTTCTGTGGCCACTGGGGGTCATGCTCCCTTCCCATTAGCTGAATAAATCATAAAGTCGGCTTGGACCACCCAAGGAGCTCGACCAGCATGCCACAGGCAATGCCTACAGCCGGCTATTTCTTTTCAGAATCTACAGGGAGGGGGAAAAAAAAAAGCAGCAGAAAAAGAAAAACAAGGTTAAAAAAAAAGAAGAAGAAAAAAGAAAAAACACTGCAAAACAGACTGGCTGTAGGAAAACACTTGCTTTTTTTTTTTTTTTAATTGCAATCTCTTTGCAAATAATTTGTCTTTGTTTTTGTTTTTTTTTTTTGAAATCTATGCTGTTAAAAACCAAGGATGTTTAAGAAGAAAGCTGGTTGAAAATGCAAAGCCACACGTACCACCTTCCGTGGTAAACTGGGGTCAGAGAGATTTTTGCTGTTGTTGTTGTCTTCTGTTGATTTTAAACTAAGGCAGCCCACCCTGCGTGTCCAGCCCCTTCAGGTGGTTCTGATAAGACACACTGCAGATGCTACCAGGGAGCTGAGCTTCCGGCTAACTGACTGGGCCAAAGGGATTTAACAAGGAAGCCATCATGTCGTCTAATGTCCCCTGTGTCAAGTGATTCACTCCTCCGGGGGTGGGGTTGGAATGGGAGGAAGACTGTCCAGGTCCCATTTCCATCAGTCAGTAAATAAGATAAGAAACAGGAATTTTAAACACAGCTAATAGCAGGCAAATGCTATCACTTCAACAAACCACAGCTCATTATGTGGAACAGTTTCTTCATGGGATAAAGAGAAGAGGCTGGAGGGAGGCAGTTGTTCCTTTTCTCACGTGCATTTTGAGAGTGCACTGAACTTTAAAGCCACTCAGAAAAAGTCTTATCTGGGATCTGCAACTGTAACTCTTCTCTTAACCTCCCAACTATTACTTTTTTGTCCTTCCACCAAGAAAACTTTGGCAAGAAGGTGGGTTCTTACCATTTTTCAGAAGTTCTTAGACCCACAGCCTTCTGGATTCTAAAGGAATTGGCAGCCGAGTGGTCAAATGGCTTGTCTTCCTGAACAAGCCTCCCTGGGCTCTCAGGAACTTTAAGATGTGTTTGTAAGTCTGCTACTGGTTATTTAGGAAAGTAACCTTCAACAAATAGACTATTTTCTCTTTGCTTCTAGTCAAGACAATCCATATAATTTCTCCCTGTGTGTTTATGCAAAGCTCTTTCTAGAATGTTAAAAGTCCTATCATCTCCAGAAAAGACAGTCTACCTGTCCATAATGGGCCCTGTTACAGGGTGATTTTGTGATTGTTGCACAGAAGGAGGAAAGCAAGTTCATGTCTATCAGTCATGTGTGTGACTTAATATGGTGGGTTGTAAGGTCACTCTTAATCAGAGTCCTCCCGTATGGAAACACTTTCAGTGGTCAGCAGTCCACATCCTGAAACTCCAGCAAGAAGGCAGATGAATCTTTCTGTTGATAACCTCCAGACGGCTGTGAACTGACTAATTAAAGATTTCATTTGCTAGGTCAACCCATAGAACTTTCACTATGTAATAAAATGTCTGCTTCCACAGTGAGCCCAGGACATTGTAGACTAAGCTCTTTTCCCCACAGGCTTCCACTCACTGTACACATTGACTTTCCTTTCTCTTTTTTCATACACACATTTTCCACATCATTGAGAACATAAAACATTCCTAAGCAGATGCTCTGAAGCATCCTTCCTGAGTCAGTGCTTGGAAGAACTAGGCCAACTGTTGCATCTTGTCTAGCTGCTTATCTGTGACCCACTTGACTGCCTTTGGAAATGGACTGTGTCCCTACAATCAGAATGGATATAACACGGAGAAAATGGCATGCCTCTGCATCTGTGGGGTCTCTGCATTGCAGCAAAGGTAAAAAAAAAAAAAAACCCAGAGAAAATAGTCCAAGCACAATAGAAGCTCTACTGAAAACAGATGAGAGTTAAGAAATAAATTTGGAAACAACCTCTTTCATTATTAATAAGCATCAGTCGATTGGCGTGCTTAGCTCTTGTAAAATTTGCAACTCTCTCATTGAGTCAGTCTCTGATGGAATTGATGTGCATGTGCACACACATGTTCATGCTTGTTTTGCTAAAGCTGTGTTTGAATATGAAAGGTATATATACACGCACGCACGCACGCGTGCGCGTGCACACACACACACATGCAAAGAGGTCATGAGAATTTCCACTCATAGTTGGTAAATTAAAAAAAAAATGATGCCAACATTTTTTTGGAATGGAGATAATGGTGTTGAAAGAGACCACTCTATTTCACCAACAGCCACATCAAAATGAGTTACCAGCCCTTAGCTCAGTTTGTCTGTATTTCCCAAGATAAGATCTCTTCTCTCCTAGGGTCTGCTGTCCTGAGGAGTTCCTGCATAGGTGGCCCCTTTCTGATTTTCCTTTGCTTTTTTCCCAAAGTTAATCTGCCTCTGCCCTGCAGAGTTGAACCGCTATCACTAGATTTAAAAAAAAAAAAACCCAACAGTATAGTAGTGGTTACAGACAATGTGAAAGATTCAAATCCACCACAAAACTCAGCTCACATTTCCTCCTTGAAGGCTGTAGTTCAGTTAATGAGGAAAAATACTTTCACTAACTAGAATTAACGACTATGCCTACCCTCCCTGATGCATTTATCAAGCAACAATTTAGACCTCTGTATGATTTATTCTTGTATTAAGAAGATTCTTCTACAAGGTACCTGGTAGCAGACTGGGACTAAAGAAAGAAATTGCTAGAGCTTTGAATCTCCCTCTGTCACTTACCAGCTGAGTATGTTTGGGCAAGATTTCTATTTAATTTCTATTTAATGACTCAGTTGTCTTACCTACGAATAAGGAGTCATCATGGTACCTCAATAAACATTAATACTATTATTGTGTTGGAAGCAGGAGCATGTGATGCAGCCTCTGCTTCTGGGAGGCTCTTTAATGAGCAAATTAGCATACAAAGATATATTACGCATGTGACATCAGGAATTCCCCAGCTGTTGCTATAGATCATATGGTGGCTCTGGATGAATAATGCATGATTTATTAACAATGCAGCAGTCCCTGTGAGAGCTAAGGCAGTGCTGTGATAGGTCTGTGGCCAGCAGACTGGAGAGCTTCCATTAAGTGCAAGGAAACATTTTGTTATGCTCCAGGTTCTGAACATAGACCAGAAACTGCCACTAGAGCCTGCTCACTGGGCTTAGGGCTTATGAGTGTCCTTTACTATGAGTGGTCCCTGTGGGGACTGGTGTGTCTCCTTCCCATCCTCCCTTCCTTCTCAGCACTACAGAGCTGTCGCTTCTTACTGATTTTACACCTTCTAACCAAGTAACTTAGGACCTGTCATCTCTATTCTGGACCCATACTATCAAATATTTTGAATGTAGGACCTTTGGGAGCAGGGAGCCCAGCTCTGAATAGAACACCTCAGGGGGCCCTGATCTGTTCAGTTTCCTCTCCCAGGTGCTCTTCATCCCCTCCCTATATCCTGTAACCAAACACAGAGAACCCTCTGAGGTAGGCATGCCCCACCTCATTCTGAGATGATCACTGATATCTAATCCAAACCAACTCTCCCCACTGAGTCTGAAGAATTCCTCTTCTTCCTTGATTAATATCTATATCTATATCTATATCTATCTATATCTATCTATCTATCTATATATATATATATATATACACATATACATATATACACACTAATACTATACATGTATATATACGTATATATGCATATGCATACATATATGTGCATATATATACATGTATATATACATATATATTATTATGTACATTAATAATATATATTTGTGTATATATATTTTAATTATATATATGCATATATATGTGTATATATATTAGTATGTATACTAATATATATTTTTGTATGTATACACACACACACACATATATATATATATATTAAATTAAAAACACACATGGTAAAAGCCATCACCTTGTGGTATGACCTAGAGAAAAGTGGAAGCCCTGCTCTGAAGGGTAGGTAATGCTCTTTGACAGGGCAGACAATGAAGCACATGGGTCAGTCTTTGAGGAGCGTATTATCCCTTGGGCAAAGTAGACATACAAACAGATTATTCCTGGTAATATGATGCAGGATACAGATTAAGTATAAGGACCATCTAGAAACAGATTGGTGATGGTGGGCAGGCTAAGGACTTGAAAGCAAAAGGCTAAGCGTTGGGGCAGACTGTGAGGATGTGCTCACTAGGAAAATGAAGAGGTGATGTTAAGGAGGGGAAAAATCTCTCAGCTCTCAGCCCAGCAATGGAGGAAAGGAGAGGAAAGTGGAGATGCAAGTGCAGACACAGGTTTGGGTGGAGCCGGGTTCACCCCGAGTAGTGTCTGCTTGCTCAGTGGCCTCTATTTTTGTAGGAAACAAAACCAGGCGGGATGGAGCAGTACGGGTGGGGTTAGGGGTGAAGGGGCTGTCGATGCAAAGGAAATAGAAGACGACAAGAGAGGTGGAGTGTTCAACACCCAGTGAGAGGAATGAGAAATCGGAACAGGTGAAGAGATAAAGTGACCCAGAACTCCAAACAACATAGGAAGGGGAGAGATCGACATGACACAATCACCTTCAGTAGGACCACACTACCAAGGGACAAGGGAGAGGGGGCAGACTTTACTTTGCTGAAGGTTTTGCCTTCAAGGAGGTCACAGACTGTGTGAAAGAATGGTTGAAAGGGAGGCTTAGACTAGACAGATCCTCTGTGGCTGTTAGGATGACATTCAAAGCCCTTCATACTAACCCAGGATCCAGGTGGAACGGCCCTCCTTCCTGTCTGTCAGTCTTTATCCTTCTTCATCGTGTATCTTTGTCTTTTATCCTTGTGTATCTCCAGTCCTTTAGTTCGCCTTGAAAGGACAAATATCTCGTGAGTTCTTGGGTTCCCTGGCTTAGAGGGTCCCCCTTCCCTGCACATTCCCTTGCTTAAAGGTTTATCTCAGGTGTTATCACTTCCCCACTAACTCTCCTCTCCGATATTGTAAGTTCACTGAACTCATTTCCCATTTTCACTGTTATATCCTGGGTGTTCAACAGGGCTTCACTCACAGTAGACACTCAAAATCATCTAGATGAGCGGATGGTACAAAAAGGGATTAACAAAGATACAAGTCAGGGCAGGAGAGAGTGAGCCCTGGAAGGCAGGGGGTGACACTGCAGATGTAGACTTCAGGGTCAGAGAGGTTTTCCCTGTGACGCTGTTCAAAATGCACTAAGAGAAAACTGTTGTTCAAGCCAAGTGTTGATCATGGACATCAAAGTGTGTTTGTTGATTTCTTCTTGGTCAAGGAACAATTGAAAGCTCTCAAGGTATTAACGCAATTGGGATCAGAAACTGGTCTAAAATCCCAACGCCAAAATCTTTGGTTAATAATGAAGAATGAGTGACAAATCAGTCACAAAAAGAAGTGTGTGGTACAGTCCCACGGCTTGAAGTTCCAGGAAGAAGGGAGACTGGTGTTCTTCACTGGGTGTCTGGCCTCCAGATTTCTAGCACATGGGAGCAAGGCCAGGCTGCCTTGAGGGATTAGCGTGGCATTGCGGTGCTGGAACAGAACATTTGTTGAAAGTGCAGAGCATACAATTTAGAAAGTTTTTCAACACAAGATCTTAAACAAACTGGCATTTTCTGATTAACGAAAGGTTAATTAAACCATTAATCAGAAACCTGTATTTCCCAAGCATTCTCATCTTTTTTTTTTTCCATTTAGCACTTCATAGTATTTATCAAACTCTGTTTTTTTACTTATTAGCAGTTGTTTCCTAACAATAGTAAGTCAGGGAAACAGAAGTTCACATGTGTCTCGCTCGCTGCCTTGTCCATAGATTAAACAGGGCCTGGGGGCAAGTAGAATACTCAATCTCTTAAAACTCCTTAAAACTCAAACCCAGTTTTTTTTTTTATTTTTTTTAAAATTCAGGCTGGTGGTGGTGGCACACAATCTTTAATCCCAGCACTGGGGACGCAGAGACAGGTAACTCTGTGTTCGAGGCCAACCTGGTCTACAGAGTGAGTTCCAGGATGGCCAGAGTTACATACAACAGAGAAACCCTGTCTCGAAAAAGAAAAAGAAAATCAATATGTGTCATTAAATACTTAATTTTTCTATGCAATTATTGTTTTAAAAGATGGATTACATATTTTGATTTAAAGAAAATGAATCTTTATTTATGAGTTGAACAGTACTTACTACCGAATCTAGTTGCCCCCTTCTCTACAATCTCATGTACTTTAAATAATAATTAAAATGCTGCACAAGAAACAATACTTTGCAGAACTACCCCAAGACCACAGCCATCCCTCCCTCTCTGCTTTGCACAGGGAACAGTAAATTGGGAATTCTCGCAGATGATCAAAATGGAAGCTAAGCTCTTAATACCAACCACTCTGGTGTGTTCTTCCAGGGCACAGCAGCAATAGCTAGGAGAATGAAGTACTTCTGGGGCACGAGCTATGAGAAATACTGACTTGCCTGTGATCATGATAAAAGTCATTGGGCATTATAGATCTTGAACAATGCACTGGCTGCTGGTGTGCAGACTAAGCCAGTACGTACGAAGAATGTCCAGCTAACTTAGAATGGCTAGCCAGACAATGACCGTTTTTTGTTAAGTGTGCCCAAGTGTTGCACAGATCATAGCTGTAACTAAACAACAGGTGTTCTTTATCTGAGGTACAGATTGAACTTGGCCGTGCTTACTCTGAAATTCTAAGCACATTCTAATTTTCCTGTTGGAGTTTAGAGTATGAGGAGTCCCTCAAGAGTGGATTGTGAGCTCCCATGGGAGCTTTGAATGGACTAGCTCTTGAACTTGATTCAGTCAACTAAATGGAGGTAAAAATGAGACTCTGACAGCATGGTCAGAAAAGGCTTCCAGAGACGTCCGAGGTAATAACACAGAGCAACTTACGGAAACCGGTAAGCTGGTTCCAAGGGAACCGGCTGCCCCTCTCCTCTGCCCACTGGCTCCCCATGGATGTATATTAAGAGATGTGGGGCGAGATGGTTGAGACGCAACTTGTAAGCATATCCCTGACAGTTTACTTTTAATAACATTGTTTGTCTTGTGAAGTTGAGTAGAAAAGGCAGTGATCACCAGTGAACAGCTTTAATGCTGTTAAACACCACCAGAGAGCCAAACTATGCAAGAAGCTTCACTTTGGAAGTTCACCGACACAGAGATCCATTTGTAAACCTGGGAGAAGAAACAAAGAAAAAAAATGAGAAGAAATTGAACCAGGAAATGATGGAGGTCCAACCATTGTGTAGAGCAGTTTGGGTAAAGATGCTGTCTTTGGGAATGTGTCCCTTGAAGGTCCACAGAACAATATGAGCTCAGAAAATATAGACACAGACGAATGATTTTGTTATTTTAATATCCAATTCTAAATTCTGTCCCATTGAGAACACAGCCAAGAGCTCACATCCAATCTTGCCTCTAGTAACATAATACTCTGGACTTCACATTTCCATCTATAAAATGAATCACCACAACAGTTGGCCATTCTCAGAGAGTTGCTATTAGACCACTTGAACTAATGAAGTCAAATGCTCCGAGAAATTCATACAAGAGCACCAAAATCCATGCCTGCCTGCCTGCTGACATTCGAAAATGCTGAGCAGGTGATGCTCACTAATTACTTAATCACTTGAGTTAATTTGTGTAGTAGGTACAAGTGGTAGATCGGGGAAATATAATTTGAACAAAATACCATTTTGGAAATCAAAGCACCAATGAAAAACCCTTTGGTTTTGAGACCGTGTGTAGCTGTACCTCAGGTTCTCTGTAAAGGGCAAAGGGTACAAGACTTTTTCCTGTCCTCACAACAGCTGCAATTATTTTGGAGAGGGGGGAAAAGCCACATTTGCCACTACAGAAACATCCAGTCTAGCTTGTGATTTAGCACCCACCAATGGCAAGGACAGTAGGTTTCCTTAAGAGATCACAGCAGATCAGGAGCCACACGGGGGTTGGCGGGGATGGTTTCAGGGAACTGGTCTTCAGGGTAGGTAGGAGGGGCTTCTGGAAGTAAACAGAAGAATGCAGGGCCATGCAGGGTCATCCAGATAGGATGGTCAAAAAGCATCCCGTATTCCCTGTAGTATGTGTAGTATGTAGTATTCTCTGAAGACAGCGGTAGGAGTAGCTTGGCAGGAAAAAGAAAGATCTCACCGAGAACAGCACACAGTAAGAGCACATTAAATCTAACCATAGAAGGTAAGTTGTTTCAAGATTATAGAAACTATGCAGCATTGACCTCTGGTGTTTAGACTTTTGAAAGTTACATGTCGATTTATAAACACACTATAAATTATGCCTTTACATGTACAATACACACACTATACACATAACTCATGCGAGCATTCTTTACAGCATTAGAATAACATACAATGTATGTTGCATTTGCACCCTCTGTATTGTCATGAAACAGTTTGCCTTTTGAAGGTGGAGTAACTGGCATCTGCTCAGAATAAGTCTTTAAAAGAGAGGCCCTTGTACCCAAAGGAGGACCTGTGTTTGAACCATAACCATGATGCTCACAAGCCTTAGAGCTCACGATGCTTCCATTTAGTTTTGCCTGGCTGGTGACTTCTGCAGTAAAAATTTTCCCTGATTGCTGCATTCCCTGTCATTGGACTGCTATGTCCCCTATTGTTGTTTTATCTGCTACCCTACTCTGAAATTCTGTTGTAGAAGAGTTTAGTTTCTTCATCTTCTAAACCTCATCAGTGTGATCTGCCGTGCAGAGAATGGCCACTGTGGTTTCTGCTGTCATCCCTTCTCCACACAATGCCTCGATCCAGAGAACAATCTCCATTTCAACACTGGGAGATCGGTTGCATTACAAACCTTTGTTAACTTACTTCCGCTGGTTGCTGTTAACTAATGGCACAAGTGATTGTGATGACTTGCTCATGGCCCTGCATCTATTCCTGTAGCGAGCCCAGGTCTTGGAACAGCAAAAAGAGATCGGTATGAATACCACGGTAGAAACAGCTTTGATTCTAGAGAGTGGTGCCCGATAGATAGGTGTCTTATTCTGCCCACCCGTCCCCTGACAGACATCCTGGCCTTATGGATTTAATTTCCTGCATCGTGGTCAATCGGTACACTGTTAGATACAGTGCTGCCAAGGAAAGAAAAATCAGTGATGATTTTTCCCTGTGTTGTCAATGAAATTCTTATGTTGGCCAAGTCTGGATTTCTTTGTTGAGTCTTTGAACATAGCTCTGGGATATGGATTCAATAAAAAGTGACCTATGAAACAATTCTGTTTCAGTCTATTGGTAATGAGAAATTGATTGACCACGATGAGGTCAGTGGTGACATCACTGAATAAGCCTTCACTAAGTAGCTTGGAGAGCTTCACAAACACTAGTTGAGAAGCCACAGTCTTTCAGCAGTTGCCAAGGTCCATGCTTTCAAACTCTTGATGAGCATTCAAACTACCATGGCATTTTCTGCACTTCTGTGACTGTCACCTGCATTACTAGAACCAAACCTACCCTGTGGTATGTTTTGCGCTGGTTTCTTGTCAGAAGATCTCTGAGAAAGAATCCAGATGATGGCATCAGACGCCATGAACCACTGTCCATACCTTATGAAAATGCTCCTTTGGACATCTAAGGAAATCTACCAATAGCTCAATGGAGATGAAGATTTTATGTCTGAGATACCCACACGTTACAGGAGGATTGCTGCTGTGACCGTACTTGCTTCTGTCATTATCATAGAGTTCTTCAGTATGTTTGTGTGTCTTAGGGTTCAGGAACTTTAGTCCTTTTTTGTAAATCTGCCCTAGGAGACCAATTAGGTTAAATTATTTTAAGGTGGGTGCATGCCAATTTCTTTAAGCTCTGAAATATTTTATCTTCAAATTTACTCTATAGATGTTCAAGAAATTTCTTAAATGTTGATGGAATGAATATAACTTTGTCTCCCTTCATAACTAGGTATCACTACACCTAACCCTGGATACTAAACACAGGTGGGAATATTGACTGAAGTCTTAGCCTCTCTCTGTGCTCTGCCATGTTTCCATCTTAATTTCATGTAATCTTGAATGTCTTTGGACATGCGGGAGTTTATTTAACCTTGTCGGTGATAAACTTGAGTCCCTGATTGTGCTAACCCTTTGCTCTGTTTTAGTTGATAGAATCCCCTCAAATTCCTAAGACAGCAGTAGACGCTCTAGTAGATGTTTGATATGTCATTATGTAATATCTGTTCCATCTCTATAAAAGCTATATAGACAGATGCATATTTCCATTTTCTTACTTTCTTCACAGACAGGGGAAGACAAAGATCTGTGTGAGGAAACTGATAAGTAGAACTGCCCAAACATCTCTCTAATAGTTTTAACACTTAAAAGTCTTTTCTTCCAGAATGTGGATGTGATGGGCAGAGCTAGGGTAGAGAATGTTATTGAAGATAGTGACTGACAAAGACAAACCAGGCTCACTGATGGCACCTGGAGCACCGACGGTGTGATGGAGTTGCTGAGACATGCCTGAGCTCCTGCAGCATATAAGCTAGAAAACTAAGCCTCTGTTTTGTTTTAGGTGCTCTTGTGTTCCAAGCCAATTATTAAGGGTCTGTGAGTATTCCTAAAGGATTCATGTCCACAGTCTTTTTCCCTATTGGGCTATTTCAAAGTCATCATTTCTTTTTAAAGATTTAAGACCTGACTTAAGAACACAAACTCCTTAAAATGAATAAATTTGACATGCAGATATTGAGTTTGTGTCAGTATTATATTCCTTAACTGTTTAACAGGAGGTTAAATATAAAACTGTAAATCATTTGACAAGACTTTTGTTGGTGTTAGTGTCGATGTTAAAGCAATTTGAGACCTTAAAAACATGAGTTTCCTGATTAAAGATAGATTATACAGAGAATGGGGAGAGAACGACACACAATAACGCGTCACACACAGACAGACAGACACAGACACACATGAACTGGTTTCTTATCTCTTACATTTAACTTAATCCTCAACAATGACATTTTAAAACATTGCTTTGTAACCAAAAAGGCAGGCATGTAAGAGGCTTCATTAAGTTTCAGACCACTGGTCAGCTTAAAGGAGGAAATACTTGCTCTGACTCATCCTTTTAGATTTTTGAGTCCTTCATAGAGGGAGGGTTCAGGAGAGCACAGCAGTTCAGTCACGAGGCCAGAAAGCAGGAGAGATAATTGTCACACTACTGGACTTTTTCCTATTCCCATTTTATTCCATCAGAGCCCCCCAGTCTATGGGATGGTGTCATGTAGATTCAGGAATGGTCTTTTATCATTAGTGAATCCTTCCTGAGATGTCCTTCCTGAGACATCCAGGTTATAGCTTTTCAATCTCTTAGTCACTTTTAAGACAACCAAGAACAACCACTTCTTTCTCAAATTGATGTCAAGATACATCTTACACTATATTTTAATCCTGGCCTTCAAGGTCTCATGATTATCTCATAATACAGAATGCATTAGATCCATCTCTAAGAGTCTTCATACTTTTAACAGCACTAATGCTGTTACAAGGGTCCAAGTAGAAGTCTCTTAACAGACTCAAGGAGAACTCTTAACTGTGAGCCTCCACAGAATCAAGAGCAAGCTATATACCTCCAGGATGTACTGACAAAGAGTAATGTTACTGTTTCACAAGGGGATAATGAAAAATTATAAGAAAGGATCAATACAACACAAGATAAAACCTAGCAGGGAATTAACCTTGTTCTTCATGTCTGTTGTCTGAGGCTTGTTGTATAGTAATAAGATTCTGGCTGGTTTTGTCAACACTGTTCTTGATGCCTTACTATGGGCAGTCTACATGGCTTCTGTCTTTGGCTGATTCTACCCATTCCCTGTTTTTCTCCTCAGCAGATGGCCTATGTACCTGAAATTGCCAACATCTCCATTATGAAGAGCACCATTATGAAAGTCTCCAACTCACAGATTCCTGTGCTGCCCTCCCAGAGACTTCCTTGAAGCTGTCCTAGACCTGTCTACCTTCCTAAGCTTTCTTTTGAAATCCTTCATGGTTTCATAACTCTTGCATTCTGAAAGCATGAAAAATGATCATCATGTGGACAATGCCAAGGTCTGTTGTCAGCTAAGTAGTAGTAGGGTTGTCTTAGAACGTGGTTCCAGTAACCTCTAGGTATCTAGAAGGAATGGACAATTCCCTAGGTTGAATGCACATACAAAGTACCCCAGAGTTCTCTTACCAAAACAGTCTTTGAAATGAGTGAAAACTTTTAATATGCTTGAGTCTGAGATGGGAGAGTCTAGCCAATTTCATAAATGCTTTCAAATAACTTTCCCATGGTCCAGTTGTAAAATAATTGGTGACTTTTTAACATCTGTACTCTTTTTAACAATGGCATCTTTCTTAGTACCAACTTCAGCACAAGGCATCGAATCCAGACCCGTGTCTGTATTAGGCAAATGCTCTGCCACTAAGCAACATCTCCATTCCTTGGCACCACTTTCAATATGGTTGCCATCTGGACAAACTGCAAGTTTTTCAAATATTTCTATTTTACTTTTGGGCTTTTAATTGCAGCTAGCAATTTGGCTAAAAGAAGCTAGCAATGTCCGTATGATAGCTTTAATGCTGGATAGCCTTGCTATTTACTTCAGCGTAGTATTTAATCCATCACCTTTAACCTTTGCCTCCCACAAGGTCTCAGGACATCGGCAAAATGTTGACAAGTTCTTATTACAGAGATGTAATGTGAGTGGCCCCTAAACACATTTCCGTTTTTCTCTCATCTGGAACATCATGAGCATAGCCTTTACCCACTCTACATCTGTGAGCATTCTGGTCTTCTGAGCTCCTTCCAGAGTCATTCATTAAATTCTGCTTACAATATGCTAGGCTTTCTCTAGCCCACGCCATGATTTGGTAAACCCCACCCACAGACTACTTCTAAGGGCTTAATGACCACATTTAGTCACAATTCTAACCTTATTTTCTGAACCAATTTTCTCCGTCAGATTTTTTTTTTTGGTTAGTAAATGGCAGAATATCTGACAGGGACACATTAAGAGAGGAAAAGTTTATTCTGCCTCACAGTTTCAGAGTTTGTGGTTTATCGTGGTGGGCTGGGCATGACACATCAGAGCAATCCACATCATCATGGCCAGGAGCAGAGAGAGAATCCCACGGCATCTGACTTTCTCCTCTTCCCCTTTATTCTTTCCAGGTCCCAAGTGCCTGTACAAGGCAGCCAGGGATGACAGTGTTATCATTTTACTTATAAGGTCTTGCTTGAAAATTCTCAAAAAATACCATCTCCAGAATTATGTCAATCAACCCAGTGAAGCACAGGTCCAAGTCTATACCAGATACATGTTTTTAAATGAAACATTGGGTATTTTGAACCCAGGGCCTTTCATGGGCTAAATAAGAGCTCTGCCCCTGAGGTACACCCAAGCACTTTTTATCTATATATTTCTATTTTAAGATAATGTCTTGAGTTGAGTAGGCTGAATGTGAACTTGTCATCTTTCCGCCTCAGCCTCCTAAGCAGGTTGGGATCTTTAGGCATGTTCTACTAGGCCTCCAGAGCTGTGTAATCTGCCCTCAGATCAGCTGACTTCTAGGTGAAGAGAAAGGAAAATAGAAGCATATCTTTTCATCAAACTTACTACTGATCATTTTCTCAAATTTCACTGATAAGCAGAGAGTGAGGGCTGGACAATGGGGAAGACAATATGAATTTAGTAGAGGAAGCCGCAGTTTCTGCAGCCAGGAAAGGAGAGACTGAGCCTTCTCCTCGCCCATTCGGTCCTCTCCCTATTTTATAGTTTATCTTTTTTTTTTTTTTTTTTTTTTTTTCACACTGGTAGTGAGGAGGGTTTTGTTTGACATTTCTTCTTATTTCAGGTTTCTTATTAATTCCAGCAATAATTGTGCTTGTTCAATCATCTCCAGTGTTGTTGCTGTTGTTTTTAACAAGTAAAAACTGAAGATAAGCTTAAAACATTTCCTGAGAGGGTGAGAGCTGTTTCAAAAGAAACAGGCGGCATATTCATCGAGTCCCCGAATCAACAAGAAGGAATCCAAGTTCTCCGGAACATCAGCCACATCAGGAGACTAAAATTGATGTCATTGGTGTGTCAGTGACCAGAGGAAAACAGAAGCCAAAGTCATTTTGCTGGACCCAAACCAGTTTGGTACATCAGGACTGTTCCCTGTGCCCGCCTCCCTGGGAGAATCATGCTAGCCAGAAGAGAGTGGCTAGGACCCCAGACGACATTGACCACACTGATTAAGAGATTTTAATATCAAGCTCAAGTTTGGAAAGTTTTTTAAAGCTCAGTTGTCTGAATTTAATATTCAATTGCTTGCATTATTTATAAACCTACTAGGTAAGTATATCTGCAAATATATTTCAACATATTGGTATACTTAATTGACTCGACCATTCTTGTGCTAACTTAAGTCTGGGGAAGAAAACAACTGGGGCATTTCTATTGCTTTTGTTAAAACCTATCAAGATATACCTTAAAAGACACAGCAAAACAACAACAACAAAAAACCCTCTAAATACACTACCAACAGGATCTTAACTCTATAACCGTGTGGATTAAATCTATCTAACCCTATGCTTTCAACACTTTTGTTAACTGATCACACAGATTGCTTGGTAATAGATGGTTTTTGATCTTATCTGAATGACTTCTCCTCGGCTGCATTTCTCCATTTAAAGTCACTTTCCTGAGAGTGATGTACATTTTGGGCATCTGAGTATATTTGTAGAACTAGTAGTTATGGTAACAAGACTAAGTTTACATGTCCGTCCACATCAGCACCATGTACTCAAGATGGATTTCAGCTGCCAAAAAGGTCACTCCAAACTGCTTGCACAAACCTGTCTTTATGCCCCTGTTTATTATGCTCCCATGTAGTAGATGTCTTAGGCACCGAAAAGCACGGCCATATATCAACAGCTCTCTGGTGGTTCCGAATGTTCTAAACAAGAGCAAGGGTGCACTGAACCTCCCATGTAAACTTTATACAACAGCTTCAGCAGAACTGTAATTATTTACAAAATGATGGCATGAGAAATCTCTGGATTTATATCTTACGTTAAAGTAGCTTAGATGGTGTCCGCATAATTCTTGTATTCGTGGTAGGTTTGCAATTTATTTTGCTTTATTTGGGTTGCACTTGATACAACTCTAAGGCTATTTTTGTTGAAATTTCTAAAGCAAAAACAACAAAAATTGAACAGGTTTTTGAAATTACATGATCGTTAAGTCCGGTATATCCATGACCCCATAGAAACTTGAATTTATTCTTGCCTGGGCACAAAATATTATGCATTGGTAATATAGTATGAAATCCATATTTTCCTCTTTTTTTGCTTTTATGACAAACTAAAGTAAGAAAGAAATAGGTCATTTTAGAAAAATATCTGTAGATACTGAGCCAACTAAATCAGGTGGAATTTAGAACTTCATGTCCTTTTTAAAAGTTTGTTCCATGTCCAAACTAGCAAACCCAAGCACAAAGCTCCCTTTGAGGCCAAGGGGACTCCCTGTTTGTACTGGCATCTCAGGGTGGGCATGAAAAAAAGGAATGAAGCCTCAGAGAACATGGAAAAACCCCACTTCTATGAAGATGGCAGTCCTAAATTAAAGTGACATAATAGCATATGTGATACATGCTTGAAGTTGGCTGTATCGCACGTAAACTACACTACTTAGCGGCTCACAAAACTATGTTTTGTCACTTATATAATATCTGTATCTACGGTCAAGTCTACTCCTCACCCAGCAGAGACCTTTTGACACTGAGGACCTGAATAACAGTAACACAAAATTGGCTTATTTTAAAAGCCAATTCCGTGTCTTTGCACCAGAACTCTCGGTTCACATATCAAAATCACCTTGGGTCTATTCCACCAGGACATTCAGCGGGCGTTCAGCTATAAGAGCATGGGTAATTCGTCATGACTGTTACCTTATTACTGTCAGTGTACTGTCCAGCTTTAACTAGCTATTGCCCCAGCATCACTGTAAGAGGGAAGAAGATTACTCGTCATATCTCCTTTCCACAGCAGGAAAGCTGGAAAGAGGGCGGTCAAGTGACTCTGCTGAAGGCAGCACGCGTGAGGGCTTGCAGAGAAGCCGGACTCTACCAGGATGGCTTGTTCTGCACCAGGCATGTCTTTGGGACTGCCGCTGATTTAAAACTTTGCAGAAGAGAGTCTAAACAATGGCTGTTATTCTCTACATATTCTTAGTGGGGATAAATTACGTTGGCTCTCCTAAGGGTTATTCATTTCCCCAGATACTGTAGGTGTCATTTATGCAGAGTGTTTGGTTTTACTCACAACCAGGAGGCATTTCTGTAAAACTGGAAGTTTGTCAAAGCCTGGTTTATCATATCAAACTATAATGTGCTTGGGGCTGGAGAGGTACCTCAGTGGTTAAGAGCATTGGCTGACCTTGCAGAAGATGCAGGCTTAGTTCCCAGGGCCCACATCAGGTGGGTGCTATAACTCCTGTTCCAGGGGATCTGTCTCCTTCTGGCCGCCACAGGCACCTGCAGGAATGTGGTGTATAAAAATTCATGCAGGCACACACACACATCCTCACAAATGAAAATAAATAAATCTTTTAAAAATCAAATATAAATCCTGAAAAATAACAGAGCTTCCTATAACTTTAAAAACAAATTTCATTAAAAATATTTTCTCCAGATGGAAATAATCTGTCCTTCTGAAGAAATGTGGTTTGTTATGCAGTCAAAGTCAGAAGCACAGATGATGGTATGGAGATGGAGAGCTGAGAGCCTGACATTTGTAGAACTAAAAATGCTGGCATTTTTAAAAAAGCTTTAGAGTTGACACGGTAGTTCTGTGCCTCATTTTAAAAAAAATGAAATGGGAAGAACATGAGCTTCTGCTTAATTGGAAAAACCAGGAGAGGGGAAGAGAATAGGCATTTATGTTCCTTAGATCAACGAATCTAAACATGTTGGAGATTGTCACATTGTATTCACTTTTGTGGTTGATTTTACACAAACTACCCTGCCTCATAAACCTTCACTTGTGTAAATTTATTTTGAAGATTAGAGTCATGTACAAAGGTAAGCACACTTTCTTGTCTCTTTCAAGTGGAGGTGATGCCTTAAAGGATGATTTTATGGTATGTCTTAAAATTATTAAAGCTCCCCTTACATGTAATCCAAACAGGTATAGAAAAAAAAGTTAGCCTTCGCAGCTTTGCGTAAATTTTATTTTAATTGCTTTAAAAATAAAGTTCATCACAATGAGAGTCAAGCATCACTTTCCTGCATTTATGAAGATAATGTAGAGTAGGATGATCAGAGCCAAGTCCTCAAACAGAAGTCTATTGGTGATGTGTCTTCTGGGAGTGGTGAGACGTCCATTGAGAAGCATTAGAAATGTCAAATCTTCTGGACTATTAAAAATTTGGGGGAGGACAATGTCAGATTTTCTAAAACTAGACTTTGGGAAAGGAGGGCTTTCATTCGTCCAAAGAATTGGCAATTACCCAGTGTAAGTAAGAATGCATAAAAATATGAGAGACAAGCTAAAGAGAACAGGACATAGTTTCTATCTGTCTACCTGCCTATCTGTCTGTGTCTGTCTTTCTGTCTTTCTGTCTCTCTGTCTCTGTCTCTGTCTCTGTCTCTCTCTCTCTCTGTGTACTGCAATATTTGTGTAAGATGTGCCGATATACATGTGTGTGAGAATGTGTGCACCTGTATGGACTAGAGGAAGTCACCAATGTCCTGTTCTACCACAGTCTGCACTGCTCATTTGAGGCTAGCAGCTAGCAATTCCCGGCAATCCTCCTGTCCCCACCTGCCACAGCAGCAGAGTTATAAGTGCTCTAGACTCCTCCTGGCTTTTTAAGCGGGGGTGATGAGATCTGAATTCATGGCTTCATGTCTGGTCAACAAGCACTCTTACTTACGTAGATTCATTTCCCATCCCCAAGACAGTCTCTCAAAGAAAGAAAGCCCTTTATGCTTTCTGTATAAAAAGATCTCTCGTCAAATCTCTCCATACTTCATCAACTCCGTGTAGACAGCTGCGGCCTGAGGTCCATCACAGCAGGAAAGACTAGGGAAGGGGGATGAGCACATAGAAAAGGTGAAATTTCTTCCCTCCTGAAACCTTAACTCAGGTTATAGTAGCTGTTGCTGAAGTATGGCAAACACCAACACAGGGACAGTTTCTGCAGGCTAAGATTTTGATTGCTCCTGCTCTAACTAGAGAAAGCAAGCTGGGAAATAGATATAGATAGGTTTCCCAAACCTCTTTCCGGATTTCTAGCAACCTATCAGGAGGGTACAATAAGAGAAATACAGAGTAGAGAGGATCTCCCAGCTTGCTAGCAGAGGGCAGCCACAGTGATCCTATGCTGTAGCTAAGCCATTTTCCCTCACCATGCTGGAACAAGGAAGCATCCATCACCGAGCCAGCAGCTCTAGTGAAGACCTTTCAGCCCCATCAGCACCAAGAAACTCATTTTGTTGTTTTGTTTTTTACTTTTCCTGATGATGTTCTTTGGTGATTTCAAAAATATTTGATTCATTTTTCTTTAATTTTTGTGTAAGGATTCAGTTGATTCGAACCCAATCAGTAATGGTGAACTCTCTATGCTGGGATGCCTGGACAGAGGCAGGCAGGGAGCAGAGTGACTGTTGTCATCCCTTGTTTCCTTCTAACTTCAGATGTAGACAAATGAACATTGTTCACTCTCACACAGCTTTCCCGAAAGTCAGGACATTTAAGAGCTCTGATTGGCAGAGCACCAATGCCAGCACTCCATAGAAGTCGGTGCAACTGTCCCAACAGCAAAGTGACATTCCCAGAATGTCATTCAATTACTTCTCGTCCATTGGGACTCAGTGCTCAGATTCAAATCTGGAACAGGACTGTACTTTGAAGGGGGAAAGGACTGAGCTCATAATTCCGTGAGGCCAGATCGCCATGCCTATTTTAATTCCGCGTTGGTGAAAGGACCAGTTTTCTAGGAGCCTCTAGATTTCTTGTTGTAGCTGTTTTGAACAGTCTCACTGTGTAGCCCAGGATGGTGGGGAACTCCTGATTCTTCCTGCTGCAGTTCCCAAAGCACTGGTATTACAAGTGCACATCACTCTGTCAGGTTTCTGGTCTTATTTATTCAATCCCGCATACACCCTGGTTAATCAGAGCTAATTTCTCAACTTGACTGTATCCCCCCAAATTATTAAGTTATTTTTCTGCTTTGATTAGTTAGAGCCTTTTGTCTGGAATGAGCACGTCCGTGAAAACTTTCCAATTTTAAATAGTTTCCTTGGTTCTAGCACCGCTGCTGAGTCCCGTATCTCCCTCCCTTTAACCGCCACCGGTGTCCTCACTCCCTCTGCTCTAAAGCCGGTGCTCTGTCCTAACCTGTGGGAAACACCGTTGAGATGCTCAAAAGCCCCTGTGAAGGCATTTTCGATACGGTGACCATCACAACACCCAGCACTACAGAATGTAAAGGTTTCTTCTTTAAAAAAAACAATCAAAGCCAAATGATTGTAACTTTACAGTGGAATCACCAGCGTCCACCATGCTATTAAACAGCCCCGCTGGTGCACACATTTCTTTGCAAGCGTTTGCTGAGATATTGTAAATTACTTAACTACAGCGACAGCATACTTTCTCTCCCTTAATCTTGATCTGATCCCTGAGGGGCTATTTATTACAGATATATACAGCTTGTCATTGGAAGTGAAGTTAATGTAATATGACACAAGTAGCACACATTGTTTAATGTGTTCCAGAAAGTTAGCAAATTTAGTCCAGTGGGTACGTGCATGATCTTCTGCCTGAAAGGCAGCAAGGAAGAAGTGAGGCGTGGGGGTTAGGGGGTGGGTAGGGGCAGATATTAAACACTGCTCACTGTAGGTGGCCAATTAATACACTGTGTCCAAGCTGGAACAAATCCTTCTTCTGTATACATAAAGCATATAATCTCTTATCTGCTTAGGCATTATCAAATATTTTAGCAAATCCTAGTAACTTCAAACACAGGTTTAATGGAATGCAGAACATAATCTGGTTGAGAAGGTTTCAAGAGAACTACTTTGCAATGCCATTATAATCTTATCCCATGTGGAAAGATGTCCGACTTGGCAAAACAAGACATGTGTGAAAACAAAATGCTCAGCTCTTGCCTTTCCAAACTTGGAGCCGCAAATCAGGAAAAATCACCATGATTCTTTTGAAGCTGAGGGTGCAGTTATAGGTCTGGTTCTCAACATTTGGTTACCAGATCATATTAATTTGAGGGGAAATTCTAATAGATGACCACATGGTATTAACAGTACGATCCAGCTGGGATTTGAGCCAGGATTAATTCAACATTGTGGTTTGTATCTCATCATCAAGTTAAAAGTAATACAATTAATTAGACCACAAGCCTGGAAAAAATTGAAACCAGCATAACCAATAATATAGCCCTGACCGAATTCCAGTTTTCACACATACATCGACTTTAAAATGAATACGTGTCTCCCACAGCAAGGTTATCTTTAAAAATTTTTTTTCTCTCTGGTTGGTTGGATGTATTTTAAGTGTCTTTTCATCTTTTCCTTCTTTATCTGGGATTCCACTTAGGCACCTGGTGAGGGATGCAGATGCAAGAGCATCAAGTAGGTAAAGTGAGAGAAATCTCAGAGTGAGAAGACAGCAGGAAGCCAGAGAGAAGGCACAAAGATGCAGCTGGAGAGAGGCAGGAGGAAAGAGTGTATTTGGGAAAGGGATCTTCCCCTGTGTTATAAGGCAAGCTCTGTGATGAACTTGACTTACAAGTGTGACGTCTCACACTTCTTAAGTAACCCAGAATGCAGGCAGCCAAAGGAAAGGGCCTGGAGAAAGGCAGGAAAAGCAAAGAGAAAGAAAGAAAATCATCTTGCTTAGGAAAACGTTTTTCAGGAGAGTGATGTACTTTGTGGGGTTTGCCTAGATTAGGATGTGCAGAGCCTGGAGAGATGCAGGATAACACTTTCTTGTAATTTTATATAGTAAGCAAAGATTTAGAGTATTTACAGACCACCCCGAGTAAGAACGTCACTGGGTTGTAGGAGCATGCTCAGACCAGAACATTCATCTTTAAAAAAGTGCCCAGTGGCCTCTGGCCATATATGTCTATAAGGAAGATGTGCTTTTAACCTTCTGAGGCCAGCAAAAATCAGAGCATAAAGTCATTGCGCCTGCTGGAGCATTTTCTCTCTTAAATTTGTCATAATGACTGACTTCTTATCAGAACTGACCAATAGGTGTGCTAAAGGCACCTGATATTTCCCAAATTTTAATGTCAGGCAAAACACTGTTGCAGGGATCCTTGTGCTGCGCTGAGTGACAGCCTCCTGCTGTGGAGGCTGCCCTCAGTGCGAACCTGTTGTGCACTCATTTGCACCCCAGCCAGGGTGTACTGCTGGCTTGCTCTCTGCTCGTGAGTAGACACAGAAAGGCAGTCTGCGTATTATGTTTTAGACAGTGCACAGCCAGGCTGGTGCAAGGTTCTTTTTCTGATTTATGGGCAAGTCTTAAGGCAGTCAGTGTTTCTTCTTATTGAAATGGATATAGGAACAGACCATGTTTTCAGTCACGAAGCATTTCTTTCATTTCTATTCTATACAATGTAATTGTAATAAATCACAGTATCCCACTATTTATATTCTTCACATACACTTTCACAGAAGTCTCCAGTCGTTCTGCATTAGTTAACAGACACAATGAGATCTGATCTTAAAGATTCGTGGTCCTTGTGAATTTCCTCATTACTCAGACATCCAGTCCCTGCACCCCAGGCTAGTTATTTTCTCCTTGGGAGTAAGAGCATATTATAAGGTGTAGTATTAACTCTTCGATGGCAACACTGGTACTCTGGTGGGTATCATCCTGTAAATGTGCTCAGTGTGAGAGATGTTAGCTTCTCCCAGAGTTTCTAAGAGAAAGTTCCTTTTCTTCCATTGGGTTCTGAGAGGTAAGGTCCGTGTTACCATCCAGTGTCTGACAAGCAGGAAAGGGTGATGTTGCCAAGAGAGTTCCATCACTGGGCCGCATCTCTCTTACTCCTGACTGCCAGCTGGAACTCACAGGGTTAACTGTCTGCCCCCAGAGTCCATACCAGCCCTGAGGGAGTGTGATGAGACCTCCTGAGGGTGCTGAAGCTGCATTTTGAGTGACAGCTAGTGTCTGACCTGTTGAAAAGCTTTCCAGTTGCAGATTTGCTCCAGAAAATTGTTTGTAGAGAGCCAGAAAAACCATAAACAAAACCAAGAGTCATGAGATTATTCACATTTTTAAGTTTAAGAAATTCTTTTCACTGTATTCTCAGTAAGGTTTCTAAATTTTAAAAAAAGGTGATTGTGATGATTTCATATTCTGTCGGACAGAAATCTAATATATTTTCATTGTGGAAGAACATGGATGAAGCGTTTTCGAAATGACCTATAGATCTACAATTCACTTTTTTGTAGGCATGTGGAGGTAAATCGTAATTAGTGAGTGAGGGCATTTGAGTGTATATGAGTGTATATGTATATATACACTGTATATGAGTGCACAGATGAAAGCTTCGGGTGCCATTCTCTGGGCATGATCTACCTGTTTCCATTGAGACATGTTCGCTCACTGGTTTGGAACTCTGTAAGTAGGTGGGACTGGCTGACTAGTCACCTCCAGGCTCTGGCCTTCTCTGCCTCTCCAGTGCTGGGATTACATATGCAGGCCACCACACCCAGCTTTTTAAAGTGGGTCCTGGGCTTCAAATTTAGGGGAAGATACAGGTAAAAACATTGACTATTCCCCGGCCTCAGGTTTACCCCGAAGCCCTCTGTGGAAGGGAGAACCAACATCTGAAAACCACCCTCTGACCTCCACATGTGTTGCACATGCAGGCGCGTGCGTGTGCACACACACACACACACACACACACACACAAGTACTAATAACGCTTAAAGATATTTACTTAAGAAGGAAATAAAAGAGAATTAAGGCAAGATTTTATTGGTTTGACATTTGAAGAGAGGTGTTGTGGTAGGGACCTTTACAAGTCTGCCCTCTTCTCCTTTCCATTCTACACGGGGGCAACACTTGCTTCAAAGTGGTGACTATTTTCTTGGGAGTAAAGACAACAGTTCTGAGCCTCTGGAAATTGAATGTACTTTGAGAATGT